>CM057809.1:104405040-105128646 GCA_030067965.1 Latrodectus elegans | reverse complement strand
TATATATTAATGCTTATTTTTATTTTATTTTTTCGTCATTCATTTTCTGTTTAGAATCTTTGTGTTTTATTCTTTTTAGTAAGTGGTTTCAATGAATCAAAGAATGAAAAAATATTTTTTTCCATGTATATGTATAGTTTTTATATTAAGGTAACAAAATAATTATTAATAATTTGCAGTTATCAGAATTGATATTTTATAAAATTGAAGAACTTTAAAGTTAAAGAAATAAAAAGTCAATAAAATATTTTTACTATTTATATATAAAATATTCTTTGAATGCATATGATTAAGTTATCTTACTTAGTATATTTTGATTTATTGAATGTGGGAAATCAAAGTATTGATAAAATATAATTTATAAACAAGTGATTATTGGTAATTGTAAAGCGAATGTAAAAGAGTTATAAATGAAATGAAAGTGTTTCTATGGTATAATTTTGAAATGCTTTGTTTTGGCTTTGATGATGTGAAATATATAATAAGAGTGAATTCTTATAAATTTAGTAAGATTAATATAATAAAATTGATTTGAATATTTTATAATGGTGAATATCATTATGAATATTTCAAGTTTATTTACAATAATTCTAAAGAATTCATTTTATTTGCTATTATTAATGTTTGAATAAATAATATTAGGTTACACTACATTTATATTTAAAGTTAAAAAGTTTATATTTTAACATAATATTGTACTTAAGACTGATATGTTTTTAAGTTCGTTTTAACTAAAATAAAGAACCACATATTTAAAAATCAGCATTTAAAATCAGCGAAAATAACTTCCTAAGAACCATTAAAAATAAAACATGCTTAAATGTCATTCCTTGGGAAAGGGAAAAAGGAAGGATTTGAGAAATTTCGCTATAGAAAATAAAGGCTATTGGGTAGCAGATGATCTGAAAGTAATTCAACTGAAAGAGATTAGAAACCAAACCAAAAGATTATGATGAAGAATTAGTGAAAAATATGCTAACAAATATATTAGAGGAACGGCTTTCTGAAAAAGAAAAACAAGTTGAATTCGAAAAGAATTGCCCGGCAAGAAGTTGCTGTTGAAGAAAAACTAGCCAAAAGAAAAAGAAGAGGAACAACTACGCATTGAAAAATAAAGAGCTTATGAATGTGCAACGCTTAAAACTTTCAAGTGGAAGATCAGAAGGTATTTTCCTCCACTGCCACAGCTCCAGCTAGTGAAACAGAGAAAACAAATTGGGATCTGAATCTGAATTCCTCCCAAAATTTAATCCCAATAAAGATGAAATAGGACCCCATCTGACAGTATTTGAACGTCAATTAAAACTTAGTGGAATATACCTGAAATGAAATTGGATGCTGCACTTGATATGGCTCATTGCCAGCCGAAATAAATGAATTAATTGCTAGAGAAAATTAAGAAGATGTTAAAGACTACAGAAAGGCGAAAGAGATGCTCTTGAAGTGTTATAGACTTACATCAGATAGGTTTTGGCAGTTGTTCCCGCAACATAGAAAAAGTGCAGAAATAACATGGAAAGACTTCTTAATTTGAAATTGTAAATCGTATTTCTGAAAGGATGGGTAAAAGAGTTGAATATCATCATTTTTTAGAAACTGCAAGACTAATGATAGCTGACCAGTCAAAGAAAAGGAAACCTTTAGAGGTTAGGAGAACATTTTGCTTGATCAATGGTCAGAGCTGAATGATCCTTTAAGAATTTGCAGAAAAGCTTGACAGTTATGAAAATGTAAGACTGGGAATGAAGAAAAATTCACCTATCTTTGCTAAAAAGCCAAATTTGAAAGACTATATTAAATCTAATCTCAGAGAAAAACTATAAGCCTCCTTTAACTCTAACTCTAGGGAAAATGACAAAATCAAATATTCCAACTATGAAAGTCCAAAATTTATTAAAGACAAGCCAGAAAGAAGATTTTCTGTTCATGGCTATGGATGTGATAATCCTGGTTTTATTCAGTATATAGTGTCCAAAGTGTAACATGGGAATTAAAAAGAAGATGCTAAAACAATTGTTAATGGTGTAAAGTTGTATACTGCAACAAGCTTCAGATTTGTTGTCCAGCTCAATTTTTTTTTATAACTTTTGATGGTGAAAAAGAAGCTTTTTGTGCGTGACATAGAGTGCATCAAATTCCATTGCGGGAGAGAAATTTTTATACTTTATTGAAAGAGAAAGATTTCAGAATTTCAAAAGAAGAATATTACAATGGTACTTGCCATGATGGAAAAGAAAGAAATGTCCCAGCCTTTTTACAACAGTCGTAAATCTTAATGTAGAGGGAAATAAAGTTCGTATGAAATTTATTGCAGTGTTTCTCAATTTTTAAGTAATTCACGGCCTAATTTTTCCAATCATAATTTTCATCGCAGCTCCCTCTCCCACCACGCATACAATAATAATGTATTTTTGAATGTTTTGGCGCTTAAACCTACACTTACAACCTTAATTTCTAAATCTTTACAAATTACCAAGAAAACAGAAATATATTGACATTTTTCAACATCGATCCTCTTGGCATTGAATAAAACAAGAATCTCTATGTTTCCTTTTTACTGTTCTTGCGTCCCGCCATGTCGTGCATTCCTCACGGTTACATGAGAAGCTTCTTCGATTTATTTGGAATTTCTCTTGGTCAGCTTAAAATTAAGTTAGGAACGTGCGCAGATGTCAACTAAAATGTTTTCTTATAGGAGAAGGAGAAAGTCTCTATGACGCCACTTTCAATTCCAGACAATCTTCATTCGGAGTCACGATTCTTATCGCTATTGAATCTATTCTAGAATGTGTATGTTATATATATTTTCTAGTTGTGCAATCACCGTATAAAATATTCACGGTAGCAGACTTAGGCAGAATCATGGAAAAATTTTTAAGGGCGTAAGCGAGCATTAAACAAGCATCAACAAGTACAAAGACGAGCGTGGTTCCGAAAATAAAATCAAGAAAATATTATCAATAATACTTAAATTTTGGATTCAGTAGTACTGAAGTAACTGAAGAAGAAAGGCCCCTATGTATCATTTGTTCTAAAATGTTGGCGGCAGACAGAATGAAACCTAATAAACTTAAACAACATTCAAAGTGAGTACGTAAACAAACCCAGAGGAATTCTTCGAATTAAAATTATAATCATATGAAAATCAAAATCATTGTTTAAAAAACTTTGTGAATGAAAAGATTTTAATTGTCTCTTACAAAGTTACATATAAAATAGCCATACCATTGATAAAGAGCTTATTTTGCCAGCCGCAATTGAGGATGTAGAAATTATGTTTGGAGATTATTTTGCAAAACAATTGCAGTCTATACCTCTTTCAAATGATATTGTTGCCCGTAGAACTGATACAGCTGAATATGTAGAGTGTCAACTTTTGTCGAAGTTGCGTGACAAATTGTTTTCAATGCAGCTCTATGAGGCAACAAATAGTAATAAAGATGCTCATTTTATTGCTTATGTTTGATTTTGTGATGATTTGTCAGTAGTAGAAGAATTATTTTTTCTGCAAACCAATAGAACTCAAAGCCACAGCATTCACATTATTTGCTATTTAATGATTTAATGGACGAGGCAAACATAGAATGGAAAAAATCGCGTCGGAATATGCAACAGTGGTGCTCGTTCTATGTCTGGAAGATTCAAAAGCATTCAAGCACTTTGTGAAACAAAAATCGCCACAGTGCGTCTGGACACAGTGCATGATCCACAGAGAAGCTTTGGCTTGCAAAAAATTAGTCTTGGTTTGAATATTGTGATAACAACGGTTGTGACCGTGATAAATTATATAAAAATGAGACTCTATCTGAAATCAAGAATCTTTTCCACACTTTGTAAAGACATGGGTGTAGTGCATTCAGCGTTACTTTTTTTATTGCGAGGCAAGATAGTTTTCACGAGAGAAATTTCTGCAGCTTGTTTATGAATTAAGAGAAGAAATCGCCGTTTTCCTAAAAGAGGAAAACAGACCGGAAGCTGAAAATTCTCGCGATAGATTATTTGTGATGAAATAGAGCTACATGGTCAACATATTAGAGAAATTAAATAATTTGAATCTTCAACTGCAAGGAGCAAATACACATATATTGGATACGAGTGATAAAGTTAATGATTTTTGTAGGAAATTGGAATTGTTGAGCAGAAATTTAAAGCAAGAAAACTTAACAATGCTGGCAAATTTGAATGATTGTATTAAAACTTACAAGGCTGAAAAACAATATGTAAAAGTTGTTTTTGTAACCATTAAAAATCATTTAGCAATGCTAGCAAAGAATTTTAAAAAGTACTTTCTTGATGACGACAAACTGATATCAAATTACAAGTGGGTGAGGGATCCATTTCAAAATACTCCCGAAGGGCTATCAGTTGAAGAGGAAGAAACCTTCATTGACTACACGGCAAGCTGCGAAACCAAAAGACAGTTGAGTAATAAATAACTCTTTGAATTTTTGGCAGGAGTGGATGATGAGTTTTCTGCACTAAAAACAAGGGCATTTCGCATTCTACGACCATTTTCAACATCTTACCTTTATGAAACTGGATTTTCTGGGTTTGCTTCTTTTAAGACAAAATATAGATCTTAGCTAAATATAGAAAAAGATTTGAGAGAGTCTATTTCTAATAATTAAACCCTCCTTCGAAAACCTTTGCTCCGAAAGACAAGCCCAAGGAAGTCATTAGTAATTATTAAATTGTTTTTAATTTAGTAAATTGCTTTAATTTCTAATAAGTTAATTATTTAAATATGTCGGAAATGTATTTTTGTTTTGTACGTGTGTGTGTATTCTTTCCTTTCAGTCACTTAATCAATTTTTAAATAACATTTTCTCTTAGATATGCTCATGCTCTCCCTAGGGGCGCGCCCCACAGGTTGAGAATCACTGATTTATTGCCTTACCAAACGCTAAAGGCAATAGAACATTGCTTGGCACTGACTTTCTCCAGGCTGCTGGTATTGTGCTTAGCATCCAGAATGGCACTTGATATTTTAGTGAATATCCACACAGACATTACCCATTTTATCGTGAACCATCCGAAACCTAAGTACTGCAAAAGTAATAACGTCGCAGAAATTAACTTCTCCTGATATGTCTGCTGAAATTTCAGAAGCCTCTAATTCCGTGAAATTGAAGAATGATGAAGGAAACACTTGACAAGAGAACAAAGACACAAATTAAATTCGTTGCTGGAAGAATTTGAAAATAACTTCAAGCCGGGGAGAGAACCTAATCCTTTTATTGAACATAGAATCTAGAGTGGAAATAGCCTACCTGTTGATGAACCTTCTATATAGAATTACACGTGCAAAGAAAGAGTTGTTGAAGAAGGAGCTAGATTCCTTACTAATAGAAGGAATAATTGAGGGATGTGAATCTTCTTATGCAAGTACTGTGGTATTAGTACGTAAACCGAACGGTACCACCAGATCGTGTGTTCATTACCGCAAGTTAAACTCAACGACTATTCCGGATAACAATCCATTACCTAGAACGTATGATTTATTGACTGAAGTCAAAGTCGACAAAATACATGTTCTACAATAGACTTATGATCTGGTTATCATCAGGTCAAAGTTCATGAATCAGACCAAGAAAAGATTGCCTTCACCTGTCCATTTTTGAACTTTTAAATTTTTACGTATGCCTTTTGAGTTGCGCAACGCACCCGCAACTTTTCAAAGTCTCATTGATAAATTTAGGTCTGGTCTCAAAGATGTTTTTGTATTGCCATACCTTGACGATATCATTATCGTATCAGAAACTTTTGATGAACATTTATCAGATTTACGAAAAGTGTTTGAAAAACTTTTTATATTTAAACTGAACGCTAATAGAAGCAAATGCCATTTTTCTTGTGACAGAGTGAAGAATTAAGGTCATTGGATAACTAAAAAGGGTGTAGAAGTGGATGCTGACAAAGTATCTGCCATTCAAAAATTCCAAGACCAAAAATGTGTTAAAGAAGTTCAATCCTTCCTACGGACTTGTTCTTGGTTCCGGAGATCATGTTCCCCAATTTTCTGAAGTTTCTAGGCCCCTTAACGACTTAACTAAAAAGAATAAACAATTGATATGGGGTGATACAGAGCAGAAAGCATTTGAAGAGTTAAAAAGACGGCTGATCTCACCACCAGTGTTGTCTCAGCCAGATGGATCTAAGCCAATTCTCATAAGAACTGATGCGAGTAATTACGCTGTAGGAGCAGTCCTTATCCAAAGAGAAAGACCGGAAGAGCATGTGATTGAGTATGCCAGTCGATTGCTCAGTTCGGCAGAAAGAAATTATTCAACTACCGAAAGAGAAGCACTAGCGGTGGTATGGGCACTTTAGAAATTCCGGGGCTATGTGGAAAATCAAGGAATCATTATTGCATCAGATCACCAACCCTTGAAGTTGCTTATGAGTATTAAATCGCCATCCGGACTCTTAGCTCGATGGGCTCTTCAAATCCAGTCATATCACCCGAAATTTGTTTACACTCCAGGAAGATCTAATGTAATTGCAGATCCTCTGTCCAGACCATTTGATACAGTGGACAAATTTGTTTGTAACTTGAACACTATTTCCATAGATTTACCATCCCGGAACGTATCATAAAATTGCTTCTAGATATTGCTTTTCCTGGCATGCGAAATTTTATCGCCGAGTACGTGAAAGATTGTGCATTATAACCGGTACAAATCTAACAACCAGAAACTTACTGGATTACTCAGAACGCCTATTTACTCACAAGGATTTGAGACGTTGGCAATAGACTTGTTTGGTCCTTCTCCCAGAGACCCCAACTGAGAAAATGGAATTTTTCTTGTTGGAGATACCAGTACAAGATGGGTCGAACTTTCTGCCCTCAAACCACAGATGTCAATTGATGTAAAATATTGATAGAAAAAGTCTTCTTATGCTATGGCTACCTAGAAGGCTAATCAATGACAACAGGTGTACAATTCGTCAATGCTGTAATGCAACAAACTTGTAAGATCCTGGGTATTAAGCAAGATCTTATACCTTTATACCATCCTAAAGCAAATCTTGCTGTACGGAAAAATCGAGACCTAAAACCCAAATTAGCAATTCTAGTTGGTGACTGCATGATACTTGGGAGGACAAACTACTCATGATACGTTTCGCTTTAAACACCGTAAAATGTGATTCTACAGGTCATACGGCAGCTTACCTTCAGTTAGGAAGAGATCTTCGAACCACAGACGATGTCAATCATGATATTAGAGCTGTCATTCATAACGATAACTTCGTATCAGAGGTAACACTTTACTTGAAAGAATTTGCACGCCTTACACCCATAATTAGAGATCGTGTAGAGCAAAAACAAGTTGCTAGAAAGGAGTACTTTGGACAAGAGGCATAGAGCCGTTTATTATCAACCAGGCGATAAAGTTTGGATAACTTTTCATCCCGTGAGCAAGTCAAAACCAAAACAAGTAAAAATTCATGCCCAAGCGTGAAAGGACTTGTATAATACTAACGAATAGATCACCAAATACATATGATATTGCAGATCCTGCTGCCCCTGAATCAAGCACTCGGTACTTCCCATACCAGTATGTTGAATTCCTACCAACGATCATCCAGAGATACAGGGACAGTGTACCCCTTGAAATGTAAAGAAGACCAAGTCGACATCCTCAGAAGCTTCTTAATCTCAATCCTGTCGCCTTGCCGGGACGTCGGCGGAGACAGAGGGGTAGTCTATAAGCGCCCCTGTTTACAGCACTACCCATGATGTCATCAACAAGGAAGGGAGTCCTTCTCCAGAAACCGTTGGAATGAGACGTATATCCATATGACTTTCTATGTTTACCCTATTTCCTTTAACTTTATATGTTTAGATGTAATTTTGTTGTATTTGTAGTACATGTATCTGTGTTGTGCTCAAATTGTACCCTAAATTGTAATAAATTATTTTGAATTATTTAAGAAACTCATTACTTTGTTCCTATTAAACCAGATAAGTGCTACAATATATATTCTATTTTAATAATAAAAAATTTAAATAAATATAACTATGGGATTAATAAATGCTATTTGATGTGCTTAAAAAATGACAATGTATTACGATAGGAAACATAATTTTTTATTTACTTTTTAACTTTGTTACAGTATAGTTTACAAAATACTCATGGATGACAACATGATTACTTCAGTATTTGTATTACTGTAAAATTAAATGAAAAATTTCTGTGATACATTTAAAAGTAGTTCGCACAAACATGGATAAAATAGAAATACTGTTAGTTATTTTGTTCCATTGTCTTGTTTTTGTACATTCGATCAAAATAAAACCACTGCCTTTAAATCTTTACATTATACTTAAGCTGCAACAGCGTCCCCTACTGAATCAGCACCAGCAGCACCATCATCTACTGCAACATCACCTACGGATCCATCATCTACAGCACCGTCATTACCGTCATCTCCTGCACCATCATCTGCAGCACTGTCATCAACAGTAGGAGCGGAAGTTGTAGGTGGTACTTGACATACACCATCATTCTGAAATATGACAAAAAAATCATAAATTAATTAATTTTACTAACTAAAAGGTGGTCTACTTTCATGAAATGATTTTACTAACAAGTAATTTATGAAATAATATATTGAATTAAATGTAACTTATATAAAAAATGTGCATTGCAATAAATACAGTATGTTACATTTAAAAAAGTTTAAGCGCAATAAAAAAACATTTTTAAAGAAACAGTTAATAACTAATGAAAAGATTACCATATATATACACACACACACACACACACACATATATATATATATGTTGTTACTAATGACACTTGGACAAGCCAAGCTCGCTATGCCTTGGCCATGCGTACTTAAGTCAATTGGGAGCGTCTTTCGTATAATCAGAACACCATGAAGGTGAAAGTACGACTTATGCTCTTCAAACAATCCAATAGATGGCAGCACCAGCGGATCTACTCCCTCAATTTTGGCATTGATGTGAAGGGGGAGTAAATTTCTCCAGACTATTGCACCCATAGTAACTTCTCAACGAAAGACCACAGGACTTTCGATTCCACAGATTTGTCGAGCACGTATATCGAATGTACTCGGTGGTCTTTGGTGGCATTGGGAATCGAGCCCCCACCCTTCCGGATGGAAGGCCGATACCCTACAAAATTAATTTTCAAATTTTGTATGTATGTATATATGGAAAATAATAAAAATAAACTGTCTTAAGTACTTTGACTTAAAATGTTTTGATACTTAGGACTTATGAGAGTTTTCCATGAGTGTATGGTTAAATTGAACAGTTTTGAATATATACTAAGAGTTAAATACTATAATAATTATAAATAACTTTTTTATGCATACGTAAAAAATATCAATCGCGAGGGAAGCATGCTTAAATACATATATTTCTTTTGTTTGATATGCTCAGGGCATGTAATGGAGTCAGCAACTAAACACCAATTCTAATTCAATAGATGTAATAATAAAGTGTCTTTGTTTTACGTGTAAGTTCTCTTAAATAATTCTGTATATTATAAAAGTGCTGATATTTTTCCCAAACCACAGATAACATTTAGAAAATATTTTTATTTATTTGCTACTCTATATCCATCATTTTGGGCACAAAACCTAATTAGATCAGAAATCTTTACAGTTTAAACTGATTTCAAAAACCCTATAAACAGCAACACTAGAAGTGGAATATGTGTGAGTACAATATGTGTAATGGTTTCTCAGCAGTAGTGAGGAAAATACACGTTTATGGAACGTACATTATATGCCATAACGAGAGATTGCCAATAAAATACTTTTAAACGTTGACTGAAAAATACTGAAACATTGACTAAAAAGATTTTGAAACATTTAATAGGTTCTTGTGTAGCTGAACTAAATGAAATCTCCCTAAGAGTATTAAACTCCCTGTTTTCTCGACATTGACTGGGTTGGACCAATTAGGATATGTTGGTCCTAATGTAACGTACATTTTACGTATGTGTAATAATTTGATTAATTCTATTAATCCTAATGTATTATTGGTAATTTATATGTAAATAAAATAAGATTTATTTAATAACATTTTTTGCAGAAAATATAAATAAGGATGATACATAAGAATTTATAGTCTACTCATTTTATTTTTTTAAAAGTTTGAAAAGTTTTTAATATTAACAGTTAATGACTATTTACACTTGCTATATATTTTTAACAGGATTTTTAGATTAAAATTCCATCAGAAATAATCAGCGATCTGAAATTATTTCTAAAAAAGATTTTCAAAGAGATTAATGCAGTTTGTTGTAATATTATTATTTGATTTTCTCATGCAATTATGCATATTGAAATGTGTCTTTATTAAAATGACAAAATATGTTTATAAAAATTTTAAAAGCAATTGGAATTAGACTATTAGAATAATAAGCTCGACATTTACCAAACTCTTAAACTTTTATTCGAAAATCCAATAAATAAAGAATAATTATGAAATTCTAAAAGCTGCTTCAGTCTACAGTTTAAATGAATAATATTTTTGAAAAGAGGCAGACAGTCTTATAAAATAATCGTAAAGATTCAAAATTTCATATATTTTTAGAAACATAATAAAGAAGATGGGAAAATGTCTGAGTGAAATAAAATATGCTAAAAGTAAAAATGTGCTATTTCATTTTAAATAAGTGGAAAATTGAAATTTTTGACTTAAAATCTACAAAATTTTGCAGATAAAGTGTATCTCAAGAAAGTTTTGTGTACGTATCGTACAGACAAATTTAGGTTGATTGAAGAAATATTTATATTTGCACAGATGATTTGGCTTAAGGTTATAATGCAGAAAATTAGATCAAACAAAAAAAAATTACAACACAGAAACAAAGAGCATTTCTATTTCTTTTTAAAATATTTTTATTGATCTAAAATCCAGTCCACTTAAACAGTTTACTTTGGTATATTTTATAAAAATCAAAAATTTTCAATTTGTCTGTTTAATTATAATCGATTTCCTTGCGAATCAATTTACAAAATTACAATCAATCAATCAAAATAAATCAATTTACAGAAATGCACCAAATTTCTGCAGTAATTTCAGCAAATTTTTTAAAGAAAAATTTCGATATCCATACATATATCTCTAAAATCACAATCCCCAAAAGTCAATCAATAAAATAAAGATTCAAATATAATTTTACCTTTTTCTCTCCTTGCTGGACACATACAAGTCCTTCAGCACAAGGGCAACAACCTATGTAAAAGTCACCGAAAAGAGGGACAACTTTGTCAACTACATGACATTTTCCACCTGCATGAAAAAAAACACACACAAATTGTTTTAATAGAAATTTTCTAAATTCATATATAGATTTTATATCCGCCTTAACAGAAAAAGATAACGATAATGTACCTTCGGGTGTCATAGGCAGGCACACGCCTCCAAAAGGTGGAATGCCTGCGCAACAGGTGCCCTGATCACACTCAGTCTGCTCTATGCATTTACCACCATACGCCACCTACGATGTAATTATTTCAACTAAATTATATTTGAAATAGGCTTAGGAAATGAGAGAAAATTGTAATCAATTGTATTTTATTTAGAATATTAAAAATAACCTTATACACTAGTTTACTATAAAATATAATTTTAAGTATTTCATACTTACATTATACCATGAAAACAGCGAAACTTTTCTGAGCACTCATTATATATAAGTTTATATCTACATTGGGCAATTTATTTATTATATTTATAAATCTATATTAAACTCTTTATAAACATAGGAGCATAATATGATTAGAACAGGCAGAGTAAAAATAAATAGCATCGAAAGGGGTATTCAGAATTGAAATGTATATAATGCGGAATTCCTTTGCCAAAGGGATTTAGACTCCAAAGCTGAAAATTGTCCGCAGAATACTTTGAAGAATTAAATAATTAAATTTCTTTGAATCCTGAGAACAAGGGAGAACAACTTTGCCTTTCAATTAAAAGTTTCAAAGCGCTTCAATTAGAATAACAGACTTTCAGTTAGCAAAGCTACGCGATGCATGTCAAAGGAATTTAGCAATCATAGGTATTATCAATGAAACATACAATATCTACGATCGTTATAAAAATTTCAGATTGTTAAAAGCTTCAGAATTTTTAAAATTGTATATTATTATAATATTGTGAATTAAAATGTCATTAAAAATAGAATTTTCACTAATTATGAATGATAAGAGGCAAGTTTTGAAAGAATGAAAGAAGACTGTTAATTTGAATTTATATTCATTCGTTAAACAAAAGAAAGTAAATTCTAATTATTTTAATCGAATTAAAATGAATGGCATGTTCAAAATTATTCTTATACAAATGAAAAGTGTCACAACATTGTAATATTTACGACGTTAAATTTTTGAATAAATTAAAACGACCGCTAATGGTTCTATATTAAACAACATAAAACTGCTTCGAGCATTTATACATATGAATAAAAATACCATATTTTTATTAAGAAAATAAGTTTAAAGTATGAAATAAATGCACTTTGAATTTTTTAAAAAATGCTCGCTTAATGAGTGCAACATTATATTGTTACAGATATCATTTACTAATGTATTTTGTTATTTCTGCCCACTGATTGTTATACAAATTTTTAGAAGAAATTATTTCAAATATGGTTTCGTTGATAAATGAAGTTAATTTTAGTCATAATTAGTAACAAATTCGGCATTATTTTTTAAAATAATTTTAGGAAACTTTCATTTATTCAATAGTTTTAGTAAATTGTTCGAACTTATTACTGAAAATTTATTAAGCATATACTAAATTATACATTATTGTCAATATAAATTACTAAGCTACTTTATTCACAAAGTTTCTTTTTATATCATTTATAAAAATAAAGAATAATTTTGAAATGATTTTCCATTCAGAAGTGAAGCCATAGAGAAAAACAACTCTCAAAGCTATTTTTTTGCATCATTAATGTGATCTTTCCTATCTAAGTACAGTAAATTCATTCCACTGTAAGCACATTGAAATTTCAAGGAATGTTTTGAATGTTATCCTTAAGAATCTTGAGTTAAATGTTGAATTTTAATTAAAGGATTATTAATGAAAAAATTGTTTACAATGAAGCACACAGCAAAATCGTACTTAACTGACAACTTTTTAAATAGCTGTTTTCTTACTTAACCTTTCAAGAATTGTATTTACAAACATGTTAAATTCTAACGGTAACATGGACCAAATATTAAAAATATAATTTAGGTGGTGACCCTTGAAACGATAAATTATTTATAACTTTTAACTCTGAGACTTTTTAAAAATATATTTTAAAGTTAAAAGCTGTTTTTATGGATATTTAGAAAATTTCCTTTTATAACTTTTAATTTCCTTTTCCTTTTACAAAAAAAAAAAAAAAAAAAAAAAAAAAAAAAAAAAAAATAAAAGGAAAAAAAAAAAAAAGAAAGAAATCGGAGGAAGAAATAAGAAAATCTAGGGAAAGAGCATAGTAATATAAATGGAAATAAGGGACAAAAAAATCAAATGAATTAATTTTCGATGCAGTTAAAGAATATATTCTAGATAGAATATTTAACTAATAGAAAATAAATTGTTGCCATTTTGGAGAATTTGTGATTCTTCAGAATGGAAACAGTAACTGAGCCATTCCGGAGAAATGATTTGTTGTTTGGAGATTGGACAGAAAAATAACATTTTGATTTAAAACAAGACATTCATATTTTGACAAAGGAAGAGTCTTTTAACTAAATTTATAATTCTCAATGTCAATTTGAAAATTTAGAAAAATATCTGTAAATTTAAGGGAATTTCGGTGAGATTTACTTTTGTTGACTCGTAAGTCTTAAAGCTCGTCTCCCTGCCTGAATGATAAATATAAAAAAAAGGAAAACATACCACTTATTTACAACTCCGAAAAAATGTTAGTCATTTAAAAGATTTTTTCATGTAATTAATGAACATATAAAATTTAAAGAAAAAGCTTTTCTCTCTTATTTTATCTTTTGAAATGTTAAAAATAATTTTGAAAATAAAGTTTTCTTCTTTTTTTTCTAAAGTGATTTAAATGCTTTATGAATACTGTAATAACCCATATTAAAATAAAAATACAGTTGAAATTGTAAAGAGTATTAAAATTTTCTTTAATTACATTAAGAATTCGTAAAAATACCCATGCTTACCACTATCAAGACAGAAAAGGAAAGGGTTATTAAACTTGTCTTCATCTTGAATGTAGTTGAGAGTATCTTCCCACGATTCCAGATCTGATAGATACTTCGAATGTAATGACTTCTATATTCTGCGGCTTAAATACAAATTAACAACCCGGATTCTTAGCATTTATCTTAGGAAGATAATCTGTTTCGAAATTCTGAGTTATGTGCAAAAAACTAAACACACGAAGAAATATGACGTAGTTTTGTCGGACGATAATTTGGTCCAGGAAATGCTGTGATCAGGCACGAGAATGTATGCAAATATAATTCAGATGTTTTTACGATGTGTCAGAAGTATTAACACATTTGCGTTTCAATAGTTAAGTTCTCTAATTTATAAAGAACAGGAGGTAGTTGCGATTAACAAGACATTATTGAGCACTTTTTGCTTGAAAGAAAATATTACAAAATGTTTCAATGAAAACAAATATATATAGTGCTTTTTCAAGGCATGAATATTTACCAGATCATATATAGTGGCAGTATACAATCATCTTAGAAAGTTAGAGTACGCAGCAAAAATAGAATAAAAATTGTTAAAACAAGAAAATCAATATATTTTAATAGTTTTAAACTTTTAATATATAGGCGCATAATTTTTGATATACATATACTTTTTAACACATATTAACGAGTCTGAAAGTCAATATAAGGCACAAGCCACGGTTATATATATAAATATATATATGTGTGTGTGTGTGTGTGTGTGTGTGTGTGCGTGTGTGTGTGTGGGTGTGTGTGTGTGTGTGTGTGTGTGTGTGTGTGCGTGTGTGTGTGCGTGTGTGTGTGCGTGTGTGTGTGTGTGTGTGCGTGTGTGTGTGTGTGTGTGTGCGTGTGTGTGTGTGTGTGTGTGTGTGAGTGTGTGTGTGAGTGTGTGTGTGAGTGTGTGTAAGGCTGTAAGAACAGATTGTTTGGATGGATGGGGGTGACATCAATATACATGCAAAATTCATCCAATAATTATTTAATTGAATTCAGATCAAGAATTCAATTAAGCAACTAAACAACTAAAATAATGCAACATCTCACTCATTTTCAGGAAAATACCATACCATCCCATGTCAATGTGTATGGTAATGAGGTTGCGGACCAATTGGCCAGGAGAGCAGCCTGCAGAATACCGTTATTGGAGACCGCTTGTCGGCATCGGAGCTGAACTCTGGTGTCAGGATGGACATCACTGCTGTTTTTAGAGGTGCCAAACCTGCCCATGAATGATACCAAGGCAAATATCCTGGTTCCGCTTTAGCGGAGCTACACAAGAGATGCGATCAAATGGCTGTGACGAGACTGAGAAGCGGCTACCTACTTGCTCAGAGACATGTTTCTGGTGTCAAGATTTACCCTCTCTGCCTCAAATGTCAAAAAGGCACAGGCCTCTCCTCAAATGTCAAAAGGCACAGGCCTCTCCCTCTCATATTCTTCAGTGTGTCGGTTGTGAGAGGAGTGATGTGGAATTAAGTCCGGGGGTGGTTCTGGAGAGACTAAAAACTCATGGATTCATGGAGCTGGTGTGATGCTACTGTCACACCAGTTGGGATAAGCAACAACAACAACATTAAGCAATTATAATAATTAAAATTTCACGAAATTCACTAAGCAGGACAAGAAGTTATTTATAAAAAGTTTTGTTTTGCTTAATATAATTATTTAAAGGGTTAATTTGCTTTTTGAGCAAAGGAGTTAAAACTTTTAATCAAAAATTTAAAAAGTAATTTTAAGTTTCCCTTGTTTTATTTTTATTTTTCACACTGTATTTAGTTTGCTTACGTCCAACTTGTTCTTACAATATCTTCTTGGTCTATTTTCTTTAATTATTTTGTTCATTTCAATACACTGATTTTTTTTAATCTTGTATTTGAAATAAAAATTATAAATTAAAAAAATAAAATTATCACCATATGCAATAAAAAATCAGAGCAATAATTAACAAGAATTTAGTTTGATATTCGTCTCAAGTGAGTTAAATATTTATTGTTATTGTGATTCATTTTTAATTTTTTATGTATCGTTATTTCTCGTTTTCCGCGTAGAGAACATATAATGAATAAGTAATACTTTTAGTAGATTTTGATATGCTTTTGGTAAACAAAGTAAGAATACCCTAAATGTTTTTATTGAGATAAATTTGTAATAAAACATTTATTACTTAAATTCTTTAATTTATATAGATTTAGTTTTACTGAAAACCAAAATGTTTCGAAAGAATTTTTCTAAAATTATTATTTTTAAATTAAAATTTCCCTTTTCTGAATTTAAGTGGGTATTATACTATAATAATGAAGAGATCATATCAAAACATGTCATTTGACAATATAAAAACGTAAATTTTGTTTTATAATATTTGAATCTTAAAATTTACTTTTTAATAGAAACTTTGAAACTTAAATGATATTTTTTAAATTATAAAATTTGTATATAATAAATGTCCCACTAAAAGGAAATAAATAAATTTAGAAATAAAAACATATCGCAATGATTATTTTGTCGATATTAAGTGAAAAGTTTTATATTTATTTCTGAGAATTTTACTATTTTTTTATGCACTGCTTTTCGTGAGAAATGCTATACCTTTCTTGAAAAGGCAATTGCATCGCCAGTTCCATCCAAGGTTGAAACCAGATAATCTTAAAGGGTTTTATGAGAAAGAAATTTTTCATGTTTCAGATTGGCTGATTTTTAATCTAAAATATGGCAATCTCAGTGCCAAAGAATTTTAAGTTTCATATACACCGTTGTGTACAGAAATGGAAATTTGAGAACTTATTATTCTAGTTCGGTTTTCACACATAGGAATGTGTTTCATTTTAATTAAAAATCGTATTGAAATATTGTAATTAAAAAATCTCTGTACTTTAAATATATCAAAATGTTTTTTCTCTAACTGCATTAAAAGGGAAATTAAATATTTAAAGAAATTGTATATAGGTTAGTTAAAATTAGAATTTGATTGAAATTTACTTGTATAGATAAATTTAGATTGCTTAAAAATACGCTTTTATAATTCGCTATAAGTGTATTAGCAGTTGTGTTCTTTTTATTATGAAAACCTATTTGTGGTTACGCGATGCCCTAGCTAATTGCATCGTTCTTATTGGTGGAAGGTAGTGAATTTGAATCTCGACTTAAATGATGGTCGGTGGTGTTTGCTAATGGCGGATGGACCACTTATAATATATTGTGGTTGCAATATCCTCCAAAGATAACTGTGGAACTATTTTCCTTGGTTCCTTCTTCTAAATTACGAATATACACTCCCTTTCAAGGTTACGATGGCATGCCCACTGGATTCTCCGAAGTGGGAATCGAGCCAACTAACTACTGAGCTGATTGGTTCAGTTCAGTGCAGCAAACTAATAGTCCCATATCATTAACCATTCAGTTGCCAGTTTGTCTGGATTAACACCGGATTCAATATTCTCCATTAAAAAGGTAGCTGCCACTTAAAGAAGAATTACAATATCTTAAAAGCTACTAATTTTACAGATACTAAACGTGAAATAATAACGTTGGTTATTCAGCACTTATATATATTGAAAATAATTCCATCTCTATTGATGAGAACCTATTTATAAGCTTAATCTTAAATTGTAATCAAGTAACCCATTACTAGTCAATTGTTCGTAACAAAATTTAAGAGGAAGACTATGAATACGTATATAATAATAACAGATAGGAAAATTTCTTCACAAACTAACCTATTTGCAATAAAATTAAAAAGCAATTAAATTCGAATAAATTTCAGCTATAAAATAAAACTTGTGCATATACAAAAATTGTAAATTTTCGAAGTTTGGTGGAAAATTATATAATTTTACAAAAAAAAAAAAAGCCTTTTTCGACTACCAAACGAATTAGACGTTTAAGTGTGTTGCTAACAAAGCAATGTATTTAAACATAATTGAAAATGTCTTTTAGGCGTGATTTGCACTCTTGTGAGTTACTTTAAATATTAGTTAATAAAAATATTAATTATTATCGAGTTTTACTGTTTTTGTCAGTATATATTTTTTAAATACGCATAAAAAAGCAGTTAACGTATGTTTTTCTCTAAATTGCAATTAAAGCATCTATACTAAAAATCTCACTATTTCTAAAAAAAGTTTTTTAATTAGATTTTTTTTTTTAAATAAAAAGATCAATTTAAATTTAACTTTAATATTACCTCTGAAGATTCCAGAAAACATACTCACACTAAATAGATTTTCTTGTTTTGTTTTGTAAAAGAAATTAATGGTAACTCTTATTCCAAAAAATGTGAATTTACGGATAACTACCTTATAAAAGGGAGTGTGCTATTGGATTAAACTAAGGGAAGAATTTACCCTAAATGATATGCTAAATTGTGAAATAATATTAGGCTTTTTGCTTTTTACATTTGTATTTTAAATGTGGCTCTTTTATACAAATTATTATATCAATAGAATTATTCATAGCGGCAGCTTCTATGGTCAGAGACCTGGAGCACAGTGTGTAGAGGACTAACTAGGTTCCAGAGCCAACAGAATTTAGCTGGACATACCGATTGGCCTTCACGCCTTGGGTGGCCATACTAGTAGAATATACTCCCGACATTTTTCGCCCACTCCGTCCACTAACAACCCCCTCGCCACGGTGAGGCAGTCTGTAGGACTTGAGGAGGATGTTTTGACTGTAGGGCTTGAGGTGGATGGTTTCTCCAGTACACCCATGGTATTAGAGTAGGAGCCCTGGAGGTTCCTTAATCCGTGGTAACAGTAGATAAACTGCTCTTACCCGTTTCATTAGTGGTCACTTGTCAACAATGACATTTTTTGGAGGCATTAAATACTTCGAAATCTGCTCTAGGTGCTCTTCTGCACAAGCCTCCCCTGATCACATTTTATCTTGTCTAGGACTGACCAGACAAGACCTGATTTAAGACCCCCTTTTAGTTCTGGATTTTTTTCAAAGTGAATGAACTCATGGACCTGATATAGCATTGTTGGTCACCGAGATGAAAAACAACAACATATCAATAGAATGATAGAATTTTTCTCGCTAATATATTGATAATGAAATTCATTGACTAAATGATTTTCATTTTCTCATTCATCTTAAATTTACTTCTTTTGTGTACCACAAATTTGAATATGTAATGTAGGAACTATTAGTAGATTCTAAGTTCACAATGGATTTAATATACATTAGATATTCTGCCCAATGTTTTGAAAATCACGTGCCAATATTCCAAAAACCCGTAAAAATATGAAGCTTGGTGAATGTTCTCCACATGTTTTAAAAAGCTAGAAACGAAAGAAAAAGAATTAAAAAGTCAATTTCTGACAAACATGAAGGGAAAACAAATAACATTTTATTCGGAGACTTGAGAAGTTAAAACAAGAAAGTAACCAACCAGTGTGGCGTGCGGTAGGTTTTCATGCAGGGTGTGCAGAGAACAACAGCAACAATAATAATAAAACCATAAAAATGTACATCAAGCACTTCTCTAGCTTTTTATTATTCATTTGTACACAATATCCATAAGTCTATCCGTATTACTAACAAAATCATCAATTACATGATCAAAATTCTCGGGTATTGACTATAATAAGTATAACATATACTTTTTTATATTGTTATTACAGATAAATTGTTTAATCTATTCTGGCTCTTTGTATAGCGTGAATAATTATTTTACTCTTTTCAATGCTGAAAATGATCGCACCACGGAAGCAGTTGAAAATGGAACTGTACAAATTGAATGTACCAATTTATTTACTTCGCTTAGGCATCTGTCAAATGATTCAGCATTAAATGCATAAATAAGTTTCTATGAATTCATTTCGTGGTATGATTCACTGCGCTAAAGAACGCATAATTCATTGGTTAGCTTTACAAAATCGAAATGTTTTGCAGAAGCGTTCTTTAACGAATGAAGGCAGTCATCCGGAGAAATTTAATATTTCTTAAAAAAAAAAAAAAAAAAAAAAAAAAACTGAAATTCAATAGTTCAAAAAATTTCAGTGAATTTAGTTTTTTTTAAAACGGACATCTAACTGACTATAGTGTCCATTATTTCATAACATAAATTTTTAAAATGTTGGTCTGCACTGTAAATTTACACGACGTTTTTTTAAATTTGGGGGACCCACTACAGAAACGGTCTCTTCATAAACTTCATCAAATGCAACAGAAGTTCGCATATTTTGAATTGCATCTTTAACTTCCTCTATTTTTTTACTATAATATACTATATCTAAGTTAGTTTTTTGCAAAATATCAAATAGAACATCAGTATAACTAAACACTTTGGCAAAAATAATTAGGAGTAAATTATCGTTAAATTCTTCAAAAAACATGTGATAACTCTTTGCAATATTAATTGTATTGTTATCCTAAGCTTCTCTGGATTCTGAATAATATTTTCAAATAAATTAGATAGTCCTTGACTTTCGTTTTTTATGGAATTTTCCAAACATGAATAATTCCAACGTGTTGTAGCTAATTTTAGAAATTTTCTTTTAGTAATTTCATTTAGAACATGCTTTTTTTGTAGACACCGAAATAAATGAGGCTATGCCAGAAATTGCTGCAAAAATTAATTTACAATCTTCTATAAACAATACAGATTTACTAATTAAAGTTATATATTAATCCTAGATAATTTCCTCGATTAAGGGAATTTATATTCTCTTTGTGACCATGAAACGCATCTTTGCTAAGTAACAAACTACATGTATTAAACTCTAGAGAATATTTCTATTTCTTGTTACTTTAACATTGTGTTGAACAATCGATGAAGCACTTTGTTGATCTACCATTAAATGTATCCTGACGGTTCCGAATGTTTTTAATAGTCTTAAGACGTTTATGTAAGATTGTGTTTTTCATGTTTCTTTGCAGCCTCGTGGAGATGATTTAAATCACTGTTGTAGCCTTGTTTTGCCCAAATATCTTATCCTTTTTAATTACAACAAAAAGTAAACATGGCCAACAGTACAACTTGTTTAATTCACTACAACCGGCTATCCATTTAAATTTTTCATATTTAGATTTTTTAAAATGTCGTACACACCGTTGTTGTTTAACGTTTTGCGATAGAATAATATCCGGCATCAGTCTATTTAATTCAACTATTTCGTTTTTGTAGTAACGTCTCTCCTCGAAAATGATTTTTCCAATAAATCCTTTTATATTAGTGAGACATATTATCCATTCTGAAGTGGGTTATTTATTATGAATATAAATTTAAAAATTACAATAAATAAAATGTTTACCTTTGAGTAGTCTAGGTATAACAATAAACACAGCTAAACTTATGAGTCTACTAGCACTGAAGCAAAAAATCATGTCGTGTTTTATGGTGTCATATCGGCTGCGAAAAAGCAATGCATCAGGCTTCCAAGAAAAACTTATATTTTCAGAGAACGTAGACAAAACAAAAACAACACACGCCGCCCGCCGCTGCTGTGACTCATCAGGATATTCATTGGTGCCGACAAAAGGAACGTCTATACCACGAATTTCCCAGCACGCTGGCGCAATAAACTGAACTGCTTTTTGTTCTGTCAGTGGATTAATAATATTAATTATGTTTAACATTTGGAAATCATTTATTCTTCGAAAAACATGACAATTTTTAAAAACAAAACCAGTGATATGGTGTTACAGATATAATTTATATACTGTATGTAGGACACAATGAAGGGTAAAATTTGGACTGTTCTGTTAAAATTCGTTCTTTTCTGTCAAATAAAACAAAATTGTTTTTTAGCGAATTATTTCTATACAATACATCACCGAAATTACTTAACCACACTAAAACATTTCCCTTTACATTGAGGAAATACTTTTTTTTTTATATTTCCATGAAAACAAAATCTTACAATATATAGATGTAAGCATTAACCGTCTGCTAAATCGTATAGCCAGTTAATCAGTTAATAAAACAAAAGTGCTTCAGTACGTAACTCCCTGCTCTAATATACAACGCTTAATAAACCGTACCTTCAGATGATTCTGAATGCCAAGTGCAGGAAAAATAGCTGCACTTGCCTCAGTGCTATAGTATGCTGTACTTCTCCAGTAGCCCACACAAGCGTGATCTTCTATCAGTGCGCAGTGCGTACACATCAAGACTTCCTAGTTTACTTTTAAACGTGCTACGTGGTACAGCACCTAGTAGCACACGCACTGCGGAATACAAGCAAGAAAATCAACATAATATTTGAATATATTATGAGAGAGAGAGATTAATATTTATTATATACCATCTTCTCTTCTTCTTTTTAATGGGCTTGCACGGTACTTGGCACCTCTGCTCGATAGCATTTTGTGCCATTATATACCATATAAAGAGATAGGTAGACATAGGTGAAGAAAATTATTGTCTCCCATAATTTTGCCATGATGTGCAGTGCACACCCTGCACATATGGACCACACGCCACTGTAATCAACATTATTCATCAAAAATTACTATAATGCAGATAAAATAAAATTTAATACTAGATTAGGTAGATTAAAAACAAATATTCCTTATCCCCAAAATCCAATCCAAAATCAGACAAATATCCAATCCAAAATCAGACGATCATTAAAATATTATGTAAAATATTTTAACTCCAACTAGAAAAAGCAACAGAAATATAATCTTTTTCTTTATTGGACTTACACACACACAGCTTAAAGTGAACATAAACTGGCTGCTCAGTATCCCTCTAGACAGCTCTGTATATGACTTTAATTTTCCAAGTGGAGACTTGTGAAATTTTGAGGTAGCTCAAGACATCATCAGGTTGCCTTTTCCTTTTGACCTATAACACATGAGCTTCCAATGCAAACTCTTAACCACGGTCATCAGGTGATTTCTCAATGTACCCAAGCCATGAAAGTCTCTTTCCTTCAATGAATCTTTCTTTAATTTTATGATTGTGATAGAAAATTCCAATTGATCATTATTTATAATTCTCCAGCGATTAATATTTAACTGTTACGGACCAAAAATTATTTGTTATTATTATTTGTAAATATTTTTCGTTCAAAAATTAGTTAATTATCAAAAATATAATAAAAAGTAAAATATAAATAGACAAAATTGTCACAAACAGCGATACAAAAAATTCATTCAATACCGTCAGAAGTGGAATGGCCGTGGTTATCCTAGTGGTTAGGGTATTGGCCTTCCATCCGGAAGGGTGGGTTTCAATTCCCAATGCCGCCAACGACTCACAGAGTACAGGTGATAATACGTGCTCGTTAAATCTGTGGAATTGAAAGTCCTGTGGTCGGTCGTTGAGCAGTTCCCATAGGTGCAATGGTCAAGAGAAATTTACTCCCCCTTCAGATCAATGCCAAAATTGAGGGAGTAGATCCTCTGGTGCTGTTACCTATCGGAGGATTTGAAGAGCAAATGTAGTACTTTCACCTTCATGGTGCTCTGATTAAACGAAAGACGCCCCAAATTGACTTAAGTTCGCATAGCCGAGGTATAGCGAGCTTGGCGTTTCCAAGAGTCATTAGTAACACAGAAGTGGAATTGAGTTCTTAAGAGATGAATATTGAATTAGAGACAAGTATTGATAGGCGACTAAGTCCCTTATCTTAAATTCGACATAAACCAAGCATTTAGAAAAAAAAGTTTGATTTTTTAAAGTAATTTGTGTAAAATAATACGTTAATGTCTTAGAGACAGTTAAAAAATAATATTTTATTTGACTATACAAGATTTTTATGTGTAAGCTACGCTTTTAATAATATATTTCATTGTTTAATTTTATTATAATAATGGTTTATATTTTTGCTTCCATTGCTGTAAATTAATACTTTCCTGTTCTTGTTAATAAAATTTTATTAGTCTCTTTATTTTATCTTTCACAGCAACAAAATTATTTCCATTTTTATTATTTTAGAAATTTTTGAGTAAAATTCTAATGAATATAACAATGAAACTACGTTCTCTTAATGAAAACTACCAAATATCGGTATCTTCAGTAAAAGTTCCAAATATCACTATTTATTGTAGTTTTGGGCACTTATTTTAGTCACTCGTGACAAATTTTAGTGAAAGGAGATTTAATCAATTTATTGCAGAAGAAATTAGCTGATTAAAAATATCAACGAGTTCCAATTGATAAGAAAAGATAATTCTTATTTATAAATTTGAATTAATTTTTATCACAATATTTAGTTTTCCTGTTAATTTTACGGTTGTTAAAGAATTCATATTTATTGTTAAAACTATAGATAAGATTTATTTTTAAAGTAAAAAAAATATTTAAAAAATTGTGAACAAATTAAGGATGAATTGTCGTTAATAATTCCAAGAGATGAACGTGTATATTGCTTTATACATGTTGAATTCCACATTCGATGTAAAAATTTAAAGTTTACAGGTTCGATCTCCCAACATAGGAGTGGATGTTTATTGTGATTCAGAATCCACTGTATACTGTAAAACTATACAAATTAATCGTGAGCGATAATTAACATTTGAGTAATAAATTAATTTAAAAATTGATCTAAAATTTAGGTTGTTAAAAATCTATCCCATCAATTCGATATTAAAAAAATTCAATAAAAACAATGTACTGCCGAAAAAAAGTTCATGCACTTCAAATATTAAAATCAAATCTCTTTCGCAGTTTTTAAGTACTTTAAAACATATTTTATAGCCATCAATTTCTAAATTTTTAAAAATAAAAAAAAATTACAAATAGATTTTTTGAGACTGATAATTTTTTTTCAAATCATAGAATTGTTCATAATTTCTACTGCAAATAAATGTATCAAAATTATGTTCGGCAATAAGCAATTTTAGCATAATACAGATAATTTTTTTTTTCCAGCTTGGCGAGATGTTCGAAACCTCATTATGATTCTGGCAACCCTGATTTAAGTTCAGAGAAAAATGCACCGTCAGTTAAAAATTGACAAAGAATGATTATTACGAAGTTATCATTTTTCATACTAAACATATTAATGAATTATATCCGATTCTTAATAGTATATGAATAAACAATTATTTTTAAAAATATAAGGTAAGTTTTTAAATTTTAATTATTAGAATCGATAACTATTGTAAGTTTTCCTATTTACTTTCAATATAATTCGAGTTTAATCTTTATTCACGTACTAAACCCAAATAATGTATGTAAACACATAATGAAGATTATTAATTCGTATTTATATTACACCAAATATATATTATTTCACATGCTTTTTAAATTGTTTTGAGGTAGTATAAATTGAATATAAATTTTTAGAATTTATCTGATATTTAAATATTGTCTATATTCCAATCACAATTGTATAATATTGAAAAAATAAGTATACAAATGAAAGAAGCTGTTTAATAACTTAAAATGCTCATAATTTCAAACTTTTGCAAATAATTTAATATTGTACGCTAGAAATAATTCACAAATTTTAAGTTTTTAAACAATGATAATCGCATAATTTGAACATAGCTTTAATTGCATGTTTACATGATTTTAAGATTGAAATTACTTATCAGTTTCTAAAAGTAACAGATTAAATTCAAAGATTAAAATATAATCAATAATAATGTCATTTTTTAAATGCCTTATGGAAATTAATTTACAGAAATTTTGAAAATGATATCCTGATATAGAAGTTAACATTTTTTTCATTGGAAATCTAAGAAATATAATTTCAAATTTTAAATATTGATATTCAGAAATGCTTTTATGTGTAACTTCTCATTCAGAATTTTTATTGTTGTTTTTATGTTCTCTATAACTTTACTTTTGGATTCGATTGCCAAATCAATGATTGTAAAAAATCCGAATCCTATCCAACAATAATTATTTATGGAACAATATGTATTTCAAATAATATTGAACTATGATTGTGTTGTTATAACTTGGTTTAAAAAAAATTCAACAAATATTGTATGATTATTCACGATTCTTCAATATTTTCTTATTTTGATTAATGTTTCTAAAGTACAGCTATATAGATAAAAATATCTTTAAATCCTTTTTATAATAAAAAAATTTAATACCTTCAAAAACAATAGTTAACTAATGTTGAGGAAATCATTTCCTTTTGAAAGTTTCATTTTTTAGAGATTGTGTTAATGCACAATTGATAAATTAAAATGAGGTTTTTCATAATATTTTTGATAAATAATTAATAACCTGTTGTTCAGAAATAGAATTTCTATTAATGGAAATATCAAGTTTAAGAATTTGTTTGTATTCAAAATTGTAATTAAAGCAAAATATAATATAGAAAATATTTTCTTGACAATTAGCTGAATAAAGTGTATTCTTTATCTGGATACAACCAACGAAAATTCGTGTTATGGGTTTATTGTTGAATAATGGCGAACTAGATTGTAGAAATTTGCCTTTTCATAGAAAAACCTGATTGATAAAGATGTCGTTTCACCCAAAAGCTAACTTGTCCGATACCAGACTCATTCAAACACAGTTTTGCTGTGAAAGTTTTAGAACGTTATTTAGGTCTGGTAAATCCAATCTGGTACAAGGGGCAAATTTAAAAATGAAGCTACCAATTTATCTAGCAATATCTTTTTAGAAAGTGTGACCTTTAAATTTAATATCAAAAAGTAATGTACAGCATTTGAATATAATAAATAATACTTAATAAGTATATTTTGTTAGTCCGTTTATTTTGGTCAGGTATTCAATTAAAAATGGTTTCATGGTACGATGACTTGTATTAAAACGTTTGGCTCTAGTTAATTAAAAATAAGCTTGTTTCATTTCAAAATTTTGATTACAGCGTTTGTAATTTAAGTCAGAATTTAACTCATATAAATTCTGAGTAAAGTTGCTTATTCCGCTGTTATTTATTTAAGCAATGCAACATTCCGTTTCGGAAAGCAGATTTTCTAACGATATTTATTATTAGAGTTTTGAAAAATTCTCGTTTCCTCCATTGCAGAATATGTATTTACACTTTTTTTTACTGTCCCATGAATAGGAAATTTATGGTACGCGGAATCACTTCAATATTTAATAACTTTTTAATTAAAATATTTATTTCCTTGTGCTCTCTACACCTAATTCGGTTTCTTTTATTCTAATCAATACAAGTGATTATTTCGTGGTGCAAAGCAGTGCTGTGCACAAAATTAAGTAAATATCATTAAAAATACATAAAAAATATCAATTCTATATTTTACATAATCGTAATTTTTCTATGAGAGCTAAGTTTATTTTTTTTTTCAGTGAAGTGGCATGTTAATGTTATCGTTGTGAAATACTTTTAAATTCTTGTTGGAGTATTTTATAACATTAGTTAAAAACAATTTTTTAAACAGCCCAAAGAAATTTCATATTCCTTACCAAGTTTTTGAAAAATACATGTTCATCTTAAATTTCATCTTCTGCCAATTTGTCTAGGTCTGTTGCCAAGGGACCAAGTATTGCTCCGTTTTCGACAGAAGTCGTCTTGAGGGCAGTTTTGGCTGTCTTCTTTTGTTACATTTGATAAAACTGCATTATATATTAAATATATACAATGAAATTTATACAATAATATAAAAAAAAACGAGTGAAAAATGAAACATAAATTGATTTAATTAAAATTTTTCAAGCCAAATGTTTTTGTAATCTTTCATAATTATATTAAGTACCAAATTTCAAGGATCATTATGAATGAATTTTCAATTAATTTCTATGATGGAAAAATTGTTTTAAAAATATATTTAAAAATAATTAAGAACTAATAAAAAAACAAGATTTTAAATCAATAAAAGAAAACTTGACTACTAACAGTAAAAATACACGTATGTTTAGAACCTTAAATCTGAGATTAATTCAATGTATTAGCGATATTTAGAGTTTAACAACAATGTGTGTTTTATACCGCCAATTCAAAAATGACTCCTACTTGTGAAATAATGGATCTTAACATAGTAACAACCGCCATCAATTAAACTATTTGGTGAGATCTATTCTTACATCAGATTGTACTTGTACAATATTTTTACATTTTACTTTGATAAGAATTGAAAAAAATTGGTGAAATAAAAAGATAACAGGAAAAAATGTAGCCTTTAATATTGTATTTTCCGAAAAATAAGTGAGAGTTGGTTGCCTGAAAAATATTTACGCAAAAAAATTTTTAAACATTGGAGGATTAAAGTATTTAAAATTTTCAGACATATTGAGGATGTTATTTTCTGAAAGCATCATGCAGGAAAAAGTTTTATATATTTCATCTGTATAAAAGAAAATAAAATTCAGTTTTCCGTGTAGAGAAAAATAGTCTTTCTTTGTTTAAAAAGGGAAAATACATTGCTTTCAATGATCATCCTAAAACTGAAATTCATTTTTATTAATTATCGCGAAGTTTCCTTTTAAATAAAATCGAAAAATGAAAACAAAATGGAATGAAATTAAAACAAAAGCTCAATCTTTAAACACTTATCAACTAATCCCTTTGTCTTGTGCAAAGCTGATGAGTTTAATTCGAATTTGAAAAATAAGTTCTGTCGCGATTTTCGCTGGCTTAGCAGTTTATTCCTAAACTAGGAGTGCCACAATGCGAAAGTTCTGATTTTGATTTTTTTGTTGTTGTTGTGTGAATTAAAGCTTTTTTAAAATTAGCTGTCTTCAGCAGTAAAGAAAAGTACTAATAAAAACGTTCTTTTAAATATTTTTTTACAATTGTATATTTTACCCGTGTTAAGAGAAAGGTTGCCTATTTTAAAAAGCCGTCTTTTTCAAATAACGAATATCTTTTTAAAATACCATTGGTAAGACCAATTACATAAATTAAAAGTTGCTTTTGGTAACACCAATTGGGCAAACACGCAAAATTTTAGCAGATATTACCCCCAGTGGAAAACGTTACCTTATATTTGGAAAAAAGTTTCCCCTTCGAAAATGAACTTTATTTTTTAAGGATTCTTATTAAAAGCGATTATTTATTTTTAAAATGCAATTATTTCACCATTTACACTGATTAATAATTAGGCTATCCAATTAAGCAAATAAAAATGTTTTGCTTTAAAATTCTTATATTTCGAAGACCTTAAGTCCAGTGTATAAAATGTAAATGAAATTCTTATTTTAAATATTTAGTGTTTAATAAATCCATAATTTTTATAATTTAAGTAATGCAATGTAGTATAAATTTCGGTTTAATGAAATAAATCTTTTAAATTTAAATTGAAATTGGAATGATTAAAAACTCTAATGGAAAAAATATAAAATGGTATTTTTGATTCCGATTTGGCGAGTATCGCTATGACCTGAAGGTCAAAAGGTTAAGCCACTTTTTAGTTTTTTTCTGGCAACCCTAAAATAAATTAAGCATAAATTTCAAACTGAGATTTGTTACACGGACAGATGAAAAAGTACGTTAATAGCATATTTTTAATTCAGAGACGAAATTATAAACTCGAATTTTAAAGATTATCAAGTAGTCCATGAAATGTTTAATTATTGATGGTATTGTCTTTATGATCACTAGGAATGACTGATTTTGGTGTAAGTATTCGTAAAATTGATGAAATATTCTGGTTGATGAAAACTTTTATGAAAATTACTGTAAATAATTGGAATTAGTTCAAATATTTTAATTTTTATCATCCAAACTTATGTTTCTTCAGATTATCTTTTTCTTTCTTTTTTTTTTTGCTACTATTTCTTCTTTACTGACATAACTATAATATTCAGGTTTCTGTTTCTTTCATTTTCATATTAATTTACCTATTAAATATGTTTAAATTTTAGAGTTATCATTATCTTCCAAATCATTTTTAGATTTCTTGAATTCATGTATTGGTGCTTATTTTAATGAGAAGTCCCTGTTATTTATTTTTGAAAAAAAAGATGAATTAGAAAAATATAATTTTTAAAATTTAAAGAAATGTTATACATTATATTTTTCTCTAATGGAGTAATATTTAATAATTTCTTTAAAGAAATGTTTACTAGTAAATTTAATTAATTAAAAAAAAATTCTGATTAATTTAATTTAAAGAAATTAAATTAATTAAAAGTCTAATTTTTTCTAATTTAAAGAAATGTTTATTAGTAAATTAATTCACATTTTCAATTAAACCATAGAAAGAAGAACCGTAATGTGTGTAAACGGTTGTCTACAAACATTAATTTAGTATTGATCAAATGAATTGGCAATTGTGTTTTTATAATGAAATAATTTAAGACACTTTTATGTTAAAATTACGAAGTTATTTAAATTGGGTTATTATTAAAAGAATTGAAATTGATATAATGTTTTACCCTGTGAACTAAAAATTGAGATGATAATGCCAATTAAGATAACAGAAATACTGTATCAAATTAGTAGAAATAATTTATCAATTCGTGGTTTATAATATATTAGTCATTCTTAGATTTTGTGATAAAAGATTGAAAAAAATAAGGAATTGATAATTGTATATTGATACAGGTAGCGCTTTCACCACCCACGTGACGTTTAAATATAATTAAGTTATTGAAGCAATTTTCTCTTGTAATTTTTTGATAAGAATCTAAAGATATTATACACTATATTTTTTAAAAAATAACTTTGATAATAAATTTAAAATAATTTATTTTCAAATTGTTTATTGCTCAAAAGTGATAATTGTCTTAAAAGTTTAATTAATTTTTGAAATTTAACTATTAGCAAGAAACAGATGCTTTGTTATTGTAGTTTGAAACAAATGGGCAAGTGATGTCAAAGACCGAGGTAAATAGTTATAAATGTATTTATGAATTGTGCTAAATCTAATTATCTTTCAATTAATACTACGAATTGTATTTATGAATTGTGTTAAATCTAATTATCTTTCAATTACTTTTTTTATCGTAACTTCCATAACATTGGGCGGAGGGGTTCTACTCAAAATCATTAGTTTTAACCAGAATTTATTAAAGGGTTTTTTGATGATTTTGTATAATTGTTAACATGTGTAACGTAACTTAAAGTAGGAAGAAAAGATCTCTTTTGATAAATTTTTACATTAATTTATTTTGCACATTTCTTGTTTATGTTCTCATGTTAAAAATAGTTTAGAAATAGTTTCTTGGCGGCAAAAGAGTTGTATTAAATTTGGCGAACTGACGTTTCCCTCTATTTAATCTGAGAATCCTTCTATTTAACAAATAGTTTATTTTTTTGTTAAAACTTTGCTTTAATCTAGTTTATATATAAAAAGTATGTTTATATATGTATATATATATACACACACACACTTGCTTATTTTTACAGTAATTTGTTATTAAACTCAGTTATTATCCATATTAATTTCAGTTATTCTGTATTTGGCGTGATACTTTTGAGTAAAAATAATTGCAATTCTATAGATTTCAAAGCCGCGATGAAAATTCCAGTGAAATAGAAGTCTGAAAACATTTTGGAAAAGAAAAAATGTCGCCTCTGGGAAACCTTTCGCGAATTTTGCACATCATTGAAATGCCATGGCGTTTAAGAGTCTGAATGTTGAACAAAACCAAGTGCTGTTGCTATTGATGTAAAGTTTACATGCAGTTGAAAAATACGAAACAATCTGTTACGAATTCAACGAATAGAAGTTAAAAGTTCCAATAACAAAAAGGAAATGGGAAATACTTCCTTCATTTGTTGATTTTACTAAGTTTGGTAACATTGTTGCATGTTATAAACAAGTCGTTAGATCATGGAAAAGGGATTTGGCAGATAGCGCGAAGCAGAGGATTCGTTTTTATTAAAACTTGCTTGAAAGAATGTTCGTTGCTTTTATTTTTTACTAAAAGACTAGTATTAATCTGATATTTATAATAGTTGCAATAGTAAATAAAGCTATCTTTTTCCTAATGTATTCATAAAACATAAAGTGTCAGAAGTATAAAGCTTAAGTCAAAAGTATTAGGTATAAAGTAAAAGTTTTTTTCTCATCAAAGTTTTTAAAGAATGCTCGTGAGAAACTAGAATAATTTTATTTTTATAAAAAAAACATATTTCTGCACAGAATTGCACCAGTCGTTAAAAATTACTCATGTAATTGTTTTTACGTAATTTAATATACTGTCAGTAGTTTTTGTTATTTTTCGTACCCAAAACTTCATGTTTTTTGTTATTTTCCGAAACATTCTTGGAACAATTATCCTTGGAACTACTATTAATTCTCTAAGTAAAAGGAACTAACAAGATATTTACGTGTAACTATTGAACAGTCAGTACTTAATGAGATTTTTTTAATGTATGCATTTTAAACAAAGCAAAATTTTTAAGTACTTTAAGAGGGTAAAAAATTAAATATTTAATATGAATACCATTTAATGGGGAAATTTCAGAAATCTGGTCAGTACAAAGTTTTAACTTTATTTTAGTTATCCAGACTTCCAGATTAAGTATTAACATGGTTTTAAAGTAATTTTATTTGAAAGCATATATCAAAATTAAAACCACCTGCAAAATTAAAATAAGAAAGTATATCTTTCATGAAAGGGTTATTTTTTACAATTTCACGTTTAAATTTTTAGTTTTTGAATTATATAAATTTAAATTAATTAAAAAATAGTTTGAAGTAACAAACATACGATATTTTAATACTAAACTTTGATATTTTCTTCATTACATTCGATAATAAAGTTTTAGATTTTATATGGCATTTTTATTATATGAAAATGTATCTTATTAAGAATATTTGTATAAATATTTAGAAATACTTTCTTATTATTTAAAGAAAATAATTTGAATTATAAGATATTCGTTGAAAAATGTAGCCTAATTTTTAAGCAGTTAAATTCTTTTATATTGAAATTAATATTCCCACTCTAAATTTAATTTTGCTGTTTAAAAATTGAAAACTTTACTATCGTTCGTTAACACTGAATTATGACAGCGAAAATAAAAATAAACAACCATTTCTTGTACCATTTCCGCTTGGCGAAAAGGAGACAAAACGTGATCAGTTTCTAAAATCATTGGCGATTTGAATTACCCGAGTTGCTGGTGCATGCACAAAAAAGTTGCTGATTTTCGGCAACTTATGACGCCTATAATTTTAATTTGGCATGAAACAGGGTGAAAAAAAAAGTAATTCTGTTAAAAAAATCTGTTAAAATTCTGTTAAAAAAAATCTGCAATATTATTGGACCATGACAATGAATTGCCGAAATTTGAGCTGTGACGCCATGTAAAGTCTACGGGAGTTGCTCATACTGAAATATTGGCAACTCTAATGAAATAGGGGCTTAAGTTTGTGTCGGCCTCTAACTCTTGTTTCAGAGGGCCCAGCCAAAAATATCTTCTGTGTTGAACATTCCATGCTCATTCTAATAACTGACCTGCCTATTTAATTTTTTGAATTTTTATGTTTTTTATATCGGGTTGTCTGAAGGCACGATAGAGTTGTGAATTTGATCCTCTGTACCATAAGTCATCCGCTTGTGTACCTTTAAAATGACTCTTAGTGTACGGTACTTAGACTCGAAGAACATTTTCATCTTTTGTCAATTTCTAAGTTTCTGATATTCATCAGATCAATCTTTTTATCATATAAATTTTTTTTCCAATGGCAGATTGTAGACAGTTACAACTGCAACAGAGTCTATTAATCTATTGTTCCCTGATACCAAGGAACCGGCCAGACACAGCGACCTCTTAGCCGCCGAGGCGTTGCCCCGGGTACACGACAGGGGGTGGGCCACTGTCGCACCCTCACACAAGCCATAGGAACCCGTTTATAGGGTAGGCATCATTCATACTTCACTCACACACAATCAAAGGACAAAGACAGGATAGAGAGAAAGAAAATACATCCATACCTGAACCGGGATTCGAACCCAGGACCTAGCTATCCGTAGTCTGGCACGCTAACCACTAGACAAGTTGGCCGGCAATATATAAATGTCTGATTAGACATTTTATAAATTAACTTAGTTTTTCTATTAATTAGGTTTGATTTTAGATATGTTTTAATTCGTAAAAACATCTATTGCCAGCATTGCATTGATTCCTCTCTGAATTTCAGATTTATGTGATTATATTGAATTTTACCATAAATTTAAAAACAAGACCGTTACGTGTTCATTAGGTGCATTTTTTCAAATTGAATTATGACGCCCTTTTAAGAGGTTCTGTTGCTCTCTTATAAAGCGCTGCAAATTAAGTGTAAAATGCTCCTTTATAGTATTCAACATTTGACTTTTGTACTGAAAAGCTTTAAAATTATAACATTAAAACAACTCTTATTGTTTTTGATTATTTCATAAATTTTGAAGTATAAAATTGGAAAATGTATTCAAATATTGATTTTCCTAGCTTTAGCTGCTAAAAATACTCATATCTATTCCTTTATATTTAACTTATCCAAAATGTCGCTATTTATGGATATAATTATCTAGTCCGATAATCTCTCCTGCGCCTTGGTCGATCGAAGGTAGTTTTTCATAATTTTAAATTTTGGTTTTGCTGTAAACGACTGGCCAACGAAACTGGCAGGATTAAAGAAATCCGTAAAGCTATTGCAATATCTGTGGAAATGTATTGGTAAGATTGTTTCCTTAAAACATAAGATGTCAAGAGGTGACATATCCTCTTCGATAAAACATCGCAAAGATTTTATTTCCTCTAACAAATTTATGTTCTTTTCATTAACATTTTTAATTAAATATAATATTGGTACTAATTCTTTACATATCCGTTATTATTTGTACTAATTCTTTACGATGTTTTAAAATTTCATTGTAACTTCAGTTTTTTAAATTGCGTACATAGTATACTACCTTGAAATGATTGTAATGTTCTTTTAATTGACTTAATCTTTCAGTAACTGAAAAATAGCAGTGTCTAACATTATATTGTAAAATTCAACTTTAAATTTTTGTCTTGAAATATTAATTGATTCATCAGTTTGTCCATCTTGAAATAGTTTCTTTTTTAGACCTGTTTCGACTTTGCGGAAAATCAGTATCCACCCTCATATCGTCAGCAATGATACTTGCATTGGCAATTGCATGTTCACATGCTTCATTTGATCTACGATTATATAGTTTTGATACAAGATTTCATAAAATGTTAGTGATGATTTCTAAATCACATTTAGAATTTTGCATTATTTAATTTATCACATTTACAAAATTTATAATATGTTAATGGTACAAATGAATTTAAACAATGAAATCTTCTGAATCAAATTTTTTGCTTGAGTTCCTGATTCCAGGTCTCTTGTAAGATCTTTAATATTTCTCGAATAAAGCTTGAATTCTGCTTTCCCATCTGGGGTTGAAGAATGGCTTTAAAGTTAGATTTTCAACTACTGTTACAAAACAGACCAACATTTAACGCATGAAGAAAAGTAATCCTGCACTACTCCGAAGAAATTAACTGTTTCGAAGGAAATTTTAGCTGTATTGTATACAACAAAATGAAGAGAATGGGCAGAGCTAGAGGATATTGAGTTCCTTCGAACCAATTTCAATAATTTTTGTTGCTATGTCTTATGATTTCCTCTCGTGTTTGCACCATTATCGAAAGAGTGGCCTCGAAAATCAGATGAATTTGGTTCTAACGACTTTAAATGTCCATTTATGAATTCAAGATGATCCTGTCCAGTAGTGTCGCAGACAGATTGAAATCCTAAAAAATGTTCTTCAGTCGAGGCTTCATTGGTTTCCTCGTTCTTATAAACAAATCAAATTACAACAGTCATTTGTTCGATATGACTAACATGAGAAGTAGTATCCAAAGTCATATATTGACGATTTAATCATATGTAATAAATGCATTTTAATTTCGTCTGGAAATGTTTTTAATTTCATTCTGAATTTGATATCCTAAATAATAAGCAATGCTATTCTTTTCAGGTGTTTGAATTTTGTAGAGATGTTAAGCGATCATTAGATAAAAAATTGTAATGGTTTTAAACAACATCAAAAATTATATATTATAACTATTAAACTCTTTCAAATCTTTAAAGCCAAGGCATTGTTGGGCTAAATATTGAATTAAATAAAAAAAACCGTTCCCTAACTGATTACCTGTAAACATTTTCTGCATCGTAAAGTTTTTGAGCGGCATCAATTGTACATAAATTATATATATATATATATATATATATATATATATATATATATATATATATATACACGCGAAGACATTTAGAATTCATGGCATTTTGAACCATGTTTAAGGTGAGATGCACTTCTTTCATGTGTTTTCGAAATGTGGGTTAAATCCGTCTGATCATTACATCCATCCTCAATAAGTTGGGAAAGCAAAAAAGTCTTTCGAGAATCAGGATACACAATAATTTCTAAATACTTCTCCATTCGATAATGTTGTATAATAGAGAACAATTCTGAAAACTTTCTGCCAGAGTACCTCTCTGAAAATGTTTGATTATCATTCTGGGAGAACTATTTTTAATTAGAAAACCTCTAATTTTTATAGAAATTGTATCAGGCCAGGTAGCTAGATTCTTTAATTCTAAGTCAAAATCTTCGTTCTGAGATGCTATTACAAGGCGTATTTTGTTTAAGTTTTATTTGGTTTTTAACAATTAAGTTTTCTATTGATACAATCGAGGCTTTTTCTTGATCATATTCTGATGACTTTACAATTTGAGATATTTTTTTTTATGAAATTTCAAATCAGATGTTGATAGTGCTGGTTCAGTTGCATGTCCTACTAAACCTGTTGTGTTTCTGAGATATGTATTTAGAGATCTCGCCAGTTTCTGAGCAGCTTCCTCTTGTTGCAAATTATTATTTTTTTTTGTTTTGTGCTCCAGACCTTTTTTAATTTTTTAAGAGCATGTTTCTAAAAAAATATTTATTGCACTAAATAAAAAAATTTAATTTTCATTCCATGTACACAATACATCATATATAAATTTGCAATATTTGGTATTTTCTCTCTTATTTTCAAATAAATTAGTAATTTCAAATAAATGTATTTTTATTTATAATTTTGTTAAATAATTTAATTTTAATAAAATTAACTCAATACAGACTATTTGAAGGTTGAAATCCTATTTGTCATTGGCTACGTAATAAAGATTTAAATAAATAAACTGATTTCACTGAAAATTTAGAAACAGTTTTAATTCAAAATAAACGTGTCTGTTGTTCGTAATCAAAGTTTGTTTTACAGAAACGAGAACAACCCACAAAAACGAAATAAAAATAAAAATAAAATCTTATTTTGCAAAATTGTCAGCGTATAAATTACCAACTTTTATTTCAATAACATTATATTAAATAAAAAAATAAAAAAAAACTACAAGTATTATGAATTTTAGCACCTCCTGGCCCAGGCACTTGTGCGGTGAACAGTTTTGTCACCGTCACGCGGCGGCCCTGTATGAAAAGAAGTCTTGAAAGAATATTACGAAATTAATGTATTAATTTGAATTTGTAACAACGCGTCTAGAGTTGAGCTGCACAAATCCTCTCTAGTAAGAGAGTATGTTCACGAAAGTTTACTTATTTCTGAAAACTGTTGCAAATATAGTGTAATTTTTACAACAAAATCTTTGAAAGGTGATAAGAAAAATAATGCAGGCTTTGATATTCAATGCCATCTTTATTAAACTTAATTTCATTATTTACTGCTCACATGTTAAGTTTATAATTAAATATTGGATGCAAATTCTGATGTTTCATCATAATTGTAAACATTATGAACGAATTATGTTTATATTTCTTTGTTTAAAATTTCACTGGGACTGATGTTAAACTAAGAAACAAGTTATTTATAAGAAATATGTAAAATGTATTTAACCACATATAAACTGTAGACATCATAAAGAACGAATAATGTGTTTATAATTCGTTTATATGTTACTAACAGCTGATGAATATAATGCCCTTGTCAATGTTATATTTATTATAAGAACATATTTATGAGTTATATATATATGAGCTGATTGAATTCATTAAAAGAATAAACCTATTTTTGAGAAATTGTGATCTAAGAAACACTTGAATATAATTAACTATCATAAATACAGTGAGTGTAATAATTATTCGTACAGTACGCGCGCGACAATTGATTTAAAAGAGATCCGTTCCTAAAAATTATAAACATAAATTCCATTTTAATTAATTATAAATGCATAATAGTACATATTTTCACTAGTCTCATGTGAAATTTACATAAAAATAATTTTTTACATCAATAAATGTTTACAAAACTGTAACAATCCAACATCATGTGGTGTAAAAAGTATTTGTAGACTAAAAGAAATACAATTTTTTAAAGTTATATTTTGTTATTGGTTTATCCATTAAGATTTAGTTAATTGATGTTATTTTGTTAAATACTTAAAAGGTTCTATCGTGGTAATTTTATTGTAACGAGAAACTAGAAATTCTGTAATGGGTCGTAAAAATAGAGAGACGAGTGTTTCCGAAAGAGAACTGATTTCAAAGCTCCGTAAAAATGGTAAATATTAAAAGATTTCTGATCTGGTTGGTAGACCCCGTTCAGCTGTGCAGTCAATCGTAAAAAAAGTTTAATGCCAATGTAACGGTTCAAAACTGTTCTCGTACTGGGCGACCATGTCTATTGACATCATCTGACAGATGGTTTCTGGTAGGTTCATTAAAGAAGGATCCCAAAATAAGTGCTCCTACATTGACATCAGAACTGAAGAACATGGGATCTGCAGTCTCCGTAAGTACTGTTCGAAATGCATGCAGAAATGAAGGTTTCCATGGCCGTGTTGTTAGACGAAAATTCTTTGTAGTGAGAAGAATCGAAAGCTGCGATTGTTTTTCTCCAAGCAATACGTTGATGAAAGTCCAGATTTCTGGAAAAAGATTATCTTTACAGACGAAAGTAAATACAAGATATTTGGATCGGACGGGAGATGAATGGTATGGAGAAAGCGCAATACAGAAATGCATCCTACGAATTTAGTGTCAACACTGAAACATGAGGATGGAAATCTGTTTGTTTGGGGGTTTATGAGTGCTTCTTGAGTAGGCAAATTAGTTTTCACTAAATACATTATAAATCATTAACTTTACATTGACATTTTAAACAATAATTTAGCACCTATTGCAACAAAAATGATCATGAATGGTGATTACGTTTTCATGCATGATAACGACTCCAAGCACACAGCCCAAGGCTCTGGATACCCCAAAGTTCATGAAATTTCCTCCTCAATAGCCTGACCTCAACCCCATTTAGAATTTATGGGACCTTGTTGATAAAAATATCAGATCCAGACATATTTCTAATAAAAATGATTTGGAATCAATTCTTAACCAAGAATGGGATCCTCAATAACAGCAAAATTGGTTTAATCGATCGCAAAGAGGTAGTTATTCGAGCTAAAGGATATCCTACAAGGTATTAGCTGAAGTATAATGATAGTAATGGCCAATATATATGCCTTGATGTACGAATATTTTTTACATTACAAGATGCTGGATTGTTTCAGTTTTGTAAATATTTATTCATATATAAAATTATTTTTGTGTAAATTTCTCATGAAACTAATGAAAATATGTTCTCTTATATATTTGTAATTAATTAAAATGGAATTTATGTTTATAATTTTTATGAACGGATCTCTTAACTCAATTGTCGTACTGTACGAATACTTTTTTACACTCACTGTATATATAAATAAAAAAATCATGCATATGCATGTATAACGTGCTTTAAAAGTTTTATATTTCTAATCGCCAATAAATATTTTCAGGTTCAAGAAGAAAAGCTATATTTTTGATATCTTGTGATTCTCTCATTAATCAGGTAAGATTTTTTTTTATTTTATGTATATTTCTTGAATTTAACATAAATGCTGTAATGATTCAACTTCTGACATCGTTAAAGTAATACAATGATTTTGCATTTTTAAGTTTTCAGAAGAAAATCAAATTATATAAATTCTTGTAATTTTTTTGCTTCAGCTCAAGATTTGAAATATCCCGTATCCCTGTATTATAATATGTGAAATGAATTAAACGAGCAAATGTGATGTTTTTCAGAACATAATTTTGAGAATACACATTTAAAATTAAAACAAAAATAAAGACTGTAAAATTTGTGATATTTATATGCATAGAAGGAATATTTTGATATTCGCATTAGTCTTTTACCTTAAGCATATATTTTTTTAAAAAAATAGTGAAAAACATTACAATTTTGCATTAACTTAAATCAGCAAACATGTGTATATATTTTTATATAATCTGATTTCATTTTATATAACTTATTAAAAAACAATTTATATATTAATTTTTAGACTGCATTAATTTTAATACTAAATGACCATGAAATAGTTGCACATTCTTAGAGCATACAATTTGAAATGGATTTTACATGAAAAAGAAATTCTCTTAATGGAATTAAAAATTCTAAGAAATCGCGAGGTTCTAAAGAATACTAAGTATGTTATACACGTTATATATTTTCATAACATAAATATTCTGTCTACTGAAATTTTAGCTATAGATCAGATCTTGGTTCATTACTATACCCTGTAAATATATCTATGTAAATATAGTGTGAATGCTACGGAAATATTATTTTCTTTCTTATAATATTAATATTGATGTTTAAATCTTTTTTACGACATCTCAGTGAATTTGATTTTACTTACAGCTTTTATTCGAATTTTATTTGTAATTTTCCAAACTTCTATATTTTTTTGTCCAATCATTTTTTAACCGAGCTGGTAGCAGAATGATTATTGCTCTTGACTCCGCCCAAACAGTTTTTACGTTCAATTCCACCTTGCCAATGGATATTTGTAATAATTCGGAATATTTTAAATTGTATGCCTCGGTCTAATTATATACTTCGTGCATAAAAGAAGTTGAGAAGCAAAACAAACGAGGGTCGCGGTGTCTAGGGTTTTTAATATGTAGTTCTATTTATCGACAGGTAGTGACTTCAAATATCGACTTAACCGAAGATCCATCGTGTTTACTAAAGGCGGCTGGCGCACAATGTCCTCCAAGAGAAATGATATTTCCGTAGGTGCCATGTTAAGTATTGAGGTTTTCCTGTTTGATCATCCCTGCTTCTAAATTACGAAAACTACCATCTGGCTGGGTCCATTAACTGGTAGAATAAACTCAGGGCTAGGTACTAGGAAGTATGCTAATGCACAATAATAAACTAAACCAATCTTGAAATAAAATCGAACTTCCTAAAATTTTATGGAACTAGCTGTTGAATTGTTTAGTAGACTGGCTTTAAACCAAGTGCTATTCTAACCAAAAGACGGTGTGGATGCTTGTATAATAATTTGAAATTCTACTACTTTAGAACCTGTGTCAAGATACCATGATACAATGATTTCTCGCATAAAAATTAAACCTAGAGTGGCAAGCCAACCAATTCTTAACAGAAAAATTTATTTTATATAAAAATATTGATATAATGTTCTAAATTTTCACGAATTGGGAAACTGAAATTTTCTTGAGCATTTTTTTTTTTGAAATAAAATTTTTTTTAGTTAAAATGAATTACTTATTTTACGAAATTTGCAAATTTCAAAAATTAAATTATACTCGAAATATGTAATTCAAAAAACATTTTACCGAGAAGTGTTTTGTATTACAATATGACATACTATTTCTCTATATAATCTTTCAGTCGCTGCAGATATTTGCCGGAAACTTAGCACTAATCTCTCTGACTATAGAAAATCGCTCCTTTGTCCTTGAGCCAGCTTAGAACTGCTGTCTGAAAGTGGTCATTAATGAAAAATTGTCTTACACCTGAATATATTTTTTGTTATTGCCGAACACGTGACAGTAGCTGGACGTCAGTTCGAAACTATAGTGGATGCTTCGAGGTCTCATTCAAAATTGCTAAACAAATCCTGTGCTGTGCATGCCTTTCACCCGTTCCACTAGGATTGTTGTTAGCCATCTTAGTCTCTCCGCATCGGTTAAGTCTATGCGACCATCTTAGAATCATTTGCACCATTTCACAATTGTTGGTAGGGACATAGTACGTGGCTGGCTCATTGGTTCGAATTCTGTGTTATAGTGATTTGGAATCCACTTTGAGTTGTTTACATGAACATTTAAGCTTTGTATGTGGTAAAAATATTTTGATAAACTCGCAGAATAATGATTAGCGCTCTGGCCCTTGGTTCAGCATTTCGTGGATTCGATTCCCAAATCGGACACAGATGTTTCGATGCCGCAGGAGGAAATCATACTTGCGAAACTAGTGTGAAGAGGCACAAACTCGAAATATAACATTTGGTAAACTCTTTATTAAACAAATAAAAACTCAAGCTTTCATAAGATCAATCACACTCAATTTTATATTGATACATCATTTACTTCATATCATCGTAAAATAGCGTTAAAATCGTTTAAAGACATCCACTTCGTTTCATTTGACATTTCAGCTGACTTGCGTTTACATTTGCATTTTGAAACATATAATGGTTTCAAGTATATTAAAATTAATACAAAGACAAGATGAAAAGTTAATACATACCCACAGGAACTATGTATACATGCATATAAAATTACTAGAAAGAAATAATATAATTTTACACTTGATTATCGCAAATTGGTAATATACTAATATTTGAAATCTCCCCTATAACTAACTACCCGCTGCTGTCTTCATATCTTACTTTGCCATCTCTTCCAGGGGTAAGGCTGCTGATTCTACCAATATTCCAGGTGCACATTGGCCGTCCATTTTCCTTTAATAACACAACCATACTTAGCGCAACGTAGCCACTATCAAACTTCCACTAAGATCTCTGTTGAAAATTGGAAAGTAATCACGCGACCACTTCTTCCATACAGTTTAAGAATCTTCAACGCATTCGACTGATGTAAGGCATTTAATGGTCGATCAATTTAAAAATGGCCACCAGTCAAAACCGAAAAATCATTTGGATCAAAAGGTATTGGGGTTAAAGAGCGATTATTCGACATTGACTCTGTTTGAGTAATTCTTGTATGGAACTCCTAAAAAGTAAGTTTATGTTAATCTAAACATTGTTTCAAAGGTGTTTAAAGCTCTTGACACCAACTTCCCGCAATCCCCCAAAATTAGGAGATTGAAGTGGATTGAAACTCTATAAAATTCACTGAGAAGACAAATAATCACTTGTTCTGTTTAAATAAGGCAGACCTTTTTATTTCTGATGTAGCCCCATAAATGTTCTTTGTATTATCCGAGAGCAATTGCTAAAGTAAACTTCTTCGACATGCAAACCTTTACAAACAAGCCATCAATGCTTCAACTGTTAAGTCACTTAATCCTTCGAGTTGTATTGCTTTTGAATCTAAACATACAAATATGTCAACAAAAATTTTTTGATATACACCCTTTCTTTGATTTTTAAACCTTGTCAAAACATGACCATGTAGATATAATCCAATTTCATACATAGATATAATCCAATTTCATATGATGGCTGGCTCACCATTCTTTTCTTTAGGCTAGTGAGCTATGATGTAATTACTTTCTATTGGCTGCGTCTAAAAGCATGCAATACAATTATATACAATACGCCTTGCCACACAGCCGTTAAAGCCCAGTGCCCATGACGTACACCATGTAGTGTTTAGGGACCACAATGTAAATTTCAGTGATAACACCTAAAAATCATCTCTATCAGCTTGTGACCCTTTGGCGGCAGGATAAGGTATTTTGCATCAAAGATTAGATCAGAGTTCTCAAATCGTCCACCGCTATGAGACCTCCGTAGTCTAGAAAAAGAGAGACAAAAAAAAAAACCTTTAAAAGAGTCAAATCTCTATAGTTTATCTGCAAAAGTCTCATTTCTTTTGAGAAGTGTTGGGCCGATACTATTCTTAAAATATACGTTTTGACTCTTGGCACCATACTTAACGACGAGAACGCTAAGACAAATATACGTCGACGAGGAGGTATTGTTTCTCATTGCAGTAAAGGCGAAAAGAAGGGATATCTACTTCGATAATATTCTAACTGGTATCAAAGATTTAGACGATATAAAAGATCTTCAGGTACAGCTAATTCACATATTGAGAGCTGCTGGTTTAGATCTTCACTAGTGGAACTAAAATGAACTTTCTCTTCCTCAGTCTTTCAAGACCAGGTGTGAACAAATATCGTTCGAAAAGTTATCTTGAGAAACTATAAAAACTTTGGGTCTAAGCTGGAATCCCAAGCAAAATCACTTTGCCTTTGCAATTGATTTTCTTGTTCGGTCACAGAGATTTGTCCTTTCACAGATTTCAAGATTTATTCACTGGGACTTCTAGGACCGATTCTTATATAAGTCTAAAATATTTATTGAAAGCTTTGTTAGCTCAAATTATCCTGGGATGAAGAACTTCTACATGGATTATCAAGGGAAAGGGAATCAAATCACATCGGCGGACTGAATCATTATCGTTCTAATTGATGGTGATCAATAAATTCCTCTGAATGAATTTTGTGATATCAGCCAGGATGGATTTGGTGCTGTTATCTACCTTCGTTCTAGAATAAGTATGGTAAATGTAGTTTCACTACTGTGCAGCAAATCAGGAGTGTCACCAATGGACAAGCTATTTAGTATTGATTTACTTGAGTGTTGACCCATGATTTACTGATTTTGAATAAATAGCTTGAGCCTTTGAATAAATATTTTAGACTTGATAAGAATAGGTCCTCAGATCCCAATAAATCAAACAGTCTTGAAATCTGTAAAATGGTAGATTTCATGGTAATCGCACAAGAACTATCAATTGCAAATGGAAAATGATTTTGCCCTTGATTCCAGCTTAAACCCTGAGTCTTCATAAATTGAGTTAGATAACTTGTAGAACAACACCTGTTCGTTCCTGGTATTGACTGAAAGAAGAAGAAAAAGCTCATTTGAGCTACATTTGTGGAGTTCCATACAATTAGATCTCAATTTTAATATTTTGATCTTCTAAATCATCAGCGCTAATCAGCAGTGGCGTAGTGAGCATAATTGCCGCCCGGGTACGATACCTTTTATGGCGTCCCCTTGAAAATAAAATAATACAATATAAATGTGGGGATAAAATGTATTAAATAATAAAAATATAATAATATAATGATATATAATACATTATAATAAATAGAGTATAATTGTAATGAGAATACAATATAAATAAAAACTGAATGTTGTACCGACTATAAAATCGAAAATATATTACTTTAAAGAATTAAACTCAGCTTTAAATTTAAACAAAATTCAATTCTAATTAAAAAAAAAAACACTTATATTGAATTCGGAAAAGTGTCATTAGAATAACCGGACTTATTTAATTTAGAATTAATTATAAAAAGATATAATTGATTTTATATACTAATACAATTATTTTAAGAAACGTAAAAAATTTTTTAACGGGAAATAACTCGTTACATATCAGAGATATAAGCAGATGTAATTATTCGCAATCTAATATACTACACTATTCACATTTTTCGTGTCTTTACTGAAGCGAATTGATCAATTATTTTATCAAAGTTGATCATTTAAAATTTTTCTTTTTCTATACTTAAAATTGTTAAATCACTTGACGGCTTTGACTCATGGTGAATCATAAATAAGTCAAAATTAATTTTATTTTTCTGAATGAACGTTCACAATTTGCAATTGATGTAGAAATAGAAAAAAGTATTTGAATGACAACCTCTTCTTACTATCTTCACCATTTGGGATAGGGCATGTTGGAAGATAGATTTTAGGTTTAATTTCTTTTCTACTGCTGAGTAACATCTTTCAATCCCACATTTCTCTAAAGAGTTCTGTGTTCCATGGAAATCTGTATGACAAAATTCACCCAAACTTTTACATTTGTTAATCACGGTGATTTAGCTCTCCCAAGCTACAGGTCCGAGGTTCGATTCTCAGGCTAGGTCAACTCAGCCTTTCATCCTTTCAGAGGATCGATTAATTGAGTACCAATCATGTTTGGGAACTAAACACCGGGGATTTAGCTTTGGGCTGACCACCTAATCGGGACATATGCTTCGCACCCCAGGGACCTCGGTTAAGGAAGCAGATATGGGCATTGTAGGCCTTGATCCGGATATGAAGTTTTGAAGTCAGGATATTAATTGATCAATCAATTAATATTTAATTTTTAAGAAAATTGTAATGATCTAACATGAACTTAACAATGTCTTAAAAATTTGAAATGTATTTTTTCTAGCTTGTTAACCAATTGAAGCAATTAAGCATTTTTACTCCCTATTTATTGTGCATTATCTTATTTATGAAAGATGTTGATATTATTAGGTTTTGAACGTATGCTATAGCTTATCTTAACTTCTATAATATTACTAACTTTCCAAACTTTAGCTATTTATTGCAAAATAATAATTAAGTAAGACTTTTACACTACTAATTTAGGATTAACTCACCTGATTTTTCACAATGATACCTTTTTAAACATTTCATTTACCACAAATTAAACAGAAAATTTCAATTCATTTTTTTTTATCTCAGAAAAAATTTCCGTGAAAAATAACTTTACTTTTATGGGAAATTTTGTGTTTAAAATAGCTTTCTAAATTATATCATTACGACCATTAATGTAAACCAAAATTATACTGTAAAAAATTTAAATCACAAAACGTAATGCTGATAGTTTTTAATATTTCATTTTTATGCCATAAAACATATTTTTCTGATTCCAAAATTAGAAGACCTTTGTTAATAAGTCTTCATCTAATTTCAGTTTAGATAACTAAATTATGCCATAGCATTATCAATGCAAAAATCTGATGAGCAACAGAACGCCAATGCAGACAACAAAAATATTTTTCAAATTTCTAAAATCAAAACACACAAAATATGTATATTTAATCTTAGAATTTAAGTAAAATTATGCATATTTATTTAATCAGAAATTTATATAATATAAAGCAATATATAATATTAAAAATACTTTTTTTATTCAAAACTGGTATACTCTATATTGTTCTTTCAAGTTTTTCATTGATTCAAAATATTACCAAGAATTGCAATTGCTGAGATAAAAATATATTTTAGCTGTTATATCACTTAATTTTAGTTAAAGAAATTTACTCAGTTTTCTTCGTATTTTTAAAGCATTTAATAAAACCGTTTCTTAAGATATTAAAATATATTTTATTATTAAAATAAGGGGTAATTTTTATTAAAATTTATTTCTATTAATAATCATTTTGAAAGTGCTGCTCATGCAACGGCAGGTTTTTTTTTCTTTTTCAATAAATTTATATCATTTAAAGACTATCTTATTTTTAAAATTTTACAATGTAAAATGAGAAATCCGTACGATTTCTTTATAAATTACTTGAACGAATTTTTCAAGTTAAAATATTTGTTTTTATGTAAATTGAACTAATTAATTAAGAAATATATTCTGTATATTTAAGGTGTGCTGTAAAGGCAGTAAGACCTGTAATAGGTGGTTACGCTATTAAAAAAGAAGATTCTGTATATTTAAGCATACAGAAAAAAACACATTTTAAAAGGAAGAAAACATTCATAGATTTTTAATTTGAAAAAAGAATTTTTCAACACAAGGTGCTCATGTAAAACCAACAAAATTACGAGTCACATAAAAATTATTTCCCCAAACAAAAACAGTTAAACATTAAATAAAATACTTTCAAATGAATAGTTTTAACTAATAAGTAATTTAATATTTAATTTTCAAAACTCTGCAAGCATATGTCAGTAAATAGTTATACCAGCAAAAATATGAAATATTCAAATTGAAAGAATACATAGTAGACAAAGTGTAACTTACGGCGATAATATTTTAAATGTAAGAATTCCAGATTTTCAAAAGTTTACATTTTTGTTCCCATGAAGTCAAGTTATGGAAGAAACGAAATACTAACCATGTGAACAATAAAAAGGAAAGAAAGTTTGTGTTTTCCTAGAAATTGGAGATAATTAGCTCTCGATTCCCTCCATTTCTTTTCCAGGAAGTCAATTCCCTGGGGGGCATACTGTAGTGCTATTTTATGAAAAATTTCCTCCCTTTCTTTGAAGGTCAGTCTGGTGCCGGACACAGTATTTTTGACAAAGGGAACCGCTAATATGAAACGTTTCAGCAGGAATTTTCCCACGAGTGAAACGCGACACTAGAATGAATGGCTACAGGAGTAAAAGCCTGAGATAAAAAAAATACAAGGGTTTTATTTTTATTTTGGGACAATGTCAGTACAATTTCACTAAGTCACAATAACTACTAAAACTGATCTTTCTATATATTACTTCTTCATAACTTAAGTAAAATCGGACTTTTCTGATATTAATAGTACATTTAAATTCTTACAAGTTTCCATTAATAATATTTCAGTTAATATGAAATTTTCTATTTTTGTGCATTCATTATTATTTATTATGTAATTATAATCAAAATAAAATAAAAATTTCACATTTTTACATAAACGTATATGAAACATATTAGCGAAGTACTGCTTGTTAAGTAAAATTATTTAATATGTTATGAGAAATTAAAAATAGCACGACAAATAATATTTCAAAACAGTGAAATTTCGACAAAGAACTTAAGTTTTGAATAATTACGAGGGTTGCTATTTATATTTCTGGCCTTGGCAACAGTAAGTGTTGCTAGGCGACCGAAGACGATTTTAATCGAAAGTTTGATATTTTTAAACATAAATTCAGCAGACGATTTACCATTATAGCTTTATTTGTGTTGTTGACAGTAAATTGAAAAGTTCTTCTCTGTCAAAAAATGGAATTGAATCGTGAACATTTTCGTGCCATTATTTTTCATAACTTTCGACGTGGATTGTCAAGACAAGAGTGCTTCGATGAACTTAATTCTTTATACAGCGATAAAGCGCCATCCTACAGCACTGTAAAAAATTGGTATAACGAATTTAATCGTGGTCGATGTTCGATCCAGGACGAATCCCGTGCAGGTCGTCCAAAATCTGTTGTTGTGCCAGAAAAGATCAATGCTGTGCGTGAACTGATAAAGCAAGATCGTCATGTGACATACCGTGAGATAGAGGCGTCTTTGGACATTAGTATGACTAGCATCAATAAAATATTGCATGAACATTTGAGCGTAAAAAAAATTTGTTCGCGTTGGATCCCGCATAATCTGACAAACGCTCAAAAAAAGGCTCGTGTCGATTGGTGCAAGGAAATATTGGAAAAATACATTCAAGGTACATCAAAGGCTGTGTATAACATCTACACAGGTGACGAATCATGGATGTATGCATATGAGCCGGAAACAAAACAGCAATCAACTTTATGGGTCTTCCAAGACGAGGCAAAACCAACAAAAGTTGTTCGAAGAACAACTTTTGTTGGTTTCACAAAGCACATCGAAACAAATGATTGCCTGTTTCTTCGGCATTAACGGTCATGTGGCAACAGTGGCGTTAGAGCAACGCAGGACGGTCAATTCTGAATGGTACACGACCATTTGTTTGCCAGAAGTCATCGGAGAAATTTGAAAAAAGCAGAAGAACAGGCGAATCATTCTTCATCATGACAATGCAATCCCTCACACATCGACTCAAACAAAGGCATTTCTGACGGAGCGAAAGATCGAACTGATGGGTCATCCGCCGTACAGTCCTGATTTGGCACCCAATGACTTCTTCTTATTCTCACACATCAAAAATAAATTACGTGGACAACGATTTTCGACCCCCGAAGAAGCGGTTGATGTATTCAAAACGTATGTTTTGGAGTTACCTCAATCGGACTGGAAAAAGTGCTTTGAAAATTGGTTCAAACGCATGCAAAAGTGTATTGATCATCATGGAGAATATTTTGAAAAACAATAAAACCAATTTCGATCCTACATATTTGTTTTTTCATTATTAGGCCAGAAATATAAATAGCAACCCTCGTATAACATCCAGGAGGGTGCAGAGAAAATAATATTTATTAAACGTTTTTATTTTTTTATATTGAGTAAAATTTTTTTCAATATTGTTATGACTTTTTTAGTGTATATATATATATATATATATATATATATATATATACTAAAAAAAGTCATAACAATATTAAAAAAAAAATTCAGTGTCAATTCAAATTAAAAAAAAAAAAAACTCAGTCTTTTTTATGACTTAATTGTTATACACGTTATCTTTGTCAAGTTTATATATATATATATATATACTTAGATAACCTGTATAACAATTGAGTCATAAAGGACACTGAGTCTTGGCGTATTCACAAAATTAAATAGTTGTCTTTCATGAGCTTTCTCTACTGTAATCTCCCCAAGTTAATAGATCCAAAAATTACCATATAACATTAACACAAGTGATTTGATAATTAACTTTATACTAAAATGAAAACTTCTCACATGCATTAAAATGGAACTGACCAATCTAATATTCCGGAAATTTTGTATGAAAAAAGGTATTTTCGTTATTTACTCATTTACAAGATTTGTCGTACATAACAATAGTATCACAAACTTTGAGCAAAGTATGAAACTTGAAAAGGAAAAGTTTAAAAGCATGAAAACTGATAATTTGACTAATAAAGACATGAAAATTGGAAGCATGGTTAAAAGATCATAGTTTTTAAAAGGAACTAAACCATGCAATATTATTATTGATAAGAAAATATAAGAGTAAAAGTTTCGCTTATGGCAAGCTCCTGCAGCTCTTCCTCATTTTTCATTAAAAACTTCTTATCTTCTGCAAATCTGATTCCTCCCTCTGGAGCTAAGCTTTTTTTTTTTATTTTTCCCTGGACCTGACATAATAAAATGCAAAATTTATTCCTTCGAATAAAATTGATATTGTGATAAAACAAAGATTAAAATTTGCTGAAAAATTTTGTTTAGCTTTGAAATGATTTGGCGCCCCTCTGTATGCTGCGCCCGGGCATGATAGCCCCCCCGTCGCTACGCCTCTGCTAATCATAATATCATCAACGTAGGAATACCTACTGTTGATGATACTAAATACCTAATATCATCAACGTAGGAATACCTTGTGATCTTTACTATTGCTGTAAACTGTTTCTCCTCGTCGATGTACAGTTGCTTTACTCTCATCGCTATGTATGGTGCCGATTTAGTACCATAGGCGTGAGTAATTTACGCATCCTTATTTTACTATCTCTATCCTTTCAAAGAATACATTGTAGATCATATTTCTATGGATTTATCCTTATATGGCGATGCTTTTTAATCACATCGGCGGGCATTATAATTTTGTGTCTTCTGATCCTCCCTCAATAAAATAATGAATTTATCCTCCTACGGAATAATTCCAATTTTTAAAATTTCATTTAATCAATACCTTGAATACATGATAAAAGCGCTAAGGACTGCACGAAGACTTAGTTTAAGTGCTTTGTGGTTTCAAAAGGCCACATACACTCACTCACTCACTCACTCACTCACTCACTCACTCACTCTCTCTCTCTCTCTATACGGCATTACAAGCTTTGTCATGATCTTCATGTGACCAGGTTTTAGAAACATAATTTGATTTAGGAAACTTATCACCTCTTTTTGCTTCGTCCTTTGTCCCACGTACATGACACATTCTCAGTCTTATTATTCCGATATTATGAGACAAATATTTATACATGTAGACATGCCGTTGTGCTTGTATTTTTTTCTGCCTGTTTGAATTCCACATGTAATTGTAGTTTGCCATCCAAAGTGCTAAATTTATCTGAAACCTCTAACTCGCATACATTTTTGAAGACACTAACCTGTAGCAGTAGACAATAGTCAAAGTTTGCTCTCTATTGTGATGCACACGGTCATATGACTTAATAAATTGGTAGCTTTTTTACCCAGAATACTCAACAGTATCTCAGCCTTGTACTACGCAGGAACGCTTTTTATCCGAAAAGCCCTTTCAAAAGGCTGAAAATAAAAATTAAATAAGATTAAAATCGCGACGGTAGCTGCACAGTTAGGGTCCAGCACTTTTCAGTAAGAACTGTTTTTTACTCACATTACTTAAATCGTCGCCATCGTTAATTTTTCCTTCGATTTAGAAAATGAATCTGGTTTAATTTTTTCAAGCTCCAATTGCTCTTTTCTAATTTAGCCAATTTAACTCGCCCCTTAACCGTCTGGGGTTCTGTGAAGAAAGTGCATCATTTTTGCATCGCGGTGGCAACATACTTTCGGTTTTCACTGCATTACAAGTTTTTCCCCCTTTAGCACCTGACAAGAATACAAAAGTCTCTAATTCTTGATGAGTGCCCTGGACCACCACACAATCACATTCTAATGACTTACAACGGGGAAGCCCATCAATCGCTGTCAGCTGTAGAAACCCACATGTGCTCGCAGTTCGCTTTTTGTAAATCTTCTGCTCGGAAATTTCTGAAAGTTCTTATTATAATTTTTTTATTACGCTAAATATGAATTTTTATTTAATTATTTTGTAAATTATTATCAGGAAACTTAATTTATTTCTAAGCAGTTTTTATATTTAAAAAAATCTTAAACAATTATAAACATATAAGATAGCCATCACAATGAATATCGTATTATAATTTTTAAATGTCATATATATAAATATAAATTATTTCAGTAATTTCAATAATTACTTTTTATTAAAAATCCTAAAAATATTTTTAATTTCCCAGATAGTTAAAAATGTATTGATTTTAAATAGCTGTAATTAGTTAATTTGCTGTTTATTTGTAATTGGTAATCCTTGCAGATACTTTTTAAAATCATCAAATAGTTTTCAAATTCATTAAAAGAAACTTTTGTGTTGCTTAATACATACGGATTGAAGAATTTCGCTATTGTGTATTTTTAAAAATTTAAAAAATAAAAAGCTAACTTAATTACCTAGCAATAGATTTTATAGTTTATAGGAAGCTACTGACATGAAATTTTGGTGAAAATTTTGAAAGCATATTTTTCATGTTAAATTACTCATTTTTCATGAAAAATTTCCGTTTCTAATTATGTAAAAAAATATTACTCTATATAAGAACCCATATTTTTATTATATTATATCTTTTAGTATCTCTTAAATTGTTTTAAATAAATACTAAAATTAATGCACATATCATAATTTATTAATTTATCACAAAAATGAAATTTATTTCTTATGTTAGAAACATCTGAATGAAGATCAAATTATTTAGCTTTAATATTAGAATTAAATCATTGAATTTTATTTTCAAAAATATACTAAAGGAATAAAAAAGCCATAACATAATGCTTATTTGAAATGTCTGTTTCAAGAAGTTGAAAGTATAATCTTTAGTGCAAAATCTGTTAGATATTGAAGTATCTGAGAAATAAGCTTAATACTTGAAATGTAATCACTAAATTAGTAAATGAAAATATTTCTTTTCCATGATAAAGGAAATTTCATATTTTCCGGAATTTGTAAGTAACTTTAATTTAATGATTTTAAATTATACTCTCAAAATAATAGTTTAAAATATCCTTAATTTTATAAAAAAAATGGAAATAATTTGAAAACATGAAAAAGACATTAAATAATTTAACATGTTCTCCGCTGTTTGCCTTTTACGGAAAAAATTTTTGTGATTACTAAAGTCAAACATCTTTTAAATATTTAAATTGGATCATTTGTTTATGGTGAAATCATATTATAATGTTTCTGAAACACAAATGCATTTCTAAAATATTTAAGGGAAAATTTTTTGTAATTTTTCGGAAATTAGTTGTTCTTGATGTATTTTAATATCATATGGCAGTCCTATACCAAAATGTAAATTTAGTGAAAGTTTTAATCAAAATTAAAATTTTCTTTCTAAAAATAATAGTTTCCTTGTAAAGTTTTAGATTTCAATCGTAACAAAATAATATAACTTTATGTGGAATAAAGATTAACATAAGTCCCATTCGAAAATAGTTATGTAAGAGGATTTACTCCTTCATATTTTGCAATTACATTGATCTTGGTATTTTAACCAATGCTGGAAACATGTGTACTGAAAATTTGAGTAGTGTGAAGCGAACAACAATATGAAAAATTTCAAAACATGTTTAGTCAAATTCTCGAGTAAACAGGAAATTAATGGACATGTAGTTAATTTTAAATTGTTTACAAGTTGAATAAAGATAGCAGAATGATAGATTGGTGTTTCTGATTATATCTGTTTGACTACAGGATTAACAAATGCCTAACTAGTGGAACTTGGGAATTTTTTCAAATTCCGTGGGAAACCAATAAATGTAAATTTAAATCAAATGTGTAGTGGATGCACATTTCCAATCGAATTATCTTCGAATCCAGGTGAGCGTGTCAATTAATCGCCTTCAGTTGGCCAGAACAAATTATTGAAATGCCATATTGCCACTTCCTTATTCTTGTTTGCATATATATATATATATATATATATATATATATATATATATATATATATACAAACATATATATGAGTGCTGTTTCACTCTCAGAAGTTATTCTAGTAGCTAATTGTATATTGTATGTGTAAAAATATTACTAGCTTGCGAACATTGTTTGATTCAAGGAGTGAAGAATTTTATTTTTAGTATGAAAATAAGTCTTCGGACATGGACTGTAAATTCGATATCTTTTTGGGCTCGCATTTGGTACCCAGTCGAAAGTAAAGCAGTTCCGATTTTTTGACTCTCTTTTATATAAATTATGTAAGCATTTAAAATCAGATAAATGCAGTTAATCAGTCTATAAGCTAAAATTATATACATTGTGAAATTAAATAATACCTGAGATATTACAAAGATTAATTATTCGCAGAACAAAATATATAATCTAATTTTAATAAAATGTAACTCTAAATCGTGAAAGAACTTCTTATAGTGGCATTTTATTAAAATTAGATTATATAATTTGTACAAAAATTATTGCAGAATTGCTTAAAATACTAAATTTATACAAAAGTTTAAAAAAAATAGCATCTAATTTATTATTTATTTTATCCCTTCAAATTTTAAACATAATTTTTAACATTTTAAAATTTAATATTTTTGAACAAATTAAGTAAAAAATTTCTAAATTTTTAAAATAATTTCTAATTTTTTTAATAAAAATATTATATACGTTGCTTATAAATTTCAGTTGTTGGATAGCCTTTAATTACTAAAACTGAATGCATATAAATATAGAAAACTAAAACGTAAATAGCTGTTCTTTCCTTGAAACACTTTCGATTTTCGCTCGCATTAGTTAAATCAAGCGTAACCCATCGGTGAATAAATTCCCCAGCTACGATTTCCATACAAGAACCAGTGTTGTTTTTATACATCTTTTAGTATTTCTTATATTGTTTTATTCAAATACTAAAATTAATGCATATCTCGTATGAATACTTGTTTTTCAAAAGGAGAAAAATGGAAAAAATATAAAAACAGGGAGGATTTAACGCTATTGTTTACAATAGTATTCTAATAATTCAATATTTAATATAGAACTTGGTAAATATCCCATTTTTTCGCATATTCAAATTAGCCCTACATTAAATATTTTTTGCCTTAACAGAATTATACCTCCTTTGACATGTAAATCATAAACTATAAAGTTAGAGAAAGATTTTTTTTTTAAAGTACTTAAGTGCAATAATGATTTAACTTCATTCTTCTTTTGACGGTTATAAATAAAAATATTTAGCTAATTTTGATTCGATTAATCCAATATTTTGAAATAATTTCGATTAAAGAAGTAAATATTCACAAAATTTATTTTTGTAAACTTAAATTCACTAACCAGAACTGAATACTTTGTCTAATTCGAAACTATTAATTTTAAGTTTAGCCTGTTAAAAATACACATATCATAATTTATTAATTTATCACAAAAATAAAATTTAATATGTCACAAACATCTTATTGAAGGTTAATTTACTTATCTTTAATATTAGGATTAAGTCATTCAACTTTGATTTCGAAACCACATACTAAAGGAATAAAAAAGGGATAGCGAAGTGCTTATTTGAACTATTCTGTTTCAAGAAGGTGAAAGTATAATCTTCAGTGCAAAGCTGTTAGACATTGAAATATATGAGAAAAAGCTTAATACTTAAAATGTAATCAGTAAATTAGTAAATTATTTACTAATATTTCTTTTCCATCATAAAGGAAATTTCATATTTTCCGGAATTTGAAAGTAAATTTAATGATTTTAAATTATATTTACAAAACATTAGTTAAAATATCCTTGATTTTATTAAAAATATTGAAATAAATTGAAAACTCACAATAAAGACATTAAATAATTTAATGTTTTCCGCTGTTTTCCTTATACGAAAAAATGCATGTGATTACTAAATTCAAACATTTTTTAAATATTTAAATTTCATCATTAGAGAGCGAGAAAGAGAGGGTTTATGGTGAAATTATATACAATGTCTCTGAAACAGATATGCATTTCTTAAACAAACATTAAAGGGAATATTTCTCGTAATTTTTCTGAAATTAGCATTTCTTGATGTATTTTAATATTATTTGCCAGTCTAATAGCGCAATGTGAATTGAGTGAAAGTTTTAATGAAAATTAAAATTTTTTTGCTAAAAATATTAGTTTCCTTGTAAAGTTATAGTCCTTAATCGTAACGAAATAATATAATTTTTGGTGGAATAAATAATAGCATAAATCCCATTCTAAAATTCGAAAATAGTTATGTAAAGAGAATTTATTCCTTCATATTTTGTAATTACCTTGTGACCTTGGTATTTTAGCCAATGCTTGAAATACATGTGTGTTCTGAAAATTTGAGTAATGTGAAGATAACAATATGAAAAATTTCAAAACATATTTAGTGAAATTCTGGAGTAAACTGAAAATTAATGCACATGTAGTTATCTTTCAATTATTTACAAGTAGAATGATGATAGTAGAATGACCGATTGGTGTTTCTGATTATATCAATTTGACATCAGGATTGACAAATGCCTACTAGTGGAACTGGGGAATTTTTTCAAATTCCGTGAGAAACCGATAAATGTAAATTTAAATCCAATGAAGAACTGGTGTAGTGGATGCACATTTCCAATCGAATTATATTGGAAACATCTTTGACTGGCCAGAACAAATTATTGAAATGCCACATTGCCACTTCCCTATTATATCTCTCTCTCTCACTCACTCACTCACTCGCTCGCTCACTTTCGCTCTCAGAAGTTATTCTAAGTAGCTAATTGTATATGTGAAAATATTAAAGGCTTACGACCATTATGTCTGATTCAAGCAGTGAAGAATTTTATTTTTATTATGATGGGGTAACTCTTCGGACAAGGACTGTGAATTTGATGATCTTTCTGGGGCTCGCAATTGGTACCCAGTCGACAGTTAAGCAGTTCCGATTTTTTGACAATCTTATAAATTATAAAAGCATTTAAAATGAGATAATAAGTAGCAAGTCATTCAATTTATAATTTGAAATTAGGTACATTGTGAAATTAAATAATACCTGAGAGATTAACAAGATTAATTATTCGCACAACAAAATATATATAATCTAATTTTAATAAAATGTAACTCTAAAAATTGAAAGAACTTTTTATAGTTGCATTTATTAAAATTAGTTTAGATATTTAGTACAAAAAGATCAATGCAGAATTGATTAAAATACTAAATTTATTCAAAAGTTGAAGAAATTAGCATCCAATTTATTACTTATTTTATCCCTTCTAATTTAAAAAAAAATTTTTAACATTTTAAAATTTCATATTTTTGAAAAAATTAAGTAAAAAATTTCTTATACTTTAACCTTGCCGCCAAGTCATATATATATATATATATATATATATATATATATAATACAAAGAAAAAAAACTAAAAAATATTAATAATATAAAATCTTGATAAAAAGAATGTGAAAATTAGTATTATATACGTTGCTTGTAAATTTCAATTGTTAGATTGCCTTTAATTACTGAAACTAAATGCGAATAAATATAGAAAAGTAAAACGTAAACAGCTGTTCCTTCCTCAAAACACTTTCGATTTTTCGCTCGCATTAGTTAAATCAAGCGTAACCGATCATTGAATAAATTCCCTAGCTACAATTTCACAGTAATCCGTCAATTCTGGGGGTTGAATTTGAAGCATTGCAGTGAAGCCAGTTGCCCCTACCAAGGGGCTCCGAATAGCCGGAAAACGCACAGAATTGTTTGCCCGAGTTACCTCGGGATAGCCGGTTAAGGGGTTAACTCGTTCACTTTCTAAAAGTTCAATCACGAGTTCTTCTTTAATCTTTTTGAAAGTGCTTACATAATGGTAATTCTCCATAATTATTATTATACAAATCACTATTTTCAATGGCTCTTTTCGGGGTCAACACACGCGGAGGTGACGGTACTTCGACATTTATCTCCTCAGCGATTTTAAATAACGCCTATCTTCAAACTCGATAAAGGTAAATTTGCCATTAGATGGTGTAATTAAACGACCAAAAACTAATCACAAGTTTTTCACTAACGGACACCTATGGCACACTAATACTGCTTCAGGATTACAATTTCCACTGCATTTCCTGTAAGATTTAGAAACCACAATTTCCTTATAAAACTCTTAAAGAAAGAAAAGAAAAAAGAAAAAAAAAAAAAAAAAACGGAAACATTGATTTTGCGTTTCCGTATATTTTTTTTGCGAATGTTACAATGGAAATTTTGTGATTTTGTTATCTGCTTGATATAAAATTTGATGCACAAATGGTCGATTTAAAGGAAATAAGTAATTATTTACAATTATTTTCTTTATTTCCTGCCAAAACTCATTTTCTTTTCTTTGTTATAACTGATAACAAATAATACAATGTTGCCGTTAGTGTCGTTTACGAGAACATGTAATGGCGTGATCTAAAAATTCTACGAACTTGATAGCCGAGCTGGCAGCCGAATGGTTAGCGATCTTGCATTCAGTTCAACAGTTCGTGGGTTCGAATCCCACCTTGGACATGGATGTTTGTAGTGGTTCGGAATCCACTTTAAACCGTAGGTACCGGTCTAATTAGCCCTCGTGTGCAAAAAATGACCGTTGAGCGATAGACTACGAATTTGATAGGTTTGCAAAACATCCGAGTTTTATGTTTTAGCTTAAGTTTGTCGGATGTTAACTGGGCCCCAACAAATAAAGTTTAGCATAGGTAGGCCGCTATTGAAATCGATATTCATAGACAAGTTCATTTCTAATAAAATAACACTAAATAACTTACATAAGCAATGTTTTTACCCAAGTATAGTGAATTCTACATAAATATAAAAGCATTTTGTTTGATAACAGCAAAAAACAGTGTAATTGTAGAAAAAAGAATTCATTAAATATTTTTATCTCGTTTTTAATCTGCAGAGATTATGTCATTAGTTATTGCACGCTGATGGATTGGATCGCTGTACGCTCCGAATTTGATACCCCTGGTTTAGTTCTGTACAATGTATATAGTTATGAAAATTTCCCCAACACAGCTGGTGAAATAAATTCTACATATGTGTGCTTTATAAAGAGGATAAAATTATAATCCTGTGAGATCTATATTTCTTTATAGAATAACAAAATTGTCTGGCTTTTTTTTATGTTGCTAGTCTATTTTTTATCTACTTTTAACTTTATTCTGCCTAGAAACGATTAAACTGTCAATTTGGATTTATGCAGATAAATAAAGGATAATTTAAAGCAAATCTCTTGTTTTAGTAAATTTTTGTATCTATTTGTTTTACATTTGATACATTAAACACTTATCTAACAATTTAAGTATGTGTTGGGTAATTCTTGAAATAGTTTATTGGCTAAGAAGAATATTATGTTTCATGATTTATATTTGTATAAGCTTTATTGTTTTGTAACATGCCTCCTTTATTATTAAAAACACGCACGTTTTGTTTACAATATATGAGAACTTAAAAACAAGAAAAAAATTAGTTTTTAAAGCTAAATTTTTAGAATTAATGGATGATACAAAAAAATTAAATGTTGAATTAAAAGAATTATGAAACTATAAAATCTCGTATAATTAAGAGTTACTTGCTGTTTGTTATAATGTAAAAGCATAAAAAAAAAAACTCCCAAAAAATGCACATTTAAAGTCTTAAATTGAAGTAGCAAATATTTCAAATAAAGTTCTCTTTACATTCGTATATAAAAAAAAAAAAAAAAAAAAATTTTAATTTTTATTTTATTTTATTATTTTTTTTAAAGCGAGCAATTATTTATAAATAAATTTATAAACTAACAAATTTAAATAGAAGATAAAAAATTAAATTAATTTTAAGCAGAAGCATGAATTATAAAATTATAAATATATATATATACGAGGGTTGCTATTTATATTTCTGGCCTAATAATGAAAAAACAAATATGTAGGATCGAAATTGGTTTTATTGTTTTTCAAAATATTCTCCATGATGATCAATACACTTTTGTATGCGTTTGAACCAATTTTCAAAGCACTTTTTCCAGTCCGATTGATGTAACTCCAAAACATGCGTTTTGAATGCATCAACCGCTTCTTCGGGGGACGAAAATCGTTGTCCACGTAATTTATTTTTGATGTGTGGGAATAAGAAGAAGTCATTGGGTGCCAAATCAGGACTGTACGGCGGATGACCCATCAGTTCGATCTTTCGCTCCGCCAGAAATGCCTTTGTTTGAGTCGATGTGTGAGAGCTCGCATTGTCATGATGAAGAATGATTCGCCTGTTCTTCTGCTTTTTCGAATTTCTCCGATGACTTCTGGCAAACAAATGGTCGTGTACCATTCAGAATTGACCGTCCTGCGTTGCTCTAACGCCACTGTTGCCATGACCGTTAATGCCGAAGAAACAGGCAATCATTTGTTTCGATGTGCTTCTTCCTCGAACAACTTTTGTTGGTTTTGCCTCGTCTTGGAAGACCCATACAGTTGATTGCTGTTTTGTTTCCGGCTCATATGCATAGATCCATGATTCGTCACCTGTGTAGATGCTATACACAGCCTTTGATGTACCTTGAATGTATTTTTCCAACATTTCCTTGCACCAATCGACACGAGCCTTTTTTTGAGCGTTTGTCAGATTATGCGGGATCAACGCGAACAAATTTTTTTCGCTCAAATGTTCATGCAATATTTTATTGATGCTAGTCATACTAATGTCAAAGACGCCTCTATCTCACGGTATGTCACATGACGATCTTGCTTTATCAGTTCACGCACAGCATTGATCTTTTCTGGCACAACAACGGATTTTGGACGACCTGCACGGGATTCGTCCTGGATCGAACATCGACCACGATTAAATTCGTTATACCAATTTTTACAGTGCTGTAGGATGGCGCTTTATCGCTGTATAAAAATTAAGTTCATCGAAGCACTCTTGTCTTGACAATCCACGTCGAAAGTTATGAAAAATAATGGCACGAAAATGTTCACGATTCAATTCCATTTTTTGACAGAGAAGAACTTTTCAATTTACTGTCAACAACACAAATAAAGCTATAATGGTAAATCATCTGCTGAATTTATGTTTAAAAATATCAAACTTTCGATTAAAATCGTCTTCGGTCGCCTAGCAACACTTACTGTTGCCAAGGCCAGAAATATAAATAGCAACCCTCATAGCATTTAATATAGTAATAAAGAATATATATTGACTAGAATGAATAAAATACTATTTACTGATTTGAAATACCATTATAATTTAAGTATGTCGAAAGAAAAGCCGCCCTGAGAAATATTTCAATAAAGTTCTGATGAAGAAAGCATTCCTTTCGAGAAACTTTGCAAACTTTGGCTGTGCTCTCATTTTTAATTGAAGAGAATGCACGGAAAAAATATCCTTAATACAGCGTTTTTCAAAAAATTTGATATTTTATAATATATGACCAGTTTTCTAAGTAAGAAAAAAGCAAACTAAACTAGAAGCTGTGCGTGTAAAGAAAATAATTTTTATTAATATAATTTGGTTTGAAATATATTTAATAAGAATATTCTTTGCTTAAACTAGGATATATATAAATAGTGTTGGTTATAATCATTGTAATAATTTTGTTACTTCAGTAGAAAAAGGCAATCTTATACTGAAAATCTATATGAAATATTTCAATGTTTGTTTAAAAATAGCATTCCTTACAAGGAAAATTGTAAAAACCATGGTCCTTTCATTTTAAGCTATAAATGAATGCGTTAGAAAAATACTCTTTACATAATGTTTTTCAAAAATGTATTTGATATTTCATTATATTCTTCTAGGTGCGCACGAGGAAAAAAAAAAAAATAAATAAAAAAAACGCTTACGTAGAAGCTGCCGGAAAAAATGTCCTTATTAATAATTTTCGCGTTGAAATAATTTTAATAAGAATATTCTTTGCTTACTCTAAAATATAAATAAATAGTGTTATAATCATTGTAATAATTTTGTTATATCACACTCAGTAGAAAAGAGAATCGTATATTAAAAGCTATATGAAATATTTCAATAATGTTTGTATGAAGAGAGCATTCCTTACGAGGAAAATTGTAAACAATGGTGCTCTCATTTTAAGCTATAAACGTATGCTTTAAAAGAATATTCTTAATATAATGTTTTCCAAAAATGTATTTAATACTTTATTAATTAGTTTTCTAGGTGGGCACGAAAAAAAAAAAAAAAGCTCACCTAGAAACTGTCAGAAAAATGAATTTTATTAATAATTTTCTCTTTGAATTATATTTAATAAGAATATTCTTTCCTTACTCTAATATATATATATATATATATATATATATATATATATATATATATATATATATATAAGTAGTAATAGTTATAATCATTGTAATAATTTTATTATATCACACTAAGTAGAAAAAAGGAGCTTGTATTGAAATGCTCTATGAAATATTTCAATAATTATTGTTTTAAGAGAGCGTTCCTTACGAGGAAAATTGTAAACCATGGTGCTCTCATTTTAAACTATAAACGAATGCATTAAAAGAACATTCGTAATATAATGTTTTCTAAAAATGTATTTAATATATTATTAGTTTTCTAGGTGGGCACGAAAAAAAAAAAGCTCACCTAGAAGCTGTCAGAAAAACTAATTTTATTAATAATTTTCTCTTTGAAATATATTTAATAAGAATATTCTTTCCTTACTCTAATATATATATAAATAGTGATAGCTATAATCATTGTAATAATTTTATTATATCTCACTAAGAAGATAAGGGTAGCTTGTATTGAAAAGTTCTATGAAATATTTCAATAATGATGTTTTTAAGAGAGCATTCCTTACGAGGAAAACTGTAAACCATTGTGCTCTCATTTTAATCTATGAACGCATGCATTAAAAGAATATTCTTAATATAATGTTTTCCAAAAATGTATTTAATATTTTATTAATTACAGTTTTCTAGGTGCAAAAAAAAAAGCTCACCTAGAAGCTGTGAGAAAAACTAATTTTATTAATAATTTTCTCTATGAAATATATTTAAGAATATTCTTTCCTTACTCTAATATATATATAAATAGTGATAGCTATAATCATTGTAATAATTTTATTATATCACACTAAGTAGAAAAAGGGAGCTTGTATTGAAAAGCTGTATGAAATATTTCAATAATGATTGTTTTAAGAGAGCGTTCCTTACGAGGAAAATTGTAAACCATGGTGCTCTCATTTTAAACTATAAACGCATGCATTAAAAGAATATTCTTAATATAATGTTTTCCAAAACTGTATTTAATATTTTATTAATTACAGTTTTCTAGGTGGGCACGAAAAAAAAAAAAGCTCACCTAGAAGCTGTCAGAAAAACTAATTTTATTAATAATTTTCTCTTTGAAATATATTTAATAAGAATATTCTTTCCTTACTCTAATATATAAATAGTGATAGCTATAATCATTGTAATAATTTTATTATATCACACACTAAGTAGAAAAGGGGAGCTTGTATTGAAAAGCTGTATGAAATATTTCAATAATGATTGTTTTAAGAGAGCGTTCCTTACGAGGAAAACTCTAAACCATTGTGCTTTCATTTTAAGCTATGAACGCATGCATTAAAAGAATATTCTTAATATGTTTTCCAAAAATGTATTTAATATTTTATTACAGTTTTCTAGGTGGGCACGAAAAAAAAAAAAAGCTCACCTAGAAGCTGTCAGAAAAACTAATTTTATTAATAATTTTCTCTTTGAAATATATTTAATAAGAATATTCTTTCCTTCCTCTAATCTATATATAAATAATGATAGCTATAATCATTGTAATAATTTATTACACTAAGTAGAAAAGGGGAGCTTGTATTTGAAAAGCTCTATGAAATATTTCAATTATATTTTTAAGAGAGCGTTCCTTACGAGGAAAATTGTAAACCATGGTGCTCTCATTTTTAACTATAAGTGTATGCTTTAAAAGAATATTCTTAATATAATGTTTTCCAAAAATGTATTTAATACTTTATTAATTACAGTTTCTAGGTGGGCACGAAAAAAAAAAAAAAAGCTGACCTAGAAACTGTCAGAAAAATGAATTTTATTAATAATTTTATCTTTGAATTATATTTAATAAGAATATTCTTTCCTTACTCTAATATATATATATATATATATATAAGTAGTAATAGTTATAATCATTGTAATAATTTTATTATATCACACTAAGTAGAAAAGTGGAGCTTGTATTGAAATGCTCTATGAAATATTTCAATAATTATTGTTTTAAGAGAGCGTTCCTTACGAGGAAAATTGTAAACCATGGTGCTCTCATTTTAAACTATAAAAGCGTGCATTAAAAGAATATTCTTAACATAATGTTTTCCAAAAATGTATTTAATATTTTATTAATTAGTTTTCTAGGTGGGCACGAAAAAAAAAAAGCTCACCTAGAAACTGTCAGAAAAACTAATTTTATTAATAATTTTCTCTTTGAAATATATGTAATAAGAATATTCTTTCCTTACTCTAATATATATATAAATAGTGTTAGCTATAATCATTGTAATAATTTTATTATATCTCACTAAGAAGAAAAGGGTAGCTTGTATTGAAAAGCTCTATGAAATATTTCAATTATGATATTTTTAAGAGAGTGTTCCTTACGAGGAAGATGGTAAACCATGGTGATCTCATTTTAATCTATGAACGCATGCATTAAAAGAATATTCTTAATATGTTTTCCAAAAATGTATTTAATATTTTATTACAGTTTTCTAGGTGGGCACGAAAAAAAAAAAGCTCACCTAGAAGCTGTCAGAAAAACTAATTTTATTAATAATTTTCTCTTTGAAATATATTTAATAAGACTATTCTTTCCTTACTCTAATATATATATATATATATATATATATATATATAAATAGTGATAGCTATAATCATTTTAATAATTTTATTATATCACACTAAGTAGAAAAAGGGAGCTTGTATTGAAAAGCTGTATGAAATATTTCAATAATGATTGTTTTAAGAGAGCGTTCCTTACGAGGAAAATTGTAAACCATGGTGCTCTCATTTTAAACTATAAACGCATGCATTAAAAGAATATTCTTAATATAATGTTTTCCAAAACTGTATTTAATATTTTATTAATTACAGTTTTCTAGGTGGGCACGAAAAAAAAAAAAAGCTCACCTAGAAGCTGTCAGAAAAACTAATTTTATTAATAATTTTCTCTTTGAAATATATTTAATAAGAATATTCTTTCCTTATTCTAATATATAAATAGTGATAGCTATAATCATTTTAATAATTTTATTATATCACACTAAGTAGAAAAAGGGAGCTTGTATTGAAAAGCTGTATGAAATATTTCAATAATGATTGTTTTAAGAGAGCGTTCCTTACGAGGAAAATTGTAAACCATGGTGCTCTCATTTTAAACTATAAACGCATGCATTAAAAGAATATTCTTAATATAATGTTTTCCAAAACTGTATTTAATATTTTATTAATTACAGTTTTCTAGGTGGGCACGAAAAAAAAAAAAAAAAAAAAGCTCACCTAGAAACTGTCAGAAAAATGAATTTTATTAATAATTTTCTCTTTGAATTATATTTAATAAGAATATTCTTTCCTTACTCTAATATATATATATATATAAGTAGTAATAGTTATAATCATTGTAATAGTTTTATTATATCACACTAAGTAGAAAAGTTGAGCTTGTATTGAAATGCTCTATGAAATATTTCAATAATTATTGTTTTAAGAGAGCGTTCCTTACGAGGAAAATTGTAAACCATGGTGCTCTCATTTTAAACTATAAACGCATGCATTAAAAGAATATTCTTAATATAATGTTTTCCAAAACTGTATTTAATATTTTATTAATTACAGTTTTCTAGGTGGGCACGAAAAAAAAAAAAGCTCACCTAGAAGCTGTGAGAAAAACTAATTTTATTAATAATTTTCTCTATGAAATATATTTAATAAGAATATTCTTTCCTTACTCTAATATATATATAAATAGTGATAGCTATAATCATTGTAATAATTTTATTATATCACACACTAAGTAGAAAAGGGGAGCTTGTATTGAAAAGCTGTATGAAATATTTCAATAATGATTGTTTTAAGAGAGCGTTCCTTACGAGGAAAATTGTAAACCATGGTGCTCTCATTTTAAACTATAAACGCATGCATTAAAAGAATATTCTTAATATTATGTTTTTCAAAAAATGTATTTAATATTTTATTAATTACAGTTTTCTAGGTGGGCACGAAAAAAAAAAGGCTCACCTAGAAACTGTCAGAAAAATGAATTTTATTAATAATTTTCTCTTCGAATTATATTTAATAAGAATATTCTTTCCTTACTCTAATATATATATAAATAGTGATAGCTATAATCATTGTAATAATTTTATTATATCACACTAAGTAGAAAAAGGGAGCTTGTATTGAAAAGCTCTATGAAATATTTCAATAATGATTGTTTTAAGAGAGCGTTCCTTACGAGGAAAATTGTAAACCATGGTGCTCTCATTTTAAACTATAAACGCATGCATTAAAAGAATATTCTTAATATTATGTTTTTCAAAAAATGTATTTAATATTTTATTAATTACAGTTTTCTAGGTGGGCACGAAAAAAAAAAAGCTCACCTAGAAGCTGTCAGAAAAACTAATTTTATTAATAATTTTCTCTTTGAAATATATTTAATAAGAATATTCTTTCCTTCCTCTAATCTATATATAAATAGTGATAGCTATAATCATTGTAATAATTTTATTATATCTCACTAAGAAGATAAGGGTAGCTTGTATTGAAAAGCTCTATGAAATATTTCAATAATGATGTTTTTAAGAGAGCATTCCTTACGAGGAAAACTGTAAACCATTGTGCTTTCATTTTAAGCTATGAACGCATGCATTAAAAGAATATTCTTAATATAATGTTTTCCAAAAATGTATTTAATATTTTATTAATTACAGTTTTCTAGGTGTGCACGAAAAAAAAAAGCTCACCTGGAAGCTGTCAAAAAAACTAAATTCATTAATAATTTTCTCTTTGAAATGTATTTAATAAGAATATTCTTTCCTTACTCTAATATATATATAAATAGTGATAGCTATAATCATTGTAATAATTTTATTATATCTCACTAAGAAGATAAGGGTAGCTTGTATTGAAAAGCTCTATGAAATATTTCAATAATGATTGTTTTAAGAGAGCGTTCCTTACGAGGAAAATTGTAAACCATGGTGCTCTCATTTTAAACTATAAACGCATGCATTAAAAGAATATTCTTAATATTATGTTTTTCAAAAAATGTATTTAATATTTTATTAATTACAGTTTTCTAGGTGGGCACGAAAAAAAAAAAAGCTCACCTAGAAGCTGTCAGAAAAACTAATTTTATTAATAATTTTCTCTTTGAAATGTATTTAATAAGAATATTCTTTCCTTACTCTAATATATATATAAATAGTGATAGCTATAATCATTGTAATAATTTTATTATATCACACTAAGTAGAAAAGGGGAGCTTGTATTGAAAAGCTCTATGAAATATTTCAATTATGATATTTTTAAGAGAGTGTTCCTTACGAGGAAGATGGTAAACCATGGTGCTCTCATTTTTAACTATAAGTGTATGCTTTAAAAGAATATTCTTAATATAATGTTTTCCAAAAATGTATTTAATACTTTATTAATTACAGTTTTCTAGGTGGGCACGAAAAAAAAAAAGCTGACCTAGAAACTGTCAGAAAAATGAATTTTATTAATAATTTTCTCTTTGAATTATATTTAATAAGAATATTCTTTCCTTACTCTAATATATATATATATATATAAGTAGTAATAGTTATAATCATTGTAATAATTTTATTATATCACACTAAGTAGAAAAGTGGAGCTTGTATTGAAATGCTCTATGAAATATTTCAATAATTATTGTTTTAAGAGAGCGTTCCTTACGAGGAAAATTGTAAACCATGGTGCTCTCATTTTAAACGATAAAAACATGCATTAAAAGAATATTCTTAATATAATGTTTTCCAAAAATGTATTTAATAATTTATTAATTACAGTTTTCTAGGTGGGCACGAAAAAAAAAAGGCTCACCTAGAAACTGTCAGAAAAATGAATTTTATTAATAATTTTCTCTTCGAATTATATTTAATAAGAATATTCTTTCCTTACTCTTATGCATATATATAAATAGTGTTAGCTATAATAATAGTAATAATTTTTATTATATCTCACTAAGAAGAAAAGGGTAGCTTGTATTGAAAAGCTCTATGAAATATTTCAATAATGATGTTTTTAAGAGAGCATTCCTTACGAGGAAAACTGTAAACCATTGTGCTCTCATTTTAAGCTATGAACGCATGCATTAAAAGAATATTCTTAATATAATGTTTTCCAAAACTGTATTTAATATTTTATTAATTACAGTTTTCTAGGTGGGCACGAAAAAAAAAAAAAAAGCTCACCTAGAAGCTGTCAGAAAAACTAATTTTATTAATAATTTTCTCTTTGAAATATATTTAATAAGAATATTCTTTCCTTACTCTAATATATATATATATATATATATATATATAAATAGTGATATCTATAATCATTGTAATAATTTTATTATATCACACTAAGTAGAAAAGGGAGCTTGTATTGAAAAGCTCTATGAAATATTTCAATAATGATTTTTTTTAGAGAGCTTTACTTAAGTGGAAAATTTTAAACCATTGTGCTCTCATTTTAAACTATAAACTCATGCATTAAAAGAATATTCTTAATATAATGTGTTTTCCAAAAATGTATTTAATATTTTATTAATTACAGTTTTCTAGGTGGGCACAAAAAAAAAAAGCTCACCTAGAAGCTGTCAGAAAAACTAATTTTATTAATAATTTTCTCTTTGAAATATATTTAATAAGAATATTCTTTGCTTACTCTAATCTATATATAAATAGTGATAGCTATAATCATTGTAATAATTTTTTTATATCACACTAAGTAGAAAAGGGGAGCTTGTATTGAAAAGCTCTATGAAATATTTCAATAATGATTGTTTTAAGAGAGTGTTCCTTACGAGGAAAATTGTAAACCATGGTGCTCTCATTTTTAACTATAAGTGCTTGCTTTAAAAGAATATTCTTAATATAATGTTTTCCAAAAATGTATTTAATAATTTATTAATTACAGTTTTCTAGGTGGGCACGAAAAAAAAAAAAAGCTCACCTAGAAGCTGTGAGAAAATGAATTTTATTAATAATTTTCTCTTTGAAATTATATTTAATAAGAATATTCTTTCCTTACTCTAATATATATATATATAAGTAGTAATAGTTATAATCATTGTAATAATTTTATTATATCACACTAAGTAGAAATGGGGAGCTTGTATTGAAAAGCTCTATGAAATATTTCAATAATGATTGTTTTAAGAGAGCATTCCTTACGAGGAAAATTGTAAACCATGGTGCTCTCATTTTAAACTATAAACGCATGCATTAAAAGAATATTCTTAATATAATGTTTTCAAAAAATGTATTTAATATTTTATTAATTACAGTTTTCTAGGTGGGCACGAAAAAAAAAGCTCACCTAGAAGCTGTCAGAAAAACTAATTTTATTAATAATTTTCTCTTTGAAATATATTTAATAAGAATATTCTTTCCTTACTCTAATCTATATATAAATAGTGATAGCTATAATCATTGTAATAATTTTATTATATCTCACTAAGAAGATAAGGGTAGCTTGTATTGAAAAGCTCTATGAAATATTTCAATAATGATGTTTTTAAGAGAGCATTCCTTACGAGGAAAACTGTAAACCATTGTGCTCTCATTTTAATCTATGAACGCATGCATTAAAAGAATATTCTTAATATGTTTTCCAAAAATGTATTTAATATTTTATTACAGTTTTCTAGGTGGGCACGAAAAAAAAGCTCACCTAGAAGCTGTCAGAAAAACTAATTTTATTAATAATTTTCTCTTTGAAATATATTTAATAAGAATATTCTTTCCTTCCTCTAATCTATATATAAATAATGATAGCTATAATCATTGTAATAATTTATTACACTAAGTAGAAAAGGGGAGCTTGTATTTGAAAAGCTCTATGAAATATTTCAATTATGATATTTTTAAGAGAGCGTTCCTTACGAGGAAAATTGTAAACCATGGTGCTCTCATTTTTAACTATAAGTGTATGCTTTAAAAGAATATTCTTAATATAATGTTTTCCAAAAATGTATTTAATACTTTATTAATTACAGTTTTCTAGGTGGGCACGAAAAAAAAAAAGCTGACCTAGAAACTGTCAGAAAAATGAATTTTATTAATAATTTTCTCTTTGAATTATATTTAATAAGAATATTCTTTCCTTACTCTAATATATATATATATATAAGTAGTAATAGTTATAATCATTGTAATAATTTTATTATATCACACTAAGTAGAAAAGTGGAGCTTGTATTGAAATGCTCTATGAAATATTTCAATAATTATTGTTTTAAGAGAGCGTTCCTTACGAGGAAAATTGTAAACCATGGTGCTCTCATTTTAAACTATAAAAGCATGCATTAAAAGAATATTCTTAACATAATGTTTTCCAAAAATGTATTTAATATTTTATTAATTAGTTTTCTAGGTGGGCACGAAAAAAAAAAGCTCACCTAGAAACTGTCAGAAAAACTAATTTTATTAATAATTTTCTCTTTGAAATATATGTAATAAGAATATTCTTTCCTTACTCTAATATATATATAAATAGTGTTAGCTATAATCATTGTAATAATTTTATTATATCTCACTAAGAAGAAAAGGGTAGCTTGTATTGAAAAGCTCTATGAAATATTTCAATAATGATGTTTTTAAGAGAGCATTCCTTACGAGGAAAACTGTAAACCATTGTGCTCTCATTTTAATCTATGAACGCATGCATTAAAAGAATATTCTTAATATGTTTTCCAAAAATGTATTTAATATTTTATTACAGTTTTCTAGGTGGGCACGAAAAAAAAAAAGCTCACCTAGAAGCTGTCAGAAAAACTAATTTTATTAATAATTTTCTCTTTGAAATATATTTAATAAGAATATTCTTTCCTTACTCTAATATATATATATATATATATATATATATATATATATATATATATATAAATAGTGATATCTATAATCATTGTAATAATTTTATTATACCACACTAAGTAGAAAAAGGGAGCTTGTATTGAAAAGCTCTATGAAATATTTCAATAATGATGTTTTTAAGAGAGCATTCCTTACGAGGAAAACTGTAAACCATTGTGCTCTCATTTTAATCTATGAACGCATGCATTAAAAGAATATTCTTAATATGTTTTCCAAAAATGTATTTAATATTTTATTAATTACAGTTTTCTAGGTGGGCACGAAAAAAAAAAAAAAAAAAAGCTCACCTAGAAGCTGTCAGAAAAACTAATTTTATTAATAATTTTCTCTTTGAAATATATTTAATAAGAATATTCTTTCCTTACTCTAATATATATATAAATAGTGATAGCTATAATCATTGTAATAATTTTATTATATCTCACTAAGAAGATAAGGGTAGCTTGTATTGAAAAGCTCTATGAAATATTTCAATAATTATTGTTTTAAGAGAGCATTCCTTACGAGGAAAATTGTAAACCATGGTGCTCTCATTTTTAACTATAAGTGTATGCTTTAAAAGAATATTCTTAATATAATGTTTTCCAAAAATGTATTTAATACTTTATTAATTACAGTTTTCTAGGTGGGCACGAAAAAAAAAAAGCTGACCTAGAAACTGTCAGAAAAATGAATTTTATTAATAATTTTCTCTTTGAATTATATTTAATAAGAATATTCTTTCCTTACTCTAATATATATATATATATAAGTAGTAATAGTTATAATCATTGTAATAATTTTATTATATCACACTAAGTAGAAAAGTGGAGCTTGTATTGAAATGCTCTATGAAATATTTCAATAATGATTGTTTTAAGAGAGCGTTCCTTACGAGGAAAATTGTAAACCATGGTGCTCTCATTTTAAACTATAAACGCATGCATTAAAAGAATATTCTTAATATTATGTTTTTCAAAAAATGTATTTAATATTTTATTAATTACAGTTTTCTAGGTGGGCACGAAAAAAAGAAAAAGCTCACCTAGAAGCTGTCAGAAAAACTAATTTTATTAATAATTTTCTCTTTGAAATATATTTAATAAGAATATTCTTTCCTTACTCTAATCTATATATAAATAGTGATAGCTATAATCATTGTAATAATTTTTTTATATCACACTAAGTAGAAAAGGGGAGCTTGTATTGAAAAGCTCTATGAAATATTTCAATTATGATATTTTTAAGAGAGCGTTCCTTACGAGGAAAATTGTAAACCATGGTGCTCTCAATTTAAACTATAAAAGCATGCATTAAAAGAATATTCTTAACATAATGTTTTCCAAAAATGTATTTAATATTTTATTACAGTTTTCTAGGTGGGCACGAAAAAAAAAAAGCTCACCTAGAAGCTGTCAGAAAAACTAATTTTATTAATAATTTTCTCTTTGAAATGTATTTAATAAGAATATTCTTTCCTTACTCTTATATATATATATATATAAATAGTGATAGCTATAATCATTGTAATAATTTTATTATATCACACTTAAGTAGAAAAGCGGAGCTTGTATTGAAAAGCTGTATGAAATATTTCAATAATGTTTGTTTTAAGAGAGCGTTCCTTACGAGGAAAATTGTAAACCATGGTGCTCTCATTTTAAACTATAAACGCATGCATTAAAAGAATATTCTTAATATAATGTTTTCCAAAAATGTATTTAATATTTTATTAATTACAGTTTTCTAGGTGTGCACGAAAAAAAAAAAGCTCACCTAGAAGCTGTGAGAAAAACTAATTTTATTAATAATTTTCTCTATGAAATATATTTAATAAGAATATTCTTTCCTTACTCTAATATATATATAAATAGTGATAGCTATAATCATTGTAATAATTTTATTATATCACACTTAAGTAGAAAAGCGGAGCTTGTATTGAAAAGCTCTATGAAATATTTCAATAATGATTGTTTTAAGAGAGCATTCCTTACGAGGAAAATTGTAAACCATGGATTAAAAGATTAATAAACGCATGGATTAAAAGAATATTCTTAATATAATGTTTTCCAAAACTGTATTTAATATTTTATTAATTACAGTTTTCTAAGTGGGCACGGGAAAAAAAAAAGAACGCTCTTTTAAAATCTGTCAGAAAATCTAATTTTATTAATAGTTTTCGCTTTGAAATATGTGTAATAAGAATGTTAGCTATTTGAACATGTATATGTTTTGTGTTAGGTCATTGTAATATTTTCTGTGTTTGAGTAGAAAGAAAATTTCATTCTTAACAAGCAATGAAATATTTCTATAAACATTTGTTGGAAAGAGCAGTGATTTCGATAAAAATTTTCAATCATGATTGCTCTTATTTTTCTGTTAATCAGGAATGCATTATAAAAATATTAAGAAATTTTTATGGGAAATGATATTTAATATTTCGTTATAGTTAAACACACACACACAGCTTTTTGGATTTCTACAAGGAAGGAAGGAAGGAAGCGATAGAAAACTTACCAAATGAGAATTTATAATTGAGAGCTGTGAAATGGCAGTTCTCATTTATAAATTGTTATTTGAAATATTTTTATTAATTATATATTTACCTGGGCAGTGGAATCTCAATAGTGTTATGTTTAATCACATATTTAAAATTTATTGATTTGATTGTAATGATCAACTAATTATTAAAATTTTTATGGAATATTTCTTTTATGGTCAGATGAGTTTTTAGGGAATTATAAAACCATAGTTTCTTTTTTGATAGTATTAATTATTTGATAAATGGGTATTCTTTTTAAGTGTTTGAGAAATATTTTTGTATTTCATTTATAGTTTTCTAGGTTCGCGATGTGAAATGAATTATTGTGTAGCGTTTATTAGTAAATTTATTTACTTTAATTTCCTTAATTACATTAATTCATTCTTTGCGATGTTTTATTTTATTTATGTCTTACTTTAACTATTATTTATTGGATTCGAAGGAGCGAGGAATGATTAATATTTGCTTTGATAGAGTTGTAAACACTTACTCTTGTCTTTTATTTTTTTATTTTTTATTTTTTTTTGGAAATAAGCTTTTGAAAATTATCAGGGAAAAAATGTACAAATTTTATAATTACATCGTGAAAATTTATAAAATATTTTTTATAAATATGTTTCTTGAAAATTTGTCAAAGAAATGATTAATTGTAAATTTTTATTTTTTAAAGATTGCATTTAAGAAGCATTATCGAAAGTTTTGTAGCGTTTATTAGTAGAAACCAAAATTCGATTTTTTGTTTAACGTAACTTTCAATGTTTATTTAAATTTGTAAATTAAAGTTTTATATTAACGTCTCTATAATAATAGAAATTTTTGAATTCCATTATTCTGTTTTTAGAAAGATTTGTTTAAATGGATCTATAAATAAAGTTCACCACACATCACACCGACTGATTTGACATTGTGCTATTGAAATGAATGAAAAATATTAAGAGTTTATGGTTCAGCGAATTTTAGAGTTATGAGTTTTATATATAAGTTAAGGGAATTTATCAGGCTTTTTTTTTAAAATGGGTTACGATAATTTTTTTATGAACTATTTCATAATCTAAATATATCAACAAGTTAAAAGAAAAATTTTGTTTTCCACTAATTTATTTTTTGAATGAAATTATACAGATTAAAATTAAATATATGTAGAGAAAAATATACATCACTATATTATTTTAAGCTTTTACAGATATTTCTAAAAACTGGTATTCAAAATATTTCTAGTTGTTGGGACTAGAAATATTTGTCATTCTCTGCAATATTTTTTGGATACATTTATTGAATTCACTATGTGTGTAAAATTCTGTTAAATATAATGATATATATATACATTTATATATATTAATAAAATCGTAAAAGTTGTTTCGTGTATGATATTTTTAAGATCTATCTATCTATCTATCTATCTATCTATCTATCTATCTATATATATATATATATATATATATATATATATATATATCTATCTATATATATATATATATATATATATATATAGAGAGAGAGAGAGAGAGAGCGAATGGGAGAGAAAATATATAACTAGAGTTAATGTATACATTCAATGGTAATTAAAATGTGTATTCACATAAAAGTTGAAATGGTTGAATGTCATTCCGTTTTTATGATGATATGGATAATTTCATGATATCTGTTTTTTTCAATTTACTTTCTGTGTGTGTGTATTAGGTTTTGTATTCGATTACGTTGTGTTCCTAGCATTTATTTTTGGCTTATCTCGTAAATATGATGGTCTAAATATTTTATAAATGGTTACATAGCTCCTCAATTTAATTAATTTTAAAAGACCGAAACCTATTCGAAATTCATGTTAGTCAAACTGATTCACATTTGAAATGGGCGTTGTGCTGCAATATTGAAGAAATGCCCCCTCTTAAATAAAAGATTGTTACTAGTACCATGTTAATATTACCGACTATGAATATATTTGTATTCAAATTCGACTTTTAATCTTTTTTTTTTTTTATAAATTCTTGTAATATTTAATTAATATTATTATTTTATATTATTTAAATTTTTTTTAATGAATTATACATATATAGATGTTGTAGAATATAATAGAAAGAATAGTAATGAATGAGAATTTATTTTATAAAATGTTACAAACTTCGCATCTTTTTATAAACAAATAAAAAATGATTTCTCAGATAAAAACGAATCTGCAGGATGCGATTTCCTCCAATCGTAATCAACATTTCGCATAATACGATGCATGAAATCAATGAGGTACCGAGGTTACGGCCGAGCTGGCTGCCGAATGGTTAGCGCTCTTGCCTTCGGTTCAACAGTTCGTGGGTTCGAATCCCACCTTGGGCATAGATGTTTGTAGTGGTTCTGAATCCACTTTAAACCGTAGGTCCCAGTCTAATTAGCCCTCGTGTGCAAAAAATGACCGTTGAGCGACAGACAAAACCAAACCTAACTACAGAGGTTACGATTCTACTCCTAGAGACGTTTTATCCTATGGCGCGTTTATGTGGAGGCAATAGATGACTCTTAATCTTTTCCAGAATCTTTTCTAAATGGCATCCGAAAGGTTAACCCTTTAATCTTTGTTTCACGAGTTCGTGGGCGTGATTTTCACTTCATACGTTTATAGTGGTTTGGAGTCTACTTTAAAAGGTAAACCCATGCTAATTACCCCTCTTGAGCTAAAAAAGACTGTTTTTGTTTCATATCCTCCATGTCTAACCCCTGCTAGACAAGGTTCATGAGATTAGTAACCTCAAAAAGTCCGAAAACATTAAAAGAGTTCTAATTAAGTTGTCACGGCAGAGTTGAAGACAGTCTAAAATGTGGTCTGGGGAAGCATCTTCTGAAGCGTACTTGTTGCATATTGAAAAAATCTTCTGACACCTCAAAGCTCACTCAAGTGGTACTGGTAAATCTAGAAAGTGCAGTTTGACTTTTTCGATCGCATGTCAAGCATAGAGAACCACCAGATTAAGTTCTTGTGTGCCATTCTTTTATTGGAGGAATTTGCCATTCAATCTTGTTAAAATTCTTTTTGGTTGCAGAGATATCCGAAAATGTCTTATTAGGAATAGGAATCGGGTCTTCTGAACCTCTTTTAGCCTTAAATCTCTTTTAAAATGTACCACCTCCAAAAAGACTGTTGAGAGATAAATGAAAATATCTCGAATATGTATTATCGAGTTCCTATCTGTAGAATGTGGTCAAACTATTCAAAGCAATCCTTCGTAGTAATTACAATCTTCTAGTAACTGACCTGACATTTTATGAGCCGAGCTGGTAGCCGAATGGTTAGCGCTTTGCTTTCGGTTCAACAGTTCGTGGGTTCGAATCCCACCTTGGGCATGGATGTTTATAGTGAATCCACTTTAAGCCGTGGGTCCCGGTCTAATTAGCTCTCGTGTGCAAAAAAATGACCGTTGAGCGACAAACAAACTGACATTTTATGATCTAGGAAATTATTTTCCTTATTTTTTTCTGTATTAGATGTGGTTTGCGGACCTCTTCTCATTCGGCAGTTAGGGATTAATTCTTGTTAATGTACTGGCCAATGCGTCTGTTAATAGACATATCAGCGTAGATCACCACCCTACTCTCACTAAATTTAGATTTCTTGCAAAATAATGCTTTTTTAGATTTCCAGGTCTTCCAGATGAGAAACCGTTTATTGTGAGATTTTATCGAGTGAGACTCCCCATCTGAGATGTTGTGATTTAGTCCTCAAAGTCTAGCTGAAAGCTAGATAATGTCCGGAGGATCGCGAATCCTCAAAAAATCATAAACAATAAGAGGAGTAGTGAGGGCATCGTGCAGAGAAGCCCTACTCAGTGGAGGGGATGTTGAGGGGAGGCCTATGCCCTATGTGATCAATGAAGAGGCTACTGATGGTGCATAAATCTTTATAGTATCTGTAAAATAGTTTCTTAATTATTTTTATTCACTTAGAATTGTGTAAATTTAAGGTATTTTCTCCGCATAAAATTTTCTGTTAAGCAGAAGTTTCTTAAGAACATTAATTCAAGGACCTGATATATTAAAGACACAAAACACAATTTTGGTATATATATATATTCAAACCTTCATTTAGTATCTCTAACATATAGTGTTCAAAGAACTGTATTCTTGTTCTTATCAGAAGTGTTGATCCAGGAGATGCTATTCTGTATAGAAGATAATTTTTGTATTACTTATCAAATGTGAAGTAATTCTGGTAGAGTTTCGTAAACAGAAAGATATATATACTGAGAGGTTATTATCTTTAAAAACTTAAATCTTAAGTAATAAAATAAATATTCAACTAAATAGTATGCCATCAGAATAAAAAAAAATACGTTTAATTGAATAATATTTTTAATCCAATCAGAATCGCAGTATGAAATCATAAGAAATACAGTTATCTCATAAATATAATTCAGAATATTTTTCTATAAACTTTTTTGACAAACCCAAGCTTTAAATGTTAAAAATTATTCTGACTTTATGTAATGATCACAATTAAAAATTTCGTACATAAAAATGTTTATATTTTAAGTATTTGGTTTTCTATTCTATCCCACTTTAAGGTAATGCAAGTAAATCAGAACAAATATTCGTGACTGAAATAAGATTCAAATCTACGAACCGTGTTAAGTTGACCTTCGGAGGATTAATTGTTCTGCCACCAGCTCGTCATTCATTTCAAAAATCTGATTTTCCAATTAACCTAAAAATATAGAAAATTAATTGTTTTTAAAGAGTAAAAAACTTACATTTCTCCTATTCAAAATATTAAATTGTTTTGAGATTGGGAATATAAATTAATACTATTTATTTATCATAACCATTATAACAATAACATAATTGTGTCAATCAAAATGTAATTGAAAGTTTTATGCTTTTTAGAAAGACAAGCCCACATATATTAAATTCAATTTGTTTTGTTTGTTGAGGGCAAGTATTTGGATCGTATTTTGTTTTTCTTACAATTAAGAATTTATGGATTTTAAAGAAAGAATATTATTTCATTCTTAAATTTTGCACTGGCATTGTAAACTAAATCCAAATTTCTGTTTATTTTTTTTAAACAGAAATCCTTCTTGAGTTTCATGGAAATTCCTATACGCGCGAAAGACCCAATTTTAATTCCTTCCATGATTATGTGCATTAAAGCTTGCATCAAAATGCTAGCTGCACCAAAATTTGGGTATTTTTTCCTATTAAATGCTTGAAATATCAACTATGGTTATTTGCTATCAAAAGTCCAACACGAATGGCTTGATCTAGATACGATATGCAAAGCAACTATTTAATTTAGAATATCTTTCAATCATCCATGGATCGCAAGATATTACTTTATCTAAATCTTGATACATTACATTAAATCCTATTTTTTGTTACCTATGACACTTGGACAAGCCAAGCCAGCTATGCCGTTGCCAGTGTAATTTAAGTCAGTAGGGTGAGTCTTTCGTTAAACCAGAGTACCACGAAGGTGAAGGTACGGCTTCGCTCTAAACTCTTACGATAGAAGGCACCACCAGAGAGTCCACTTCCTCAATTTTGACATCTGAGGGAAGAAATTTTCTCCAGACCACTACACCCATTGTAAATGCTCAACGATCCACCCGACTTTGGATTCTACAGATTTAATAAGCGTGTATATCACATGCTCTCGGTGGGTTTTAGTCGGCATTGGGAGTCGAGCCAAGCCCTTCCGGACGGAATGCCGATGCCCTTACCACTAGGCTTCCACAGCCGTAACTTTTGTTTTTTCCTTTCTTAAAACTGAGTTTTCATGCTGATTTAGAATTCAAATGAAATTAAGACAAATTTACTGACTCGGAAACTACATTGCAATATTTTGTTACAAGTAAACACTATTTAGAAGATTTTGCGTAGATACCTTTTCCTCGTATGCTTGTACTTTTCTAGTATTTGACCATCGTTGATATGATTAATACTAATATACTTAATATTAATTAACTGTATATCAATACACATATTAATGTGAAATTACACTTATTAATTTTTTACTATTAAATTAATAAAATATTATTTTATATCCTTTACATCTTTCACGACACATTTAAGCTTAAAACAGTGAGTATTGAATTCGACACTACTATAGACTGATGAGGTTGTCTTAGTTTAGTATATCCAATTAACATTTTTGCCAAACAGCATTCTATGCAAGTTTTATGTTTTCTTCCGTTCTATTTATTACTCGTCCATATTTGAGGTTTGTTTCCGGTTTTTATATAATTACTTTTTCAATGACAATTTCGAAAAATGTTTGTTCATCATTTAATAACTTTTCTAGTTTTTTTAAACGATTATAAATGTAAAATAAAATTTCAAAGTCATACGCTGCTGAACATTTTAAATTAGTATTTTCTAACCATGCTTCTATTCCAGTATGTTGGTCAATGAACTCTAGAAGAAAAGAAACTAGGTTGTAAGATGTTCCTAAAGAGAGAGATATTTATTAGGTTGATTCGATTATTTTATATCTTGATTTCTCCATTTAATTTGTATTTATTTGTGGTTATGAAGACTGTTTCCTGTTAAGTTTTTCTATTAGGTCGCTGATACTTGTGCACATTTTAGATTTCAGTGTCTTTACTAATGTCCGTTGAAATACCTTTTTTTCCTGCACCGGTGGCTGCTTTGTGAATCAACAAAGTTTGGTTGTTTTTCTTTCAGTATATTTGTGGAGCATTCTCTTTCAATATATTTGCTACATATACAAGGTGATTCTAAATTGTTTTTACCAGTTAATAGGATTGATAGTACCCATCTGTACAAGCAATAATCACATAGGAACATAGGGTCGCATTCCAATCTGAGAGACAGAAAAGAGGAATTAACTTCTGAACTTACAACACTGTTGTGTAAGCGAATGAATAATACCAAAAGTTTCACAATCATATTTATTGTTTAGTGAAGACCTCACCGCTCAAAATGCCGACCACGTGTATCGTTGCACAGTTGACACCGGCGAAGAATCGGACACTGGAAAAGGTAGGGTGACTAAGAATACGACTATTTGGAAACCGGTGTTCTTACTATCTTAATGCTTCACGTCCATTCCCTTTCGCTTCACCGAATACGAGGTGCATATCAGCTAATTCTTCCTACGCGTGTACGCCAACCATACGAACATTTTCTGGCTATATTATCCAGATAATACTTGACAGTTTTTTGTTGTTTTAATTTGAGTTTAATGTTGCTTGGGTTTTCATTTTATTAATATATAAATAAAAATAGAATTAAAAAAAATCAAAGATTGGCGCAGCTTATCTTTTTTGGAACTTGCGCCATAAAAAGAACAAACCAACCAGATAATACTTGAAGTCGTTTTTAAAAGACAACCTCTACTCTGGTTAGCTTTTTCCGGTAACAATTAGAGCGAAATCCTGCTTCTTATCTGGAAATTTGCATTCGGTAAATTCGTGATAGATTCTTGATGCGTTTCTACTTTCCTTTTTTCTGCCTCTCAAAAAGGAATGTGACCGACCCTATATTCCTCTGATCATTACTTCTATGGATGGATACTATCAACCACTCTTAATTTGTTAAAACAATTTAGAATCACCCTGTAAATATATTTCCTTTCAATATATTTGTGTTCAACTGACTTATTTTTTCTAAATCCTAAACTAATCATTGTTTAATATTACTATAATTGAATGTTACCCTCCTTTTACTTACTTTCGTTCATTTCAAACTTGTTAGTATGTTTGTAGGTGCATATGATATTTTGAGACTTTTCTTTTCCTTTATAAAAAAGCATATAATTTTGATTTTTCAGTATTCAGGAAAAAATGCAAAATGTTTTGATTTTATTTTTTAATATGAAATTGCAAAACTAACATCATATAATAAAAAGCTATCTCATTATGTATGAATAATCAATGTAATGTTGATGAGCAATTACTGAGAAATTATATTTGCGATGTTATGCAATTGGAAATTTGATTTCAACCTGTATTTTTTTGTTTCATGTGAAATTTTGTTGCTGGAATCTGTTCATGGAGAAATGCCATCCACGAGGAAGAAAATATTTGAAATTACTGTAAGGTAATCATTCTTTTATTTATCTGTAACATTTTTCTTAGCATTGTATAATCAATTATTTTGGCAGAAGCATTGGGGTTGAAAAGTTTAACTAAATATTTAAAATTTATACTTACCCATTAATAATTTTAAATTTCGCTGAACCACATTTCATAAATTTCTGTCAGTGATAATTTGTTACAATACACGTATAATTTTTTACACTAAACTAATAATATATTTGTTTCGTTATAAGAGTTACTTTACTATCATATATCTAATTTTAAAGGCATTATATATATCTTTTGACGTATTTATAAAAGTTTATCTGAATAAATACACTAATTAAGAAAACTTAATATTTAGAAAGTAAACTCGTAGAAATTTTTGGTTAATAAACAATCCCAATTTATATGGTTAAAATTTATATTTACTTGAGAAATCATGCCTTTATATAAATTACACTAAAATTAATTCTAATTTTTTCATTATCTCTGATTTATGACATTCATTAAAACGCGTGTTACTGAAAACTTTCAATGTGCATTAGATGAAGCTTTGAAGATTTAAATTTGATTTTGTAAATATTTTTATGTCTGAGTTTCCACTATACAGTGAGTAACAATATTTAAAATTTTTATGAAATCTAAATCAAATGTTTTTGTCTACTGTAAAATACCGATAATTGTCAAGTGCAGATTTCAAAATTGGTGACGATGTGAGAACAAGTGTAATTTTATTGAAATAAAACCAGTAGTAGACCAAGTGACAGGGCCAGTAAAGTAATCTGTGAAGTCAAAACTGCTGCTCAGATTTTATTTGGTTTTATTTATGTTTTTAATACTGAATAGTTATAATTAAACTTCTATATAAGCAACATTCTACAGCGCTAACGAAATTAAAAAAAAAAATCAATAATATCCACCATAGGGTTCTTTTTAGGGAAAAGCATAAAATTTAAGGAACGACTAAAATAGAATACAGAAACAATAACAATCCAGAACAAGAATTGTGAGTAATAAAATAGAACAGGGCTGTCCTGACTACAAATTTGATCCTGGACCAATACAAAGTACTAAACAGATAGGAGGGCCGCACAAATGAAAAACACGATTTTTTAAGGAAAGATTTAATAGCGTTTAATATAGTAACTATATTGCATTAAATTGCAGTCGTGTTTCATTGATTTATTTTTCACAATCCTTTCAATATCAACATTAATATTAGTTGTTGCCAGAAGCAGTGCGTGTGCAAGTGAGTCACCTGACAGTGAAGATCGATATATATAGAATTTTTAAAATTTACTGTGGAATGCTCACTTTCACAAAGATAGGTAAGGTCCATCATCGAACCCATTTTTAAGACAAGATTGGTTAATTTGGGGAATCGCTCGCCTAAGATCTTAAAAATATCTATTGCAGACTCTGTCCTGCTCTTGTTAAAGGGATCTGATTGTAGGTCACATAATTCCAGTTGATAATCAGTGTTTACACTTTCAATTGAAATTGCTAATGGATGAGTGAAAAGTGATGTCACTCGCTAATTCTTTAAAAATTTGCAAATCGTTGCATATTCGCCCATATCATCTACTCGTCGCGTCACTGTTTGGTGAGATAATGCTACAGATTCTAACACTTTTCCGCCAACTTTAGCTGCATGAAGCGTTAAGTCATTGAAACTGCGCATTTTCCCATTAAAATCCCATCACTGAATTGTTTTTTTTGTTTTGGCTAATAGAGTAAAGAAACTTCATAAAATGCAGCCAAACTTTGTTCATGATCTTTTGAAAATATTCTTTTTTGATGTATTCGTTTTTTTATACAATAATTTTTTTTGCTTCACGGATGAGTTTTTTATGCTTTTCTTCATGTAAAGTAGTCTAGTGCCGTTTCACATTGTATTCTTCATTCACCGATAAAACTTGTATACAAATCATTGTGAATTTTATTGTTATTGTTGCAGATCAGATAGTCTAATTCCCATTTTTCATTAAATCACGATTTTCATCACTAACTTTTCGCTTCTTCACAGACATACTTAGGCTGGTTACTTTGCAAAATAGAGTTATATTTACTCTTTAATTTTAATCGCTAGTTTAAATTGACAAGTATGCTCGACAACCACTGCGATTACTAAATAGCTACTACACAACACTCGTCGCGTCAAATGACAAACAATAAATAAAAGACGACCAAAGTTGTTTCTCTCTCCGATCGCCCGACGGTTGGCGGGGAACGCAATCGAATAATTCAATCAGTTGCAATTTTAAATGTCCTTCTCGGACTTGGCTTTAAAGGCAATGCAACTTTAGTTATTCTTCGCTACGGCCTTGAGTAGAGACAGACAACTGCACCCCGTAAATAAGGCGCTAGACACGAGTCGGTACGGGAATCGCAATTAAATGCGTACGTACAAATGAAATTCTATATTTTAGTTATTTATTTATATATATACCAAATAAAAAACACTTTTCTACCAACGAAATTTGAAGAAATGGAAAAATAAATTTTTTTGTTATAATAAAAACCCCACCGCGGGCTGCACAAAGATAAAACGAGGGCCGCAAGCGGCACGTGCTTTGGACAGTGCTGAAATAGAAAAACAGTGAAAAGCTGTGAATTATAGAAGAAAAATATCGAAATTTGCGTGTTTAGAAAGAAGCGGAAGTTTTATGCAAACAATTTAAACGTTTCTAGACATAATTTTTTTTAAGTCTGTACTATCTGATGTTTCTCGCTGTACTAATTACGGCCTAAATTCAAAATATAGAACTCAGCAATTCTTATATGTAATAGGAAATCTTATATATTAAAAGCTTTTACTAATCTGAAAAAGAAATCAGCTTTCAATTTTAAATCAATAAACTTGGTTAGTTAATCATATTCAACATCAAATAATGATAGTAACGTAAGATATTTTAATCATTATGAAAATATCTTTTTAAATCCTTAACAATGAAAAAAAAACGCATACTATTTAAATTTCAAATAAATCAGTTTGATACATTACAAACAACAATCAAACAAATTAAATGTCACATTACTTGAAATTCAAACATCTTTGTAATAATATACTTTCGTTTGCGCATAACGAAATTAAAACATTTCTAAAGTATATTCCTTTCACAAAGTATGTTTTATATATCCGTGAAACATCATAAAATTATCAATATAATTATAATTTTACTTTTGATTTTACGCATTAATCTATGACAACATAGTTATTTTAATTATTCCTACCTGAATTAAAATACACCAACCGCATAAAAATTATGAATTTTAAATTTACAATAAAATATTTCTCTTATAAAAATAAAAATACTATACTGGACATTCGAAGAAACGAAATACAGAAATTAGCTTTTGTAATAGAGACTCTACCATTTACAAACTTATATTTTGATTTATCATGAAAAGCCACGACGGATCAATTTAACTGTATGGGCACTTTTGGCAAGTTTTTGGCGATGAATTTGACAATCATTTTACTGGAAACCCGGCAAACTAGTATTTTGGCAACCCTATTTGTCATTAATATCTCATGAATATTTACGGATTTAAATTCATTAATATAAAATTTAATCAAAAAATTATATGGAAAATTTAACACATAAACTTTATTATTTTACCTTTGATGTTTAAAATCTATAAATGTGCGTTTTATGTTAATATTGTAAAATTCGTTCAGTGTATTGTTAGATAGTTACAATGTATGAAATATTTGTGTTATTTCAGCCATTTATCCTCCCGCCTTTTTCTCCGATTCGGCAATTCGTCATACGATCACTCTTGGCGACTTCTTGAAAATTTCGCCAAGATAGGGAGTACGGTAAATTTTTACCAACCCCGTAAATAAGATTGGAACTAAATATTGTACAAATTTATATAACATACTCAACTATTTATTTTCAATAGTAGCCATAGAAAGATAGATCAAAAACGGCCTCCCTGTATTCCAACATGCCGGCACTTAATCCATTATAATGCACATAACTAAATTCATCATTGGATGCTAATGCAAAGCATTATAAAAGCATCCAAAACCGCTGCTAACAGAAGATAAGTTTGTTATGAAACAAACTAATAACTCCAAATTTTCAAAACAAACACATTTAAATAGCAAAGAAACTAAATTACAAAGGAATTATATCTGGGTTCGTTAACAGCTCTCTCATGCCTGCATAGGGCACAAAAGTAAGTATCAATTCAAAGAGGAAAAGTGCAGATTCTTCCGACTGTGCTCCTGGCACCAACCGTCTCCCTACTGATCCTCCCCATCTGAGGCTTTTGAAATCTCAAGTGCTGACTATGAAACATTACACTCCATATATTATATTTGCTCAAGAAGTACGAGAAATCTCATAGCATTCTAAAAGTTCTTCCCAACAAGTCTTGGGGTGCTGATCGAACCTCATAATGCAGAATATACCAACTCTGTTATACTGTTTCGTATCGATTATGGCAGCGTGATTTAAGGCTTAGCTTCAAAATCTGCCCTAAAATGCTTAGAACCGAGTCACCATGCTGCACTTCCCATCTGCAGTGCAGCGCTTCACACCTCACCTGCCAACAGTCTCTATGTTAACTGCAATATACCTCCTTTAAAACCATTGCGCATTAAGCTTTCCCATAATTATTATTTCAAGAGTTTTTCTACTCTAAGCCGTCTACTAAGATCTGTTAAAGTTAACTCTGCGTTTGAGACTTTTTAACGCTCACCCTTCTTGCTCTCTTCCCTTTTATGCCTGGATTCAATCTCATTTAGAGGAAACTGATCTTCATTTAACTCCAATTATGATTGCTGACTACAATAGCAGTCCTCAATGGGCTTTTCCACAAATACGCTGTTTAAACAATTTACCTCATTTAGCAAAGAGCATACTGCTGCCATAATTTTCAAACAAATGTATGGCATTCATCGGAATCAATTTCATGATTACTTTCAATACTTTACTGGTGGATCAAAAAGAGAAAGACGTGTCAGCTGTTGCATAGTTTACGGCACTAATGCATATAGTTGCCTTCCGTCAATCTTTGTTATTTACACTGCTTAAGTTTTCAACATTTTGAAAGCTTTTTATAGAATCAAGTGCTCTCGCCGCCGCAAATTCTGCATTTATACTGCCGAGCTGGCTGCAGAATGGTTAGCGTTCTTGCCTTCGGTTCAACAGTTCGTGGGTTCGAATCCCACCTTGGGCATGGATGTTTGTAGTGGTTCGGTATCCCCTTTAAACCGTAGGTCCCAGTCTGATTATCCCTCGTGTGCAAAAAATGATCGTTGAGCGACAAACAATTCATCAATCCAATCCATCTGCATTTATACTGACAGTATGAGCATTATGAAGCAGCTTAATTTTTCGCAACATTTTCATTCCCTAATTAATACAATCTTAATGATCTTCGCACTCATTGCGATAATGGTATGTTTTACTTTTAGCACTGGTACCTGGTGGAGTCATTTCAGAAGGGCTATTGAAACAACAAATTATAATATCACTGCGGTAGAAAGAGAGTGACCTGCAACGTAAGACGATTAATTGAGAACTGAAACAAAATCGGAGGGTGTGACGGGTAGTCTCGCCGTGTCGCTATATCTACTGGGTATAATCTAAGCATTGTCAAGTTGTTTCTATTTAATTCTCCACTGTAAAACGATAAATTCATTGGATTACTTTTGCACAGTTTGTTACAGGTTTTAAAGCGTAAACAGTAGTAAATTTTTATTTTAATTAATTCTATGTTATAAGCCATAAATTAAATTGTTAATATCCGTGGTCATTATCGTGATAGTCGCACGGACTACCCAAAATGTCTACGCGGTGTACGACTTAGCCACACTTTATATATATATATATATATATATATATATATATATATATATATATATATATATGCATGCATGGTGTGCCATAAATTAGTGCAAACTTTAAAAATTAATTAAAAAAAGTACTAATGATATTAAAAAAGTGTGGTTCACACCAATGGCATTAAAAAAATATGCGGAGTTTTTATGAACAAACAAATTAGTTCTAAACATGGCTGATAGGTGTCACTGCGGTGATTACACGAAGCTGATTTATGCAAATCAGGTTGACAATAAGACACCTGAATGGACATAGACTCATTTGATGCCGCCCCCTTAGTAAAAACATTTTCTTTTATTAAGACCAAGCGTTAAGTTGAAGCTGTAAGATCAAATGTCTGTCACTATCACCAGATTTGACTCCTGTAGATTTTTGGCTGTGGTGTTACTTAAAATCCCTGACGTACCGGTCCGCCCATTCCACACTGGGGGAACTTAAAGAAGCCATTCGGCAGATCGTTTATGGTATTCCTCCAGACATGCTGTAGTCAGAGGTGTTGAGACTCACTTTACTTGCCTCATACAATGTGGTGAAAGTCATATTGAACAACTTCAACTTAAATAAATCTTTGAAAATCCAGAATTGTACTAGGAGTGTGTTAATTTGCTTAAAACATTCGTCATCAGCGCCACCTATTATTATTTTAAACCAATATTTTTTGTTTTTTTAAAATACGCCTTTTTGTGAATCTGCATTTTTGTTTCCTACAAACTACAATTTTTTTAACATCATTTGCTCTTTTAATTAAGTTTTAAAGTTTGCACGAATTTATGGCGCACTCTGTTTGTGTGTAAAATTTAATCATATTTTATCGGTAATGTTACATTTATTTACATTATATTGCCGATGAGGTGTATTTATGTGTGAATTAATAGTATAAAAATATTTGACTGAATACTTACTATTCATTTTGAAATGGGCTCAATTTATAAATGAAGGATTTTAATTTATCGCAGAAGATGCAAATTGTTTTTACTAATGTATTCAAGTGTGATAAAATTCAACCCCCCCTAACAGCTGTGAATTTAATAAGTTGTTTATCAATAGTTTATGTTAGTGTTTTTGTAAATAGCGATATAAATTAATACCCGATTCAATGAATTTATGGTTATATTGGTGACTGCCACATGGCCAAGCTGGTAGCTAAGTGTTTCGCGCTCTTGCCTGCGGTTCAACAATTCGTAGATTCGAGCCCCATCTGAAGCTCCAAGTTTGCAGTGGTGCATAACCTGTTTTAAGTGTAGCGCCCGGTCTAAATAGCTCCCGTAATAAATCAAATCCATTGTGTCTAAAGGTTGTTAATTAACAATTAATTGTAACAGCAGCCAGTTGGCTGCTGTGTGTTTAATATGGGTTTCACCAAAAGCTGAGTTTTTATATTGCAGTGATCCAGCTTATCGATCAACTGAAAATAACAGAAATGAATGCAAGGAAAACGAAAGCGGAAATTTCCTTAGATATTATTTTATCAAAGTAAACAGAATATCAAGGAAGTAAAAAAAAAAATTGCTTCTGGCAGATGCTTTAACTTAAACGACAGAGTTGTTTAAGGAATAAAAGTTCTCGGTGCAAAATAATTTAATTAACAACCTTTTCAAAAAATGTTTTATATCATGAAGTAATATCTCACGCGTAGAGAGAACCTATAACGGAAACAAATGAGCTGAAGAATTCTTGGAAACGGCCTTTAGTCACAAGGATATGAAATATTGAAGCCTGGATTCTCTTTATTTTCGTTTTATTGATAACATGTTGGAGGAAATGTATATGCTCAAACAAATTTTTATTTGCAGGTATTTTTGCAAGATTCTTTTTTGTGTGGAATATAAATATTTTATTAAATTGGGACATAATTCAGGAAATTAAGAATAATTTAAATGGCTTGACTGACCATTTAGTTTCTTTTTTCCGAAATTACACATGTATTTCATCACGTTACATAAATTAACTAGTTACATTACATATGTGTTGTTAATCTAGTACAAACTACATTTATATATCAAGTTCCTAGTTTAGTACGGGTCTATATTATTGTGTTTATCACCATATTTATCTTCCATTTGAAATACCAGCTTGGGTTTCAGTAAGTTCGCATTTTTGCTTTGTCTTTACCGGAATATCATCATCCTGAATGTACTAAGTTCGTGTCTCGATCTTGTTCGACACGAATTTAGTACTAAGCTCGTCTCTACAAAAAACCAATTCCTTGTAATGTAAAAAATAAATAAAACTGTACTAATTAATTTTTCAAAGATTTAACCATGTCTTTGTAATTTCGTAAATATTTTAGTAGTATTCTATATATATATATATATATATATATATACACACACACACACGTGAGAATTTTTTTAGTGGCGTCCTTGTACATAGCTTAAAAAGTGCTTCTTAATATTTTTGCGAAAACTATTTTTATACAGCTGTATTCGTGAAGTATTGTGCGATTTTATTTATGCGTTTCTTTCTATGCTGTTCAAATCCATCGCTCAAAAATAGGTTTAAGAATATTCCATTTGATAACAAAATTATAGTACTATTTAATACTGGTCTATCTAACTACAGCGATATCTTTTATTTAAAATACTTGCAGAAGATGGAATTTAAGGGAAACAACGCTCTTGAGGGAGTAACGCTATCTTGAATGTTCTAGTGTCGCGTCTTGATTTGACAGAGAAAACATTTTCCAGTTATTTCACAAAAGTTTGATTTATATTCTGCGTGAAAAAAATTTTTTATGGGATCCTTATATGTTGTGTAAAATACTTAAAGATTTAAAATTATTTTTATAATTGTATATGCGATGTTTTCTGTAATGTCTGATGTGTATTATTTTGTGCGGCTTTTCTGCCCATCACACAAAAATAGGTTTTATATCTATATGCTGCAATCAATGTAAAAGCAATACATTTTCAAAAAGTTTAAAAAAAAAGTTTCGTTACTTATTTTTTTTAAAAAAAATGCAATGAGGTAATGTAGAAAAAAGGAGGATGTGAAATACTGAAATTCTCATTTCATCCTAGCTCCAAAGCACTTTCAACTAGTGACACATTAAAGAAGGCGAAATCACATTTGCTGTAGCAAAAAACTTATTTTTTCTAAGATCAATTGCAATTTTTAAGAGAAGTTTTATTGTGAGGTAATAAAAAATACAGAACCCCTGTATAATTCCAGCGCTTAATGCTCAGGTGACTATTTTAAAAGGCGAGTTTTTAAAATTATTTTTATTATTGGAATGAAAAAAGGTGTTGAATTGTATTAACAATCTTATAGAGAGTTCAAATCAGCGTTAATTATATTTTAATTTACAAAAACGCTATAGATAAATTTACGAAAGGATTGTCCATCCCGGAGATGTACATGCATAGGTCACTGTTTTTAATGTGGAAATGGTTAGGTAGCTGTTGAATTTTCCATGTCCAGTGAAGAATCGCTTAAATTTGAAGTCAGTGTAAAAGAACCAGTAATTTGTATTTCGTTAGGGATTTGAAGGGAAAAAAGATTTAGTCCACTTGCAATTGGGAGAGGAAACCAAACCTGAGATCCTTTCTGTGATGTTCTTTTTGGTAATGGTTTTAAAAGAAGACTAGGGTAGACTGGTGTCGAGTTTATTTGTAATTGAAAGAGAAGATTTGGCTAGGAAATATGCTCTTTCATTTCCATACAAACAAGTTGTATTTGTTCTAAACAAGTTTTTGTGCGAATTTTTTTTGCAGTTGTTTTTGAAAGATTCTTTATTGTGCGGAATATAAAAATTTCAATCACACAAATTGTTCACTAAATTAAGAATAAAATTTTTAATGGTTTAAGCTGTAGTTAGGTAGACTAGTAAAAATTTACTGGTCTGACTACAGCGATGTCTCTTCTTTAAAATACTTGCAGAAAATTGCACTTTAGGAAAATAACGCTCTTAACAGAGTATGGCTATCTTGAATGTTCTAGTGTCGCGCCTTGATTTCGTTTGAAAAATTTTTTTCTAGTTATTTCACAAGAATTTGATTTATTTTCTGCGTGAAAAATTTGCTTATGCAGCCCTTATATGTTGCTTAAAATACTTTGAGATACAAAACTATTTTTATAATTGTATGTGCGAAGTATAAGTTGTATAAAATACTTTTAGATTTAAAATTATTTTTATGACAATAAGTGCGAAGTTTTTGTGTGATGTCTTATGTGTTTTATTTTATGCTGCCTCTATCCTTCGAACAAAAATAGGTTTGAAATCTATATGCTGCAATGAATATAATAGCAATACATTTTCAAAAATAAAAAAATTAGTTGAATAAAAACGGATTGCGGTAATGTAGAAAGAAAGGAGGATTTGAAGGGGAAGATACTGAAATTCTCATTTCATCCTAGCTCCAAAGCAGTATCAACTAGTGGCATACTTAAAAAAGCGAAATCACATTAGTTGTAGCGTGCAAAAAACTTATTTTTTCTAAACTCAATTGCAATTTTTTTAGTGAAGTTGTATTGTTTGGGAATAAAAAAAAGAGAGAACTTAACATCTCATAACGTGTTTCCTTTACTCCCAGCGTCAGGTGACTATTTTAAAAGGCGATTTTTTTTGAAGTTATTTTTGGAACGCGAAAAAAGGTAATGTGCAGAATGTTAGGTCGCGCGATATAAAAAAATTTATAGGGTGTTCAAATCAGCATTAAGTATAGTTAAAATTAAAAAAGTGATAATTTTACTAAATGAAGCAGAGTTTTTCTTCCAAGTTCCCAAACAATACATAAAGTTGAAGATCGATATTGTGGTACTAATTTCATTGCATTCTATGCTGTAATTTTTCAGTTCAAGAGCAGAGACAAAATTCTGGTTGCAAATAAAATAAGGTTTTTATTTATCTATTATATAGGTCTCTTTTTGCCGTGTACCATGTCCAGTGTTCAGCATGCCGGACTCCGGATAGGGAAGTCATGGAATCGAATCCAGTTTCAGGCACGTATGTACTTTTTCTCTCTCTGCCTATCCTATGTTTGTCTTTTCTTTGTATGAATGGGTTGTAAATGGTTGCCACTTTATAATACGTTTATAAACACCACGTTTATAAACGAGTACTTCTAGCATGTGTATACTGAGGGAGTCCGACTCCACACAAATTACGGTTCAGTTGGAAAAGTAGAGCTGCGTACCCCATATTGCCAGCCTAGCTGGCACAAAACAGGTTTCCTTTTTAGAAACCTTTTTGAAACAACAAACTAGAAAAAATAAAAAAGCGGTCTAACAATAGTGATGTTTTAAATGGATAAGATGAATAATAAAATATTTATATAAATAGAGTCTGCTTAAAGAGATCCCCCCTCAAGTCCTACGGTTATTATTATGAGACAGCCTGTCTCATAATTTGCACTAGTTGCCGGCTAGAGGGTGTTCCTGGGGGAGTGGGTGAAGTACGACTGGAAAGTGTTCTCCTGGTAGGGCCACCCTAGGCGTGACGGCCACTCAATTTTGTCCAGCTAAGACCTGGGGCAACGGAGCAAATCCAGACTTCTTCCCTCGGGTGCTCCTGGTATCCTGTATCAACAGAAGTTGCAATTTTAACACAATAATTATGAATCTTGAGTTAGAAAGTTTTGATACTGCCACGTCCATCACGCATGATGCAAAGGTGCGCGTTCGGAGTGTTCGTAGATGCCTCCGTTCGAAAAGTTATAAGTCTACAAGCTGACCCTTCGTGTCAGGAGATGCTGTTTATAGAGATGCCAAACCTGCCCATGAATTGTACCAGGGCAAATATCCTGGCAAGGCAAATATCGTTTTAACGGGCGCGCACAAAAGATCTGATCAAACGGCTCTGACGAGATTGAGAAGCAGCCACCTGCTTGCTCAGAGGCATGTTTCTGGTGTCAAAATTTACCGTCTCTGCCTAAAATGTCAAGAGGCACACAAGCCTCTCCCTCTCATATTCTTCTGTGTGTCGGTTGTGAGAGGGGTGAAAACTCATGGATTCATGGAGCTGGTGTGATCACTAGTTGGGATAAGCAACAACAAAAGAAAAAACTTGTGTTTTCACTTATGCACTAATAATAATATAAATTGCAAATATGAGATCAATTTGTTCTTAGATGTTCGCTCTATTAGTAGGGATGGTATCCTTTTGTCACTATATTTTACTCTCATTTACAAATATTACTCAGGTGCCTCAATGAGAGTAAGCATTGAGACGCCAAAGAGTAATTTATTTTTATGTCATTATTTCTGACTACGGTGGCATTTTTCTAGATATTCTAATTGTATCCTGGTACACTTTTTTTAAAAGATACCCATTTTAAAATGTTTTTTCGTTTTTGAAAAAATGAGAAGTGAAAATGATTTGGAACGTAAGTCATACATATTGAAAATTATTCTCTGTTAATTATGTGTCGCAAAATTGATGAGAAAAATAGAGCTGAAAAGATAGATTGATACAGCTTAAGATACAGCTTAAAATATAGGTTGTGAAAGTTCAAAAAAGTATTTCTTAAAGTGTTCTAAACGAATAAAAAATTATAGTAGTCTTAAAATTTTTTTTTTTTATATATTTGAAACTTAGGATTCTTGATTTTATTATCTAGTACATATCCTCGTTTTGTTCGTGCATCAACTTTTTGTTCTGGATAAATTAGAAAACGGTTGTACAGAACGAAATGCGATTTGTGTGTCTGCCAGAATATTATTTCCTACCTATTTTCAATCATGCTCATAAAAACCACGTTTGATTTCGAAAGTTTAAATGCAACGTTTGCAACTAATTTAAGACAATTAAAGCTGATTTTAGCTTCATGTAACGTTACTTATATATCACAAATATAATTAATTTAAATTAAGTGACCATCAACCTTTAAACTTTTTCCTCGGTTCAGGAAAAAATAAGAAAAATAATTTTTAAATAATTGCAAAATAACCTTATGTCATCTCTGAGGTTTTTTTTTTTTTTTGGAAGTAGAGAAAAAATATTTACGGCAGAGTATCCTCTTTTCGTTCAACATTTCTAGATTTTCATTGTTTTTAGAAAATAATGATATAATATTTTTTTGGTTTTAAGAAAGTATTATTTTTGCTGTGTCCAGGAATTGCGTTTTCATTTTTACTTATACTCCACTGTTTTGAAATTTATTAAAACAAGAATGAAAAGAATACAGACTTTAAAGTGTTCTGTAACTTAGAGAATTTTCAATCATTAAACTCCTCAGTCTATTAAATTTTAGTTAATTTATGCATATAATTTTATTTCGTGTTACAAACATCATTTTAAGATGCCGTGAATTATTTTGTAATATAGTAAAAGCTCTTTATATTCGCGGGGTATATGTTCCTTAAATATGCTGCGAATACAGAAACCGTGTATACGGAATGGTAATTTAAATGAGATTATACGGGATACATTGCTAGGAGTGTAGCGTACCGAGGTGGCAAGGCAGTTGAAGACAATTTAATTTAATTTATTGATGAAGGTAAATTTTATGTGTACCTAATTTTTACCATTTACATAAGTTTTAATACAATCTTCAACTTAATAATCAGGACAGTATCATTGGCGGACGCCACCACAAGCGCACCTCCAGTGCATTGTCTCTCTGAGAATACACTTTTCTAACTTAAACATAAACAATATAATCGGAAAGGAGCAGAATCTGGCGATTGCACTGTACTTATCCTCGCCTTTTTAGCACGTTACAACTCATTCCCCCTCCGGAAGGACTTTTACATGAGTAAATTACATGAGTAAAAGTCTTACAATTACTCAAATAGCTAATAACAAAACATAATAAGCTTAACCACATGACTATAAAGTAACATGAAAAATTTGTTACTTTTATTTTTGGTATAGTATTATCAGGAATAAATTTTATTTTTGAAATTTAATATGATACAAAATAAGACAATATGAATAAAGAGAAAATGTTTGTAAAAATAATAACTGAAAATTTTCTATTTACAAATTCTACTAAGAACATCAGTATTCTTATGCAAAACCCCCTTTCGATGGATTAATTCAAAATCAAAGGGCTGAAATGCTAATGCCCAACGCATTAATCTAGGGTTTGAACTAGCATTGGAATTTAACCATACTAATGGGTTATGATCAGTTTCAATTCTAAATTTTTGTCCAAGTAGCATTGTAACCTTTTTACTGCCCAGACGATAGTAGCACATTCTTTCTCTGTGGTACAGTATTCTTTCTGTTTCTGTAAATTTCCTACTAAGGTATAAGATAGAATGTTCTTTTTCCTCTTCATCCAGTTGAGAAAATACTACACCGATTCCTTCATTGGATTCATCAGTTTGCAATACAAATTCTTTTTCATTGTTAGGAGCGTATAACACTAGTTTTTCACTCAGTTTTTTTCATTTCTTTGAAAGCTGTTTCACATTTCTCCGAACACACCATTTTTTCTTTCCTTGACTTCCCTTTTAACTTGTCTGTCAAGGAGCTGCTATAATGGAATAATTAAGAATATATCTTCTATAATAACAAGACAAACCTAGTAAAGCCCGAATTTCTGTTTTAGTTTTCGGAACTGGAAATTTTTTAATGGCATCAATTTTTAATTCTGAGGGAGCTCTTTTACTTTGGCCAACCATATGACCTAACTGTTTGACATATTTCTGATGAAAGGCACATTTAGAAGGTTTAATCTTTAATTTTGCTCTTTCAATTCGCCGAAAAACATCATCTAAATATTTAAGGTGGCATTCCCAAGAATTAGAAAATATGGCAATGTCATCTAAATATGGAATCGCAGAAGATTCCATTCCTTGTAACAATTCGGTTATCATTTTACAGAAAAAATATGGTGCATTCTTTAAACCAAATGACATTCTAAGTGGTCTGTAACAACCAAATTTTGTTACAAAAGTCGTCAATTGTTGAGCTTTCTTAGTAAGGGGAATCTGCCAATAGCCTTTTGCTAAATCGATTATTGTAATAAATTTAGCTCTTGAAACAGATTCAATCCTTTCCTCAATATTAGGTAGTGGGAAATATTCAGTTTTTGTAATTTCATTCAATTTCTTGTAATCAACACAAGGCCTTGGTTCTCTACCATGGACTTCTACTAATATCATGCAAGAATTATAATTAGAAATTCCCACCTTAATAATTTTATTAGCTAAAATTTTATTTATTTGTTTTTAAAATTTCGCTTGGTCGGGGTGACATTCTATATCTTTTGGCAAGTATTGGTTTATTGGAAATCAATTCGATATCGTTCTCTGCAATATTTGTTAATCTAGGTTCATTCGAAATTATGTCAGAATATTTACGTAGCAATTCACTTAAGATTCGATTCTGTTCTTTACTTAATCTGTCTTCTAAATTATTTTTCTGAAATAATTGAGAACAATTAAAAATATTTGTGTTGTTTTCAATAAATGGGAATTCAATATTTAAATCTGGAGGATCTTTCATTTCATCTAACTCAACCAGATTTATCACATTGCATCTACTTTAATAGCTCTAAATTCACATGATAAATTTGTGATTTCTCTTTCTTATTAGGCAAAGCGACAATGTAGTTAGTATCAGAGATTTTAGATTCAATTATTCATGGGCCATGTCATTGAACAGCTAATTTATTTTCTGAAGAAAGTGTCAAAACAAGAATTTGGCTGTTTTCTTTAAATTCTCGTTTAACACTGTTTTCTATCATAATAAGTCTTTAGCTTTTCTTGACATTCTTCCATTTTTCCACAGCTAGATTTTGACGTCGTTTAAGTCGATTGATGAGATTTAAAACATTCAACAACAGAATTTTGCTCTTCAGGCTGTAACCAGTGTTCATAGAATAAGGGTATCCGTGTTCGTAAGTTTTTTCCATAAACTAATTCTGCAGGGGTGATCCCGGTTGACTCGTGAGTTATAGTTCTTAAAGCAAACAAAGCTGCATGAATAAGCGGCTCCCTATCAGGGGACGATTCTAAACACAGTACTCTAAGAATTCGTTTCATATTTCTGTGGAATCTTTCTACAGGATTACTTTGTGGATGATATACTGAACTATGTATTATTTTTATTTCAAACCTCTCAAGAAATTCTGTACTTAAAGCACTCATAAACGAGGTTCCTTGATCATGTTGGATCTCTTTATTTGAAGCAATGCATCAAAAAGTGATGTGGATGATATATTTTCTAAGGCAACAGCATCTGGATATTTGGATGCAAGACACCAGTAGGAATATATTTTTTTACTGAAGGTGTGACAGGCAAAGGACCTACAGCATCTATATTTATCTTTCTAAAAACTTGATATTATTGGTACTACTTTCATAGGAGCTTTCTTTTTCTCTCCAACTTTTCCGGCTCTTTGACAAAGATCACAGGACCTTACAAATTCTTCTAATTCTTTTCAACAATTTAGCTAGTAAAAATTGTCGGTCTCTCTCTCTCTCTCTCTCTCTCTCTTTTTTTTTTTTTTTTTTTTTTTAGTAACTCCAAGATGAGCAGATATACCTTCATGGCAAGCTTTTTTTAGTTTTCATCTGAACTCCTTAGGAACAACTAATAAAACAATTTTCATATCCTAATTCTTCTAGTTTTCTTTTAAGTAACAGTTCATTTTTTTATTACATAATTTTTTATTGACTTATCCAGACTCGATATTCTCAGCCTGTTTAAACAATGGCTCGAGATCCTCACTTGTTTTTAGGGATATTCCTTTTATAATTTTAAGTAAGGAAACTAAAGGATCATCCGACTGAGCTGGTAAAACTGTTAAATCTTCCTTATCCACAACCTCTTCATTGGAATTTGTATTCAAACCTTCTTTTCTATTGTTAGAGTTCATCTTCAACTCTTCTATACGTTTCTGACTTCTAGACGGCACATTATTTATCTCATCTGCCAAATACTTATTTTCCTTCTTTTCTTCTATTAATGAGGCTGTGTGTGTTCTGTTTCCTAATAATTATCTACCATGATCCATGATTTGCAATAATAGCAGCGCCTTTGTAATAACATTTTCTAAATCACACTCCAACACAATTCGTGCAATTGGTAAACATGGGGGATTCAAATCTAAGGGTTGTTGTACCCAAACATGTTCACCAGTCATATCATTAGACAACACATACTTTACTAACAATATCTATTGAGACTCCAGTATATTTAAAAATTTCACATTTAATTCCATTCACTTTCCCAATAATTGTATATGGTTTGAGTAATTTCTTAACCATTTCTTCTCCAACGTTATTTATAGAATTAGGGGCGTGTCTTTTAATTAAAGGGCATTGTGGTCTCAAATGATCAGTAGAATTACATTCAAAACATTTCAATAGTCTTCTTTTTTTAAATCATTTATCTGTAACTCCTTCCTTAAGATCTTTCTTTTCTGTCTTAAAATTTTCATTCCTATGATTATTATCACGTTTCATAAACCTGTGAGGAGGGCTATATGATCTTTGATTTTGATGATGAATAATTTTCTTCTTCATAACATTAATTGTTTTGATAGTTTTCTTAATGTCCTCAAATTCTTCTAATTTCTCTGCCAAATGAAGTGGATTGTTTATACTACCCCATTCATCTATATAGAATTCTTTAAATTCTTGTGGGCCGAACTGGTAGCCGAATGGTTAGCGTTCTTGCCTTCGGTTCAACAGTTTGTGGGTTCAAATCCCACCTTGGGTATGAATGTTTGTAGTGGTTCGGAATCCACTTTAAACCGTAGGTCCCGGTCTAATTAGCCCTAGCGTGCAAAAAATGACCGTTGAGCGTCTAACAAACAAACAAACAATTCTTGTGGAGCTCTGTTTCAGCTGATCTGTTAGGATTAAATCACTTAACTTTTCAAAAGTATCAACTTTAAGTCCATTGATCCATCCATAAAAATAATTATAAAGTTCATGATAATAATCTATCCAAGTAACATCTTTTCCTTTTGATGTTTAACAAACAATTGTCTAAACTTCTCTGGAGTCAATTTAAATCTTTTAAATAAAACTTCTTCATCATAATCATAATTCTGTGCTTCTTCTGGCTCTCGTGTAATTATTTAAGTGATTTCATACGGCAGTAAGCCTAACAAATATGAAACCCACGATTATTTAGGTATTTGTGTACGCCGTGCCTGGCGTTCAAAAAGAATTAAATATAGTCTAATATTTACTTTTACATCATATCTATGGATCATTCCTCGAATATCTTTACGAAAATGTTGCGCATCTTCATTGAGGAATCCATTGGTAAGTTTCAATTGAGTTTCTATTCTCAGCTTTTCTAATTTATGTTCCTTACTACTTCTCTTCTCCGTTCTTCAGCTTCTATTTCAGCTTTCCTAAGTTGTCTCTCTGCTTCTTTTCTCCGTTCCTCAGTTTCTATTTCAACTTTTCTTCTCCGTTCTTCATTTTCTTTTTGAATTCTTTCTTTCTCAATTTGTTCATGTTTTTTTCTTTCTTCGATTATTGAAAGGAACAATTTTTTCACAAAATCCTCTTCATAGTTAAGGCTCTTAATAATAGCTTGTTTAATAGATACACTAGATAAGTTTGAGTCAACATCTACCTCGAGCTCCGAAGCTAAAACTAACAAGTCCTGTTTTTAACTTTTTCCAATAATGACATAATTAATGGTTAATCTAAGCCTAATTTAACTAGTTTCTAACAAAACCCAAATACCTAACTAACAATATTGTTTCAACTTCAAATGAAATTATAATAATTAATAAATTAATTTTTGTTTTCAGTTGGAAAACAAAAGTAACCTACCGTTATTATGCACACAAAATATATCAACATTTTTAAACATTGAAACAATATCTAACACTTAAAATATTAATTTTATATTATATTCAAACTTAGGATAAAATTTCAGTGCTTAAAATAATAAATTTGTTTCACTTTTGGAAACACACAGAAATGGTTTAAGTATATCATTTAACATAAATTAAAAAAAATTTTCTCTTAGCAAAAACTAATTCTACAAATATTCGTACAAACCTGTACTGTTCGTCTACATACACTTAGCACATGATCTAGAACGAAAAACTTGCGAACAAGAATAAAAACAATTTAAATAAGAGTTTCTAGAAATAAACAAATTCGGTATCAAAATTTAACAGTAATATTATGCAAATATATGATATATATATTATCTATTATATTTACTCAAACTTATATGTCAATAAAACGAAAATACTATTGGGAGTTTTTTTCATTTATAGTATCACAAAACAAAACTAAACAGGATAGGGTACCCATTAAGAAAATAACTCTAACCATATTGTTATAAAAAACACTAATGTAAATAAAAGAATGTTTTCACTAATCATTCATAACCGAAACTTCTTAACTGAGTTTAGAAAATAACAAACACAAGTTTTCGGTTATTTTAAAACCTAAGAATAATTCTTATCAAATTACTTTAGCATTTAAAGTGAAATTATTATATTTAAATATATATATTTTATCACTTATTTTATTTTGAATTCCCCCCCCCCGATTTGGAAATATCACTTTCACTTTCTTTTTTCACTTGATTCCTTTTTTTTCCCCAGAGATTTAACCGAAAAAAACACACACGCGCAGCACTCTTGATTATCACACTTTTCTTGATTCCAGAAGCAGGAATTTTCAAGCACACAATTTTGAAACGATATACTTTGACAGGATGGATTCAAAAATCAGTAGAAGCGCAATATTTTTAGATGCTCAATGCAAGATTTCGGATGGAATTAAATCACGAACAGAAGGCTATTTTCTTTTTGTGGAATCAAAACAGCATATTTCTATTCCACTGGATGGAATTAAGCATAGCAGGAAACGCATAAAAATAGCAGTTTGTTTGTTTTTCTCTCAACGGTATTTTTTGCACACAAGGGCTAATTAGATCGGGAACTACTACTTAAAGTCGATTCCGAACCACTACAGCCGAGCTGGCAGCCGAATGGTTAGCGCTCTTGCCTTCGGTTCAACAGTTCGTGGGTTCGAGTCCCACCTTGGGCATGGATGTTTGTAGTGGTTCGGAATCCACTTTAAGCCGTAGGTCCCGGTCTAATTAGCCCTCGTGTGCAAAAAATGACCGTTGAGCGACAAACAAACAAACAAACAAACAAACAAAACCGAACCACTACAAACATCCATGCCCAAGGTGGGAATCGAACCCACGAACAGTTGAACCGAAGGCAAGAGCGCTAACCATTAGGCTGCTAGCTGGGCGAATGAAGTGAAAGACGAATCACTCATTAATTCTTTAGAATTATTCCGAACAGTTCCATTCGCACCGATGGCATCATTTAAAGCTGTAGCGTACCGAGGTGGCAAAGCAATTGAAGACAATTTCAATTCAATTTATTGCTGGGGATAAATTTTGAGTATACATAATATTTTTACTATTTACACAAATTTTAATACAACTTTCAACTTAATAATCATGACAATATCACAAGCGCACCTCCAGTGCGTTGTCTGAGAATACACTCTACTAACTGAAGTAAACAATATAATCGGAAAGGAGGAGGGCGGCAGAATCTGGCGCATGCGCTGTACTGATCCTCGCTCTCTTAGCACGTTATACATTTCTATGGCTTTCCCTATTTTCACTATCTGTACCACTATTATTTCATAATTTTTCACTATCTGCACCACTTATTATTAAATAATCAACATACATACAATTTTCAATTAAATGACTAAAAACTGTATGTTTATCTCTGAAACTTTCAGCATGTTATTTAAGTGTAGCTTCTAACAAAAATGGACTACAAGTTGCTCCAAAAATAATTTGAGTGTTTGTGGGAACTTTTATATATTTTTTCTAATTCCCCATTTAATCAAAGAAATCTAACTGCATCTCGATCTTCAGATGAAAGTAAGATCTGCAAAAACGCTTCTTTGATGTCCGCTGTAAATGCAATTCTATGTTGTCGAAAGTTAATTAATATTCCTAATAATTCTGAGTTAAGATTTTGTCCGGCATCTGAGCATTCATTTAAAGAAAAAGAATTTGTGGCATGAGCGGAGGCATCAAGTACCTCGCGTAGTTTTGTTGTAACCTTATCTTCTCTAAGTACTCCTTAATGTGGAAAGTAAAATGTTATTTTTTCAGGATTATCTGAAACTTCTTCCGCTGTTCCTTTTTCAAGGTAACCATCGTTAATTCTTTGGTATCTTTTTAAGAATTCTGGATGTTTTTAAAATTTTCTAGCTATATATATATATATATATATATATAAACTATTTAGTCTGTTAAAAGCTATTTCATAGTTGTCTTTCAGCTCTTCCCCTTTTTCGTTAAAGGGAATTTTAACTTGGTAACGGTTATCTTTTAGACTAATGGATTTGTTAAACTGATTTAAAATTTCGTTTTCTTTATTAGTATTATTACTTTCGTTTCTACTTCTAATTGATTTCATCTCTCAAAATTTATGCAATATCATGTTAGATGCAGCATGTTAGGTTCAACATCTAGATTGCTTCCTATTGTATGAACAGCTAATTTCATAACGTTCGCAGACTGCTTTGTGATCATCCTATTTGATGTAGCAACTGAACAGCCGAAAATTGTTTGACATGTTTCTAGAGTTCCTATGAACTTTACCAGTCACAATTTTTCCGAAACCGGTTTTCTTCAAGTCCTATGTTAAGGCATCTCATTTCGTTATAATGAGGGGGGGGGACGTGGATTACAAATGGGGGAGTGGGGAAAGGACTTCCAGGCAGAAAAAAAATGGGTGGTTTAATTTGTAAAAAAATTGTCCAGCCAGTGAATACAACAGATGGAAATACTCCTTGAAATATCGGTGCTGTAATATTACGGGTGAGTACACTAAACATAATACTAAATTAGATTAATAGAGCAGTATTAGACCTAAATAAAAAGCACACTTAAATTTTCGCTCATTGCTAGACACTAACAAGTAAAAGTATAAAAGAAAGTGAAGACATAGAAAAGAGCGCCATCTCTTGGCAATAATCGTTACAGTTAATATCCTGCGGCCCCATGACAACATCAATACAATATGAAAGATGAAAATTAAAGTATTAATATGCAAAACCACATCAATTGGAGTTCAAAATACATAATTTTTACTTTTTACTAAAATTATAAAATATAAAATGACTAATAAAAATCAATTTTCATTTATAGGAAGTTTGACCAATTTAAGTATTGACCTGTTTAGTTCGCCTTATGCAGTTTTCAAGTTTACAACTCTTACCATACCGTCATGACCTTTCGGTAAGTGTTAATTACTCTATTTCCACTTACTTAAGAGTTGGTAAATTATCTTCTATTATAAGAACTATATCGTTTTCTAATATGTTTTCAATGTAAGTTTTTCACTTGTTGCGCACTGGCAACTGTTATTTAGTCCTTAGTAAACGATTTCGAAAATGACTGGGAAATATGAGTGACTAATTTCCAACGATAGCCAATTGAAATTTTGTGGTTTGCAACATTGGGTTCAAAAATGAATTTTAGTTCTGAACCAATCAGAAAATGTCCTGTTTTGAGGATGAAAAAATCATTAGGGTCCTCGGAAACTAACTAAAGGATGGGAATCAAGGACTGCTTCTATTTCCATCAACACAGTAATAAATTCTTTTGAAACAATCTACGATCCTATAACGTGTGTCATGTGATACTTTCAAAGACTTCACTGCTGCCTCCCAAAGTCGTCCGAAATGCGGAGCATATGGAACACTCATAGTCCATTCAATGCTCTCATTACTCAGATAGCTACCTATGGCTTCTATTGCTGCAGCTTTTAAGTAGTTGTTTTTACACCAATATAATTGGTACCACAAACGCTGAAGATTTCACTGGTTTTTGTCGCCGTAACAAATCTTTTTAATGCTTTTGTACATGGTTTGGCACTTAAATCACTAACAAGTTCAAAATGAACACCTTTCTTTAAAAAAACACACGAAAACGCAGGGATGCATTTTCGATGATACATTAAGAATGGCCCACGAAATTCAATACCACATTTTAAAAATGGTCTGCCTGGATTCACTCTGGATAAGGATAAATCTGCCATTATTTGCTTTGAAAATTCACAACGAAATCCAGCACAAGTAACACATTTTCTTAATTATTTGCGAATAGCATGATTTTGCTCCTGCAATGCAATTTTGTTCCATAGCAGAGTTTACTAACTGTAAACCTCCGTGCAAATACTTAAGATGATAAAAATTCACTAATAATTGTGTGACTCGATGGGTTTTTGTGTGTGTGTGGCAAAAAATAATTGGAAATTTCAGTTTCTGGCGAGTTGGCGTTTCTCAAATGACCACGCACTCTAAGTAATACACAATTGTCGAAAAAAAGACTCAATGAAGTTAAAGAACTTTTTAGTACTTTTTTCTCCTCCAAATTACATATTTTTGTGGTAAAATTAGCATGTTATACATAATAATTATGACGTCTTGAGCATTTTTAAATTCAGCTGTCTGTAAATATACATTTGAAATTCTTTTCCCTTTTACATTAATAAATATCAAGCACCATGCAACAACGCTTTTTAACTTCAACTTGAAACCTTATTCCGAAGTCCATCAACCGACTCTAATTTAACAACAAAACTTTTCACCGGTTCCCCCTTTTTCTCGTGCATTATGTTGTGGCCGGCATTTTTTGAGCTCTTTGCTAAAGTTGCTTATAGCTCACATTGAGGATAGAAGACACACAAATTGTTGATTGATTTGTATCGTATTGTTGGATTGATTCTTATTGTTGATTGTTCCTGGCTGTATTTGATACAAAGTCGCCGAATCTAAATTAGCACTAAGCAGACAGGTTTCATGGGATTACAACATAGTTCCTCTTCGATAAGCAGTGAAAAAAGTTCTCCAATGATTGATAAGCACTAGATGACGTTTTTATGATATATTATCATTATGTCAAAATCTATAAGTTTTTTTTTCATGAATTCGCATAAAGCTTCAATTTGAATTTGAGGACAGTTCAAAACATGCAAGAAAATGATAAAGCTCCGATCTTCAATGATTTACGGAGAACATTTCTTGGTCATTATATAAAGGGCAAGATAATAGAATATGATCGATTGTTTCAGGCTTTCCGCACAGATAACGGTCTGTGGGGGACGCCTTTTTCTCTTTTAATACCTTTATATTTTCTTCAGCTGCAGAAGTTTTCAAAATCTGCTTATGCCAATTTTTATTAATCATTCGCAACCACTCTAGACTTAAGCACCGTTTCTCATTCAGAACTAAGTTTTCAGGCGGTACTCCCCTGGTTAACATATCTGCCCGATTATCTTCAGATGGACAATAATACCAATCACTAGGACTATATTCCCCGAATTTCTACAACTATATTGGCTACAAACTGTTTCCATCTCTTCGCACAACATGTAATCCAATACAATGCTATTGTCGAATCGCTCAACAAGACTATTTCATTTTCACCCTTAAATATATTCTTAATATAATTTCCAATTCTATAACCTATTATACAAGACTCTTTAATTATAGACGTGCAAAAGTCAATTTCTTCAAAGGCGCTCCTCTACTCTTTGACATAATAAATGACACTCTATAATTTCCATTATCACAGTATCTAAATTAACTACTGCTCTGTATGCACTTAATGACGCATCACAAAACACATGTACTTCTACCTGCTCATTTTTACAACCCAACAAAATCTCGGAATATTTACATAACATTTCACTTTTTTTACACCAATTAATCCATTTTTCTTTTAAATTATCCGGTAATTCTTTATCCCAATCGCAGCCTGATTCCCAAATTTTCTGTAATAACAACTTATCACGAGCAACAAATGGGCAACCGAACCAATAAGACAAAAAATTTCCTGGTTCGCAGATTTCTCAGGATTCTAGTAACCCTTTAACTTGGAATATAATTGGGGGGGGGGAACCTTCCAGCGATAAAAAAATGGGTAGTTAAATTTGTAAAAATTATCCATCCAGTGAATACAACACCGAATTTGTTCCCACGTAGATTTTTGAAGATTTTTTTACACACATTTTCAATTCAATTGAAACAGTAACAATCTAGAATACATCTTTAGAGGTGAAGTCGCGAATCTCCTCTCCGTTGAATAAGAATCACTTCTGTGGCAGTAGGTAGTTTGCTGGGAAACTGCAACCTTTATGTATTTTGTATCATGTCTTACATTCAAAATTTAATGTTATTTTAATAATCTACGTTTGTACCTACTAATTTATATTGTACCTAAACTATTTTGGCATGTCCTTTATTTCTTCATTTTTTTTTTGTACATACCAGTTTTCTACTTTAAATCATACATAAAGTGATAATAGGATTTCCAATTAGAAATAGCACATAAAGTATTCATTTATATACCACACAATGTAATCTTGGCTACTTTAAAATATAAAAACTTCTTAAAGACTGCTAAAATTAATAAATTCAATCAGCAGTTACATAAGTAATTCAAGATATAAAAACGTATTTACAAAACTACAAAATTATTTATTACTGTACTTCCACTCTATTACAATGGTTTAATAATGTTTGTATTACTCATTTATTCAGTCGATTATGTTCTACAGTTCCTTCGAGGAAAACTAGTATTATAATTATGTTTTATTTGTCGAGGTGTTCCAGGTTCAAATTTTGGGACGGATGAAACTCCTTTATTTAGACTGCAGTCTTACGGCGATAGATTTCCTGTTTTTCTTCTGCAGCTATTAAATTATTTTTGACAATTTGAAAAAAATTTTGCAAACGTAAAACTAGATCTCCAGAATACTCTCGGACATCCGTATAGTTATGAGCTACAGGTTGAGACATTACAGAATATGGTAACTAGATATCCCTGCCATACAAGATATATGATGTGTCGTTTGTTGTACAAAGTCGTGCCGATCTATGAGCTAGCAAGGCGAAAGGTACATTCCTGTCCCAGTCTGTTTGAGTAGAATTTACTAAATGTCTTAATGAATTAAAGTCGAGTTAACTTTATCTACCATTCCATCACTCTGAGGGTGATATTAAGTAGTAGTGTGTTTTTTAATACCTAATTTCGAATACACTTCAGAAATGGATTTTGAAATAAAGTTAGAGCCTCTATAGGTAATTAGACGAGAAGGTATACCATGTCGACTAATGAAATTTTCTAATATTTTAGCCATGGTTTCGCTCTTTATATCAGGTAGCGGATATGCTTCCGGCTAGCGTGTAAAACAATCAGAAATCACCAAGATATACTTATTTCTTGAATAAGTTAGATTAAGTGGACCCAGGGAATTCATGGCTATGCATTCCATCGGTCGTTGCGTGACTGGAACGCGCTGTAATGGGGCTAGTTTTTCAGGCTTATGACCTGAATTCTTTTCAACACAAGAAATGCAAGATTTGACACAGTTTAAAACATGTTTATACATATTACCCCAATAAACATTTTCTCTATTTCTGTTCAGAGTCTTTTGAAATCCCTGATGGGTTGCCACTGGGAAATAATCACACTGACGCATTATTTCTGATATTTAAGTTAGGGGGACCACTAATTTATCTTTGGTGTCGCCACGATGTTTGGGGCTTTTTTTTGGAAAGATATTTTTTTTTTTTAAAAAAGTAAAAAAGAGAGAGAGAGAGATTAGTTGATGGTGTCTCTTTATTTTTCAGATAATAATTTGTTGGCATTTTGGATCCTTTCCCTGATGAATTTTTTTTTATTCGATGTTTCATTCTGGAATCAGAATCGTAGTTGGAAGCTATTACTTCTACTGCTATTACACCCCTAGACAAGTAATCAACAGTTATACTTAAAACATAAAAAAACATTTCCCCTGCTGTTTTAAGGCGTTTTTCCGTTCGTGAATAAACTTAACGCATTCTTTACTACTATGTTTATTCGGGGTGTCAACTCTCGCAAAATTCGAAATCCCATTTTGGTCATGGATGTTTGCAGTGGTTCGGAATCCACTTTAAGCTGTAGGTCCCAGTCTAATTAGCCCTCGTGTGCAAAAGATGACCGTTGAGCTACAAACTTGCAAAATTCGCATCCCCCCACTTCTTCTGCGGTTCCGATGTTTAACGTCAGCGCAGTCGCATTTAGTTGTTTGTGTTTTTGTGTGGGGTGAAAAGAATTACAGAATTTTCGCTGCAAATACTTCGGGTATACTTGAGAGTGCGACTCGACTTTCACTTCATTCGCCCAGCTAGCAGCCTAATGGTTAGCGCTCTTGCCTTCGGTTCAACAGTTCGTGGTTCGAATCCCACCTTGGGTATGGATGTTTGCAGTGGTTCGGAATCCACTTTAAGCCGTAAGTCCCGGTATAATTAGCCCTCGTGTGCAAAAAATGACCGTTGAGCGACAAACAAACGAAACTTTCACTTCATTCGCATTGCGAAATAAAATACATTTTACCCTATTTTCGATTTTATTTCTTAAAAATTTTAAAAGTTTTAAGTAATCCCACTCATCATTTTTATTATATCTATTGCATTCTAAAACTATATTTTCTGGCAAAAACTTGAATAAGATAGGAAATAACAAGCTGCCATTATTATTTAATCGAATTCCAGTGGCTTCAAGTGAGCGAACTTGAACATAATATGTATCGCATAACTGGCGCAATTCTTTTAACTGGACGCATAGTTAATAATACATTTATATGACCTCTAATAATATTGTTTTGCCCTTATCTTTTCTTTACTCTCTCTCTCTCTCTCTCTCTCTCTCTCTCATATATATATATATATATATATATATATATATATATATATATATATATATATATATATATATATATATAATAATTATTTCCTCTTAAAGTCAAACCCTGAAACGAAGCTTCACTTTTTAAAAATAATTTTAAGTTGCTAAATTTATCTGTATTTGACAAATTCTAATTTTCATGTATTGATTCCAAAATTCTTGCTACTTTTCGTATTTACCATAAAATGGTTCTATAGTTACACTACTGGCCATTAACATTGCTACACCAGGAAGAAATGCAGATAACAAAATGATATTTATTGGACAACTATATTATACTAGAAATAACAAGTGATTAAATTTTGAAAAAATTTGGCTGGATGGATCTTGAGAAATCAGTACCCAGAACAACCACCTCTGGCAGTAATAACAGCAGTTATACGCTTGGTCATTGAGTCAAACAGAGATTAGATTGCATGTACAGGTACAGATGCCCATGCAACTTCAACACGAAGCCACAGTTCATCAACCGTAGTGACTGGCGTTTGGTGACGAGCCAGTCGCTCGGCAACCATTGACCAGACGTTTTCTATTGGTGAAAGATCTGGAGAACGTGCTGGCCAGGGCAACAACCGAACATGTTCCGTATCAAGGAAGGTCCGTACAATACCGGCAACATGTGGTCGGGCATTATCCTGCTGACACGTAGGGTTTCGCAGGGCTCGAATAAAGGGTAGAGCCACGGGTCGTAACACACCAGAAATGTAATGTGCTCTGTTGAAAGCACCGTCAATGCGAACAAGAGGTGACCGAGACGTGTATCCAATGGCACCCCATACCATCTCGGCAGGTGATGGGCCAGTATGACGATGACGAATGCACGCTGCCAGTGTGCGTTCACGACGATGCCGCCAAACATGGATGCGACCATCATGATGCTGTACACAGAACCTGGATTCATTTGAAAAGATGACGCCTCGCCATTCGTGCGCCCAGGTTCGTCGTTGATCACACTGTTGAAGGCGCTCTTGTCTATGACGCAGCGTCAAGTAAAGCCGCAGCCATGGTCTCCGAGCTGAGCGTCCATGCTGCTGCAAATGTCGTCGAACTGTTCGTGCAGACACTTGTTGTCTTCCAAACAACCTCGTTTCTTGACTCACGGCTCGTGACGTGGTTGCACGATCCATTACGGCCATGCGGATAATATGCCTGTCTTCTCGGCTGCTAGTGATAGGTGGCCGTTGAGATCCCGCATGGCGTTCCGTATTACCGTTCTGAACCCATCGATTCCATATTCTGCTAACAGTCATTGGATCTCGACCGACGCGAGCAGCAATATTGGGATAAGATAAACCGCAATCCCGGTACGCTACAATTCGACCTTTGTTAAAGTCAGAAACGTGCTGGTACGCATTTCTCTTTCTTACAGAGGCATCACAACAACTTTTCACCAGTCAACAACGTTCAAATGCAATTTGCGTATGAGGAACCGGCTGAACAATTTCCTCATTTAAACACTATGTAATTGTCGCTACAGGCGCCTGCTTTGTCTGAATGCGCTGAAAAGCTAATCATTTGCATATCACAGCACCTTCTTCCTTTCGTATAAATTTCACGTCTGTAGCATGTCGCCTGCTTGGTGTAGCATTTTTAATGTCCAGTAGTGTAGTTTTGGTAGTCTTACATTAATTTTGTTTTTCGATGTTACGGGTATAATAGCTACTCCAAATAGTTTCGGTTCCGATTTCAAATAAGTATTTTCGATTTAGCAGAAATTATCCTTTCTCTAATTTCCTGACTCGAAATTATTTCCGCTTCTAGCAGTTCTAAATCATCGATATAATCTTCAATTTGTAGATCTAATTCATAAATTAGCTCTGACTTTTCGCTTAATTGTGGTAAGTTCGTTTAGAGTCGCTTTACCAATGATTTCTAATTCTAGCTGCTCATTAACCTTATTTAGTATTCTTGTTAATAAAACCCTAGTTTTGAGCGTTTTCTTTTCAATTTATCAAGATTCAAAGCAACCGCTGTTTCGTTTGATTCGACCGACATATTTAATTTCAAATATACTGTAGAAATAATGTTGTTGTTGCTTATTCCCCGTGTTTTAGAATAAACTAAACCATTTCCAAGAGATAAGTTGGGAAATTAGCCTGAATTTCCCTCATTGAACAGCTGTCGCACAGAGGCAACAATACATTCTAAGATATGAGAGGGAGAGGCAGACAGCATAAATCTTCAAACCACTGCTGAACCTGACCATAGTAGTGAGCATAAAACTTCACTATTATGGTCATAAAATGTTTTTGTAACAATTTAAAAAGTAATTTTTATGCTGCGTACAAGGACGGTATTAAAAAATTCTCACTTAGAATATAACTAAAAATTTACGAAATTACAAGGAATTGGTTAAGTATTTGGTAAATTAATTGGTACAGTTTTGAGAGTTATTTAATGTATTACCAAGAATCGCTTTTTGGAGATCAAGATACGAGCTTAGTACATTCAAGTTAGCGATACTCGAGTAATGTCAAGGCGAAAACGCGAACTTAATTCAAATATTTCAAATGGAAGATAAATATGGTGATAAGCAAAATTATATAGACAAGTACTAAACTAGGAACTTATAGCATAGGATATATAAACGTAATATGCATTGAGGTAAAGATACATATATAATGTAAGTGGTTGAAGCAAAACGTATGCAATATGATATGAAAAATCGGAGAAATAAATAGACGATCAGTCTAATTTAATCATGGAAATATTCATCAATTATTTTCCTGTTTGATTGAAATTTTTTTCTGTAAAACAGAAAGATGTATTGCTAAAATATTTCAGAAAAACCGGTTTACTTGTAGTTTATATCAATAATGAATATTATGAGAAATTGAAGATTCTGCAATTATACTAGGGTCACTCTGAAAGTTTTGAGATACAATTAGGTTTTTAAAGTTACATTTACAAAATTTTAGGTGTGTTCAAAGTAATCTCCTCCAGCATCAATGCACTTTTGTAGACGAATTTTCCACATATTAAATGCTTCGAGCCATTCATTTCTGTCATCTGGTTGTGTCCAAGATTTCCAAATATTGGCCCCTCAGGGGTTTACCTTCTTTAGGTAAATATGGGTGTCGCAATCCCAAGGTACCCTAGCGATCTGTCCTCTTCTTTCTTTTCTTCTCCTTTCCATCCCTCAGGGGTTTACCTTCTTTAGGTAAATATGGGTGTCGCTATCCTAAGGTACCCTAGCGATCTTTATCCTTTTTTTCCCTCCTGTCCTCTACTTTTCTTTCTTTTCCTATTCTTTGTCGTCGTCGAGATCAAGACTTCTTGCTTATGTTGCATCTTGCTTTTCAATGGGTTTTACGTCCATTTTTTTCCCTTTGGTCTTCCACCCCATATGTTAGCCGTGTATGGCTCTATTTGTTAATAACTTAATGTGACTTTAAAAAGTCAAACAGCTTTTTGTTTAAATGTACTTTTTTGTTTCTACGCTAATCCTTAATGCTAGCTAGTACGATTGTAAACGTAATAGCATGTAAATAAACTCTGATTTATGCAAGATGATTGAGATTTTTATTCTAAAATTTACAGTTATTAGGCTTATTTCAGTTTAATTCATCAAATATGAAAGAAAAGATTTTTCTACCTTTACAATTATATATAATTGTTTACTTTTGTGGAATTGGCGGATACTCATGACCATAAATCTTATTCTTCTAACAAAATAAAAGATTATATATATATATATATATATATATATATTTAAGGGAGAAATTGGTGTCCTGGGGTCCCTTAGCGTTCCCTTTGGCCCAGGCTTCTCTGTAGACGGGTGGCTGGAGTGAGCCCGCTCTCAGTCAATCGGCTGGTGCTATGTTAGGATTTTATTTTACTCCTTGCATGGTGCTGTAGGGCTAGTCCTGCATTCTGGGTTGTGCGGACATGTTCGCTATATCCTCAACCTAACATGTAGTATTATATCCTGGTGATACCCCTAAGGTAAGTGCCGAGGCTGGCTTTTGCCAGAGCCGGTAACTGCCTTCCCTTGTTGGGCTCTGTGATGGGCGGGGGCCCACTGGGATGAACATTTCTCTTTCTCATGGGTCCAAAAAATTCTGGCCACGGCGAGGGCCTTAACTCGTCACAAATTGATAATAAGTTTGACAGACTTGGAAATTGTTACCCAAAATTCATATTAATACAGAACAACGAGCGCATGCTTAAGCAAATGTCACCTTTCAAAATTCTCAAACAGATTAAGGCAGTTGCAGGAGAACCTAGTAATGTAAAAAAGCTAAGATCAGGAGATTTACTAATCGAGAGTTCATCTGCTCTACAATCAAAGTCTCTTTTATCTTTAAAAGTTTTTGGAGAAATTCCAATCATAGCCTCGAGTCATAAATCACTCAATCAATGCCGTGGTGTAATTTCAGAGATAGACCTTTTATCAGTATCTGAAACTGAGATCCTGGAAGAATTAAAAGATCAAAAAGTCTGCAATGTCCGTCGAATCATCATCCATCGAGGTGAAGAAATTTTCCCCACAAAAAATTTGATACTAACTTTTGACTGTCCCAATCTTCCCAAATCAATAAAAGCAGGTTACCTGAACTGTCCCGTAAGACCTTATATCCCAAACCCCATACGATGCTTTAACTGTAACAGATTTGGACACTCTAAAATGTTTTGCAGATCAAAAGCTACATGCACTCGATGCTCAAGTCTGGAACACCAAGAATCAGACTGTAAATCTGAACCATTTTGTATAAACTGTAAAGAAAACCATAGCGCATCTTTTAAGACCTGCTCACACTGGCAACATGAAAAGGAAGTTCAACGGATTAAAACGACGCAAAAGATCTCATATCAAGAAGCTAAAAAACAACTGCAAAATACAGCAACTAATTTCAAGAAACCATATGCCCATGTACTGAAAAAAACAGTATCAACTGCTGTACAAACAGACACTTCATCAATTATCTTTTTTAAACCTGAAACTCAAAGCAAACCTATTACAGAGAAGTCCATATTTATAAAGCGACAAAAAACGATTGACTCTGATAACAGAAAATAACTTAAGATTAAAGATCAATCAAATGTAACTGCTTCCAAAGCCAGCCTTCCTACAGACAGCCATAGCGATATGGATACTGATATTGATAACTTTGAGTTGATTACGAAGAACAGATCATGTCACCGTAAAAAAAAAAAAAAAACCTTCATAATGGTGGTTCTTATTTCTTGGAATTGCCATGGACTCAGCACGCATATATCTGACATTAAAGACATAATAAATAAATACTCTCCTGCTTGTCTAACACTCCAAGAAACCAACTTGAAATCTCATACTACTTGGAAAATAAAAGGCTACACGCCTTATCGAATGGACATACCTGATGATTCTATATCAGGTGGGGTGTGCATTCTTGCTTCGAATAACTACCCCCACACAATATTCCCATTACGTACTTCGCTGCAAGCTGTGGCAGTTGAGATACACATTAATTTTCGAATCACTGTCTGTAACATTTACCTACCACCACGTAATGTCATTTCCCAAAGCAACTTAAATAAACTATTGCAACAACTTCCCGTTCCTTATGTATTAATAGGTGATTTTAATGGACATAGTGCTCTATGGGGAAGTACTAATACAAATTCTCGAGGACGACAGATCGAACAACTGATAACTGATCACTGCCTCTGTCTGCTAAATAACGATGAAAAAACTCACTTTCATGCTCCTACGAAAACATTTCATTCCATAGATTTGGCTATTTGCTCTCCTATTTTATTTCCTCATCTAGACCTGACCACTGAGAATGATTTGTATAACAGTGACCATTTTCCTGTAATCCTTACTTTTGCTGATCCACCTTCTAATGGCTTACAACCTGCCACCTTTAAGTATCATAAGGCTGACTGGCATTCTTTTGCAGAACTGGCAATTATTACAGAAGAAATGATTACAAACACTGATATAAATGATGCTGTTATTAAAGCCACAAATACTATTATGAAAGCTGCTGAAATATCCATTCCAAAATATTCCTCTCGTCCTCGAAAATTGCGGAAACCCTGGTGGAATGAAAGTTGTGCAAAAGCCTACCGTGAACAATAAAAGTTTTGGAACATTTTTCGAAGACATCCTTCTACCAATAATCTAATTATCTTTAAGAAAGCAAAGGCTGTAGCCCGCAAGATTCGTCGTCAAAGTCAAAGGGACTCTTGGATGCGATATACATCAAATATTACATCTAGCACTCCTAGCAAGCTTGTTTGGAAAAAAGTGAAAGCAGCTAATGGCTTGTACCCAGAATTCTCTTTCCCGATATTGAATACTAACACTGCAGTTTACTCTTCTCCCGAAGAAGTAGTTAATAAAATTGGCGAAACATTCTCTGGTGTGTCCAAATCTGACTCTTACACACCTTTTTTCCAAGGGTATAAGAATCGTACTGAGCAGATCAGCATAAATTTTAATAATTCTGAACAGTTGTCCTACAACTACGAATTTAACATGTATGAGCTACAAAAGGCTCTATCCAAGACCCATAATAGCAGCCCAGGTCCAGATGGAATTACTTATCAAATGCTCCGCCATCTAAGCCCAGTCTCTCTTACCAATATCCTGTTCCTCTTCAACAGAATCTGGCAGGAAAATATTTTCCCTTCTATGTGGCAAGAGGCAATAGTTATCCCCATCCTAAAACCAGGAAAAGATCCTAAAGACCCTTTAAGTTATCGTCCTATAGCCTTAACAAGCTGCTTTTGTAAAACAATGGAACGCATGGTAAATAACCGTCTTGTTTTTTATTTAGAAAACAATAGGTGCATACCTCAGCAGCAAAGTGGTTTCCGTCAGGGTAGATCTACGTTAGACAATATTATTAATTTGGAAAATGACGTTAGAACCGCTTTCGTTCGTAGGAACCATCTTGTATCAATATTCTTAGATATTGAGAAGGCCTACGATAGAACCTGGCGCTATGGAATTATTAGGACCTTACATAGCTTTAATCTCCGTGGCAACCTACCGCTTTTTATTCAAAACTTCTTACAAAAAAGAAGTTTTAAAGTGCGCATTGGGTCTGTTTTATCTAGATCATTTGTTGAAACTGAGGGCGTTCCTCAGGGTAGTGTACTTAGTGTAACATTATTTATTGTTTATATTTCCAAGATTTTATCTGTATTACCTTCTTGTATTAAAAGTACACTTTACGTGGATGACTTGCAGATTTCCTGTCAAGGTTCAGATATACATTCAATTGAACGACAGCTACAGATGGCTATAAATCAAATTACTGACTGGTGTGACAAAAATGGCTATGCCATTTCACCAAGTAAGAGCAAATGTGCATCCGTCTTTATAGGAAACATGACCTTCACCCTGATACCAATATCCAACTTTAGGAGGTATCCATTCCTGTTGTTAAAGAGTTACGATACCTTGGGGTAATTTTTGATAACAGACTTACCTTCTTGCCCCATGTATTACATTTGCGCAAGAAGTGCGAAAGATCTCTTAACATACTAAAAGTTCTTTCCAATACTTCTTGGGGAGCAGATCGAGCCTCATTGTGCAGAATATACCAGTCTGTTATATTATCCCGTATCGATTATGGGAGTGTGGCTTATGGCTCAGCTTCAAAGTCTGCCCTAAAATGGTTAGACCCGATTCATCACGCTGCACTTCGTATCTGTAGTGGAGCGTTTCGCACCTCACCTGTCGACAGTCTCTATGTTAATTGCAACATACTTCCTTTAAAACTACGACGCATCAAGCTTTCCCTTAATTATTATTTCAAGAGTTTTTCTACTCTAAACCATCCACTAAGGTCTGCTAGAGTTGACTCTACGTTAAAGAGACTTTTTAACGCTCGCCCTTCTTTCACTCCTCCCTTTTATGCTAGGATCCAACCTCTTATAGAGGAAGCTTATCTTTTAACTCCAGTTGAGATTGCTGACTATAATAGTATTCCCCCATGGGCTTTTCCACAAATACGCTGTTTAAGCAACTTTGCTCTGTTTAACAAAGAACATACTGATCCCATAATTTTCAAAGAAATTTATGCTATTCATCGGAATCAATTTCAGGATTACTTCCCGATCTTTACTGATGGATCAAAAACAGAAAGACACGTCGGCTGTGGCATAGTTTATGAAACTTTTCTGTGTTAAACCTCTCATTCGGAACTGGAGTAATATCTCATACAGACGTGCTGACGTTATTTTATCCAGACTTCGAATCGGTCATACTCGTTTGACACATAGTTATATTTTATTTAAGGAACCTGCACCTCTATGTTCGAGCTGTAAAATAGTTTTAACTGTATATCATATCTTAATTGAATGTCCTAATTTTAACCATCTTCGTCTTACGTTTTTCCACAACACTGTCTTAAATTTATTGGACTTGATTGGGGAAATACCTCATTCAAACCTCTTTGCTTTCTTAAGGACTATCAGAATTTTGCACTGCTTATAACGCATTCTCTTTACTCTAAATTAAATTTTAAGTAAGATTCAAATTTACAATTTTTTAATGCAAGAAACTTGTTTCACCAATTTTATAATGGGTATTTTATTCTGATCTGATAGAATTTTAAACTTTCGTTCGGTGCAGTATGTCCTTTTTGGATTTTGCGCCAGAAAAAAGATAATCACTTTAAAATCACTTCCAAATATTGGATTCCCTTGCTGGAAAGGGGTATGATATCAAATTTTGTTGGATCCCAGGTCACGTAGGTCTCGAGGGAAATGAAAAGGCAGATGTGGCTGCTGAAGCAGCATCAACTCCAATGCCATCATCCATCCCCCTTTCAGATGTGAGGAAGTGTGTTAAAAACCTTGTCTTTTCCCTCTTCCAGGAGTTTTGGAGCATGCAGGTCACTAACAAACTGTGCGCCATTTTTCCATATCTCATTGTCAGTGTGAAGATCAAACACTTAGCGGACGGGAGCCCTCGAGTTCGTTAAGTGGTAAGACACTTGAGAAATAGGGGAAGCTTGTCGAAAAAGAGAGAGACAGTACGGGTATGCCACGACGAGTGGTAGCGGAAGTACCGCTTCCAGGCGATGAAAATTTCGAATGTAAAATTAATCAACTAAAGTTATGTCTTTGTCTATAAATTAGTGTTATGTGTGTTAATGTAAATAAATATATCTTAAAAATCGGATCTTTTGTTATCAATGAGCGATCTTGGAAACAACAGGGGAAACCAATCACATTGGCGCAGTCGACAGGATGTATTCCGGATTAATACAAAATGATGAGATCCTAATGATGGAAAAATACCTACAAAATCGTGAGTCTGTATATTTTGATTGCTTCTCCTTCCATTAAGAGCCAATATATGTTTTAATTATGTATGATTTAAAGGAAATTTTGTTTTAGAATTTTCGTAAATTTCTTTGTAGGGTTTTGTTTAAGAAGTAAATGTAATAAATGAAAAAAAAAAATGTTTAAATATTCAAAATATCAAGATAAAAACAAATATGTATAATGTTTAATTTAATTGAGAAAATGTTTAAAAGTTCGATATTGGTTCGAAATAATATTGGTTATTGACATTTGTTCATTAATATTCAGAAAAGTTTTCTCTAACTGGTGATATTACTAAAAAAAAAAAAAAAAAAAAAAAAAAATATATGTATATATATATAATTTTGATTTATTAGAAAAAAAAATATTTTTGGAATAATCTGTTTATTAAAACAAATTTATGTCGAATAATAATGTTGTTGCTAATTGTCAATTTCTTGAGTTATGTGCATTAATTTAAAAGATACTGTATTATTGAATAGTAAATTGTTGAAACGTATGTTTGGTGTAATGTGTTAATGTGATATAGTAGGATATAAATGTTTTTGCTTTGAATTTTCATTATCATTTTGTTGTTCATTATGTAAATGATAAAAGTTTATGGAATAAGAAACTATTTCAATAAAGTTTAAATGCTTTTTACTGAGTATTGTTTTGCATTATTAAAAATTGCATTTTCACAGAATTATTCAATGTTATTAGGTATATTTATTATTTACTATGATTGTATTTAGTATTTATGTAAAGTAACTAAGTTTAGATTTTAAATTTTGTATCAAAACCAAGATTGGGAAGCATTTATGAGAGGAAATTTTGAATTATTTTATATTTTGAGAGTAATTGTGCTTGCAATGAATAATAGTTTTTGGTTGTTTCGGTAACTCTGATTCATATTATTTTAAGGTAAAATTACATATATTAATAATGATAAAGATATAAATGCATGTTACTAAAAATTATTTTAGCATTTTATTGATTTAAGTGGTTATATGTTCAATGATCTTCTGTGATAAAGATTTATTTAAATTGAAATACCTAAACTGGGAGTATGATTCGTATATGTATATTTTTTAGCTTGTTTTGAATTGTTTTCATTCATTAATGGGTATTATGTAATTGAAGTTTTATACATATTATAGTATATTATCGTGTGTATTAAGTATATTACAGTGTGTTGAAATGAAAATTGAAACTATAAAATTTAAAATTTATTATTAGAATAAATTTCTTAAATTTTTTTTTTGGTACATTAAGTAAACGAAAGTGTTTTATAGATTAAACAAATGAAAGGTGATTTGTGTGATTTAAATGTTTTGCTTTGAATAGTTGATACTTAAGTTTGGTAATTTGCGATAACATTAGTTGTTAAAATGGCCTTTGCATTCTTGGGTAAAGCTCGAAAGGAGGATCTGTTAATATTGGCTAGTGAGTTAGGAGAACAGATTCCTCAGGACGCGAAAGTTATAGATTTAAAAAATTTGATTACACAATCTAAACATTTTGAAGAATCATTTGTTCGAGAATTAATAAATACAATAATTTCCGATCGGATAGAAAGAGAAAAAGCCAAAGCAGAACAAAGAGAACGTGAGCATGAAATTAAAATGCGTGAATTAGAAATAAAAGAAAGGGAATATGAGGGCAACTCATTAAGCACGGTAGAATATGGGCGAGATAAATTAGGAAACACATTTCTAGGTTATTTAAATATAATGAAAGGGGTAATTTTAGATCCCCAGAACAAGCAGAAGAATGGCCTTTCTTTTTCCATCATGCAGAAAGGATGTTCAAGCTTTATGAAGTACCCGAACAGTACGAAGGGAAAATTATTTTACAGTGTTTAAAGGGTCGTGCTAAAGGTATTAATGCTATGTTGTCGGAAGAAGATTTAGATCAGTATGACAAAATCAAAAATTTCATTTTAAGGGAATATAGAATAACTCCGTTACAACACAAAAAGAATTTTGATTCTTGTTATAAATTACACAATGAAAGTTATGCTCAGTATGCGTCCCTGAGTGGAAGCTGCATTAGAACTGTATTTAAAATCAAGAGATGTAGAAACATTTGTTAAACTTAAAGAGCTTATTGTAGCTGACAAAATAAAAGAGAGTTTGCCTACTCATGTAAGATCTCAAATATTTCTGAAAGAGACTGAAAATTGGCTTCCAGTCCCTGAATTGGTAAGGGAAATTGATAATTTCCTAGTTTCGATGCCAAAAAGTTTTGCAAATAATTCCCACAATTATACTAAATTTATTCCCGGCCCACATGGAACAAAACAGAACGAAACTGTAAGGAAACATTTTCCAGGTGAACTTAGAAATAAAAACTTTGTGGAAAAGAAAGAATATTATAATTATCAAAAGAACCCAAATCCACGACCACAGAATCGTTTAGGAAATAATACCGCAAGTTGCGCTCCAGATAGAAAGGTATTGAAGTGTTACAAATGTCAGGAAGAGGGACATTTGAAGAAATTCTGCCCGCAAATGAATACGGTAACTCAAGTTTCTAATATAAGTGAAACTGAGGTAAGCAAAAAGGGGTTAAATGAACTTTGCATTAAAATGGGTAATGCAAGTTTCGATTGGGAAATTCCAATCAGTGAGAAGGATGGTGAGCTTTTGCGAGTTGATTTAAATATAGGAGATAATAAGTTTCAAGGAATCATTGATAGTGGTGCGGAAATTACAGTACTGCGGAAGTCAGTGGTACCAGAAGAAATGTTGCAGTCAAGTGGGAAAATTTACTTGAGGCCTGCAATTGGATCTCCGGTTGAAGGAAAGCTTGTTTCTATTCCACTAAGTCTTTGGTCAGCAGATGATGATATCAGGCCGTATATCATGGTGCATGCTGCGGTTGTGGAAGGATTGCATGAGCAAGCTTTGATCACTCCTAGAGTTTTTAGTTTGTTGGAAGAACAAAGAAGAAAATATCTTGGAGAGGAAGTTAAATATATCCACGGGAAAGGAATAGTTTCGAGTACTTTCAATGTGGAGGGAAGGAAAATAGAAGCTCACCAGGCAATAGAAGCAAATCAAGGAACATTTGATTTAGAAAATTCTGAAGTAGAGGTTTCAACTACTCCAGTGGAAAGTAACTTGGCAAATAAAGAAATAACCGCTATTAAGGATGAAGAAAATAGTACTCCAATTTCGCAAGCAAAGATATTTAGAAAAGAACAGTTGTCCTGTGCTACATTAAATCGGTGTTTTGAAGATGCCAGACAGCGTAAAAATAATTACTGGTTGGAATCAGATTTATTGTACCACACAGGCAATGTGGCAGGACAGAAGTATGTACAGCTTGTAGTTCCTGAGTGCAGGAGAAAAGAAATTTTAAAATTGGCTCACGAAATACCAACAGGAGGACATCTTGCTTCTAGGAAAACAAAGGAAAGAGTTACAATGTCTTTTTGGTGGGAAGGTCTGCCAAGGGATGTAAAACGCTGGTGTGAATCTTGCCACGATTGTCAATTGCGGAGGAAAACCAAACTGAAAGACAGAGGACCTATAGAAGCTGTTGGTAGACCAGAACTTCCCTTCCAAGTAGTCAATGCTGACATTTTAGGGCCTATTGAACCTAAATCTTCAAGGGGACATCAGTATGTGTTGTGTGTTATGGATCAGCACAGTCGGTGGCCAGAGGCAATTCCGATTAAAACTTTGACGGCAAAAGCGACATGCGATGCCTTTATGGAAATTTTTATGAGGACTGGCATTCCTCGAATCATTGCTATGGACAATGGAACAAATTTTGCTGCAAAGTTAACGCAAGAATTTCTTAAAAGATTAGGGACTGTACCAAAATTCTCTACACCAGGTTACCCACAGAGTAACGGATTAATAGAAAGATGGATTGGCACAATGAAATCAATGTTGCATCATGCCATAAGGTCGCAAGGTAGAGGATGGGACAAACAGTTGCCTTTTCTCTTGTGGGCATATCGTGAAGTGCCAAACGCTACTACTGGGGTCTCACCCTACCTACTCGTTCATGGACGCCCCCCAGTTGGACCTTTAGCTATTTTAAAATCTACATGGGAAGATGAAGTTGTTTTACCTCAAGGTATTGGTGAATCAATCACTGATTATCTTCAGAAGGTTAGAAATAGGTTACAGGAAGCTGTGGAATACGCCGATGAACATACTAAAAATCAACAGGAGAAATATGTACATTATCATAATTTAAGATCCAAAGAAAAAGAATTATCTATTGGAGATGAAGTTATTGTGCTGATTCCAGACTCTACAAACAAACTTTGTTCTAGGTGGAAAGGTCCAGGGGAAATTGTAGAGCAAAAATCACCACGTTCTTATGCAGTTAAGCTACCGGATGGAAGCATCCGTCATTTGCATCAAAATAAGCTAAGGAAATATATCCAACCGATGAATATGGTGGGCATAATATATGAAGCTGATGAAGATTTTGGAGAAGTTCAACCTGTACCTTTAGGAGGCCTTGGAGAAATAAAGGACAGTTGGAAACAGCTAGAAGAAAAGACCGAATTTTCAAATCTATCTCCGAAGCAAAAGACTCAGCTTTTAACAATTCTTAAGGACTACAAAGTCGTATTCAATGGTGAATTGAAACGAGCTAAGGTACCACCTCATAAAATAACATTAAAACCTGGAATCGAAAGGAAACAGCCTCACATATACCGCATACCAGAATCACTAAAACCTCAGGTGGAAAATCAAATAAAAGAACTATTAAACAAGGATTTGATAGAACCATCTTCCGCAGAGATTGTTTATCCTCTTGTATGTGTCGCAAAGAAAGATGGAACGATTCGACTATGTGTCGATTATCGGGGACTGAATTCTGAGTCTAAAATAGCTCCATTTCCAATGCAAAATTCAGAAGAATTACGATTCAAAGCTGGTGCGGCAAATTATCTATCAACTCTAGATATCCTTAAAGGTTATTGGGAAATTCCATTGGATCAAGATAGTCGAGAACTAACAAGTTTCGTTTCACCTAAAGGACAGTATCAGTGGAAAGTAATGCCATTTGGACTTGCAGGTGCTCCAGCTACTTTTCAGCAAATTATGAATCAGATTCTAAGGCCTCATAATGATTTTGTTGAAAGTTTCCTGGATGATATCATAGTTTATTCATCTAGTTGGGAAGAACATTTGAACCATCTAAGAACAGTTTTGGAAACATTAAAACAGTGTAATTTTACCGCAAATTTAGAGAAATGTACCTTTGCTCGATCGAAGGTAAAATACTTAGGTCATGTAGTTGGATCAGGAGAGCATGGGCCCGATCCGGATAAAATTACAGCTATCAAAAACTTAAAATCGCCAAGAACGAAGAAAGCCTTAAGATCGATTTTAGGACTGTTTAACTATTATAGGAATATGTACCTCATTATGCGAATATTGCTAAGCCATTAACAGACCTGACCAGAAAATCTATCCCAAATGATATTCCTTGGTCTGAAGAGACAGAAAAGGCCTTCATCTCATTGAAAGATAGTTTGTGTACTGTCACTTCATTGTCAACCCCTGATTTAAATAAACAATTTGAACTGCACACAGATGCTTCGGTTACTGGCATTGGAGCATGCTTAATGCAGAGAGATACAGATGGAAATCCTAAGCCTATAACCTTCGCCAGTCAGAAATTAACTCCAGCGCAGACCAAATGGAGTACTATCGAGAGAGAAGCGTATGCTGTGATATGGGCACTTGGTAAGTTTGAAGCATGGACTTACGGAACTTCCATAAATTTGTTCACAGATCACAATCCTCTGAAATATCTTACGGAAAGCATTCCGAAGAATGCCAGATTACAGAGATGGTCATTGGCTCTTTCTCGCTATCAGGTCAAAATAGCTCATAAGCCCGGTAGTAATAATGTTATCGCAGATGCCTTATCAAGGGTTTATGAGGATGATTAATTATTTTTCTTTTATAATGAATCTTGTAAGAAATAAAAAAAAAAATTTCTGATATATCATAATATTCATATTTAACTTTATATAATATAATGTAGTTATTTCTATTTGTTATGGGTCGTTAATTTTCATAAGGTTTGTGTGTGAATAATATTTGCACATAATTGTTTTTTTTTGTGTTGATATTGATTCTTATTTTCTTACTTTATAATATTGTGTTGTAATAAATATAATGAATATAGCAGTAGTATAGGATATTTTCCTTTAAAGAGAATATGAAACAAAAGTGTAAGCTGAAGCATGTCAGCACCTAGGTTAAGCACTAAGTTAAATTTAAAATGTTGGTATTATTTGGCTCTTGATGGAATGGTGATAAAAGGTAAAAGGAACTTTCTAGAATTCTTCGTAGTTTCCATTTGCGGGACAAGGTCCAGCAATGAAAACTGGAGGGAAGGTGTGAAGATCAAACACTTAGCGGACGGGAGCCCTCGAGTTCGTTAAGTGGTAAGACACTTGAGAAATAGGGGAAGCTTGTCGAAAAAGAGAGAGACAGTACGGGTATGCCACGACGAGTGGTAGCGGAAGTACCGCTTCCAGGCGATGAAAATTTCGAATGTAAAATTAATCAACTAAAGTTATGTCTTTGTCTATAAATTAGTGTTATGTGTGTTAATGTAAATAAATATATCTTAAAAATCGGATCTTTTGTTATCAATGAGCGATCTTGGAAACAACAGGGGAAACCAATCACAGTCAGTTTTACCGCTACCAAGTGCTGATGTTAGATTAACTCGCCTTCGTATCGGACACACACGTTTCACACATAGACATTTGTTTCTAAACGAATTAAATCCTTGGTGTGAAACATGTGATGAACTTTTCACTGTCTATCATATTTTAATTTCATGCCCATACAACTAACCAATATAGTTTACTCTTTTTTTTAACTGTGATATTTTAACCTTGTTTGATTTGCTTGGGGAACCACCCCACAGGAACCTATTTGCTTTTTAAGAGCAATAGGTTTTTTTTTATATTATATTTATGTTTTAAAATTATATATATATATATTTTTGATTTTCCTTTTATATTTTATATATGGATTGTAATATAAATATATACACTGTTTTTTGTTTTTTAAAGTTTTAATGTTTGCGTTTAAAAAATAACTAGAAAAAAAAACATATAGAAAATATCAGAAATATATTTCTTGGCGCAGCATGTCCAATTTTGGACCATGCGCCATAAAACCCAACCAACCAACCGAGCCATTCATTTCTTAGAATAGATGAAAAGAATGCATTTATAGCCACATAAATCTCTTCTTCTGAATGAAATCGACGTCCACGGAAGTTCTTTTTTCGATTAAAGAACAACCAAAAGTCGCACATAGCTAGATCAGGTTAATACGGCGGATGTTCGATCACAATAATTTGTTTTTGTTCAAGAAACTCAGTCGTTAATCCGGATGTATGTGAAGATGCATTGTCATTGTGAAGCATTAGTCCCCTAATATTCAGTATTTGTAGAATTTCTGTAAGACATTTAGTGGTATACCAGTTTGCTTTTACTATTTTCTGTCCTTGAAACTTGATGGCTTTGACCAATCCCGTACTTCTGAAGAAAACGGCATGCATCACTTTTTTCAGTGCCCATTGTTTTCTCACCATTCAAAGACTCATACTTTGCTTTCTTGACGTGTTGGAACGTCAAAAAACGATATGTACGTTTCATCACCTGTTAAAATTTTAGAAATAATGCGATGAACACAATTATTTAGCAGAGTGTTAAGGGTTTCTTTACTGATTCTGACACGCTCCTCTTTTTGGTGCTAAGTTAGATTATGGGGAACCCAATGGCAAACTATTTTTTTCATATGTAATTCTTCCTGAATAATTTTGTGTATGGCTGCAGATCCAATGTGAAGTTCCTTCTGTATCATTTGATAGGTACAGCGATTATCATCCATTAACATTTTTCGTATGGCAGACACATTATCTGGGATTACTGCCGATTTCCTGCGTGTTCTTCATCCTGAAGAAAATTGCGACTTCTTCTAAATTCTCTAAACCATCTGAATACAGTAGCACGAGCTGGAGATTAATCACTAAATACTAATTGCAGCCGTTGAAAGCATTATTCTTGATTTAATCCTGCTTTAAAATCGTAGATAATCATAGCGCGAAAACGTTCTCGCGTGAACTCCATTTTCTCATCTGCTTAAAATATATTCTACGCTAAACAAGTTGAAGCAAGTCAGTAAAATATCGTCTTCTGTGTTAAAAGGCTTAGTATTTTAAAATTAAACCGTTATTTTTATCTTGTAAATTCTCGGCTGCGCTTATCTCAAAAATTTCAGAGTAACCCTCGTATAGTAATATTGTACAATTAATTATACTTGTTAAGTGCAATATATTACTATATAATCCCATCTCTCATTTCACTTATTTCTGAGAATTCGTATACCATCTTCTAGGATCAATATGTATCCTATACTTTAGTTCACCTATTTCTGAGAATTCGTATCCGATCTTGTAGGCCCTTCAGGGTTTTTATTTTCGTCAGTTGAACACGGGTGTCACAATCCATAGGTTTTCCTCTCTGATATACCCCCCTCAGTGGGTTTACCTTCTTAAAGTAAATATTGGTGTCGCATTCCCGAGATATCCTAGCCATCTTTACCCTTTTCTCCCCATGTCTTCTACTTTTCCTGATCTTTCTTTCCCTATTCTTTGTTGTCGTCGAGATCAAGACATTCTTCTTGGGTTGCACCTTGGTATTCAATGCGTTTTACGTTGTATTTCCATTGGTCTCCACACACTTCATATGTTGACCGTGTATGGCATCTCGTAAGGGGGAAATTGATGTCCTGGGATTTCTCAGTGTTTCCTTTGGCCCAGTTATCTATTGAAACGGATGGCTGTAGTAAGCCCACTGTCAGTCAATCAGCTGGTGGTATATTAAGAGCATTTTCTGCCTTGCATGGTGCTGTAGGGATAATCTTGCATTCTGGATTGTGCGGACATTTCCGCTAGATCCTTATTCCAACATTTAGTACTGTTTCCTGGAGGTAATTTAAGGTAAATTCCGAATCTTGTTTTTGCCAGAGGCGGTAACTGTCTTCCCTTGTTGGGCTCTGTGATGGGCGTGAGTACACTGGGATGAAGAAGTTTCTTTCTCATGGGTCCTAAAATTTTGGGCAATGACAAGGGTCTTATGTAGTCACAGTTTGCTAGTAAAGTCGACAAATTTGGAAATATTTATCCAAAATTCATATTAATACAAAGCAATGATGGAATGTTTAAGCAAATGTCACCTTTCAAAATTCTGAAACAGATTAAGACTATTGAAGGATAACCTAGTAATATAAAAAAGTTAAGATCCGGAGATTTACAAATAGAGCTCTCAATCGAAGTCCCTTTTATTGTTAAAAGTTTTTGGAGAAATTCCCATCATATTCAAGTCATAAATCACTTAATCAATGTGGTGGTGTTATTTTAGAGATAGACCTTTTATCAGTCCCTGAAAATGAGATTCTGGAAGAACTAAAAGATCAAAGTGTATACAATCTAATTCGAATCACCATCCATCAAGGTGAAGAAACTTTTCCCACAAAAAATCTTATTAACTTTTGACTCTCCTAATCTTCCCAATTCAATAAAAGTAGATTATCTGAACTGTCCTGTCACACCTGATACCTCATTTGATGCTTTAATGGTAATAGATTTGGTGGACACTCTAAAATGTTTTGCAGATTAAAAGCTACATGTACTTGATGCTTCAGTCTGGAACACCAGGGATCTGATTGTAAATCTGAATCGTTTTGTATAAACTATAAAGGAAATCATTGAGCATCTCCTAAAACCTACTCACACTATAACAAAGAATCTTATGTAAAGAAGCTAAAACACAAATTTAAGACAGCATTATTGTAAATATTTTATTAAGTTAACCTTTAACAATATTTCTAAACATAATCGCATTTTATTTATTTATCATTCATTTTTTTTTCACAGGTTACCAAGTGGAGTTTAATGATTAGATATTTCTGTAACTATCCATCACAACATACAGTAAGTTTTTACTTTTATTTTCAATTTTGGGAGTTAGAGTTTGGTTTTTCTCTCGTAATTTTTTGTATTTATGCCAGACATCTTCAATATTATTTACCTGAATATATCATTTTATAAATAATTGAATCACCTCTTTAAAATGTTATTAAAACTTCTATACAATTTATTCCGTAAAAACTGTAATTTTGTTATACCATGGAATATACTGAAATCTATTTTGGTGCGGTGGATTTGGACATCATACTAGGAAATGCACAAAACAAACAAAATATTACGGGGATAACTATAAAAAGTTTTCGTAACAATTTAAAAAGTTCTTTTTATGTTGTATACAAGGACGACATTAAAAATTCTCGCGTAGAAAATTATTAAAAAATTTACCAAATTACAAGAAATTGGTCAAATTTTTGGTAAACTAATTGGTACAGTTTTGCGTTATTTACTATATTACAAAGAATTGGCTTTTGTAGATCAAAACACGAGCTTAGTACATTCAGGATACAGCGATGCTCGGAAAATCAAATCTAAAAAGCGAACAATGAAAAGTATTCCAGTATTTCAAATGAAAGATAAGTAATGGCGTTCAGCAAAATTATAGACGTCAGTACTAAATTAAGAACTTGATAGGACAAAGGATATATGGATGTAATATGTACTGGGGTAACAATACATACATAATTGTTAGTAAGTTGTTGAAGCAAAACATATGCAATATGATATGAAAAATCGAAAAAATGAATAGGCGCTATGTCCATTAATTTTTTCATGGATAATTTCATGAGTTATGTTCCTGTTTGACTGAAATGTTCGAATAATACAAAAAGCCGTTCAAATAAAATATTATATAAAAACCGATTTGATTGTAGTTTATATGAATAATGCATATTATGAGAAAACGAAGTTTATGTAGTTATATAGTAATATTGCAATTATCTATGCTTGTTAAGTGCAGCATTACTATATAATTCCATCTTTAAATTTACTTACTTCTTAGAATTTTTATCCCATCTTCTAGGATAAATATGTACCCTATATTGTAGTTCACCTATTTCTTAGAATTCGTATCAGATTTTGTAAGCCTTTCAGGGGGCTTACTTTCTTTAAATAAACATGAGAAAAGGAAAAACGGGTAAAAAAAAATAAACTTTTCCCACAAAAAGTTTTATATTTTCTTTTGACTGTCCTAATCTTCCCAATTCATTAAAAGCAGATTATCTGAACTGTCCTGTCAAACTATATATCCCAATCCCCATACGATGCTTTAGTTATAATAGATTTGGAGACTCTAAAATGTTTTGCAGATCAGAAGCTACATGTACTTAATGCTCAAGTCTGTAACACCAAGAATGTGACTGTAAATCTGAACCGTTTTCTATAAACTGTAAAGGAAATCATTGTGCATCTTCTAAACCTGCTCACACTTGCAATAACAAAACATCTCGTATCAAAAAGCTAAACAATTTTAAAATACCGCAAAAAGTTTTAAGAAGACATATGCTCATGTACTGAAACTAACAATATCAACTGCTGTACAAAGAGACACTTTATCAATTACAATTATTTTAATACCTGAATCACAAAGCATACCTACTACAGAGAAGTCTCTCTTTATAAAGTCACAAAAAACAAGCGCCTCTGATACCAGAAAAAACTTAAGGTTAAAGATCAATCAAATGTAACAACATTTAAAGCCCGATTTCCTGCAGACAGCCTTAGTGATATGGATACTGATATCGATAATTTTGAGTTGTTTGCAATGTACGGATGTCATTATCGTAAAGAGAACCCTTCATAATGGTGATCCTCCTTTCTTGGAATTGCCATGGATTACCCACGCATATATATCTGACATTAAGGACATAATAAATTCACTTTCCTGCTTGTCTAACCCTCTTAAAAACCAACTTGAAATCTTATGCTATTTTGAAAATAAAAAGTTACACGCCTTATTGTATGGACATACCTGATGCTATATGAGGTGGGGATATGTATTCTTGCTTCGAAAAATTACCCTCACACAGTATTTCCCTTGCGTACTTCGCTGCAAGTGGAGGCAGTTGAGATACATAATAATTTCGTATCACTAAACATTTATTTTACCTCCACGTAATGTCATTTCCCTAAATTTAAATAAACTATTACATCAACTTCCTTTTCCTTATGTATTAATAGTATTAATAGATTTCAGTGGTCATAGTACTCTGTGGGGAATTGCAAACACTATATATCGTGGTCGACAGATCAAACAGATAATAACTATTCACTGGCTCTGTCTGCTAAATAACAGTGAAAAAACTCACTTTCATGCCTCTACAATAACGTTTCATTCCCTAGATTTGGCCCTTTGCTCTCCTATTTTATTATCTTATTTGGACTTCAACACTGAAAACACAATTTGTATAATAGTGACCATTTTCCTGTAATTCTTAATTTTGCTGGTACACCTTGTAATGGCTTACGATCTGCCACCTTTAAGTAGCGCTAAGCACACTGGTATTCTTTTGCAAAACCGGCTATTATTACAGAAAAAATGATCACAAACACTGATATAAATGATGCTGTTATTAAAGTCACAAATACTATTATCAAAACTGTTGAAATAACCATCCCAAAATATTCTTCTCGTCCTCGAATGCTGCGAAAACTCAGGTGGAATGAAGCCTGTTCAAAAACCTACCATGAACAAAACAGTTTTCGAGTATCTTTCGAAGATAATCTACTACTAATAATCTAATTACCTTTAAGAAAGCAGACTGTAGCTTGCAAGATTTTGTCGTCAAAGGGACTCTTGAATACGATATAGGTACATCATCTATAACATCTACTACTCCTAACAAGTTTGTTTGGAAAAAGATGAAAGCAACTAATGGAATTCCAATAATTTTCTTTCTCGATAGTGACTACTAACACTGCTACTTATTGTTGTCCCGTGGACGTGGTTAATAAAATTGGTAAAGCATTTTCTAGTGTCCAAATCCGACTCTTATGCACCTGTTTACCAAGAGTATAAGAGTCGTACTGAGCAGACCAACATGAAAGCCGAGGTCCAGATGCAATTACTTATCAAATGCCCAGTCATCTAAGATCAGTTTCTGTTACCAATAGCCTGCTCCTCTTTAACAGAATCCAGCAGGAAAATATCTTTTTTTCTATGTGGCAAGAAGTAATAGTCATCCCCATTCTCTAAAGGGAGGAAAAGATCCTTAAAACCCTTTAAGTTATCGTCCTATAGCTTTAGCAAGCTGCCTTTATAAAACAATGGAACGCTTATTAAATGATCATCTTGTTTTTTTACTTCGAAAATAGTAATTGTATACCTCACAGCAGCAAAGTGGTTACCATCAGGATAGATCTACTTTAGACAAAATTATTAATCTGGGAAAGGACATCAGAACCGATTTCGTTCGTAGAATCTGTATGAATATTTTTAGATACTAAGAAGGCGCATACGATAGAACCTGGCGCTATGGAGTTATTCGGGCATAACATGACTTTAATCTCCGTGGTAACTTAATTTTATTCCAAACTTCTAACGAAAAAGAAGTTTTGAAGTGCGCGTTGGTTCTATTTTACCTAGATCATTTGGTCAAATTCAGGGCGCTCCTCAGAATAGTGTACTTAGCGTGACGCTATTTAGTGTTTATATTTCCAAGGTTTTATCTTTATTACATCCTTGTATTAAAAGTGCCGAGCTGGCAGCCGAGTGGTTATCGCTCTTGCTTTCGGTTCAACATTTCGTGGGTTCGAATCCCATCTTGGGCATGGATGTTTGTAGTGGTTCAGATTCCACAGGTCCCGGTCTAATTATCCCCCGTGTGCAAAAAATGACCGTTGAGCGACAAACAAACCAAACCTTGTATTAAAAATACGCTTTATATGGATGACTTGCAAACTTACTGTCAAGGATTGGATGTACATTCAATTGAACGACAATTACAGATGGCTGTAAATCAAATTACTGATTGGTGTGACAAAAATGGCTATACCATTTCACCAAGTAAGAGCAAATGTGCATCCATCTTTATAGGAAACATGACCTTCACCCTGATACCAACATCCGACTTCATGAGGAATCCGTTCCTGTTATTAACGAGATACGATACCTTGAGGTAATTTTTGATAATCGACTTATTTTGTTGCTTCTGTTATAAAACAAATTAAGGACACCAAATTTTGTAAACACATTTAATTAAGAAAGAAATAAAATTACAAAGGAGTCATATATGGTTTCGTTGACAACTCTCTAACGTCTGCGTAGCACACAAAAGTAAATATCAATCCAAAGAAAAAACGCATCTTCTTCCGACTGTTCCTGTCATCAACTGTCTATTACACGCCTTCTAAGTCAGAGGCTCTTGAGATCTCAAGTGCTGACTATGAGACATTACAGACTAAATTATCCCTTCCTTCCTCGGAGTTTTTTTCTTTTATTTTCATTTTACGGAAATCAATCTCGTATAAAACAAAAATACACAAAAACAAAGAGCAAAATTTAGTATTACAGACAGCCCAAATTAATCGGACTCTGTCTAATACACAAAATTATATGGAATTTTTTAATATTAAATGCAAAATAATCAAAATAGCACAAAATAATCGTGTAATACAACAAAATTTGCAACACTAGCTAAATCGAAGAATAGACACATTATTAGTATACAAAACATTATAATTCTTTTCAAGAAATTATGTATGCATGAAACAACAATTGAAATTTGTATTAACCCCTTGACTGACTTTGACGAGTCTGACTCGTCATTGATTTCCTGGGCCATCACAGACTTTGACGAGTCAGACTCGTCAAGCGCTTCTTTCGGCGGACGCCGTGCAAGTTACAATTAGATTACATAGTTGCTTCACTCGTTCGACGATTCTCATTTAAAAAAGCACACTGAAAGTAAGAGTTCAGTTTAGCAGAAGTCTCGCACGGTGAATGTTATACTAGCCAATATTTGAGTTTAGTAAAGATTATAAATAATCCCCGTAACATGTATAAGCCGGATGCATTATATGAAAGTGGGGATGATGGTGTAGTTCAATTAAGCGAAATTAAATAGTTTTTTTTTTGTCGCATCAAATTCCATTTAATTCGTCAGTCAAGGGGTTAAAAGAAAACACTTCAATATCGGAAAAAAATAGAAAAGGATTATGTTAGGTTATTTAACATTCTACTGAGACTATCGTCATTCTGAAGTAATTTGCCCTTTCTGTGAACAGTATGAAAATTTAGGCTTTGAAGTATTTGGTACTATTAACCCCTTTTTAAAAGTCTGGGATTAGATCCTGTATGATGTTTTAGGCAAACTCTAAGGGGTTGTAATCAGTTATAATATTAAATTTATGCTGACTATATAAGTAATACTTTAATTTAGTAAGAGCAAAAATTATTGCTGCACATTCCTTTTCTATAATGCTATCATTTTTGTCAGATTTTAAAATTTTTTACTCAGAAAAATGATTGGATGTTCATTTTTATTTTGATTTCTTTGAGATAAAACTACATTTGTTCCTAAATTTGAGGTATCACATTGAATAATAAATTGTTTTTGAATGTCAGGAGTGTAAAATACAGGTTTCTTTATTAAATATTTCTTTAATTCTATGAATGATTTTTCGCAGTTATTATTCCATATTACAGTTACCCTCTTGGACTTCCCTTTCATAAGGTCGGTTAAAGGTGCAGTAATTACCGAAAATACTGGTATATACTTGCGGTAATATCCAACGAGAACTAGGAAAGCACGTACTGTGGTTTTGCTTAATGGAAGTTCGAAATCAGTAATGCCTTTCACTTTAATATCGCCTGTTGTTCTTTGACCTTGTTCTACAAAGTGTCCCAAGTATTTAACAGAAAGTTGAGCGAATTTGCGCTTTAGATGTTTTACAGTCAATTTCGCAAATCGAATCTTCTCCAGAACACATTTCAGATGTTTGATATGATGAGGCCAAGTAAGTGAATATATAGGTATGTCTTCTAAATATGGTACAGCAAATGTTTGCAATATTTTAATAATTTAGCCATTAATTTACTGATATAGTAAGGGGCATTCTGCAAACCAAATACCATTCTCAAAGGTTTATAAACACCAAATGTCGTTGTAAATGCAGCATATCTTTGAGTTTTCAGACTCAAAAATATCTGCTAATACCGTTCTATTAAGTTTAATAAAGATATGAACCTCGCTTTCGAAACGGATTCAACTCGTTCTTTAGTATTTAGCAATGGATAATATTGCGTTCTGTTAAAATCATTTAATCTGCGACAATCAATGCAGAGACACATTTATTTTCCGGGTGCTTTAACTAATATTAAAGATGATGTGTAATCGGATTCACCTGGTTCCACCACCTTCAATTTCAGCATCTTGTCCACTTTCGATTTCAGAATTTCTGTCTGTCGTGGGGACATTTGATAGCGTTTAGCTATAATAAGTATGTCAGATTCTAACTCTATGTCCAATTCATCTACTTCTGTATTACCTGGTTCATTTGAAAAAAATGTCTATCAATTGAATCAAAAGTTCTCTCAAATTGCTTCTGCTCATTCTCTAACTTTTCATTAAAACAGCTTTCAGGAAACGTCACTAAAAGAGTAGATGCTGAAATAATTTGAAAACTTGGGATATCTTCATTCTCAGAATCAATATCTTCTTTGTCAAATTTAAAAGTAAAAATTAAATTTACATCTTATGGAAGCTGAATATAGGGGTTAAATGCAAGTTCTAAGTGCAAAAAGTGCCTGATTAAAAAGTGCAAAAATCTTCTCCCAATCTCTACCCTTTTCTAAACAAAGTATTCTCTTTAAAGGTCTATGCAATCTCTACGGGATTGCTTTAGGGATGCTGAAAACATCTAAGCACTACTGTAATTCCAAATTTTTCTAAAAATTTTGATATTAATACAATCATGAAAGGTATTCCTTGATCATTTTGCATCTTCATAGGAAAACCCATGCGGCTAAAATTCTGAAGAAAAGCATCAATCACAGTAGTAGAACGTATATCAGGTACTGGGATGGCATCTGAATACTTCGGTGACATGCAAATTGCTGTTACCGGTGTTACCAAAGGAAGTTGTAGGTAAAGGACCACATGCATCAACGTCTATTCTTGTAAATATTTCCGGAATTATACTGGAACCAGTTTCAAAGGAGTTTTTTTCCTTTTCTTGAGGCTTTCTTACTCGTTGACATTTGTCACGAGATTTAACAAAATTTTCTTTTTCACTAAAGCAGTTAGGCCAGTAGAAAGTTTTACACAAATATCTTTTGTTTTAGTTATACCTAAATGAGCTGCAGTTACCTCATGGCAGATCCTTTTTAGCTGGTTGCGATATTTCTCGTGCTTAACTAATAATCTTCTTACAGTTCCATCATTGTCCATTTTATTATAAAACAATATTTGATTTATATTAACATACTTGCTGTCTTTTGAAGAGTCTCGTTTAGCTTGCTCAAAAAGCGATTTCAATTCTTCGCACACTTTTTGTTCTCGAGCAAATTCTTCTGGAAATGTTCTTATCAAATCCATCCCTTCAACTTCGGTTTCTAATGATCATTTTATTTTATTTTGAGGCAAGACCTAGAGGATTCTATTCCAGAATCAATAATCTCTTTATTAATGCTATTTTCCTTACTTCCTTTTTGAGCTCGAGTTTCTAACGCATTTATCATGTGTATTTTCACCTCTTCATGCCTTTTAATTTCCTCAAATAAAGCGGCTTTTTTGTCTCCCAGTAAATATCATCCTTGATCCAAAGAATCTCGAAGGACTGCTGCCTTTGTCAAAATGTGACCTAATTCACAATTTATTTCAACCTCGGCAATAGGTGAGCACACTAAAGTTTGATCAAGAGGTGTTCTTTGCCAAACCTTCTCTTTCGTGAACATATCAGGCTTCACGTATTTTCCACAAGTCAAATCAACAGTTGCTCCAATGTCTCTTAATATTGGATTTGCAGTGCCGATACTGGTGTAAGCAGCCATCAACACATTAAATTTACTTATAGCAGTTTCATTGGATTCTACTGATTTAAAGTTCTTTTTTATTTTGTCGCACTGAGGCCGCAAATGACTATAAGAGCCATACTCATAACATCGGAGTTAATTTTCGTTTTTAAATACCCTTTGTGAATAGTTAAAATTTTTATTCTCCACTCTTTTGGAAACATAAGATTTATTACTTCGGACTACTTCATTAAACTTAAAGGCACAAATTTCATTTTGTTGACGAAAACCAGAATTGTTTCGAGGGAATGTTTTAAGAGAGAGTTTTAAGACGAAAGATTTTAAACTTTCGTATTCATCTATTTTTCTGCCAGATCATACGGAGAATTTAGTTTATGCCATTCCGCCAAAAATTGTTCTTTAATTTCAATTGGCACACGACGTTTCAATTGATCGATTACCATTAGTTCCTTAAGCTGTTTAAATGTCGTTATTTCTAGTAGTAACTTTACAATTCTTTTGCATAATTTTTTCATGATTTTTCTGAAGTTTTCTGGTGTTTAAGAAACAATTGTCTTATTTTTTCGCTATTTAACTTGAATCGTTCACGAATAAGTGCCTTCACATAATCGTAATCATCAGCCCTTTCTGGAGGTTCTCTAACTAACCTGTTATATTTTTCTGAAGGTAAAGCACTTACAAGGTAAACTACATATTCATTTTTCGGAATATGAGCCATTTCTGCTCTACACTCAAAATTTATTAAGTATAAACTCATCTCATTTTTCTTTTCATCAAATTTTAGCGTTATTTGAATTAATTGAATTTTTTGAGTTTGTTCCATCCTATTTGTAACTGATTCTGTGTTCAAAATTGCATCATTTGAAAAGATTTCCAGGCGTTTCATTTCCAAAATGTGTTCCTTTTCTTCTCGCCTAATTCTTTCCTGTTTTTCTTATTCCTTTTTAACTCTTTCCTCGATTTTCCTATCTAACGTACATTTTACTTCCTCAATAAAGTTTTCACTAGCTAAAATTAATTTTTTAATAATCTGGGATTTTAAAAAATCTGGAACTATTTCCGCTAACTCTTCAGCTATTTCTACTAAATCCCGTTTTTCGTCTTGCTGAGAAGGCCATTTTATTTATTAAACGCTTAATTTCAGAAGAGATTCAATGATGAGAAAAAAATAAAGAAATAGACTACTCCCACTGTGAAATAGCTCAGTTTTTTTAACTCAATTAATACTCACTCAAACTCTGTATAAAACACACTATTTCTCCCACTCTCATATCTACTGCCGGTTTCATTTTTATGACTCTAAGGGGCGCTGCACTTTCAGTCGCCAACCTTCCACCCACCGTTCATATGGTACATTCAACAATTTGAAATCTCAGGAAAAATATTAACACACTATATAATATGAGTACAATGATTCACACAACTAATAATAAAGTACGCTAAACACATAATGATACACAAATATATTTGATAGATTTCTCACTTCTTAAATTAGGCAATAGCAAAATGCAAATTTTATTATTGCTCCTTTTAAAAACCCCCTTCTTCGTTTTAACTAAAACTACTCTCACTTCCTTATCCTTTCCTGGGAATGTTTGCATTATTCTGTTATTCTGCCCAATTTTGCCAGTTACAAATCTGTACATTATCTAATTTTAAAATCACCATAGTGCCATCTTTCACATTCTCTTTGGTGAATCTCCACTTTGATTTTTCTTGTATTGAAATTAAATAATTGATAGTTCAGACATTTTAGAAGCATTTTCTATCTTAGTTAATTTTTCATATTGTTTTAATTTATTGTCATGTAAATTTAGGGTGTTGGGTTCTGCAATTGCTGTGATAGGTCTGGCTATTTATAAATGGCCAAGTGTTTAGACATCATTATCATTTAAGTCAGATGATAGGGGATGCAATGGGCGGGAATTAAGAATTGCCTCAATTTGATCAGTTACAGTTAGGAATTCTTCAAAGGTTAGTTTTAAATTGCCTACTACACGTTTAAGATGGTATTTCGCGGATTTGACACCTGCCTCCCAAAGTCCACCATGACTCGAGGATCTAGGGGAGATGAAATTCCACTCATTGTTTTCCTTGAACAAATAATTACTCAAGTTTTCGCCTATATTGCTAACTAATTTACTCAATTTCTTTAATTCGGAGTTACTGCTAACCAAATTAGTAGCGCTATAATAAAGTATATGGGGACTTTTCCCTCTTCTGCTAAAAGATCTCTGAAGTGTAGCTACAAAGGCATCAGTAGAGAGGTCCGTTACCATCTCTAAATGACAAGCTTTTGTCACTAAACAAATGAAAATACACACATAAATTTTATTATACATTCTCTTTGATTGGGATATTTTATATAAAAAGGACAAAAAAAACTCACCCTACACAACTGAATGGAAAGTTTGGGGTTACTCTCTCTCTTCAGGTAAATGTCCCATGAGCTGTTGACAAGGTACTGGTTTTGCTTTAAAGCAAACAACACAATCTTGCACTAGTTTTCTACAAAGGTAAAATGATTATTAGGTTCAATTCTCACATTAGTTTCAAATTTCTGTGTTTCTTCAATTTGTTCTATTTTCCAAAAATTCCGCCTAATTTTGTTTTTGTCGGCACCCTCGTTTATAAGCCCACAGTGTACATTAGTCTCAGCTACTATTGGTTCACTACCACTCACTACAAATCCGAATACTGTGTTTTGTAAAATTAATTTAGTATAAGTTGGGTAAATTCTGTCAGGTTTTAATAGTCCATAAAAATTCTCTGCTCCCAGAATGAAATCGATTGGACCTCGAACATTAAATCCCGAATCCGCTATTTTAATGATTTTTAATTCCAAAACGCAAATATCAATTTGCCTTAAAGGGGTCAAATTTGTAACACTGAAAACAGCCAAAATTCTAAACCTAAATTCTAATTTGAAATTTCTTATATCATTAACATTGGTCAAATTAACTTTAAATTTAATGGTCAGAGACATTCCATTTAAACTTGAAACTCCAGTATTTATTTTCTCCTTTCTTAAATTAAGATTGTCAACGCAACTCTTACTTAAAAAATTAGCACTGGCTCCAACGTTTTATAAACCACGAACGCGTAAAACATTTCCCAAGTTATCGGTTAAAAACAAATAAAAGTGCAAAGTAGTACATGTAAATTAGTCAGTCACATACCTCAATTACGGTAACTATACTCGAAGAGGCGTAAATTATCTCTCATAGCCATTATATAGACCCATAGGTTGCTGGTTTTCTCCTGCTAGACTGTGACCAATATAAAATAGCTCAGTTTTTAAGTCAATGAATACTCACTCAAGGACTGTATAAGACACACACTTTATTTCTCCGACGCTCATATCACTACTGCCGGTTTCTTTTTTATGACTCAAGGAGAGCGCTTGACCCACCTCCATGCAAAATTTCGTAAATAACTAATTAAATTATTTATTACACACTACTAATATAAAACAAATCAATAACGTTTAAAAAACAAATGAAAACAAATTATATTGTAAATAAACAAATCGTGTATAAATGGAAAATCATTTATTTTGGAAAGAGAACAAATTTAATACACTACTGGCCATTAAAATTGCTACATCAGGAAGAAATGCAGATAACAAAATGATATTTATTGGACAAATATATTATACTAGAAATAACAAGGAATTAAATTTTCAAAAAATTTGGCTGGATATATAGATCCTGAAAAATCAGTACCTAGAACAACCACCTCTGGCTGTAATAACAGCAGTTATACGCCTGGGCATTGAGTCAAACAGAGAGTGGATTGCATGTACAGGTACAGATGCCCATGCAGCTTCAACACGATGCCACAGTTCATCAACCGTAGTGACTGCATTTGGTAACGAGCCAGTCACTCGACAACCATTGACCAGACGTTTTCTATTGGTGAAAGATCTGGAGAACGTGCTGGCCAGGGCAACAACCGAACATGTTCCGTATCAAGGAAGGTCTGTACAATACCGGCAACATGCGGTCGGGCATTATCCTGCTGAAACGTAGGGATTCGCAGGGCTCGAGTAAAGGTTAGAGCCACGGGTCGTAACACACCAGAAATGTAACGTGCACTGTTGAAAGCACCGTCAACGCGAACAAGAGGTAACCGAGACGTGTATCCAATGGCACCCCATACCACCACGCCAGGTGATGAGCCAGTATGTGGATGACGAATGCACGCTGCCAGTGTGCGTTCACCACGATGTCGCCAAATACGGATGCGACCATCAATGCTGTACACAGAACCTGGATTCATCTGAAAAGATGACGTCTGGCCATTCGTGCGCCCAGGTTCGTCGTTGATCACACCATTAAAGGCGCTTTTGTCTATGACGCAGCATCAAGGGAAGCCGCAGGCATGGTCTCCGAGCTGAGAGTCCATGCTGCTGCAAACGTCGTCGAACTGTTCGTGCAGATACTTTTCTTCAAAACGACCCCGTTTCTTGACTCACGGCTCGTGACGGGGTTGCACGATCCATTACGGCCATGCGGATAATATGCCTGTCTTCTCGGCTGCTAGTGATAGGTGGCCGTTGAGATCCGGCATGGCGTTCCGTATTACCGCCCTGAACCCATCGATTCCATATTCTGCTAACAGTCATTGTATCTCGACCGACCCGAGCAGCAATACTGGGATAAAATAAACCGCAATCCCGGTACGCTACAATTCGACCTTTATTAAATTCAGAAACCTTCTGGTACGCATTTCTCCTTCTTACACGAGGCATCACAGCAACTTTTCACCAGCCAACAACGTTAAAATCAATTTGCGTATGAGGAACCGGCTGAACAATTTCCTCATTTGAACACAATGTAGGTGTCGCTACGGGCGCCTGCTTTGTCTGAATGCGCTGAAAAGCTAATCATTTGCATATCACAGCACCTTCTTCCTTTCGTATAAATTTAACGTCTGTAGCATGTCGCCTTCTTGGCGTAGCAATTTTAATGGCCAGTAGTGTAGTTTATCTTCTGCTCTCGATTTCAAATTTTTATCACTAAGCTAATGTTTGATACTCAGATGAATTGAATTACTAACAAAAACTTAAATTAAAAAATGTATAAATTACATTAAACCAGATTCCTTATATGGATACTACTATATTAAATCAGAAAATGAAATAATACATATTTTGAATCTTTATTTCATTCAAAATATAGAACTCAACAATTCTTATATGTAATACAAACCTTATATATTAAAATCTTTTACAATTTGAAAAAGAAATCAGATTTCGATTTTAAATCAATAAACTTGGTTAATTAATCATGCACAACATCAGATAATGTTAATAACGTAAAATATTTTAAACATTATGAAAATATCTTTTTAAATCCTTAACAATGAAACAAAAAAGCGTATACTATTTAAATTTCAACTAAATCTGTTTGATACATTACAAACAACAATCAAACAAATTAATAAATGTCACATTACTTGAAATTCAAACATCTTTGTAATAATATACTTTCGTTTGCGCATAACGAAATTAAAACATTTCTAAAGTATATTCCTTTCACAAAGTATGTTTTATATATCCGTGAAACATCATAAAAATTATCAATATAATTATAATTTTACTTTTGATTTTACGCATTAATCTATGACAACATAGTTATTTTAATTATTCCTACCTGAATTAAAATACACCAACCGCATAAAAATTATGAATTTTAAATTTACAATAAAATACTTCTCTTATAAAAATAAAAAATACTATACTGTAAATTCGAATACACGAAATACAGAAATTAGCTTTTGTAATATAGAATATACCATTTACAAACTTATATTTTGATATAACATGAAAATCCACGAAGGATCAATTTAACTGTATGGTCACTTTTGGCAAGTTTTTTGGCGATGAATTTGACAATCATTTTACTGGAAACCCGGCAAACTAGTATTTTGGCAACCCTATTTGTCATTAATATCTCATGAATATTTACGGATTTAAATTCATTAATATAAAATTTAATCAAAAAATTATATGGAAAATTTAACACATAAACTTTATTATTTTACCTTTGATGTTTAAAATCTATAAATGTACGTTTTATGTTAATATTGTAAAATTCGTTCAGTGTATTGTTAGATAGTTACAATGTATGAAATATTTGTGTTATTTCAGCCATTTATCCTCCCGCCTTTTTCTCCGATTCGGCAATTCGTCATACGATCACTCTTGGCGACTTCTTGAAAATTTCGCCAAGATAGGGAGTACGGTAAATTTTTACCAACCCCGTAAATAAGATTGGAACTAAATATTGTACAAATTTATATAACATACTCAACTATTTATTTTCAATAGTAGCCATAGAAAGATAGATCAAAAATGGCCTCCCTGTATTCCAACATTCCGGCACTTAATCCATTATAATGCACATAACTAATTTCATCATTGGATGCTAATGCAAAGCATTATAAAAGCATCCAAAACCGCTGCCAACAGAAGATAAGTTTGTTATGAAACAAACTAATGACTCCAAATTTTCAAAATAAACACATTTAGATAACAAAGAAAAAAAATTACAAAGGAATTATATCTGGGTTCGTTAACAGCTCTCTCATGCCTGCATAGGGCACAAAAGTAAGTATCAATTCAAAGAGGAAAAGTGCAGATTCTTCCGACTGTGCTCCTGGCACCAACCGTCTCCCTACTGATCCTCCCCATCTGAGGCTTTTGAAATCTCAAGTGCTGACTATGAAACATTACACTCCATATATTATATTTGCTCAAGAAGTACGAGAAATCTCATAGCATTCTAAAAGTTCTTCCCAACAAGTCTTGGGGTGCTGATCGAACCTCATAATGCAGAATATACCAACTCTGTTATACTGTTTCGTATCGATTATGGCAGCGTGATTTAAGGCTTAGCTTCAAAATCTGCCCTAAAATGCTTAGAACCGAGTCACCATGCTGCACTTCCCATCTGCAGTGCAGCGCTTCACACCTCACCTGCCAACAGTCTCTATGTTAACTGCAATATACCTCCTTTAAAACCATTGCGCATTAAGCTTTCCCATAATTATTATTTCAAGAGTTTTTCTACTCTAAGCCGTCTACTAAGATCTGTTAAAGTTAACTCTGCGTTTGAGACTTTTTAACGCTCACCCTTCTTGCTCTCTTCCCTTTTATGCCTGGATTCAATCTCATTTAGAGGAAACTGATCTTCATTTAACTCCAATTATGATTGCTGACTACAATAGCAGTCCTCAATGGGCTTTTCCACAAATACGCTGTTTAAACAATTTACCTCATTTAGCAAAGAGCATACTGCTGCCATAATTTTCAAACAAATGTATGGCATTCATCGGAATCAATTTCATGATTACTTTCAATACTTTACTGGTGGATCAAAAGAGAAAGACGTGTCAGCTGTTGCATAGTTTACGGCACTAATGCATATAGTTGCCTTCCGTCAATCTTTGTTATTTACACTGCTTAAGTTTTCAACATTTTGAAAGCTTTTTATAGAATCAAGTGCTCTCGCCGCCGCAAATTCTGCATTTATACTGCCGAGCTGGCTGCAGAATGGTTAGCGTTCTTGCCTTCGGTTCAACAGTTCGTGGGTTCGAATCCCACCTTGGGCATGGATGTTTGTAGTGGTTCGGAATCCCCTTTAAACCGTAGGTCCCAGTCTGATTATCCCTCGTGTGCAAAAAATGATCGTTGAGCGACAAACAATTCATCAATCCAATCCATCTGCATTTATACTGACAGTATGAGCATTATGAAGCAGCTTAATTTTTCGCAACATTTTCATTCCCTAATTAATACAATCTTAATGATCTTCGCACTCATTGCGATAATGGTATGTTTTACTTTTAGCACTGGTACCTGGTGGAGTCATTTCAGAAGGGCTATTGAAACAACAAATTATAATATCACTGCGGTAGAAAGAGAGCGACCTGCAACGTAAGACGATTAATTGAGAACTGAAACAAAATCGGAGGGTGTGACGGGTAGACTCGCCGTGTCGCTATATCTACTGGGTATAATCTAAGCATTGTCAAGTTGTTTCTATTTAATTCTCCACTGTAAAACGATAAATTCATTGGATTACTTTTGCACAGTTTGTTACAGGTTTTAAAGCGTAAACAGTAGTAAATTTTTATTTTAATTAATTCTATGTTATAAGCCATAAATTAAATTGTTAATATCCGTGGTCATTATCGTGATAGTCGCACGGACTACCCAAAATGTCTTCGCGGTGTACGACTTAGCCACACTTTATATATAATTATATAATATATATATATATATATATATATATGCATGCATGGTGTGCCATAAATTAGTGCAAACTTTAAAAATTAATTAAAAAAAGTACTAATGATATTAAAAAAGTGTGGTTTACACCAATGGCATAAAAAAAAAGGCGGATTTTTTATGAACAAAAAAATTAGTTCTAAACATGGCTGATAGGTGTCACTGCGGTGATTACACGAAGCTGATTTATGCAAATCAGGTTGACAATAAGACACCTGAATGGACATAGACTCATTTGATGCCGCCCCCTTAGTAAAAACATTTTCTTTTATTAAGACCAAGCGTTAAGTTGAAGCTGTAAGATCAAATGTCTGTCACTATCACCAGATTTGACTCCTGTAGATTTTTGGCTGTGGTGTTACTTAAAATCCCTGACGTACCGGTCCGCCCATTCCACACTGGGGGAACTTAAAGAAGCCATTCGGCAGATCGTTTATGGTATTCCTCCAGACATGCTGTAGTCAGAGGTGTTGAGACTCACTTTACTTGCCTCATACAATGTGGTGAAAGTCATATTGAACAACTTCAACTTAAATAAATCTTTGAAAATCCAGAATTGTACAAGGAGTGTGTTAATTTGCTTAAAACATTCGTCATCAGCGCCACCTATTATTATTTTAAACCAATATTTTTTGTTTTTTTAAAAAATACGCCTTTTTTGTGAATCTGCTTTTTTTGTTTCCTACAAACTACAATTTTTTTTAACATCATTTGCTCTTTTTAATTAAGTTTTAAAGTTTGCACGAATTTATGGCGCACTCTGTTTGTGTGTAAAATTTAATCATATTTTATCGGTAATGTTACATTTATTTACATTATATTGCCGATGAGGTGTATTTATGTGTGAATTAATAGTATAAAAATATTTGACTGAATACTTACTATTCATTTTGAAATGGGCTCAATTTATAAATGAAGGATTTTAATTTATCGCAGAAGATGCAAATTGTTTTTACTAATGTATTCAAGTGTGATAAAATTCAACCCCCCCTAACAGCTGTGAATTTAATAAGTTGTTTATCAATAGTTTATGTTAGTGTTTTTGTAAATAGCGATATAAATTAATACCCGATTCAATGAATTTATGGTTATATTGGTGACTGCCACATGGCCAAGCTGGTAGCTAAGTGTTTCGCGCTCTTGCCTGCGGTTCAACAATTCGTAGATTCGAGCACCATCTGAAGCTCCAAGTTTGCAGTGGTGCATAACCTGTTTTAAGTGTAGCGCCCGGTCTAAATAGCTCCCGTAATAAATCAAATCCATTGTGTCTAAAGGTTGTTAATTAACAATTAATTGTAACAGCAGCCAGTTGGCTGCTGTGTGTTTAATATGGGTTTCACCAAAAGCTGAGTTTTTATATTGCAGTGATCCAGCTTATCGATCAACTGAAAATAACAGAAATGAATGCAAGGAAAACGAAAGCAGAAATTTCCTTAGATATTATTTTATCAAAGTAAACAGAATATCAAGGAAGTAAAAAAATTGCTTCTGGCAGATGCTTTAACTTAAACGACAGAGTTGTTTAAGGAATAAAAGTTCTCGGTGCAAAATAATTTAATTAACAACCTTTTCAAAAAATGTTTTATATCATGAAGTAATATCTCACGCGTAGAGAGAACCTATAACGGAAACAAATGAGCTGAAGAATTCTTGGAAACGGCCTTTAGTCACAAGGATATGAAATATTGAAGCCTGGATTCTCTTTATTTTCGTTTTATTGATAACATGTTGGAGGAAATGTATATGCTCAAACAAATTTTTATTTGCAGGTATTTTTGCAAGATTCTTTTTTGTGTGGAATATAAATATTTTATTAAATTGGGACATAATTCACGAAATTAATAATTTAAATGGTTTGACTGACCATTTAGTTTTTTTTTTTTTCCGAAATTACACATGTATTTCATCACGTTACATAAATTAACTAGTTACATTACATATGCATACCTGCCAACTTTTACGCATCTTGCGTAAATTTTACGCGAAATCGCCAGGTTTTAAGCTTTTACTGATAGCATGAATTATTTTACGCGTTTCAATTCTACTGGGCAAAGTTTAAAAAAATTGAGATCTTAGCACATAATGGCGATTTTTTCTCACTAGCCATGATGATAAACGGAAATTTGCACCCCATTCAAGCCATTTGTGGAAAGAGAAGACTGACTTCCCAGACTGTGGTCGCAGAGGCTCCGAGCGGTCCGAAAATGCACATGTCAAACCTATCGGCTTGGGGGAGAGGAAGGCTCCAGCTTTAAAAACTATAGATGGAGAAAAGAAATTGTAGAGGTATAATCTTGTTCCTTAGTCACACAGATCAAAACTCGGCGCCATTCATTTTTACTACTGTGATTGGTGGACTGTTGCAGATGGGCGGAGTTAACTCTGAGGCTCTCTTGGGTGGAAGCAAATATTTGCGCTGTAGTGTGACTCACGTGGTTGTTGATAATTTGTGAAAATGGCTTTGTGATTAAACCTAATAAATCTTATTTACAATCTTTTAAAAATAGTTAGTGTCGAATTTCTATGCGTTAAAACATCAGCTAAAGGAGTTAAGTTTGCTCATTGCGTAGTTTGCAACTGTGATTTTAATCTATCTCTGGGCGGTCGTTTTGATATTTCTCGTCATGTCAAAGGCCCAAAACATGTGCAGGAAGCAAAAAGTACAGCAAGCACTTCTAAAATTGATGCTTATTTTAAAAATAATACTCAAGAAGTCACTCGGTCCGAATTATATTTCACTGCATTCTTGATTGAGCACAACATACCACTCAGCGTTTCTGATCATGCTGGTCCTCTTTTCAGGAAAACGTTTCCTAAATGTGAAACTGCAAAGCATTATGAATACGCTCGAAACAAAACTTCTAATATTATAAAGGAATTAGCATCGGACAAAAAGGAAAACGTCGTTAAACTCCTACAAAATTCACCCTTTTTTGCTGCACGTGATGGCAGTAATGATAATGATTGAAAATTATATCCAATTGTTGTAAACTTTTTCAATATTCGTGAAACTATTCAAAGCTGCTTACTGTCTCATCCAAATTTATCAGGGGATGCAACAGAAGAAAATATAAGCACATTAATTTTAAGCGAATTTGAACGTTTAAATTTCCCTTTTAAGCATTGCGTAGCCTTTGGTGCTGATAATGCAAGGGAAGAAAAAAGGTGTGATAATCTATTTAAGAACAAAGCAAGAAAATTTAATATCTATTAGTTGCTCTTATCACTTGATAAATCTTGCCTCTGAGAAAGGTGCAGGAAGCTTGCCAGTTAAAGTCGATGAAATCATAAATATTTTCATGATATTGTTAAAGTGGAAAAATGTACTTATTCTGAAAATCTGGCATCTTACAGCATACCAAAAATAGCAGCGAAAAATTCTGAAGTGGATATACGATGCATCAAACCAAATTTAAAACGAAAAAGATGTGAAATGGAGTGAAAAGAAATCTTTTGGTAAAGATAATAAATTGAAATCTCAAAATATATGTCTAGAGAAGAGAAACTTTTCCTTTTCTTATCATCTTCCTTAAATAAAGCTTATAGTCAGTTTTTGCTTTACACTGTAAAGATATTTGGAAAATATAATATTTTATTACAGCCTAGTCATCCACAAATTCATGAACTTAAAGATATTATGTATAGCATGTTCAAAGAACTATTAACTAAGTTTGTTATTCCATCCATGATTCGAAATGTACCTTTGAAGAGGATTATCATTCTTTTGATTTAATCATTGGAAGTAGTACATCTGATGTTGTGGCAATATTATCTGATGAAGAAAAAAAGCAATTGTTTCTGATGTTCGGAAGTATTTCACAACTTTTTGTGATTATATTTTAAACAAATTTCCAATGAAACAAGATCTTTTGCATCATTTGCAGTTGCCAGATGTGGATAAACTAGATGAAGCCAAATTTTCAAGTGTAAAGTACTTTGTTCAAAAGTTTCCATTTTTGCTGCTAGTTAATGATGGTGAATCTGAGGATGTAGCTATGGATAAGCTAGAAAATCAGTTTTCTTCATTGCAAACTGAAGACTTATCCAAGTTGAAAAATGAGAAAAGATTGATTCTCTGTAGTTTCAAATTAGTGAAATAAAGAGTGTTGATAAAAGTGACAAATATGATAGAATATCTAAATTATGTTTCCTTTATTAGTGATACCCCATAGCAATGCAGAGTGTGAAAAATTTTTAGTTTAGTTAAAAAGAATCGAAATGAATTTAGAAGTTTGCTATAAAATTATAATTTAGAAAATTTGCTTATTGTGAAATCTTTAAATGATGGATTTTGTTATGAGCAAGAGTTCAGTAAGAGTTTGTTAGAAAAGGCTAATAAAGCCACTGTTACATCATTGAATTCTTCCATTGTATAAAATATTAAAGAAATGTATTTACTCAAGAAAATTTTGTATGGAGTTTTTTAACACAGAATTTTTATTTTATTAGCTTTAACTGATTTAAAGGTGATTGTGTTTAACAGAATTATGTCCAGATAACTTATTTTGTTAATAAATGATTGAAATAAATATTTCAACAGAGTGCAGTTTAGTGTCATGCAAAGTATTTCCTTGTAAGTATTATTTTAATATTCAGAAAGCACAAAAATTGTAGTGTATTATGAATGCATTCTGGAATCTATAGCTTTTAATTATTAAATTTTTAGATGATTTAAATTCTTAACATCTGCATTTTCATTAGTTAATAATTTACTTTTAATTAACTTAAAATGAATTGTCAAGTAATAAATTAGTTAATTAAATTACGAAAATATGTATCTAAGATGTAATTTTGAAAAGGAAAAGTTTTACTGAAATACTTTTTCGAAAGTTGGCAGGTATGCATATGTGTTGTTAATCTAGTACAAACTACATTTATATATCAAGTTCCTAGTTTAGTACGGGTCTATATTATTGTGTTTATCACCGTATTTATCTTCCATTTGAAATACCAGCTTGGGTTTCAGTAAGTTCGCATTTTTGCTTTGTCTTTACCGGAATATCATCATCCTGAATGTACTAAGTTCGTGTCTCGATCTTGTTCGACACGAATTTAGTACTAAGCTCGTCTCTACAAAAAACCAATTCCTTGTAATGTAAAAAATAAATAAAACTGTACTAATTAATTTTTCAAAGATTTAACCATGTCTTTGTAATTTCGTAAATATTTTAGTAGTATTCTATATATATATATATATATATATATATATATATATATATATATATATATATACACACACACACACACGTGAGAATTTTTTTAGTGGCGTCCTTGTACATAGCTTAAAAAGTGCTTCTTAATATTTTTGCGAAAACTATTTTTATACAGCTGTATTCGTGAAGTATTGTGCGATTTTATTTATGCGTTTCTTTCTATGCTGTTCAAATCCATCGCTCAAAAAATAGGTTTAAGAATATTCCATTTGATAACAAAATTATAGTACTATTTAATACTGGTCTATCTAACTACAGCGATATCTTTTATTTAAAATACTTGCAGAAGATGGAATTTAAGAAACAACGCTCTTGAGGGAGTAACGCTATCTTGAATGTTCTAGTGTCGCGTCTTGATTTGACAGAGAAAACATTTTCCAGTTATTTCACAAAAGTTTGATTTATATTCTGCGTGAAAAAAATTTTTTATGGGATCCTTATATGTTGTGTAAAATACTTAAAGATTTAAAATTATTTTTATAATTGTATATGCGATGTTTTCTGTAATGTCTGATGTGTATTATTTTGTGCGGCTTTTCTGCCCATCACACAAAAATAGGTTTTATATCTATATGCTGCAATCAATGTAAAAGCAATACATTTTCAAAAAGTTTAAAAAAAAAGTTTCGTTACTTATTTTTTTTAAAAAAAATGCAATGAGGTAATGTAGAAAAAAGGAGGATGTGAAATACTGAAATTCTCATTTCATCCTAGCTCCAAAGCACTTTCAACTAGTGACACATTAAAGAAGGCGAAATCACATTTGCTGTAGCAAAAAACTTATTTTTTCTAAGATCAATTGCAATTTTTAAGAGAAGTTTTATTGTGAGGTAATAAAAAATACAGAACCCCTGTATAATTCCAGCGCTTAATGCTCAGGTGACTATTTTAAAAGGCGAGTTTTTAAAATTATTTTTATTATTGGAATGAAAAAAGGTGTTGAATTGTATTAACAATCTTATAGAGAGTTCAAATCAGCGTTAATTATATTTTAATTTACAAAAACGCTATAGATAAATTTACGAAAGGATTGTCCATCCCGGAGATGTACATGCATAGGTCACTGTTTTTAATGTGGAAATGGTTAGGTAGCTGTTGAATTTTCCATGTCCAGTGAAGAATCGCTTAAATTTGAAGTCAGTGTAAAAGAACCAGTAATTTGTATTTCGTTAGGGATTTGAAGGGAAAAAAGATTTAGTCCACTTGCAATTGGGAGAGGAAACCAAACCTGAGATCCTTTCTGTGATGTTCTTTTTGGTAATGGTTTTAAAAGAAGACTAGGGTAGACTGGTGTCGAGTTTATTTGTAATTGAAAGAGAAGATTTGGCTAGGAAATATGCTCTTTCATTTCCATACAAACAAGTTGTATTTGTTCTAAACAAGTTTTTGTGCGAATTTTTTTTGCAGTTGTTTTTGAAAGATTCTTTATTGTGCGGAATATAAAAATTTCAATCACACAAATTGTTCACTAAATTAAGAATAAAATTTTTAATGGTTTAAGCTGTAGTTAGGTAGACTAGTAAAAATTTACTGGTCTGACTACAGCGATGTCTTTCTTTTAAAATACTTGCAGAAAATTGCACTTTAGGAAAATAACGCTCTTAACAGAGTATGGCTATCTTGAATGTTCTAGTGTCGCGCCTTGATTTCGTTTGAAAAATTTTTTTCTAGTTATTTCACAAGAATTTGATTTATTTTCTGCGTGAAAAATTTGCTTATGCAGCCCTTATATGTTGCTTAAAATACTTTGAGATACAAAACTATTTTTATAATTGTATGTGCGAAGTATAAGTTGTATAAAATACTTTTAGATTTAAAATTATTTTTATGACAATAAGTGCGAAGTTTTGTGTGATGTCTTATGTGTTTTATTTTATGCTGCCTCTATCCTTCGAACAAAAATAGGTTTGAAATCTATATGCTGCAATGAATATAATAGCAATACATTTTCAAAAATAAAAAAATTAGTTGAATAAAAACGGATTGCGGTAATGTAGAAAGAAAGGAGGATTTGAAGGGGAAGATACTGAAATTCTCATTTCATCCTAGCTCCAAAGCAGTATCAACTAGTGGCATACTTAAAAAAGCGAAATCACATTAGTTGTAGCGTGCAAAAAACTTATTTTTTCTAAACTCAATTGCAATTTTTTTAGTGAAGTTGTATTGTTTGGGAATAAAAAAAAGAGAGAACTTAACATCTCATAACGTGTTTCCTTTACTCCCAGCGTCAGGTGACTATTTTAAAAGGCGATTTTTTTAAAGTTATTTTTGGAACGCGAAAAAAGGTGTTGAGTAGAATGTTAGGTCGCGCGATATAAAAAAATTTATAGGGTGTTCAAATCAGCATTAAGTATAGTTAAAATTACAAAAATGATAATTTTACTAAATGAAGCAGAGTTTTTCTTCCAAGTTCCCAAACAATACATAAAGTTGAAGATCGATATTGTGGTACTAATTTCATTGCATTCTATGCTGTAATTTTTCAGTTCAAGGGCAGAGACAAAATTCTGGTTGCAAATAAAATAAGGTTTTTATTTATCTAGTATATAGGTATTTTTTGCCATGCACCATGTCTAGTGGTCAGCGAGCCGGACTCCAGGGAGGTCATGGGTTCGAATCCAGTTTCGGGCACGTATGTACTTTCTCTCTCTCTCTGCTTATCCTATGCCTTTTGTTTGTATTAATGGGCTGTAAATGGTTGCCGCTTTATAATACTTTTATAAACGAGTACCTCTGGCATGTGTATACTGAGGGAGTCCGACTCCACACGAAATTACGGTTCAGTTGGAAAAGTAGAGCTGCGTACCCCATATTGCAATCCTAAGTGGCCCAAATAAGGTTTCCTTTTTAGAAACCTTATTGAAACAACAAACTAGAAAAAATAAAAAAGTGGTCTAACTTTAGTGTTTTAAATGGATAAGATGATTAAGAAAATATTTATAAATGCGCTGCTTAAAGAGATCCCTCCTCAAATCCTACAGGCTGCCTGATAGTGTGCACTAGCTGCCGGCGAGAGGGTGTTCCTGGGGTAGTGGGTGAAGTATGTCTGGAAAGTGTTCTCCTGGTAGGGCCACCCAAGGCTTGAAGGCCACTCAATTTTGCCCAGCTAAAGTCTGGGGCAACGGAGCAAAGTCACACTTCTTCCCTCGGATGCTCCTGGTACCCTGTATCAACAGAAGCTGCAATTTTAACCCACTAATAATGAATCTTGAGTTAGAAAGTTTTGATACTGCCACGTCCGTCAAGCATGATGCAAAGGGGCGCGTTCGGAGTGTTCGTAGATGCCTCCGTTCGAAAAGTTATAAGTCTACAAGCTGACCTCTCGTGTCAGGAGATGCTGTTTATAGAGATGCCAAACCTGCCCATGAATTGTACCAGGGCAAATATCCTGGCAAGGCAAATATCGTTTTAACGGGCGCGCACAAAAGATCTGATCAAACGGCTCTGACGAGATTGAGAAGCAGCCACCTGCTTGCTCAGAGGCATGTTTCTGGTGTCAAAATTTACCGTCTCTGCCCCAAATGTCAAGAGGCACAGGCCTCTCCCTCTCATATTCTTCTGTGTGTCGTTTGTGAGAGGGGTGAAAACTCATGGATTCATGGAGCTGGTGTGATCACTAGTTGGGATAAGCAACAACAAAAGAAAAAACTTGTGTTTTCACTTATGCACTAATAATAATATAAATTGCAAATATGAGATCAATTTGTTCTTAGATGTTCGCTCTATTAGTAGGGATGGTATCCTTTTGTCACTATATTTTACTCTCATTTACAAATATTACTCAGGTGCCTCAATGAGAGTAAGCATTGAGACGCCAAAGAGTAATTTATTTTTATGTCATTATTTCTGACTACGGTGGCATTTTTCTAGATATTCTGATTGTATCCTGGTACACTTATTTTTTTAAAAGATACCCATTTTAAAATGTTTTTTTTGTTTACGAAAAATGAGTGGTGAAAATGATTTGGAACGTAAGTCATACATGTTGAAAATTATTCTCTGTCAATTATGTGTCGCAAAATTGACGAGAGAAAATACAGCTTAAAATATAGATTGATACAGCTTAAGATACAGCTTAAAATATAGGTTGTGAAAGTTCAAAAAAGTATTTCTTAAAGTGTTCTAAACGAATAAAAATTATAGTAGTCTTAAAATTTTTTTTTTTTATATATTTGAAACTTAGGATTCTTGATTTTATTATCTAGTACATATCCTCGTTTTGTTCGTGCATCAACTTTTTGTTCTGGATAAATTAGAAAACGGTTGTACAGAACGAAATGCGATTTGTGTGTCTGCCAGAATATTATTTCCTACCTATTTTCAATCATGCTCATAAAAACCACGTTTGATTTCGAAAGTTTAAATGCAACGTTTGCAACTAATTTAAGACAATTAAAGCTGATTTTAGCTTCATGTAACGTTACTTATATATCACAAATATAATTAATTTAAATTAAGTGACCATCAACCTTTAAACTTTTTCCTCGGTTCAGGAAAAAATAAGAAAAATAATTTTTAAATAATTGCAAAATAACCTTATGTCATCTCTGAGGTTTTTTTTTTTTTGGAAGTAGAGAAAAAATATTTACGGCAGAGTATCCTCTTTTCGTTCAACATTTCTAGATTTTCATTGTTTTTAGAAAATAATGATATAATATTTTTTTGGTTTTAAGAAAGTATTATTTTTGCTGTGTCCAGGAATTGCGTTTTCATTTTTACTTATACTCCACTGTTTTGAAATTTATTAAAACAAGAATGAAAAGAATACAGACTTTAAAGTGTTCTGTAACTTAGAGAATTTTCAATCATTAAACTCCTCAGTCTATTAAATTTTAGTTAATTTATGCATATAATTTTATTTCGTGTTACAAACATCATTTTAAGATGCCGTGAATTATTTTGTAATATAGTAAAAGCTCTTTATATTCGCGGGGTATATGTTCCTTAAATATGCTGCGAATACAGAAACCGTGTATACGGAATGGTAATTTAAATGAGATTATACGGGATACATTGCTAGGAGTGTAGCGTACCGAGGTGGCAAGGCAGTTGAAGACAATTTAATTTAATTTATTGATGAAGGTAAATTTTAAGTGTACCTAATTTTTACTATTTACATAAGTTTTAATACAATCTTCAACTTAATAATCAGGACAATATCATTGGCGGACGCCGCCACAAGCGCACTTACAATGCATTCTCTCTCTGAGAATACACTTTTCTAACTGAAACAAAAACGATATAATCAGAAAGGAGGAGGGCGGCAGAATCTGGCCCTTGCACTGTACTTATCCTCGCCTTTTTAGCACGTTACAACTTTTTCCCCCTCCGGAAGGACTTTTACATGAATAAAAGTCTTACAAAATTACTCAAATAACTAATAACAAAACATAAGCTTAACCACATAACTATAAAATAACATGAGAAATTTATGTTACTTTTATTTTTGGTATAGTATTATCAAGAATAAATATTTTTATTTTTGAAATTTTTAATATGATACAAAATAAGACAATGTGAATAAAAGCAAAATGTTTGTATATGTAATAACTGAAAATTTTCTATTTACAAATTCTACTAAGAACATCAGTATTCTTATGCAAAACCCCCTTTCGATGGATTAATTCAAAATCAAAGGGCTGAAATGCTAATGCCCAACGCATTAATCTAGGGTTTGAACTAGCATTGGAATTTAACCATACTAATGGGTTATGATCAGTTTCAATTCTAAATTTTTGTCCAAGTAGCATTGTAACCTTTTTACTGCCCAGACGATAGTAGCACATTCTTTCTCTGTGGTACAGTATTCTTTCTGTTTCTGTAAATTTCCTACTAAGGTATAAGATAGAATGTTCTTTTTCCTCTTCATCCAGTTGAGAAAATACTACACCGATTCCTTCATTGGATTCATCAGTTTGCAATACAAATTCTTTTTCATTGTTAGGAGCGTATAACACTAGTTTTTCACTCAGTTTTTTTCATTTCTTTGAAAGCTGTTTCACATTTCTCCGAACACACCATTTTTTCTTTCCTTGACTTCCCTTTTAACTTGTCTGTCAAGGGAGCTGCTATAATAGAATAATTAGGAATATATCTTCTATAATAACCAGGCAAACCTAGAAAATCCCGAATTTCTGTTTTAGTTTTCGGAACTGGAAATTTTTTAATGGCATCAATTTTTAATTCTGAGGGAGCTCTTTTACTTTGGCCAACCATATGACCTAACTGTTTGACATATTTCTGAGCAAAAGCACATTTAGATGGTTTGATCTTTAATTTTGCTCTTTCAATTCGCCGAAAAACATCATCTAAATATTTATGGTGGCATTCCCAAGAATTAGAAAATATGGCAGTCATCTAAATATGGAATCGCAGAAGATTCCATTCCTTGTAACAATTCGGTTATCATTTTATAGAAAAAATATAGTGCATTCTTTAAACCAAATGACATTCTAAGTGGTCTGTAACAACCAAATTTTGTTACAAAAGTCGTCAATTGTTGAGCTTTCTTAGTAAGGGGAATCTGCCAATAGCCTTTTGCTAAATCGATTATTGTAATAAATTTAGCTCTTGAAACAGATTCAATCCTTTCCTCAATATTAGGTAGTGGGAAATATTCAGTTTTTGTAATTTCATTCAATTTCTTGTAATCAACACAAGGCCTTGGTTCTCTACCATGGACTTCTACTAATATCATGCAAGAATTATAATTAGAAATTCCCACCTTAATAATTTTATTAGCTAAAATTTTATTTATTTGTTTTTAAAATTTCGCTTGGTCGGGGTGACATTCTATATCTTTTGGCAAGTATTGGTTTATTGGAAATCAATTCGATATCGTTCTCTGCAATATTTGTTAATCTAGGTTCATTCGAAATTATGTCAGAATATTTACGTAGCAATTCACTTAAGATTCGATTCTGTTCTTTACTTAATCTGTCTTCTAAATTATTTTTCTGAAATAATTGAGAACAATTAAAAATATTTGGGTTGTTTTTAATAAAAGGGAATTCGATTTCTAAATCTGGAGGATCTTTCATTTCATCTAACTCAACCAGATTTATCACATTGCATCTACTTTAATAGCTCTAAATTCACATGATAAATTTGTGATTTCTCTTTCTTATTAGGCAAAGCGACAATGTAGTTAGTATCAGAGATTTTAGATTCAATTATTCATGGGCCATGTCATTGAACAGCTAATTTATTTTCTGAAGAAAGTGTCAAAACAAGAATTTGGCTGTTTTCTTTAAATTCTCGTTTAACACTGTTTTCTATCATAATAAGTCTTTAGCTTTTCTTGACATTCTTCCATTTTTCCACAGCTAGATTTTGACGTCGTTTAAGTCGATTGATGAGATTTAAAACATTCAACAACAGAATTTTGCTCTTCAGGCTGTAACCAGTGTTCATAGAATAAGGGTATCCGTGTTCGTAAGTTTTTTCCATAAACTAATTCTGCAGGGGTGATCCCGGTTGACTCGTGAGTTATAGTTCTTAAAGCAAACAAAGCTGCATGAATAAGCGGCTCCCTATCAGGGGACGATTCTAAACACAGTACTCTAAGAATTCGTTTCATATTTCTGTGGAATCTTTCTACAGGATTACTTTGTGGATGATATACTGAACTATGTATTATTTTTATTTCAAACCTCTCAAGAAATTCTGTACTTAAAGCACTCATAAACGAGGTTCCTTGATCATGTTGGATCTCTTTATTTGAAGCAATGCATCAAAAAGTGATGTGGATGATATATTTTCTAAGGCAACAGCATCTGGATATTTGGATGCAAGACACCAGTAGGAATATATTTTTTTACTGAAGGTGTGACAGGCAAAGGACCTACAGCATCTATATTTATCTTTCTAAAAACTTGATATTATTGGTACTACTTTCATAGGAGCTTTCTTTTTCTCTCCAACTTTTCCGGCTCTTTGACAAAGATCACAGGACCTTACAAATTCTTCTAATTCTTTTCAACAATTTAGCCAGTAAAAATTGTCGGTCTCTCTCTCTCTCTCTTTTTTTTTTTTTTTTAGTAACTCCAAGATGAGCAGATATACCTTCATGGCAAGCTTTTTTTAGTTTTCATCTGAACTCCTTAGGAACAACTAATAAAACAATTTTCATATCCTAATTCTTCTAGTTTTCTTTTAAGTAACAGTTCATTTTTTTATTACATAATTTTTTATTGACTTATCCAGACTCGATATTCTCAGCCTGTTTAAACAATGGCTCGAGATCCTCACTTGTTTTTTGGGATTTTCCTTTTATAATTTTAAGTAAGGAAACTAAAGGATCATCCGACTGAGCTGGTAAAACTGTTAAATCTTCCTTATCCACAACCTCTTCATTGGAATTTGTATTCAAACCTTCTTTTCTATTGTTAGAGTTCATCTTCAACTCTTCTATACGTTTCTGACTTCTAGACGGCACATTATTTATCTCATCTGCCAAATACTTATTTTCCTTCTTTTCTTCTATTAATGAGGCTGTGTGTGTTCTGTTTCCTAATAATTATCTACCATGATCCATGATTTGCAATAATAGCAGCGCCTTTGTAATAACATTTTCTAAATCACACTCCAACACAATTCGTGCAATTGGTAAACATGGGGGATTCAAATCTAAGGGTTGTTGTACCCAAACATGTTCACCAGTCATATCATTAGACAACACATACTTTACTAACAATATCTATTGAGACTCCAGTATATTTAAAAATTTCACATTTAATTCCATTCACTTTCCCAATAATTGTATATGGTTTGAGTAATTTCTTAACCATTTCTTCTCCAACGTTATTTATAGAATTAGGGGCGTGTCTTTTAATTAAAGGGCATTGTGGTCTCAAATGATCAGTAGAATTACATTCAAAACATTTCAATAGTCTTCTTTTAAATCATTTATCTGTAACTCCTTCCTTAAGATCTTTCTTTTCTGTCTTAAAATTTTCATTCCTATGATTATTATCACGTTTCATAAACCTGTGAGGAGGGCTATATGATCTTTGATTTTGATGATGAATAATTTTCTTCTTCATAACATTAATTGTTTTGATAGTTTTCTTAATGTCCTCAAATTCTTCTAATTTCTCTTCCAAATGAAGTGGATTGTTTATACTACCCATTCATCTATATAGAATTCTTTAAATTCTTGTGGGCCGAACTGGTAGCCGAATGGTTGGCGTTCTTGCCTTCAGTTCAACAGTTTGTGGGTTCAAATCCACCTTGGGTATGAATGTTTGTAGTGGTTCGGAATCCACTTTAAATAGGTCCCGGTCTAATTAGCCCTCGCGTGCAAAAAATGACCGTTGAGCGTCTAACAAACAAACAAACAATTCTTGTGGAGCTCTGTTTCAGCTGATCTGTTAGGATTAAATCACTTAACTTTTCAAAAGTATCAACTTTAAGTCCATTGATCCATCCATAAAAATAATTATAAAGTTCATGATAATAATCTATCCAAGTAACATCTTTTCCTTTTGATGTTTTACAAACAATTGGCTAAACTTCTCTGGAGTCAATTTAAATCTTTTAAATGAAACTTCTTTATCATAATCGTAATTCTGTGCTTCTTATTCTGGATCACCTGCAATTATTTGAGTGATTTCATATCGCAGTATGCCTAACAAACATGAATCCCACGATTGTTTAGGTATTTGGGCACGCCGTGCCTGGCGTTCGAACTCCGAAGCTAAAACTAACAAGTCCTGCTTTTTACCTTTTCCCAAGAATGACATAGTTAATTCTTAATCTAAGCCTACTTTAACACGTTTCTAAAAAAACCCAAATACTTAACTAACAATATTGATTGTTTCAACTTCATATGAAATTATAATAATTAATAAATTAAATTTTGTTTTCAGTTGGAAAACAAAAGTAACCTACCGTTATTATGCACACAAAATGTATTAACATTTTAAAACAATGAAACAATATCTAACGTAAAATATTTCTTTTATATTATATTCTCAAACTTAGGATAAAATTTCAATGCTTAAAATATATTTGTTTCACTTTTGGAAACACAGCGAAATGGTTTAAACATATCATTTACCTTAAAATATATATAAAAATTTTCTCTTAGCAAAAATTAATTCTACAAATATTCGTACAAACCTGTACTGTTCGTCTACGATAAACTTAGCATATGACCTTGAACAAAAAACTTGCAAACAAAAATAATAACAATTTAAATATACAAATTTTAAGAAATAAACAAATTCGGTACCAAAATTTAACAGCAATATATTATGCAAATATATATGATATATATACCGACTATTCTATTTACTCAAACTTATATGTCAATAAAACGAAAATACTATTGGGAGAGGTTTTCATTTATAGCATCACAAATCAAAACTAAACAGGGTAGGGTACCCAATAAGAAAATAATTCTAACCATATTGTTATAAAAAACACTAATGTATAAATAAAAGAATGTGTTTTCAGTAATCATTCAAAACGAAACTTCTTAACTGAGTTTAGAAAATTACAAACACAATTTTTCGGTTATTTTAAAACCCAAATATAATTCCTATCAAATTTCTTTTTAGCGTTTAAAGTGAAATAATTATATTTAAATATATATATATATATATATATATATATATATTTTTTCACTTATTTTCGATTTTGAATTCGATTTCGAAATCTCAGTTTCTTTTATTCCTCGAGAGTTCACCGGAAAAACACACACGCACAACACTTCTTGATTATCACACTTTTCTTGATTCCAGAAACAGGAATTTTCAAGCACACAATTCCGAAACGGTATACTTGGACAGGATGGTTTCGAAAATCAGAAATAGCGCAATATTTCTTAGATTCTCAATGCTAGATTTCGGATGTAATTAAATCACGAACAAAAGGCTATTTTCTTTTTGTTCCAAGGGCTGGAATCAAAACATCATATTTCTATTCCACTGGATGGAATTAAGCATTACAGGAAACACTTCAAAATAGCAGGGTGCTATTGGATTGAATTAATATTTCAAGCTGGATGTTTCTTTTACCAAGGGTTGGAACTAACCGTTTTTCTTCTATTCCACGGGTGGGAAGCTAACTGGAAACACTTCTTCCTTTCCACTCCAAATTAGCGGGAGGCTATGTCTTCTGATTCCAAAGGTCGGAATAGAAACCACCAAATCAAACTTAACAAATATCAATAGCGGGTTGCTATCAATTTATCTTCTGTTGTCGGGATGACAACACTTCTCAGAAATATCTTTTACCCAGAATCACTCATTAATTCTTCAGAATTATTCTAAACAGTTCCATCCGCACCAATGGCACCATTTAAAGCTGTATCTTCGCGAGGTGGCGAGGCAATTGAAGACAATTTCATTTAATTTATTGATGAGGATAAATATTGAGTATACAAATTTTTTACTATTTACAAAAATTTTAATACAACTTCCAACTTAATAATCGTGACAAAATCATTGGCGGACACCGCCGCAAGCGCACCTCCAGTGCGTTGTCTCTCTGAGAATACTCTTCTAACTAAAGTAAACAAAAACAGTATAATCGGAAAGGAGGAGGGCGGCAGAATCTGCCGCATGCGCTGTACTGATCCTCGCTCTCTTAGCACGTTACACATTTCTATGGCTTTCCCTATTTTCACTATCTGTACCACTATTATTTCATAATTTTTCACTATCTGCACCACTTATTATTAAATAATCAACATACATACAATTTTCAATTAAATGACTAAAAACTGTATGTTTATCTCTGAAACTTTCCGCATGTTATTTAAGTGTAGCTTCTAACAAAAATGGACTACAAGTTGCTCCAAAAATAAGTCGAGTCTTTCTGGGAACTCTAAATTTTTTTTCAAATTCCCCATTTAATCAAAGAAATCTAACTGCATCTCGATCTTCAGATGAAAGTAAGATCTGCAAAAACGCTTCTTTGATGTCCGCTGTAAATGCAATTCTATGTTGTCGAAAGTTAATTAATATTCCTAATAATTCTGAGTTAAGATTTTGTCCGGCATCTGAGTATTCATTTAATGAAAAAGAATATGTGGCATCAGTGGAGGCACCAAGTAGCACGCGTAGTTTTGTTGTAACCTTATCTTCTCTAAGTACTCCTTGATGTGAAAAGTAAAATGTTATTTATTCAGGATTATCTGAAACTTCTTCCGCTGTTCCTTTTTCAAGGTAACCATCGTTAATTCTTTGGTATCTTTTGAAGAATTCTGGGTGTTTTTAGCTAAACTATTTAGTCTGTTAAAAGCTATTTCATAGTTGTCTTTCAGCTCTTCCCCTTTTTCGGTAAAGGGAATTTTAACTTGGTAACGATTATCTTTTAGACTAATGGATTTTTTTTTAAACTGATTTAAAATTTCGTTTTCTTTATTGATATTTCTCTTTATTACTTTCGTTAACCTGTTAACAAAGAGGGCTGTAAATGCCGTTCATTGAAGCTTTGATCCGCTATTTTTATTCTATTTTTCTTACACTCTATAATTATATCTTTTGCAGGTGCACTTATATGAACATTACTAATATTCGGTGTTTCTAATGCTTCGATAACTAAATGTTTTCGCATTAAGGGAGAATTTATTTGAATTCTCACTTTTTTTCTATAATTGGTTCGGCAGAACCAAACGTATAAATTTTTTACTCCTCTTGTCCTATATTATTTTTAAATTTAACTCTTTAGAAACCCGCTCAAAGATGAAAGATCAACATCTATCATTATCTATTTCTGTTATCTTATTTCTGTTATTTTTACAATATTTACAGTTGCGGTTTGCAAATAAATATTAATTTTGTATTTTTCTGAAACAGAAGTGACAGCAGTATGCGATTTCACATCAATTTTATTAACATTTTCATGTAATAACTATTATGTTCCCATTACAACTATCACACCGCATTTTCGAGAAACAGTTATACGCAGTGTGGTTTCTTTTAAAACATAAAAAAACTTTTCCCCTTCTGTTCACCTTTCGTGAATAAACTTAACGCATTCTTTACTACTGTGTTTACTCGGGGTGTCACTCTCGCAAAATTCGCATCCCCCCTCCTCTTCTGCGGTTCCGATGTTTAACGTCAGCGCAGTCGCATTTAGTTGTTTGTGTTTTTGAGTGGGGTGAAAAGAATTATGACCTTTCGCTGCAAATACTTCGGGCACACCTTCGAGTGTGACTCGTCTTTCAATTCATTCGCCGAGTTGGTAACCGAATGGTTAGCGCTCTTGCCTTCGGTTCAACTGTTCGTTGGTTCGAATCCCACCTTGGGTATCGATGTTTGTAGTGGTTCGGAATCCACTTTAAGCCGTAAGTCCCGGTCTAATTAGCCGTTGTGTACAAAAAATGACCTTTGAGCGACAAACAAACGATACTTTCACTTCATTCGCATTGCGAAATAAAATACTTTTTACCCTGTTTTCGATTTTTTTTCTTAAAATAAAAAAAGTTTTAAGCAATCCCAATCATTTTTATTGTCTCTATTCTATTCTAAGATAATATTTTCTGGCAAAACTTTAATAAGATAAGAAATAACAAGCTACCATAATTATTTAATTGAATTCCAGCGGCTTCAAGTGAGCGAACTTGAACATAATATGTATCACATAACTGGCACAATTATTTTAACTGGACACATATTTAATAATACATTTATATGGGCTCTACTAATATCTTTTCTTTAGTAACTCTCTACAGCATAATTATTTTCTGTTAAAATCAAACCCTGAAACCAAGCTTCACCTTTTAAAAAGGATTTTAAGTTGCTAAATTTATCCGTATTTGACAAATTCTAATTTTCATGTATTGATCCTTCGAATTGACTCCAAAATTCTTGCCAAGTTTCGTATTTACCATAAAATGGTTCCATAGTTAGTTTTGGTAGTCTTACATTAATTTTGTTTTTCGATGTTACGGGTATAATAGCTACTCCAAATAGTTTCGGTTCCGATTTCAAATAAGTATTTTCGATTTAGCAGAAATTATTCTTTCTCTAATTTCCTGACTCGAAATTATTTCCGCTTCTAGCAGTTCTAAATCATCGATATAATTTTCAATTTGTAGGTCTAATTCATAAATTAGCTCTGACTTTTCCCATAATTGTTGTAAAAGTTCGCTTAGAGTCGCTTTATCAATAATTTCTAATTCTTGTTGCTCGTTAACCTTATTTATTATTCTTGTTAATAAACCCTAGTTTTTGAGCGTTTTCTTTTCAATTTATCAAGATTCAAAGCAACCGCTGTTTCGTTTGATTCGACCGACATATTTAATTTCAAATATACTGTAGAAATAATGTTGTTGTTGCTTATTCCCCCTGGTTTACAATAAACTAAACCAGGTCCAAGAAATCAAGTCGCGAAATTAGCCAGAAGACCCTATCCCCCTCATTCAACATCTGCCCCACAGAGGCACCAATACATTCCAAGTTATGAGAGGGAGAGGCGGAGGCTGAACATCGGCAGACAGCATAAGTCTTCAAGCCACTACTAAACCTCTTATGTGGCCAGTCCTAAGTCTGGATAGTGTTGTCTGCTGAGGTCTTAAACCGGTGCATTGTAGGGACAGACCAGGGCACCCAGCGGCATACCAAGCATGCTGAGGTGGAATCTTCCAAGTGTCATTTATACCAGCTAGAAATAACGATATGATCTCCGAGATTCGAATCTCTTTGGAAGGAGGAGTGGGGAGCTCACAGCCATCACCAGCAAGCAAATCAGCAACTTCGTTTCCGTAAACTCCAACATTTTAAGGAATCCACTGTAGACAGACAGTACCACTCTTGTTCAATACAGCCAATAATAAAACAATATCCTGCCCCAATTTATCAAGAATATTAGGCCAATTCTTTAAGTACTGGATGGAGCTCTTGCTATCAGTCAATATCCAAACATAATCCACGTCAGCTTCTAGAGCCAGATTCAATGCTTCTTTGACAGCGACGAGCTCAGAGCGAAAAACTGAACTGTAGTCAGGATTTCTAAAACTATATCGATGTTCCCCAACATTTGTCTTCATAAGAACACCCCTGCCGGCTCTCCTTGCATCTAATCGGCTTCCATCAATTGTAAAGAACGAGGGCACGAGAAGGGATATGATTTATAACCCCAGTACAAGTAATAAGATAATTAAATATATTTTCATACATGCAAAAAACAAATATGAAATCAAATAATGCTGTATTCAGTTACTTATTTACATGAAATACAAAATGAAATTCAAATTCTAAATGCTAATAACCGGTATTCCGGATTTCGACACCATGTAACATTTTCTAATAACTCTCTTATTGCTAATTTTGTTTATCAAATCATCTTAATAATAACAAATCAAATTCTAAATAAGCTTACCTTGGGCAGGTTTTCAATCTCTTTATTAAACATAGGACTCACTTAAACAGGACATGACAAAGAAAACACAAAACATGGAACAAAACTCATATACATCGCTATGCGCAGAGTCTTATTCCGTTTGTAAACAAAGATATTCGTACAGTGCGTCCTCTATTGACATATAGTTGCAACATCACTTGATATAAACCTCAGCCTTGTCCTAGTTATTATGTACCCAAGAAAAGACTTTGATAGGCTTGTATAAAGTGATTTTAATCAAAATCTGGTTGTAGAGGATTATGAATCATTGGCTGGTTATCTATGTTCATTCTTACGAAATTCATATTAAAATGTTGAAAGTCGTACGGAGTTTTCTTCGAAGACCCATGAAAATCTTCATTCTTAACGCATTCTATTATTATTCTTACAGGCATTTTTCCTATAAATACATTGTCTTGAACAAACGACATGTTACCTTTTGGAACAGAGTATACTTTATTTAATACTCGATTGATGGGGTATTTTACCATTTTTGATTGTAAAGCTTTAGCATGTCTTAATATGAAGCCACGAGTTACACGAACTTTTGATATAAATATGTTCCAAAACTACTTTAAATTCTTCACTGCCTATCAAATAAAATTCTGGATTGCTTCGAATTAGTTTTACGTTTAGGTCTACTAAATTCAATAAAAGTCTTTCTTGATGAAGTGTTTCACTGTGAATACCACCAATCAAATCCACAGTAGCACATTTTTAAAAACGCTGCTCTTTTATGGAATCCATCATCCGAGTCCTTGTAAAACAATTCAGCAGTAAGCTGGAACGTTTTACTATCGTATTTGTGATTTAGTTATGTTTCAATATTGGTTCGGGAAGGTTAAGTGTTATTGGAATAAGATGCAATGCGATCAATTTAATGTAACATATATTTGTGAAACACAGAGAATGTAGAATGAAGTTTACTGTTCCTTAGTTATCTTTTCCTACGGTTTAAAGTTATTTTTTAAAATTATTTTTGCTTTAACTTAAAGATGAGTATAACTGAGGTCTAAGAATCCTTCACCTACATAAAATTCGACGGGACCTCTATCAAAACATTACCCAATGAATGAAATTCTACCCATTGCCCACTTTAAATAATAGTTAGAGTACTGGGTAAATGAAAAAGTTCTAGCTCTGATTTCATGTCTTCTGCTGAGTCTCTTACAGGAAATGCCATTACGAGTTTAAAATATCACCTCCTGTCACTTTCTGAACTTTGGATGAATTGATTTGCTTTTGTTTCTTACGTTTTCTTTTATACTTTTCTATGTCCACCATGGACTGTACCTTATCGAGAACTTTTTGGGCTAAATTCTTTCTACTCTCTTTGATTCTTGCTTTTACTGCTTCTTCAAAATCTTGACCAAATGAAACATCAGACGTAACACGGGATCCAGTGTGATAAGCTTCCTTACCAATCGTTTTGCCACTTTTTAATAAAAAAAAAGGGAAAACTGCTGTAAATAATCGGTGAAATATTCCCCAGAGACCATATCCTTTTGGAAAGATGCCTCGATAATTTGATAAAGCAGAACCTGTTTGTCCAGCATAATACTCTTCGAATATTTTCGTGCAGCAAACATATGGTACACTCATCTTCATGGATAATAATCAAATGATTCATAATTTGCCTTATTTGAAACTGTAATACGATAATAACTTTTCCTCGTTCAAATGGTAGAAAATCTCCTTAATTTAATTTTAGCTCAACATTGGTTATTTAAAATGATTGACAAATCAGTGGTAAATATTGAGGCCTGTCAAAATGACGATTAATAATTTCTCCGTCTTTTCCTTCTACCCTGATAATTTGTAAAAAGTGGTGCTTGTACATCACCAACGATTAGTGGTATTACAAAAACTGTGTAAACATTAAAGAATGGAAATGTGCAGCGTAAGAATCTGCCACTAATGTACATCTCTCGTGATTTTTTCACTACCGAATTCTAGAAGTTGCTTCAGTCATTGAAAGTGATGGAAAATGCATCTTTCGCAATTATTTTACTCTCTTTGAGTTGACTTATTAAAACCGAACTATACTTTGTCATGTAATAAAACATTATTCTTTGCTTTCATTATATCATTAATAGTCACGTAACTTCCAGGTGGTGTAGTTTTCTGTACATTTCGAGTAATATTTGCGTCTGGTATATCAAATATAAACGAATTTATGTTATTATTTACTTTGAACCATGAATGAGTTGAATAATTTCTGATAAGCCTTGTTTCCTCTCTCCATTTAGATTTATTGGAGTTGGCAACTGTATTATAAAATTAGAAATTTTATTATTATACGGAAATATTGGAAAGAGCTATCAATGAGTAGTGTCACATAAAATGACATGATTTAAAATGTCTGTTTAAAATATAGCACACTGTCTATTTATACCGTTCTGACAAGTTTCAAACTAGCATTGAATTTTTCAGAATAAGCTAAGAGTTTTACAATGTATTTGGTCGAACCATGCCTTTTTCTTTTATCACTTTTTCTACTGGATAAAATCAGAATCGGTGAGTTTTTGTAGCTCTTGTTAATAAAATGTGCCTTCAATAATTTCACCTCATAAATCTTTTAATTTATAAACTAAAGCGTTTCTTGCTGTGATTTTATGAACTGTGAAAACTTCTCGTGTGTCCAATTTGACTTGTATATCTTTTCAAATAGCAATTTTCCCTTATTTATGCGAACTGTATCTCCAACTTTTAAAAACACTCGTGTACTATCTTTTTTCTTATGACTATACAATATTTGCCATAGTTGGGTTTCATTATCATGATTCACCGAAATAGGTTTTATTTTTATAATACGATGCCATTCATTATTATAACTTTGTATTTATCTTCTACGTCAATGTCTTTTTGTATTCATTTCTGTGAAATATTTCCACATTTTGGTTTTCAGTGTTAGATTAAACCTCTGTGCTAGGCTTACTTTTGTATTTGGCTATAAGTATAAAAAAATTACTTTTCCGTCTTTAAATATTTCTGAAGCACTGTGTTTCTGAACTCGGTTCTATCATGGTGTTACAAAATTTCAGGTGTTTATTCACTAAATATCACATCGAAGACTTCTTTCTCACTTCGATCTGTTTTGCCTTTTAAAGGAAAAGCTGAAGTGTATTTTGATAAAATATGTATGCAAGTGAGTAAATGCTTATAACCATCATTAAAATTTGCGAGAGACTGCAAATCAGCAAAATCTACTTGAAACTGTTCGTTTACACCTCCTATAATAACTTTATTTCTTTGAAATTTATGGCTTATGTAGAGTATAGGAATTATTTTGTTTGTAACCATTCTTTGATACGTTTTGTTGTTACTCTTCCTTTAAAACTCTATGTAAACTATTACCTCCAAAACTCCCTGGACTTTCCGGATCTCTATACAATTGAGTCGAAACAGCGTCCATTGCATTTGTGTTAACAATCGAGAAAGAATATTAAATGTTGAATGCACTTACATTTATACTTATATTTAAAATACTCTGTTTACGCGAGACATTAATTTTCATGTTTCTTCTTGTAAAATATTATAATTACAAAATACATACATTTTCATATTATCTAAAGGAAAAATAATAAATAAACACACACACAAAACAATGATATTTTATTTAGCAAATGTTTTAAATAAATTTATGTGTAAAAATATATAATATTACATATTTTTATCAAATCATTTTCGAAATATTCAAATGTATTTTCTGTAAAGTATTTTTTACATTTAGAATAATGCTATCTAAGCATAAATTACTCAGGAAATCAAATGTCACATACATATCTGGTTTCAGTGCTAAAAATGGGTAATTCTACCTGAGACAGTGATAAAATAAATCGGGAATTTGTAGAAAACTGCATGTAAATTAAAAGTTTCTGTAACGTTAGTCCATAGTTGTTCAACCAAAATAACTGGTTCTTTTAAACCCTTCTCCTTAAAATATGTCACGCACTGCATTTTAAAGAGTTTGCAACTAATATTGGGTTCCGAGGCTGCTATCAAAACAACTCGACACAGTCTCCTCAATAACACTGTCAAAAACACTACGATAAACATCTAAGAAATTCCTTGTGCGGAATATGTGATCTAAAGCAGCATTCCAATACTGTTATAATTTCGCAGCGTATTATATTGCTCTGCAGAAATTGTAAAGGAACTTTTGTTCGTTTCTTGTTTTACACGGATAAACACTTTAAATTCCTTACTTGTAATCTAACTTCCTGATTCAGGTAGGAAAACACTACTTCGTCGATGGTTCTCATTTATAGGCATAGTTTCTCTATCCATAATTTGTTCAATCCACCATGGTCGGAGATTCCTTCACAAGTTGGATAATAATTCTTTTCATATTTCTGATACTTTCTAATGTGAACTGAAACATTTCCACGGAAAGTACTAGGTATTACAAAAACGGAGTCTTCTATAGGAACTACATCATATGGAATCTCATTTTCATAAAATATTCCTAATGCCTAGAAAAGTAAACAAATAATGTAAATTATCCATCTGTATAAACCACATCTCAGAAACATAGAGCACTAAATAACTTTAAAATAAAAATCGTTGATTAAAAAAAATTCAAAACTTCCTTTAGATTTTTCTTTCTTTACTGTTTTGTCTTTTGTCAGAAGCATTGATAGTCACTTACAAAAAACTAACCCCTTACCGCATTCTGATTCTTTTAATGTTGTTTGATGAAGATATGATTGTAAAAAAACAAGGGAGAACAACTTGAAATTACGCTGAATAAATGCAACATTTCGAAAGCTTGTAAAAAAACACTTAATACTTGAGCTAGAATTATTTACCAAATCAACAGCAACGGAATAGGTGCAGAAACTCTATCCTTCCATGCAGCGTAAGCACATTGCAGTACATAGGTTTTTTCCTTGATTGAACATGAATCATCTCATTGAAACACGTTTATTCTCATAATGTGAGTACTTTTTTCAGATAGAAAACTGGTTTATATTTGTTAATAAGTTCTAAAAGAAATGTCAATTTAAGCTTGCGCTCTTACACGAATTAAGGTAAACGATAAAAGAATTTCTAGGTATCAGGTTCTGCATATTTAAAAAAAATTTAGGTCAAATATAATTTTTTCTCTATTTAGTTTACAGATGGTGCCATGAATATTTTATAAAGAAACCAGGTATATTAATCATATGTCATCTTGAATGGCGTTATCATATTTTATTATCAGATTCTTTTATAAAATATGTAAAAGTCAAACAAATAAATTGTTCCAAGTCAATGAGCTGCATGTTGCAGTGGTAGAACCCACTTAGCATTCCGACGATGTGGGTTCGAAACTAGAAGGAAATTAACTTTTTCAAAAATAGAAAATACATATTCTTTATCCAAAAATAGCTATAAATTTAGATTGTAGATTGCGCACAAACATAATGACGTTAAGAGAAATATATATTTTTGGGGTACGTTAATTCAAAAATAATTTCATGCTCAAGCGCTCTTCCACGATGTAATACATGACGTCATTACACCAGCCAGAAAACGCCGTTTCACCCAACCACACCTCCTTTGATTGACAGGGGAGCATGCCCTTTTCTATGGTACTCCCCATAAACCTGCTATTACTACTGATGTCAGTGTCTTGCATAATTTAACTAATTGCTAATGAAAGTGATATTTGCAGCATGTTTTAGGCATAGACATAAATTTATTTAATATTTGCAGTTATGTAATTCTGGACACGATATTTTTTGGACTTGTAATCATTCTTGATTTATACTATTTCCTAATTTTATTTCTTGAATTTATTCTGAGCCATGTAAGATTAAAATAAAGATCCTGTATCGTCTCTGACCAAATCATGGCTGTATCATGGCGAAAATTATTGCACAATTAAAATTGCCTAGTTCATAATTACTTTACCATTCACTCGCGCACACGACTAAATAGCAATCTTCTTTTTATAATTATATTTCCAACAATTTAAACGATCCTCGACTAATAATCAAGAAAAAGATGATTTAAAAAAGTTGGAATGCAAAAGCTCAAGGATCGGGAAGAATGAAGCTGCTTGGCGAAGGAAATTAAAATTCTAAATTAAATGTGGAACTGAGTAAAAGTATGTCAGTCAATAAGACTCCTATCTATTATTTCCTTTTCTTTCTGATTTAAGCTTATAGTTATCATAGAAGTCTAAAAAATTTCGAGATATTAAGGTGATTAAGCTGTGATGATAATAACTCTTTCTGATCAGGTGGTATAGATATCAAAAGGAGGTGGTCTATATTCATTCAACGTCGGTTTTGATATTTTACTCTGGACGATATGTGTCAGATCCAACGGAAAAAGACAGTGATGCTTCCATGAAGTTTCACTCCAACCACCATCATTATCTTTAATCTTCAAAGTGAATTGAAGCACACATTTGGTGCTAAATATAAAAAAATATTCTCCAGGTGGGTCTGGTTAAAATATGAATCTTCAACTTAATTATACACACTTTACTATCTTTTTTTCAGTATAAACTCTATAACTGAATAAGAGGATAATTAAGGATTGGAAACCATCCCAAAAGAAAACAGTATCACAATATCTGAATTAATAAGCAAAGATTATCTTGGTGGAAACGCTTAATTCAATTGAAGCTTAGCGATGTTTTTCACAGTTTACAAAAATAACTAGCATCGAAAACAAAATCAAAGAACTGAAATGGTTTGAAAGAAATATTGTGGGTGAAAGAATTTGGTTATTGGAGTCTTCAGATAAGTAAGCAGACATGAATACAACATTTACTAACATTCACATAAAACTGTTTCATGTTCCATATATTTTAAGATTGCTGTTCTCAAAATCTCTCACTGATCGAAGAATTTTCCGCAAGTCGGCGATAAATGTATTATGTCTATTAAATTTCTTATAATTCAGCTTCATAATAAATTTGATTCCAAATTATTTCACTATCACTGTCAGATTCCACCTTAGAAATGGCTCTTATTATCGCATTATGCAATCCTTTGAGGACCTCTTCTATGAAGCATCTAACTTAAGAAAAGAAAGTGTTTGTGCTTAATGTGACCAACTTCAAATGAAATGGGTCGATAAACAACACTAATCTTATTTCTTAAAATATGAAATTATTCGCTACTAGAGAAAGATTTTCCCTCAAAGTTGAGTACGGTTCCCAAAAATAGCTTGAAGACTACAAATTTATTTTTTTAACATTAATTGTTTAAACATTTTATTCATAGATTTATCTGGGATTGATGTTATTTATTGACTAATCTATTGATTTTTTACAGGGGCAAATAAACCAACAAATCTGTAAAGATTCTTGATCACGAGCACAATTAAGGAACTTGCAGACATCAGAGTAAAATCTTTATGCTGTATGCCCGATGAAATATTATCCGGCGTGAAATGATAACCACAAAAAAATGTACTTATATCGAGTCTTTGGTTATGTTGAAACAGGTAAGTTTCATTCCAAAATTCTGATTATATATCATTTGTAGTTAATTTAAATTATTATTACCCCTGATTTGAACTCACAGTAAACTTGTTTATTCTACACAATTTCAAAAATTGTGCTCTTCTCAAGAACAGTGACATATAGTTCATTTCCTCCTTTTAAGTGTATCTACAGTGCTTAATCACTTGGGGCAATGAAAAATATTCGTTGCATCGGTTGACCCTTTCTTTCCATATTTCTGTTGTATAATTTCTTTTATTAAATAATGTTATTTACTTTTAAGACTTTTGAAACAGTATAGATTTGCGACATATTGAGCAATGGAATGTGGATGAAAGGAGTCCGGAAAGCAATATTGAAGAACTTCATAATAAAAGAAAAATTTCGGTGGTTTCTCAAATTTGTCGATTCGTTTTTAATCTTTATGTAATAGTTTATTTCATAGACTAAAACAGTGTATTTGAAAAATTCAAGCATGTATAAAATGTTTTTGAAAATAATCATTGCCTCATATTTCAAAGTCGAAAACTTTTATCAAAATTTTGCCTTTTCTGTTGAAGTGTTTGTGACTTTTTTCATTGAGAGTTACCTCTTGATAAAATGCAATATTATACTAAAGACTTTATTTTGTCTATTATTTAGCATATGGCCATGATCATTCTGTTTGTCAGGATCTCTGGAAGCAGCATATGACAAATTGTTCAGTATAAAATCTTTTATTTAGACTTGGGACACCATACAGGCGCTTTGACATCATACTATCTCATCTGCGCATCGACCACGTTCTTTTAACAAATATCATATTTTATTTAATGAACCAGCACCTTTGTGTCTGAATTGTAAAAATGTTTTAACTATATATCATCTTAATTGAGTGTCCTAGATTCAATAACCCCTGTTTTACTTTTTCACGCAGCTCTGTTTTAAATTTACAAGGCCCAATTGCTTTTCTAAAGGCTATTACAGGTTTGTTAGTCTTTAATATACTTTTCATTTCATACTTTTTATTTGACTTATTTGTATTCTTTAACATAAATTTGTTTAGCTTTTCATCACTATGAAGTTGTACTTTATCTTTTTATAATTGACATTTCATTGTATTTTTTTATTGGGTGTGTATCATTTTACTTACTGATTTGGTGTGCGTATCATTTTAACTTTTGTACGGCGCAGCATATCTTTTATTGGATTTTCTGCCAGAAAAGACTCACTAACGGAATCTTTTGCAAAAGATAAGTTGTTTCAATAGCTTGCGAGATATTAAAGCATTATTTTCTGTAATTTGCTTTTATGATTTTAAAAACTGTACTTTATATAATACTTTTAAGAACTCATAATGAATAATATAATATTTTAAGCCTCCTTAGCGTTTAAATTTCAATGATTTTTGATGTCCCATTGTGGATACATAGCATGGGGCATATTTTAATTGAATTTGTTCCTAATCTTAAGTATTAAAGAGTGTTATCGATTAGAAAGTATTTTAAGAAAGTTTTATTAATTCACGGAATTTATTTTTTCAGGTTTTGATTTCTCCACCTTGTTTTGCAGTTTATGATCCAGTGGTAAGTGATGACACAATTTATTCCTTTTTAGACAGCATTACTGTAAATATTTTATTAAGTTAATCTTTAAAATATTTCTAAGCATGATTGCATGTTTATTTCTCTTTTATTTTTTTGAACAGGTTTCCATGTGGAGTTCCATGATTAGATATTTCTGTTACTATCCATCAATATACAGTAAATTTGCTCTTTTATTTTCATTTTGGGGAGATAGTATTTTGGTTTTACCCATATAATCTTTATGAATTATGCCGTACATCCTCACTATTATTTAACTGAATATATAATTTTATAAATAATTCACCAACCTCTTTAAAATGTTATTAAAATTTCTACAATTTATTCCATAAAAACTATAAAGTTGTTATACCATGTAATATACTTAAATCTTAAATCTATTTTTGTGTGGTGGATCTGGACACCATACAAAGAAATCCATAAATGAAATCACACAAAGCTTCACTATTATAGTCATAAAATGTTTCTGTATCAATTTAAAAAGTAATTTTTATGTTGCGTACAAGGACGGTATTAAAAAAATCCTCACTTATAATATAACTAAAAATTTACCAAATTACAAGGAATTGGTTAAATATTTGGTAAATTAATTGGTACAGTTTTGAGAGTTATTAACTGTATTACAAAGAATCGGTTTTGGGAGACCAAGACACGAGCTTAGTACATTCAGGTTAGTGATACTCGAGTAAAGTCAAAGCGAAAACGCGAACCTAATTCAAGTATTTCAAATGGAAGATAAATATGGTTATAAGCAAAATTATACAGACAAGTACTAAACTAAGAACTTATAGCATAGGATATATAAATGTAATATGCATTGAGGTAACAAAACATATTTAATATAAGTGATTGAAGCAAAACATATGCAATATGATATAAAAAATCCGAAAAATAAATAGGCGATCAGTCTTAATTTATTCATGGATAATTTCATCAGTTATTTTCCTGTTTGAACGAAATTTTCTTATATAAAACAGAAAGCCGTACAACTAAAATATTACAGAAAAACCGGTTTAATTGTAGTTTATATCAATAATGAATATTATGAGTAATTGAAGATTCTGTAATTATACTAGGGACACTCTGAATTTTTGAGATACAATTAGGTTTTTAAAGTTACATTTACAAAATTTTAGGTGTGTTCAAAGTAATTTCCTCCAGCATCAATGCATTTTTGTAGACGAATTTTCCACTGCTTACATGCCTCGAGCCATTCATTTCTGTCATCCGGTTGTGTCCAAGATTTGGAAAATCTTGGATTCCGTTGCTGGCAAGGGGTATGATATCAAATTTTGTTGGATCCCAGGTCACGTAGGTCTCGAGGGAAATGAAAAGGCAGATGTGGCTGCTGAAGCAGCATCAACTCCAATGCCATCATTCATCCCCCTTTCAGATGTGAGGAAGTGTATTAAAAATCTTGTCTTTTCCCTCTTCCAGGAGTTTTGGAGCAGGCAGGGCACTAACAAATTGTGCGCCATTTTTCCATACCTCATTATCAGTTTTACCGCTGCCAAGTACTGATGTTAGATTAACTCGCCTTCGTATCGGACACACACGTTTCACACATAGACATTTGTTTCTAAACGAATTAAATCCTTGGTGTGAAACATGTGATGAACTTTTCACTGTCTATCATATTTTAATTTCATGCCCATACAACTAACCAATATAGTTTACTCTTTTTTTTAACTGTGATATTTTAACCTTGTTTGATTTGCTTGGGGAACCACCCCACAGGAACCTATTTGCTTTTTAAGAGCAATAGGTTTTTTTTTATATTATATTTATGTTTTAAAATTATATATATATATTTTTGATTTTCCTTTTATATTTTATATATGGATTGTAATATAAATATATACACTGTTTTTTGTTTTTTAAAGTTTTAATGTTTGCGTTTAAAAAATAACTAGAAAAAAAAACATATAGAAAATATCAGAAATATATTTCTTGGCGCAGCATGTCCAATTTTGGACCATGCGCCATAAAACCCAACCAACCAACCGAGCCATTCATTTCTTAGAATAGATGAAAAGAATGCATTTATAGCCACATAAATCTCTTCTTCTGAATGAAATCGACGTCCACGTAAGTTCTTTTTTAGATTAAAGAACAACCAAAAGTCGCACATAGCTAGATCAGGTTAATACGGCGGATGTTCGATCACAATAATTTGTTTTTGTTCAAGAAACTCAGTCGTTAATCCGGATGTATGTGAAGATGCATTGTCATTGTGAAGCATTAGTCCCCTAATATTCAGTATTTGTAGAATTTCTGTAAGACATTTAGTGGTATACCAGTTTGCTTTTACTATTTTCTGTCCTTGAAACTTGATGGCTTTGACCAATCCCGTACTTCTGAAGAAAACGGCATGCATCACTTTTTTCAGTGCCCATTGTTTTCTCACCATTCAAAGACTCATACTTTGCTTTCTTGACGTGTTGGAACGTCAAAAAACGATATGTACGTTTCATCACCTGTTAAAATTTTAGAAATAATGCGATGAACACAATTATTTAGCAGAGTGTTAAGGGTTTCTTTACTGATTCTGACACGCTCCTCTTTTTGGTGCTAAGTTAGATTATGGGGAACCCAATGGCAAACTATTTTTTTCATATGTAATTCTTCCTGAATAATTTTGTGTATGGCTGCAGATCCAATGTGAAGTTCCTTCTGTATCATTTGATAGGTACAGCGATTATCATCCATTAACATTTTTCGTATGGCAGACACCTTATCTGGGATTACTGCCGATTTCCTGCGTGTTCTTCATCCTGAAGAAAATTGCGACCTCTTCTAAATTCTCTAAACCATCTGAATACAGTAGCACGAGCTGGAGATTAATCACTAAATACTAATTGCAGCCGTTGAAAGCATTATTCTTGATTTAATCCTGCTTTAAAATCGTAGATAATCATAGCGCGAAAACGTTCTCGCGTGAACTCCATTTTCTCATCTGCTTAAAATATATTCTACGCTAAACAAGTTGAAGCAAGTCAGTAAACTATCGTCTTCTGTGTTAGAAGGCTTAGTATTTTAAAATTAAACCGTTATTTTTATCTTGTAAATTCTCGGCTGCGCTTATCTCAAAAATTTCAGAGTAACCCTCGTATAGTAATATTGTACAATTAATTATACTTGTTAAGTGCAATATATTACTATATAATCCCATCTCTCATTTCACTTATTTCTGAGAATTCGTATACCATCTTCTAGGATCAATATGTATCCTATACTTTAGTTCACCTATTTCTGAGAATTCGTATCCGATCTTGTAGGCCCTTCAGGGTTTATATTTTCGTCAATTGAACACGGGTGTCACAATCCATAGGTTTTCCAGTGATGTGTTCTTTTTTCCTCTCTGATATACCCCCCTCAGTGGGTTTACCTTCTTAAAGTAAATATTGGTGTCGCATTCCCGAGATATCCTAGCCATCTTTACCCTTTTCTCCCCATGTCTTCTACTTTTCCTGATCTTTCTTTCCCTATTCTTTGTTGTCGTCGAGATCAAGACATTCTTCTTGGGTTGCACCTTGGTATTCAATGCGTTTTACGTTGTATTTCCATTGGTCTCCACACACTTCATATGTTGACCGTGTATGGCATCTCGTAAGGGTTATTGATGTCCTGGGATTTCTCAGTGTTTCCTTTGGCCCAGTTATCTATTGAAACGGATGGCTGTAGTAAGCCCACTGTCAGTCAATCAGCTGGTGGTATATTAAGAGCATTTTCTGCCTTGCATGGTGCTGTAGGGATAATCTTGCATTCTGGATTGTGCGGACATTTCCGCTAGATCCTTATTCCAACATTTAGTACTGTTTCCTGGAGATAATTTAAGGTAAATTCCGAATCTTGTTTTTGCCAGAGGCGGTAACTGTCTTCCCTTGTTGGGCTCTGTGATGGGCGTGAGTACACTGGGATGAAGAAGTTTCTTTCTCATGGGTCCTAAAATTTTGGGCCATGGCAAGGGTCTTATGTAGTCACAGTTTGCTAGTAAAGTCGACAAATTTGGAAATATTTATCCAAAATTCATATTAATACAAAGCAATGATGGAATGTTTAAGCAAATGTCACCTTTCAAAATTCTGAAACAGATTAAGACTATTGAAGGATAACCTAGTAATATAAAAAAGTTAAGATCCGGAGATTTACAAATAGAGCTCTCAATCGAAGTCCCTTTTATTGTTAAAAGTTTTTGGAGAAATTCCCATCATATTCAAGTCATAAATCACTTAATCAATGTGGTGGTGTTATTTTAGAGATAGACCTTTTATCAGTCCCTGAAAATGAGATTCTGGAAGAACTAAAAGATCAAAGTGTATACAATCTAATTCGAATCACCATCCATCAAGGTGAAGAAACTTTTCCCACAAAAAATCTTATTAACTTTTGACTCTCCTAATCTTCCCAATTCAATAAAAGTAGATTATCTGAACTGTCCTGTCACACCTGATACCTCATTTGATGCTTTAATGGTAATAGATTTGGTGGACACTCTAAAATGTTTTGCAGATTAAAAGCTACATGTACTTGATGCTTCAGTCTGGAACACCAGGGATCTGATTGTAAATCTGAATCGTTTTGTATAAACTATAAAGGAAATCATTGAGCATCTCCTAAAACCTACTCACACTATAACAAAGAATCTTATGTAAAGAAGCTAAAACACAAATTTAAGACAGCATTATTGTAAATATTTTATTAAGTTAACCTTTAACAATATTTCTAAACATAATCGCATTTTATTTATTTATCATTCATTTTTTTTTCACAGGTTACCAAGTGGAGTTTAATGATTAGATATTTCTGTAACTATCCATCAACATACAGTAAGTTTTTACTTTTATTTTCAATTTTGGGAGTTAGAGTTTGGTTTTTCTCTCGTAATTTTTTGTATTTATGCCAGACATCTTCAATATTATTTACCTGAATATATCATTTTATAAATAATTGAATCACCTCTTTAAAATGTTATTAAAACTTCTATACAATTTATTCCGTAAAAACTGTAATTTTGTTATACCATGGAATATACTGAAATCTATTTTGGTGCGGTGGATTTGGACATCATACTAGGAAATGCACAAATCAAACAAAATATTACGGGGATAACTATAAAAAGTTTTCGTAACAATTTAAAAAGTTCTTTTTATGTTGTATACAAGGACGACATTAAAAAATTCTCGCGTAGAAAATTATTAAAAAATTTACCAAATTACAAGAAATTGGTCAAATTTTTGGTAAACTAATTGGTACAGTTTTGCGTTATTTACTATATTACAAAGAATTGGCTTTTGTAGATCAAAACACGAGCTTAGTACATTCAGGATACAGCGATGCTCGGAAAATCAAATCTAAAAAGCGAACAATGAAAAGTATTCCAATTTTTCAAATGGAAGATAAGTAATGGCATTAAGCAAAATTATATACGTCAGTACTAAATTAAGAACTTGATAGGACAAAGGATATATGGATGTAATATGTACTGGGGTAACAATACATACATAATTGTTAGTAAGTTGTTGAAGCAAAACATATGCAATATGATATGAAAAATCGAAAAAATGAATAGGCGCTATGTCCATTAATTTTTTCATGGATAATTTCATGAGTTATGTTCCTGTTTGACTGAAATGTTCGAATAATACAAAAAGCCGTTCAAATAAAATATTATATAAAAACCGATTTGATTGTAGTTTATATGAATAATGCATATTATGAGAAAACGAAGTTTATGTAGTTATATAGTAATATTGCAATTAACTATGCTTGTTAAGTGCAGCATTACTATATAATTCCATCTTTAAATTTACTTACTTCTTAGAATTTTTATCCCATCTTCTAGGATAAATATGCACCCTATATTGTAGTTCACCTATTAGAATTCGTATCAGATTTTGTAAGCCTTTCAGGGGGCTTACTTTCTTTAAATAAACATGAGAAAAGGAAAAACGTGTAAAAAAAATAAACTTTTCCCACAAAAAGTTTTATATTATCTTTTGACTGTCCTAATCTTCCCAATTCATTAAAAGCAGATTATCTGAACTGTCCTGTCAAACTATATATCCCAATCCCCATACGATGCTTTAGTTATAATAGATTTGGAGACTCTAAAATGTTTTGCAGATCAGAAGCTACATGTACTTAATGCTCAAGTCTGTAACACCAGGAATGTGACTGTAAATCTGAACCGTTTTCTATAAACTGTAAAGGAAATCATTGTGCATCTTCTAAACCTGCTCACACTTGCAATAACAAAACATCTCGTATCAAAAAGCTAAACAATTTTAAAATACCGCAAAAAGTTTTAAGAAGACATATGCTCATGTACTGAAACTAACAATATCAACTGCTGTACAAAGAGACACTTTATCAATTACAATTATTTTAATACCTGAATCACAAAGCATACCTACTACAGAGAAGTCTCTCTTTATAAAGTCACAAAAAAACAAGCGCCTCTGATACCAGAAAAAACTTAAGGTTAAAGATCAATCAAATGTAACAACATTTAAAGCCCGATTTCCTGCAGACAGCCTTAGTGATATGGATACTGATATCGATAATTTTGAGTTGTTTGCAATGTACGGATGTCATTATCGTAAAGAGAACCCTTCATAATGGTGATCCTCCTTTCTTGGAATTGCCATGGATTACCCACGCATATATATCTGACATTAAGGACATAATAAATTCACTTTCCTGCTTGTCTAACCCTCTTAAAAACCAACTTGAAATCTTAATGTATTTTGAAAATAAAAAGTTACACGCCTTATTGTATGGACATACCTGATGCTATATGAGGTGGGGATATGTATTCTTGCTTCGAAAAATTACCCTCACACAGTATTTCCCTTGCGTACTTCGCTGCAAGTGGAGGCAGTTGAGATACATAATAATTTCGTATCACTAAACATTTATTTTACCTCCACGTAATGTCATTTCCCTAAATTTAAATAAACTATTACATCAACTTCCTTTTCCTTATGTATTAATAGTATTAATAGATTTTAGTGGTCATAGTACTCTGTGGGGAATTGCAAACACTATATATCGTGGTCGACAGATCAAACAGATAATAACTATTCACTGGCTCTGTCTGCTAAATAACAGTGAAAAAACTCACTTTCATGCCTCTACAATAACGTTTCATTCCCTAGATTTGGCCCTTTGCTCTCCTATTTTATTATCTTATTTGGACTTCAACACTGAAAACACAATTTGTATAATAGTGACCATTTTCCTGTAATTCTTAATTTTGCTGGTACACCTTGTAATGGCTTACGATCTGCCACCTTTAAGTAGCGCTAAGCACACTGGTATTCTTTTGCAAAACCGGCTATTATTACAGAAAAAATGATCACAAACACTGATATAAATGATGCTGTTATTAAAGTCACAAATACTATTATCAAAACTGTTGAAATAACCATCCCAAAATATTCTTCTCGTCCTCGAATGCTGCGAAAACTCAGGTGGAATGAAGCCTGTTCAAAAACCTACCATGAACAAAACAGTTTTCGAGTATCTTTCGAAGATAATCTACTACTAATAATCTAATTACCTTTAAGAAAGCAGACTGTAGCTTGCAAGATTTTGTCGTCAAAGGGACTCTTGAATACGATATAGGTACATCATCTATAACATCTACTACTCCTAACAAGTTTGTTTGGAAAAAGATGAAAGCAACTAATGGAATTCCAATAATTTTCTTTCTCGATAGTGACTACTAACACTGCTACTTATTGTTGTCCCGTGGACGTGGTTAATAAAATTGGTAAAGCATTTTCTAGTGTCCAAATCCGACTCTTATGCACCTGTTTACCAAGAGTATAAGAGTCGTACTGAGCAGACCAACATGAAAGCCGAGGTCCAGATGCAATTACTTATCAAATGCCCAGTCATCTAAGATCAGTTTCTGTTACCAATAGCCTGCTCCTCTTTAACAGAATCCAGCAGGAAAATATCTTTTTTTCTATGTGGCAAGAAGTAATAGTCATCCCCATTCTCTAAAGGGAGGAAAAGATCCTTAAAACCCTTTAAGTTATCGTCCTATAGCTTTAGCAAGCTGCCTTTATAAAACAATGGAACGCTTATTAAATGATCATCTTGTTTTTTACTTCGAAAATAGTAATTGTATACCTCACAGCAGCAAAGTGGTTACCATCAGGATAGATCTACTTTAGACAAAATTATTAATCTGGGAAAGGACATCAGAACCGATTTCGTTCGTAGAATCTGTATGAATATTTTTAGATACTAAGAAGGCGCATACGATAGAACCTGGCGCTATGGAGTTATTCGGGCATAACATGACTTTAATCTCCGTGGTAACTTAATTTTATTCCAAACTTCTAACGAAAAAGAAGTTTTGAAGTGCGCGTTGGTTCTATTTTACCTAGATCATTTGGTCAAATTCAGGGCACTCCTCAGAATAGTGTACTTAGCGTGACGCTATTTAGTGTTTATATTTCCAAGGTTTTATCTTTATTACATCCTTGTATTAAAAGTGCCGAGCTGGCAGCCGAGTGGTTATCGCTGTTGCTTTCGGTTCAACATTTCTTGGGTTCGAATCCCATCTTGGGCATGGATGTTTGTAGTGGTTCAGATTCCACAGGTCCCGGTCTAATTATCCTCCGTGTGCAAAAAATGACCGTTGAGCGACAAACAAACCAAACCTTGTATTAAAAATACGCTTTATATGGATGACTTGCAAACTTACTGTCAAGGATTGGATGTACATTCAATTGAACGACAATTACAGATGGCTGTAAATCAAATTACTGATTGGTGTGACAAAAATGGCTATACCATTTCACCAAGTAAGAGCAAATGTGCATCCATCTTTATAGGAAACATGACCTTCACCCTGATACCAACATCCGACTTCATGAGGAATCCGTTCCTGTTATTAACGAGATACGATACCTTGAGGTAATTTTTGATAATCGACTTATTTTGTTGCTTCTGTTATAAAACAAATTAAGGACACCAAATTTTGTAAACACATTTAATTAAGAAAGAAATAAAATTACAAAGGAGTCATATATGGTTTCGTTGACAACTCTCTAACGTCTGCGTAGCACACAAAAGTAAATATCAATCCAAAGAAAAAACGCATCTTCTTCCGACTGTTCCTGTCATCAACTGTCTATTACACGCCTTCTAAGTCAGAGGCTCTTGAGATCTCAAGTGCTGACTATGAGACATTACAGACTAAATTATCCCTTCTTTCCTCGGAGTTTTTTTCTTTTATTTTCATTTTACGGAAATCAATCTCGTATAAAACAAAAATACACAAAAACAAAGAGCAAAATTTAGTATTAGTATTACAGACAGCCCAAATTAATCGGACTCTGTCTAATACACAAAATTATATGGAATTTTTTAATATTAAATGCAAAATAATCAAAATAGCACAAAATAATCGTGTAATACAACAAAATTTGCAACACTAGCTAAATCGAAGAATAGACACACTATTAGTATACAAAACATTATAATTCTTTTCAAGAAATTATGTATGCATGAAACAACAATTGAAATTTGTATTAACCCCTTGACTGACTTTGACGAGTCTGACTCGTCATTGATTTCCTGGGCCATCACAGACTTTGACGAGTCAGACTCGTCAAGCGCTTCTTTCGGCGGACGCCGTGCAAGTTACAATTAGATTACATAGTTGCTTCACTCGTTCGACGATTCTCATTTAAAAAAGCACACTGAAAGTAAGAGTTCAGTTTAGCAGAAGTCTCGCACGGTGAATGTTATACTAGCCAATATTTGAGTTTAGTAAAGATTATAAATAATCCCCGTAACATGTATAAGCCGGATGCATTATATGAAAGTGGGGATGATGGTGTAGTTCAATTAAGCGAAATTAAATAGTTTTTTTTTGTCGCATCAAATTCCATTTAATTCGTCAGTCAAGGGGTTAAAAGAAAACACTTCAATATCGGAAAAAAATAGAAAAGGATTATGTTAGGTTATTTAACATTCTACTGAGACTATCGTCATTCTGAAGTAATTTGCCCTTTCTGTGAACAGTATGAAAATTTAGGCTTTGAAGTATTTGGTACTATTAACCCCTTTTTAAAAGTCTGGGATTAGATCCTGTATGATGTTTTAGGCAAACTCTAAGGGGTTGTAATCAGTTACAATATTAAATTTATGCTGACTATATAAGTAATACTTTAATTTAGTAAGAGCAAAAATTATTGCTGCACATTCCTTTTCTATAATGCTATCATTTTTGTCAGATTTTAAAATTTTTTACTCAGAAAAATGATTGGATGTTCATTTTTATTTTGATTTCTTTGAGATAAAACTACATTTGTTCCTAAATTTGAGGTATCACATTGAATAATAAATTGTTTTTGAATGTCAGGAGTGTAAAATACAGGTTTCTTTATTAAATATTTCTTTAATTCTATGAATGATTTTTCGCAGTTATTATTCCATATTACAGTTACCCTCTTGGACTTCCCTTTCATAAGGTCGGTTAAAGGTGCAGTAATTACCGAAAATACTGGTATATACTTGCGGTAATATCCAACGAGAACTAGGAAAGCACGTACTGTGGTTTTGCTTAATGGAAGTTCGAAATCAGTAATGCCTTTCACTTTAATATCGCCTGTTGTTCTTTGACCTTGTTCTACAAAGTGTCCCAAGTATTTAACAGAAAGTTGAGCGAATTTGCGCTTTAGATGTTTTACAGTCAATTTCGCAAATCGAATCTTCTCCAGAACACATTTCAGATGTTTGATATGATGAGGCCAAGTAAGTGAATATATAGGTATGTCTTCTAAATATGGTACAGCAAATGTTTGCAATATTTTAATAATTTAGCCATTAATTTACTGATATAGTAAGGGGCATTCTGCAAACCAAATACCATTCTCAAAGGTTTATAAACACCAAATGTCGTTGTAAATGCAGCATATCTTTGAGTTTTCAGACTCAAAAATATCTGATAATAACGTTCTATTAAGTTTAATAAAGATATGAACCTCGCTTTCGAAACGGATTCAACTCGTTCTTTAGTATTTGGCAATGGATAATATTGCGTTCTGTTAAAATCATTTAATCTGCGACAATCAATACAGAGACACATTTATTTTCCGGGTGCTTTAACTAATATTAAAGATGATGTGTAATCGGATTCACCTGGTTCCACCACCTTGAATTTCAGCATCTTGTCCACTTTCGATTTCAGAATTTCTGTCTGTCGTGGGGACATTTGATAGCGTTTAGCTATAATAAGTATGTCAGATTCTAACTCTGTCCAATTCATCTACTTCTGTACTACCTGGTTCATTTAAAAAAATGTCTACCAATTGAATCAAAAGTTCTCTCAAATTGCTTCTGCTCATTCTCTAACTTTTCATTAAAACAGCTTTCAGGAAACGTCACTAAAAGAGAAGATGCTGAAATAATTTGAAAACTTGGGATATCTTCATTCTCAGAATCAATATCTTCTTTGTCAAATTTAAAAGTAAAAATTAAATTTACATCTTATGGAAGCTGAATATAGGGGTTAAATGCAAGTTCTAAGTGCAAAAAGTGCCTGATTAAAAAGTGCAAAAATCTTCTCCCAATCTCTACCCTTTTCTAAACAAAGTATTCTCTTTAAAGTTCTATGCAATCTCTACGGGATTGCTTTAGGGATGCTGAAAAGATCAAAGCACTACTTTAATTCCAAATTTTTTTAAAAATTTTGATGTTAATACAATCATGAAAGATGTTCCTTGATCATTAATAACTTCATAGGAAAACCCATGCGGATAAAATTCTGAAGAAAAGCATCAACCACAGTAGTAGAACGTATATCAGGTACTGGGAAGGCATCTGAATACTTCGGTGACATGCGAATTGCTGTTACCGGTGTTACCAAAGGAAATTATAGGTAAAGGACCACATGCATCAACGTCTATTCTTGTAAATATTTCCGGAATTATACTGGAACCAGTTTCAAAGGAGTCTTTTTCCTTTTCTTGAGGCTTTCTTACACGTTGACATTTGTCACGAGATTTAACAAAATTTTCTTTTTCACTAAAGCAGTTAGGCCAGTAGAAAGTTTTACACAAATATCTTTTGTTTTAGTTATACCTAAATGAGTTGCAATTACCTCATGGCAGATCCATTTTAGCTGGTTGCGATATTTCTCGTGCTTAACTAATAATCTTCTTACAGTTCCATCATTGTCCATTTTATTATAAAACAATATTTGATTTATATTAACATACTTGCTGTCTTTTGAAGAGTCTCGTTTAGCTTGCTCAAAAAGCGATTTCAATGCTTCGCACACTTTTTGTTCTCGAGCAAATTCTTCTGGAAATGTTCTTATCAAATCCATCCCTTCAACTTCGGTTTGTAATGATCATTTTATTTTATTTTGAGGCAAGACCTAGAGGATTCTATTTCAGAATCAATTATCTCTCTTTATTAATGCTATTTTCCTTACTTCCTTTTTGAGCTCGAGTTTCTAACGCATTTATCATGTGTATTTTCACCTCTTCATGCCTTTTAATTTCCTCAAATAAAGCGGCTTTTTTGTCTCCCAGTAAATATCATCCTTGATCCAAAGAATCTCGAAGGACTGCTGCCTTTGTCAAAATGTGACCTAATTCACAATTTATTTCAACCTCGGCAATGTGAGCACACTAAAGTTTGATCAAGAGGTGTTCTTTGCCAAACCTTCTCTTTCGTGAACATATCAGGCTTCACGTATTTTCCACAAGTCAAATCAACAGTTGCTCCAATGTCTCTTAATATTGGATTTGCAGTGCCGATACTGGTGTAAGCAGCCATCAACACATTAAATTTACTTATAGCAGTTTCATTGGATTCTACTGATTTAAAGTTCTTTTTTATTTTGTCGCACTGAGGCCGCAAATGACTATACGAGCCACATTCATAACATCGGAGTTATTTTCGTTTTTAAATACCCTTTGTGAATAGTTAGAATTTTTATTCTCGACTCTTTTGGAAACATAAGATTTATTACTTCGGACTACTTCATTAAACTTAAAGGCACAACTTTCATTTTGTTGACGAAAACCAGAATAGTTTCGAGGGAATTTTTTAAAATCTTTCGTCTTAAAACTCTCTCTTAAACTTTCGTATTCATCTATTTTTCTGCCAGATCATACGGAGAATTTAGTTTGAGCCATTCCGCCAAAAATTGTTCTTTAATTTCAATTGGCACACGACGTTTCAATTGATCGATTACTATTAGTTCCTTAAGCTGTTTAAATGTCGTTATTTCTAGTAGTAACTATACAATTCTTGTGCATAATTTCTCCATGATTTTTCTGATGTTTTCTGTTGTTTAAGAAACAATTGTCTTAATTTTTCGCTATTTAACTTGAATCGTTCACGAATAAGTTCCTTCACATAATCGTAATCATCAGCCCTTTCTGGCGGTTCTCTAGCTAACCTGTAAGATTTTTCTGAAGGTAAAGCACTTACAAGGTAAACTACACATTCATTTTTCGGAATATGAGCCACTTCTGCTCTACACTCAAAATTTATTAAGTATAAACTCATCTCATTTTTCTTTTCATCAAATTTTAGCGTTATTTGAATTAATTGAATTTTTTGAGCTTGTTCCATCCTATTTGTAACTGATTCTGTGTTCAAAATTGCAGCATTTGAAAAGAATTCCAGACGTTTCATTTCCAAAATGTTTTCCTTTTCTTCTCACCTAATTCTTATCTCTTTTTCTTGTTGCTTTTTAACTCTTTCCTCGATTATCCTATCTAATATACATTTTACTTCCCCAATAAAGTTTTCACTAGCTAAAATTAATTTTTTAATAATCTGGGATTTTAAAAAATCTGGAACTATTTCCGCTAACTCTGCAGCTATTTCTACGAAATCTCGTTTTTTCCTCTTGCTAAGAAGTCCATTTTATTTATTAAACTCTTAATTTCAGAAGAGATTCAATGATGAGAAAAAAAAGAATAGACTACTCCCCCTGTGAAATAGCTCAGTTTTAACTCAATTAATACTCACTCAAACTCTGTATAAAACACACTATTTCTCCGACTCTCATATATCTACTGCCGGTTTCTTTTTTATGACTCAAGGGGGCGCTGCACTCGCAGGCGCCAACATTCCACCCGCCGTTCATATGGTACATTCAACAATGTGAAATCTCAAGAAAAATATTAACACACTATATATTATGAGTACAATGATACACACAATTAATAATAAACTACACTAAACACATAATGATACACAGATATATTTGATGGAGTTCTCACTCCTTAATTAGGCAATGGCAAAATGCAAATTTTATTAATGCTCCTTTTAAAAACTCCCTTCTTCATTTTAACTAAAACTACTCTCACCTCTTTATCTTTTCCTGGGAATGTTTGCATTATTCTGCCCAATGGCCAGTTACAAATCTGTACATTATCTAATTTTAAAATCATTATAGTGCCAACTTGCTCATTCTCGTTGAACCTCCACTTTGATCTTTCTTGTATTGCTCTTAAATAATTGTTAGTTCAGACATTTTAGAAGCATTTTCTATCTTAGTTAATTTTTGCCATTGTTTTAATTAATTGTCATGTAAATTTAGGGTGTTGGGTTCTGCAATTGCTGTGATAGGTCTGGCTATCAAAAAATGGCCAGGTGTTTAGACATCATTATCATTTAAGTCAGATGATAGGGGATGCAATGGGCGGTAATTAAGAATTGCCTCAATTTGATCAGTTACAGTTAGGAATTCCTCAAAGGTTAGTTTTAAATTGCCTACTACACGTTTAAGATGGTATTTCGCGGATTTGACACCTGCCTCCCAAAGTCCACCATGACTCGGGGATCTAGGGGAGATGAAAGTCCACTCAATGTTTTCCTTGAAGAAATAATTACTCAAGTTTTCGCCTATATTGCTAACTAATTTACTCAATTTCTTTAATTCGGAGTTACTGCTAACCAAATTAGTAGCACTGTCAGAAAATATGTGGGCACTTTTCCCTCTTTTGCTTAAAAATCAAATGTAGCTACGAAGGCATCAGTAGAGAGGTCCGTTAGCACCTCTAAATGACAAGCTTTTGTCACTAAACAAATGAAAATACACACATGAATTTTATTATACATTCCTTCTCTTTGATTGGGATATTTTATATAAAAAGGACCAAAAAAAAAATCTAACCCTACACAATTGAATGGAAAGTTTGGGGTTACTCTCTCTCTTCATGTAAATGTCCTATGAGCTGTTGACAAGGTACAGGTATAGCTTTAATCGATTGGACCTGGAACATTAAATTCTGAATCCGCTATTTTAATGCTTTTTAATTCCAAAACACAAATATCAATTTGCCTTAAAGGGGTCAAATTTGTAACACTGAAAACAACCAAAAATTCTAAACCTAATTTAAAATTTCTTATATAAAAACAATCGTAGCATTAACTTTAAATTTAATGGTCAGAGACATTCCATTTAAACCTGAAACTCCAATATTTATTTTTTCCTTTCTTAAATTAAGATTGTCAACGCAACTCTTACTGAAAAAAAATTAGCACTGGCTCCAACGTCTAATAAACCACGAACGCGTAAAATATTTCCCAAGTTATCGATTAAAAAACCAAGAAATAAAAGTGCAAAGTAGTACAGACTTAGAATTTGTTGACGAAGTATGACTAGTCACCGCCAAGCAGTTTTGATCCTGACCTCGTGGCTCTTGTTTATTGTTAGTAGGAACGAATTCTAAAGGTGTGTGGGAGGGTAAAAAACTCACATTCGATTGAGAGTATTTTACATTCTCATTTGATTTCGATAAACGTTCTTGTTAACGTTGAAAGCGAAGTGTGGCATGATGACGCAGTTTACAGATATTGTACGAATGTTTTGATTTACAAGTCGTTATACCCTATGATTATTCCTTCAAGCAATTAAAACAGAAGTGATTTGATTTTACAAACTCATTACGCTCATTTACTGAAATATTTTTATAATTAGGACATTTATATATAGTGTGATTTTCATTGCATGGTAAAACACACTTATTATTTTTAACTTCCGAAAGGAAAACTCTAGACGTGTGTATTTTGACTCGGACAATTTATTAAACTTTGAGTTTTCCACCAAAGTCTTACCTCCGGAAGTAAAATCTAAATCAATTTCTTTCCCTAATTCAGAGGGTTTAAACCATGTGTCAGCCTGTCTCATTTTAATATGACACGTAGTTTCTCTATCTAAGGTCTGGCATATTTTATCCGACACAATTGAATCTTTGAGAGTTTCGATATCTGTTATCTTCCTCAATTGTAAATAATATTTTAAGAGCTCTTCGTTAATCGCGATGCAAATTGTACGTATGTTTCATTTGGTTGGCGGTGGGCTTTCCTAAAATGTTCTAAACATGATTGAGGGGTAGGCTCAATTTCTCGAGGTACTATTGTTTTTACTTTAGAATACTCATGTAACTCGTCATCCTTTATAAAAGTTATTAGTCGTCCTTTCCCCTTGCAAATTTAATAAAATCTCCGCTTTGTATTTATCAGGGAAGCGCTTTATGAAATAAATGCCCTTTGTAAAGATGCAAAAAATAACTCCAACCCTCAGGATAGTCTGCAAGGAGTTTTAATTGTTGAAGTACGGACACTTTTTATGAAAGACTGTAAAGATTCAGTCAGATTACTTTCAACATTTTCATCTTTTGAATTTGACTTAGATTCCGCTTTCACGCGAGCAATTTCTAATCCATTTTCCTTCTTTCAAGTTTTATTTTTTCTAATTCTAATTGTTGAAGCCGCGCGCTCTTCAGATTTTCTCTCTTCGAGCTTAATTTTTTCTAACTCTAGTTGCCGCAACTCATCGTACTTTCGTTCTTAATTATCGTATTTGCTAATTCTACAACGGAATCTTTCTCTGTCACATACTTCTGGTTTTGTTTTATAATATTGCTTAAGTCTGAATTAGTCATTTTCTCATTGACATCTTCTCCTAACTCAAAAGCAATTAATATGAAATCCTCTTTTTATACGCTTTTAAACATTTTGAATAGTTATTAATAAATCAATACATACACATATATATAAAGATCTATTCTCAGAACATGTAAATTAGTCAGTCACATACCTCAATTACGTTGACGATACTCAGCAGAGGCGTAAATTATCCCTCATAGCCATTATATAGATCCATAGATTGCTGGTTTTCAACTGCGAGACTATGACCTATATAAAATAGCTCAGTTTATAAATCAATGAATACTCACTCAAGGACAGTGTAAGACACACACTTTATTTCTCCGACTCTCATATCGCTACTGCCGGTTTCTTTTTTATGACTCAAGGAGAACGCTTGACCCACCTCTATGCAAAATTTCGTAAATAACTAATAAAATTATTTACCACACACTACTAATATAAAACAAATCAATAGCATTTAAAAAACAAATGAAAACAAACTATATTCTAAATAAACAAATAGTGTATAAATGGAAAATCATTTCTTTTGGAAAGAGAACAAATTTAATACACTACTGGCAATTAAAATTGCTACACCAGGAAGAAATGCAGATAACAAAATGATATTTATTGGACAAATATATTATATTAGTAACAACAAGTGATTAAATTTTCAAGAAGTTTGGCTGGATAGATCCTGAAAAATCAGTACCCAGAACAACCACCTCTGGCAGTAATAACAGTAGTTATACGCCTGGGCATTAAGTCAAACAGAGAGTGGATTTTATGTACAGGTACAGATGCCCATGCAGCTTCAACACGATGCCACAGTTCATCAACCGTAGTGACTGGCATTTGGTGACGAGCCAGTCGCTCGACAACAATTGACCAGACGTTTTCTATTGGTGAAAGATCTGGAGAACGTGCTGCCCAGGGCAACAGCCGAACATGTTCCGTATCAAGGAAGGTCCGTACAACACCGGCAACATGCGGTCGAGCATTATCCTACTGAAACGTAGGGTTTCGTAGGACTCGAATAAGGGGTAGAGCCACGGTTCGTAACACACCAAAAATTTAACGTGCACTGTTCAAAGCACCCTCAACGTGAACAAGAGGTGACCGAGAGGTGTAACCAATGGCACCCCATATCATCACGCCAGGTGATGGGACACTATGACGATGACGAATGCACGCCGCCGCCTAACACGGATGCGACCATCATGATGCTGTACACAGAACCTGGTTTCATCTGAAAAGATAACGTCTCGCCATTCTTGCGCCCAGGTTCGTCGTTGATCACACCATTGAAGGCTCTTTTGTCTATGACGCATCATCAAGGGAAGCCATGGTCTCCGAGCTGAGAGTCCATGCTGCTGCAAACGTAGTCGAACTGTTCGTGCAGACACTTGTTGTCTTCCAAACGACCCGTTTCTTGACTCACGGCTCCTGACGTGGTTGCACGATCCATTACGGCCATGCGGATAATATGCCTGTCTTCTCGGCTGCTAGTGATAGGTGGCCGTTGAGATCCCGCATGGCGTTCCGTATTACCGTCCTGAACCCATCGATTCCATATTCTGCTAACAGTCATTGGATCTCGACCGACGCGAGCAGCAATACTGGGATAAGATAAACCGCAATCCCGGTACGCTACAATTCGACCTTTATTAAAGTCAGAAACGTGCTGGTACGCATTTCTCCTTCTTACACGAGGCATCACAACAACTTTTCACCAGGCAAGAACGTTCAAATGCAATTTGAGTATGAGGAACCGGCTGAACAATTTCCTCATTTGAACACAATGTAGGTGTTGCTATTGGCGCCTGCTTTGTCTGAATGCGCTGGAAAGCCAATCATTTGCATATCACAGGACCTTCTTACTTTCGTATAAATTTAACGTCTGTAGCATGTCGCCTTCTTGGCGTAGCAATTTTAATGGCCAGTAGTGTAGTTTATCTTCTGCTCTCGATTTCAGCTAATGTTTGATACTCAGATGAATTGAATTACTAACAAAAAACTTAAATTAAAAAATATATAAATTATATAAAACCAGATTCTTATATAGATACTATTCTATTAAATCAGAAAATGAAATAATACATATTTTGAATATTTATTTGATTCAAAGTATAGAACTCAACAATTCTTATATGTAATAGAAATCTTATGTATTAAAAGCTTTTACTAATCAGAAAAAGAAATCAGTTTTCGATTTTAAATCAATAAACTTGGTTACTTAATCATACACAACATCAAATAATGACAATAACGTAAGATATTTTAAAGATTATGAAAATATTTTTTAAATCCTTAATAATAAAAAAAAACGTATATTATTTAAATTTCAAATAAATAAATTTGATACATTACAAACAACAATCAAACACATTAATAAATCTCACATTACTTTAAATTCAAACATCTTTGTAATAATATACTTTTGTTAGTTATTTTACTTATTTTAACATATTCCTACCTGAATTAAAATACACCAACCACATAAAATTTATGAATTTTTTTTAATTTATGAATTATTTATAATTTACAATAAGATACTTCTCTTCTAAAAAATACTATACTGTAAATTCGAATACACGAAATACAGAAATTAGCTTTTGTAATATAAACCATTTACAAACTATAATTTGATATAACATGAAAAACCACGTAGGATCACTTTTACTGTGTGGTCACCCTTGGCGCGTTTTTTTGGCGACAAATTTGACAATTATTTTACTGGAAACCCGGCAAACTAGTATTTTGGCAACCCTATTTGTGTTTAATATCTCATGAATATTTACCGATTTAAATTTATTAATATAAAATTTAATCAAAAAATTATAGGGAAAATTTAACACATAAACTTTATTATTTTACCTTTGATGTTTAAAATCTAGAAATGTGCGTATTTTGTTAATTTTGTAAAACTAGTTCAGCGTATTGTTAGATACATACAATGTATGAACTATTTGTGTTATTTCAGCCATTTTTCCTCCCGCTGTTTTCTCCGATTCTGAAATTCTTCATACGATCACCCTTGGCGACTTCTTGAAAATTTCGCCAAGGGTGACCGTACGGTAAATTTTTACCAACCGCGTAAATAAGATTGGAACTAAATATTGTACAAGTTTATATAACATACTCAACTATTTATTTTCAATAGTAGCCATAGAAAGATAGATCAAAAACGGCCTCCCTGTATTCCAACATTCCGGCACTTAATCCATTATAAAGCATGTAACTAATTTCATCATTGGATGCTAATGCAAAGCATTACAAATACATCCAAAACCGCTGCCAACAGAAGATAAGTTTGTTATGAAACAAACTTATGACTCCAAATTTTCAAAACATACACATTTAGATAACAAAGAAACAATATTACAAAAAAAAAAAAAAACGCATTTAAATAGCAAAGAAACTAAATTACAAAGGAGTCATATCTGGGTTCGTTAACAACTCTGTCACTCCTGCAGAGGGCACAAAAGTAAGTATCAATTCAAAGAAGAAAACTGCAGATTCTTCCGACTGTGCTCCAGGCATCAACCGTCTCCCTACTGACCCTCCCCATCTGAGGCTCTTGAGATCTCAAGTGTTGACCATGAAACATTACACCCCATATATTATATTTGCTCAAGAAGTACGAGAAATCTCAACATTCTAAAAGTTCTTCCCAACAAGTCTTGGGATGCTGATTGAACATCATTATTCAGAATATACCACTCTGTTATACTATTTCGTATCGATTATGGCAGCGTGATTTATGGCTTAGCTTCAAAGTCTGCCCTAAAATGGTTAGAACCGAGTCACCATGCTGCACTTCCCATCTATAGTGCAGCGCTTCATACCTCACCTGCCAACAGTCTCTATGTTAACTGCAATATACCTCCTTTAAAACCATTGCGCATTAAGCTTTCCCATAATTATTATTTCAAGAGTTTTTCTACTCTAAGCCGTCCACTAAGATCTGTTAAAGTTAACTCTGCGTTTGAGACTTTTTAACGCTTACCCTTCTTGCTCTTTTCCCTTTTATGCCAGGATTCAATCTCATTTAGAGGAAACTGATCTTCATTTAATTCCAATTAAGATTGCTGACTACAATAGCATTCCTCAATGGGCTTTTCCACAAATACGCTGTTTAAACAATTAAGCTCATTTAGCAAAGAGCATACTGCTGCCATAATTTTCAAACAAATGTATGGCATTCATCGGAATCAATTTCGTTATTACTTTCAATTCTTTACTGGTGGATCAAAAAGAGAAAGACGTGTCAGCTGTGGCATAGTTTACGGCACTAATACATATAGTTGCCTTCCGTCAATCTTTGTTATTTACACTGCTTAAGTTTTCAACATTTTGAAAGCTTTTTATAGAATCAAGTGCTCTCGCCGCCGCAAATTCTGCATTTATACTGCCGAGCTGGCTGCAGAATGGTTAGCGTTCTTGCCTTCGGTTCAACAGTTCGTGGGTTCGAATCCCACCTTGGGCATGGATGTTTGTAGTGGTTCGGAATCCACTTTAAACCGTAGGTCCCAGTCTGATTATCCCTCGTGTGCAAAAAATGATCGTTGAGCCACAAACAATGCATCAATCCAATCCATCTGCATTTATACTGACAGTATGAGCATTATGAAGCAGCTTAGTTTTTCGCAACATTTTCATTCCCTAATTAATACAATCTTAATGATCTTCCCACTCATTGCGATAAGGGTATGTTTTACTTTTAGCACTGGTACCTGGTGGAGTCATTTCAGAAGGGCTATTGAAACAACAAATTATAATATCACTGCGGTAGAAAGAGAGTGACCTCAACGTAAGACGATTAATTGAGAACTGAAACAAAATCGGAGGGTGTGACGGGTAGACTCGCCGTATCGCTATATCTACTGGGTATAATCTAAGCATTGTCAAGTTGTTTCTATTTAATTCTCCACTGTAAAACGATAAATTCATTGGATTACTTTTGCACAGTTTGTTACAGGTTTTAAAGCGTAAACAGTAGTAAATTTTTATTTTAATTAATTCTATGTTATAAGCCATAAATTAAATTGTTAATATCCGTGGTCATTATCGTGATAGTCGCACGGACTACCCAAAATGTCTTCGCGGTGTACGACTTAGCCACACTTGATATATATATATATGCATGCATGGTGTGCCATAAATTCGTGCAAACTTTAAAAATTAATTAAAAAAAGTACTAATGATATTAAAAAAGTGTGGTTTACACCAATGGCATAAAAAAAAGGCGGATTTTTTATGAACAAAAAAATTAGTTCTAAACATGGCCGATAGGTGTCACTGCGGTGATTACACGAAGCTGATTTATGCAAATCAGGTTGACAATAAGACACCTGAATGGACATAGACTCATTTGATGCCGCCCCCTTAGTAAAAACATTTTCTTTTATTAAGACCAAGCGTTGAAGCTGTAAGATCAAATGTCTGTCACTATCACCAGATTTGACTCCTGTAGATTTTTGGCTGTGGTGTTACTTAAAATCCCTGACGTACCGGTCCGCCCAATCCACACTGGGGGAACTTAAAGAAGCCATTCGGCAGATCGTTTATGGTATTCCTCCAGACATGCTGTAGTCAGAGGTGTTGAGACTCACTTTGCTTGCCTCATACAATGTTGTGAAAGTCATATTGAACAACTTCAACTTAAATAAATCTTTGAAAATCCAGAATTGTACTAGGAGTGTGTTAATTTGCTTAAAACATTCGTCATCAGCGCCACCTATTGTTATTTTAAACCAATATTTTTTGTTTTTTTTTTTTATAAAATACGCCTTTTTTGTGAATCTGCTTTTTTTGTTTCCTACAAACTACAATTTTTTTTAACATCATTTGCTCTTTTTAATTAAGTTTTAAAGTTTGCACGAATTTATGGCGCACTCTGTGTGTGTGTAAAATTTAATCACATTTTATCGGTAATGTTACATTTATTTACATTATATTGCCGATGAGGTGTATTTATGTGTGAATTAATACCATAAAAATATTTGACTGAATACTTACTATGCATTTTGAAATGCGCTCAATTTATAAATGAATGATTTTAATTTATCACAAAGATGCAAATTGTTTTTACTAAAGTATTCATGTGTGATAAAAATCAAACCCCACTAACAGCAGTGAATTTAATAAGTTGTTTATCAATAGTCTTATGTTTTTGTAAATTGCGATATCAAATATAAATGCAAGTACGAACATAAATTAATTCTCGTTGCTTTTCAAAGCATATTGATTAGTTTACTTTATGTCAAAGCTAATATTTGCATATCAACTGAATAGAAAAGAGCGTCAAGGAATAAAGTTATCTAAGTGAATAAAATCTCGATAAATGTGAAAGATTAATTCTTGATAACCAGCTGATAATATTATGCATTTTGTTTACTAAATTTATTTTCTGACTGGTGATGATTTTAAATTTATTATGTGAAGTGCGAAATTTAATAGTCTTTCTTATAATTGAAACTTACACAAAGCACTTCTTTTTAAAGTAAAAAACAATCAATCCTTCTTGTTTTAATCTGACTTGTAAGTTAAATAATTTTATATGCCTTAAAGACATTTCCATCTAGATTAGGATTTAAATTTATCGAAGGAACTCTGAGGAAGTGTGTATACTTTTTAAGCTTACCTGGGGAAAAAAAAAAAGACTTCAAGAAATTCATAAGAGAAACTCTTTACTATTTTTAAAATAAGCTTTTAGTGTTATTTTTCGTATTGAAGAAAGAAATGAAAGTGATGTTATAATTATTCATTCAACAAAATCAATACATTTTATCAGTAAAATTAATAATATATCATAAAGCAAGTTAAAGTTATTGACTTAAACGAATCATTAGGTTTCACTGGAGTGTTCACTGTGCTCTTAGCATGTTTTAATAAAAATTTTAGAAAATGACATGAAAAATAAATTTTAAATTAAATTTAAAATATCGAACTGTGTATTGAATTGAACTATATTTGCAACATGTTCATGGTTTATCAAATACAAACCAATGTCATTTATAATCGACTTTTTGTAAATTATTTAGTTTGTGTACCTTTGATCTTAAATATTTTTTGATTACATAAAAAATCAATAACAGAAATCTAAAAATTAGGGAAGCATAAATTATAAAGACTTATTTATTTATTTTTTTGTACAAATTTGTCTTTAAGTCATTAGGAACAAATTTCATGCTACATTTCCTAGCTAATTAAGTACAACTTTAATTGTAAATTAATTTAATAATAATTAAGAATAAAAATAGAACTCTTTAATTTAAAATAATTAGCAATAAATAATTTTTTAATTTTGAGTTTTTAAAAAATATAATGATCAGAGGCATTTATAATCTAAAACAGATGGATAAAATGTCAAACTGGTGCTGTGTAGTATATGTGGTTGAACTTTTAAACTATTGGAATACTATTCATACAAGCTTATTTATCATAATATTTCATTGCTTTTATTTGGTATTTCTGAAATTGCAGATCGATGTAGATTTGAATATCATTTTGAAATAAACACTTCCCACATATTCCTTTCTTGAAAAAGAACACACACACACACACAGACAGACACACACATAATCACACACACACACACACACATAATCACACACACACATAATCACACACACACACACACACATAATCGCACACACACACACACATAATCACACACACACATATAATCGCACACTCTACTCTACTCTTTCATAATGAAATAACATTAATATAAAATTTTTATTTATTAAATAATAAGCATAATCTAAGCACCGCTGCTTTACGCTTATATAAATTAATACCTGATTCAATGAATTTATGGTTATATTGGCGACTGCCACATGGACCAAGCTCCTAGCCAAGTGGTTCGCACTCGTGCCTGCGGTTCAACAATTCGTAGATTCGAGCCCCATCTGAAACTTCAAGTTTGCAGTGGTGCATAACCTGTTTTTAATTGTAGCGCCCGGTCTAAATAGCTCCCGTAACAAACCAAAACCAACTGGCTGCTGTGTGTTTGTTTAATATGGGTTTCACCAAAGGAATGGTTTTTATATTGCAGTGATCCAGCTTATCGATCAACTGAAAACAACAGAAATGAATGCAAGGAAAACGAAAGCAGAAATTTCATTAGATATTATCTTATCAAAGTAAACAGAATATCAAGGAAGTAAAAAAAAATTGCTTCTGGCAGATGCATTAACTTAAACGAGTGAGGAGTTTAAGGAATAAAAGTTCACGGTGCAAAATAATTTAATTAACAAACTTTTCAAAAAATATTTTATTTCACGAAATAATACCTCACGTGTAGATTAGTTATAACCCAAACAAATGAGCTGAAGAATGCTTGGAAACGGCCTTTAGTCACAAGGGTATGAAATATTGAAGCCCGGATTCTCTTTATTTTCGTTTTATTGATAACATGTTGGAGAAAATGTATATGCTCAAACAAATTTTTGTTTGTAGGTATTTTTGCAAGATTCTTTTTTGTGCGGAATATAAATATTTTATCAAATTGGGACATAATTCACGAAATTAACAATAATTTAAATGGTTTGACTGACCATTTAGTTTTTTTTTTCCGAAATTACACATGCATTTCATCACGTTACATAAATTAACTAGTTACATTACATATGTGTTGTTAATCTAGTATAAACTACATTTATATATCAAGTTCCTAGTTTAGTACGGGTCTATATTATTGTGTTTATCACCGTATTTATCTTCCATTTGAAATACCAGCATGTGTTTCAGTAAGTTCGCATTTTTGCTTTGGCTTTACCCGAGTATCATCCTAAATGTACTAAGTCCGTCCTTGTACACAGCTTAAAAAATGCTTCTTTATATTTTTGTGAAAACCATTTTTATACAGCTATATTCATGAAGTATTGTGCGATTTTACTTATGCGTTTCTTTCTACTCTGTCCAAATCCATCGCTCAAAAACAAGATACATATTTACAAAGGATATTGGGTTGGATACCTATTGGAATCCTTTTATTATTATGTATATACTTAGATCCGCAATTAAAGAAATTTTTAGCAGTGAATATAGGAATTGGTTCTCATTTTTTTAATCCACGAATAGTGTAAATGCAAAAAAGAGCTTTTACTGTATCTACAATTTTATGAGTTAGAGTTCATTATGTTTAAAGTGAAATTTCAATCAAAAGATAACTGTTTATTTATGTTCTTTTTTTCCGATAATTACAAAAATTACTTTTGTCAACTGTGCCAAAACATTCCACCCGCCTTTGAGTTGTTAAATTTTAAAATCACGTAAAGCATTGCATATTATAAACAAATTTATTCACAGAATTACAACAGAAATCGGGGACAAAATTGTAACACAATGAAAATGTAGCACAAATTATCTTGAATTGTTGCACAATAATTCTCTGATTAAATTAAATTTGCAGTTGATAATATCTTGCTTTGAAATATCTCTTTCTAAGACACCAACCCATGTTTTGATGTCACAGGCATTTAATTTACCACCTTTGCGGTGCAATGCGACTAATACAATACTATTAATAGCCAAATTGTTATTTGGTAAATTTTAACTTTCTAACACAGTTCTAAATTACCTATATTGACATTGGTTTTAATACTTTGACGATTCATACGATTTTGAAAATGTTTAAATGAGCATTGTCAACGTTTTCAAATATGTTAGAAAATTTTTATTATATTATGCCACAATTCATAACATCTTGTATTGAGAATACTGCGAATCAAAAAATGCTCTTATGTTGGGACATTTAAATCATCTATACCTGAAGACAACAGTAAAATAAAGTCTGGAATTATAGATTTCCTAGATTTGCATGATAACTGTGAAGAATTACCGTCGATTCAGCTTTATTTTCTGCATGCCTCAGGCGGTTCTTAAACTTTGCTCCAGCTTTTCATAGATTCCAAAAATAGGAGAACAAGTTGGGATGATTTCAGATTCAATCTCTTCAAAGCTGAAATACCTTGCAAGAAGTGGCTCGCGATTTTAATCCATCAAGATTAATATTTTGAGTTCTCTATTCGCTCCCATGAAAGCCTAATCATTCTCTGCATACATTTTGGAACTTTGCCTCTCATAGCGAAAAATCTCTAGAGTGACGAGAGATAAATGCTTCGCTAATTAATCCCCTTATAATTTCAAGAGGAACTCATTTAGTTACAATACTTGCAAAAGTAAACTTACATCTTTTATCTAAAATTTCTTTGTATTGGTTTCAATACTTAATAAAAAGTAGGCTATAAAAATTACTTCCTTGACAATGAATGGATAAGTTAGTGTAATTCTAGTTTATTATCTTACTTCATTATTGTATTATCTATTAATTTATTCGTATACAAATGTGCTGCTTATTTCAGCAGTATGTATTTATATTACGTAACAAAAGACTGAGCTAATTTTTTTTTTTACGGAAATTACGAATATTAACGAACAAAAGCTTTTGTCGTATGTGATAGGTCAATAATTATGCACGCAAGTTTTTTTAAATCAAAGTGTTTACGATTATATAAGAAATTCTGAATTTTAGAAAAAAGAATTTGAAATTTTTATTATCAAATGTTAAAACAATGGATACGTCTTTCACCCAGTCTCAATATGACATTTTTATGTAAATTAGGAAATAAGTTTTCATTTGATTCAGTTAAATTGTCAGTTTAACTAAATCTGTACCTTTGGAAAAGAAATCAAGTTTCTCAAAGTTCATTTCTTGAGCAATTTTAACTATCTTTTCTTCACATTGGTTTACTTTATAAAACCTTTAAAAGCCCACAATTCTTAAGAAAATGTATCTACATTAATATAAACACATATATTCAAATGAATTTAACTTAATGCTCTAATTTGAAGATAATAGTTATTACGTAAAGTAATTATATCATACACAAATGTTTCTCCCTTGTTATTAAAATAAAGCAAATTATTATTCACTTAAATTAGAAAATTCTGAATCATATGATTCCTCTTTTGTTTAGACTTAAGCTTAGACTGAAGATCTTCAGTGTAACTTACATGCGGCATCTTACAGCAAAGCATGTCCTCAATGGACAAAAATGGAAATATAATTCACCATAATAAATTGTGATGCAAACATGACGAATCAAAATATTTGGGTTCGAGGTCAGTGGGATTCTGCTCTCAGAGAACATGCAATTAGTCAGCAGATGTTAGCTGTTGAACAGCAGATTGTCAATTTGGCACCAAAGTTTCGAGCATGTCAGGCTTCTACCACATCCAGAGACGAGTGTTAAATCATTTCACTCTAAGCTTCTCTTGCGTAACATTTAGGTAATAATGGCCCTGTAACTCTTATCTGAAGTGTATGTCAAACCGCGTACGTTCAAATTTTGCTATGTGAAGGTGCATGGTACCTATTACAATCACCAACTGTTTACACTATTGAAATCGGTGTAGAACTGGTGTCACTTTTTGGGTCTCTCAGTTTACAGCTCGTAATTCCAGTCGAGTTTCTGAAAGAAGATAATGGTTATTCCGTCCACTGGATAAAATGTACTCAATGGCAAGAAAAATCTAGCACCATTGGAAAGGACGCTTCTTTGGACACATGTAGGCCGCCTTAACTCAACTGCTATTCGAAACAGAAAGTCCTTTGACCTCCAGGATACTTCTAACACCTTTGTCTGAATGAGGTTTTCGAAGTTATATCGATGAATATTTGAATCCAGATCTGGGTGACTATCACACTACTCGTGTGTAACTGCATCCATTTCTTCAATATGACTGAAAGTTACCTCTGCAGCGCTGCGCTTTATCCTGTATTAAATTTGATGCATCGCAAAGAGAACAACCATGTAAAATTTCTCTCCAAGGATCGGGACAGCTAAGGGAAAATTCATTTTTTTCCCATCTTTTTAAAGTTACAGCTGTGTTCTTGTTGCTAAAATATGTGAGCGAATAAGTCACTGTGTTTTAAGTTCATAACTTTTCATTAGTTCATATAGGTTTTCTTATAAAATTGAGAGCAATCTCTATTTAATAAATCCATAATGTACATTTTTGCATTATTTTAAAAACTATTACCTTCTGAAGCAACATACTCAAACACAGTATTTTGGAAAATAAGATAAAAAATTTGGTAATAAATTTATCCGAGCTGTGAAATGATGATGAACTTTCTGCACCTATTAAACAGTCAGCGTGACTTGGAGCATAAATTGTCATTTGCTAAATTAATATTCAGAGGAATTTGTACATTTAAAAATTTATGGAGTTATAAATATCTTTTCTCCACTACTGACATATTTCTCATTTGAAACTGTCATTGACATTTGAAATCTCCGCATTTATATAGTTTTTAACACATGGAAAGAATGATTTAAGCAAGTGAGTAAAATAGTTACTTCAATCCGTGTACATTGTTTGCTTAAGAGATATGCCATTAACAATAAGTCAATTAAGTCTTTCACTCCTGCCGCACCCGAAAGCATCGCGAATAACTTTATCGCATTCAAAAGGACCGCTTAACTTTTTCCACTTTTAATTAGGATGAAAACGGTTCACATTTTCAGAAGCACTTGCGATGTTGAGGAGAAAGGGAATAGAACTTCGAAGGACTCGAAAGTACTCTGACATTCTTGCTTAATGATAAACGCATAGACTTGTCATTTTGGGGGAAGGAAAATTCGCGTCTCCTTCATTTGGATAGTCTATTTTATTTCTATGAAAATGAATGACACTTTTTTTTGTACAAATTACACTTTTTTGCTTTACATCTCATAATGGAAAATTTGTTCTGAACACAGGAGAATAAGCACTGCTTTTAAACCATCTGAATTCTCTCTTTAAAAATTTGTTTAGGCTTTTTCAGAAGACCTTGAACGTAAATACAGACATGGTATAAAAAATTACAAATGTATATACAAAAAAAAAAAAAAACAATATATTTTTAATTTTTTTTTACTTTCTTTTATATATTCTCGTTTCAAGCTCGAATTAGTTTCACTTACTAAATATTTTTAATATTTTTATGCGATTAGTACCAATCTTTTCCTTTTTAATACTAGTGACTATTGAATGATTCATTCAAATCTCATAAGGTAAAAACATCATGTTGAAATATGAATTTTGTAACCTCTAATGATGTATCTTATGATAATCTGTCAATCTAATCTAATGTGTGATTTTTTTTATAGTGAAATATATATGGCTTTTTTTCCGAAACCATTTATTTATTTCATGACGCAAAACATCACTTTGTAATGCTGTTAAATTATTTTTGGTGTATTCACTGTTAATTGATAAACTGTAGAATTTCATGTTTTCTCATACTTAAATTTTAAGAAATTTACTTCTGATTAATGATAATTTTTTTGGTTTATTTTTTTCGGTTTATAGTATATAGGAAATAACTTATGCTATATATATATACTTCTCAGCTCCTGTTTTCATTGCCTCTTAGTTTAAAGTTTGTCTTTTAAATTGATAAATTAGAACTAATTTAAGATGTGATATATATATATATATATATATATATAATATATATATATATATATATATATATATATATATATATATATATATATATATATATATATATAATATATAGATTTGACGATATTGCAACTTTTAAATCAAATTTTATACTATATACTTTTATATGTATAACTCACGTTTAAACCGAAATTAAAATATTTTTTTTATTTCACCATGTTGTACGGGAAAAATATAATGTAAATAATTTTTTCCATACAATATGCTGAATTTGTGAATTAAAGCCCCCAAAAAGTGGGGTCTTCCGAAATCTAGGTATCTGTTTTCCAGTGTTAAAATCTAAATTAATGAAGCATAAAGTCAGTGTCAACTATAAATTCATTGAATCAGAGTTAACGTGATTGAAGTTTAACGCAGCGAACTTATATATATATATATATATGAGAGAGAGAGAGGGGGGGGGCTGAAAATATTAAACCAAAAAAGAATTCAACTATAAGTTTTTTTTTTTAATGAAAACGCATGATTTTTGTCTAAGATTAAAATATTCCTTAACGAAATTGTTTCTGAAATTTTTAACTTGAGAATGTTATTTTGGAAAATTATAAAATCGAATCTGCAAATATTAGCTTTCGATGCCCTTCAATATTTAAAACTAATCCGATTTCGTTACCCTTTGACAGATTAAGTTAGACAGATTACAGGAAAAAAATTACCGTTTTACTGTATGTTCTTTGTATCTGGTGATAATTGAACCCAATATTATGGGTGTAGTTGTGCGAGAAGGATTTTTCGTAAATACTTTCGCATTTGAAAATTTTACTTAAAAAAATCGCAAGCTCTTATTATGAATTTATACAGAGGTTCTTCCAATAACTGGAAATAAATTAAGACATGTTAGAAATAAAGTGCTTTTCATAGAAGCACAATACGAAATCGGACTGAAAATATAAAACCATTTTTGTAATAAATCATATTAAATTGATTTTATGAAGAGAGCGTTATTAATATAATTGTTTTAACTATGCAAAACGCAAGTTTAAAGAAAATATTTTTCTTTACTTTTCAGATTTCTCGTGATACCTGCCATCCAGAGATGGTTAAAACAGTTGACTGCTCTGCTGTCCAAATGCTGTTTATGGTTTCAGCAATGGATCATTTGCTCAAGAACATTCCAAATGTCTTGTTATAAAGAAAGATGAGAAGAATTCATCTGTGTACCAGAGCAAAATTACATTATTTTCTTTCAGCCTTCAATTACTTTACTGACAGTTACTTTGTTTGGTATTTAAAACATAATTTTGCTTCAATTTTGTTGCTTTTGTAAACATTTATTATTTTTTATTTTTTTTTCCCCCGATGTAGTAAACATTACTTTCGTGTGTGTCTCTTTATTTCAACATAATCCCATTTCATCTTTCTGTTAAGTATTGAAATTAAAAAAGACCATAAATGCCGATGAAACAGTCTCTTGTAGCATACATATTTAAAACTAACTGAATCCATTTATAATTTATTTATTTTTTTTTTTGAAATCACAAGGACGATTATTATTATTTTTTTTAATCTTGAAAAATAAAAGAAAAAAGGTTTGATATTTTCTTGTAAAAGATCAGGCCTGTGTCTTTACCACTTCTAGGATATCAACAAAATTTATAGAAATTGAATGGTGTAAGCTAAATATACCAATCATTTCACAAAATAAATTGCGTGGAATATAAGAATTTCTCTTCGAACTATGAAAAACGCAAGTCTATTTAAAAAGCAATTTTTGTTAATATTCTAAGAGAATTCTAATTCTTATAAATATATAACTCCTTAAATATTTTTGTTTCCTTTTTTCATGAAATATTATAAATAAAACTTATACATACTATAAAAAAATAATTGCTCAAAAATTTTGCACAACACAATGGATAATATCGCAAATCTTCTAACTTGAAATAACAAATTTTCAAGAAATTGAATGCAATTTTAATGAATTCCATCTGTTGCAAATATAGACCCTTCTTTTTTTGACATGTTTTTAACTAGTACTGAATAGTTAATAAGTTTTTAATTGTAATTATATTATTTTTAATCAAATTGCTTGAATTACATTATTTTTTAAATGAAATTTCGAAATCATTTAATAATTGTGTGGGGTTGGAAATAATTTATTTTAATAACAGCCAACACTGGATGTCTAACCCTTTTCTACAACAAGGCTGGAAACTGCTACTCTTCTTTAACTTAAGTACACTTTAGTTAAAATCGGAAAATAAATGTAAGAATGGCGTAAATAATTTATTAAAAGAAAGTTAAAAAAAAAAAAAAAACTTTTCTATCCGATTTAGGTAGTACAAAGCTTTTAGTTGTATTTGAAGTTTCACAACTTCTGGAAATAAAGGATTTACAGGATCATCTTTATTTGAAAGTGGGTTCGACTAGGGCCGTGAACGAAGCATTTTCTTTTACTTGTATTCAATTACTTTTACACAATTTTTGTAAGAAGTGTTTAGTTAGTGTCTATAACGTTGCTTATAATTCACTCATTTCATTGAGTATCGGGTACTTGCGCAACCATATTGGCGGCACTATGTAAGACCGAGCCAATTCTAAAAACGGAATACGCTGACGGGATATGGAGCGCGTACTTGAAAAGTAAAATGTGATAGAAACAGTTTGAAAAAAAATAATAATATATGAAGAAAAATATTAATTTTTATATGCATAATTCTCATACCCGAATACATATATCAGTTATGTTTTGGTAAAATATATTGCAAAATGTGTTTTTTTATTTTATTATTTTTTTTTTAATTAAGACTGAAGATGGTGTCTTGCTGTACTGTTTTCTCTTGTTTTCTTCCACCTCGAGGAACCCCACATTCTTTGGGTATGCACATCCGTTTCTGGGTCGACAAAATTATATTTGAATTACTTTTAAATGATTAAATTCAGAGATTTTCAATTGATCAGTCTGACACGTTCTCCAACTGTCAGAATAATGTGAACTCCCTTCCTCAAAGTTTTCAACAATTTTCTGGAAAAACATGGCTTAAAATTGCTTTTTATTTTGGTGTCTCGACAGACGCCACCAAAAATCCATTGCTTTGGCAATATTCGACCCGAATTATTTTTCCTCTCTCATAATGATTCCAGTCTGTGACTGTTTTGTTTGCTAAATTGAGTTCTCCGTCACAAAATTTGACTTATGTTAATTCTTGCACCAGCAATACATGAATCTTGGTGCCTTTAATAACGGGGTACGGCTTCCCTCTAACCAATTACCACTTCTTATTCCCGCGCGTTGATAACAAGTTGCAACTTTGCACTCCCAAAATATCTTTTCCAACATAAAACGGGTGAGAGTTTGTACATTTCCTAACGTCTAGTAAAAGGTTAAAATTTCTGTAAAAGTGTAACGGCGTCCTTTTCGGTAAATCCGAGATTCGCACCTTGAGAAAGGTGGCAAGCGGGGAAATTTTAAAAAGAACATGGTTGCAAATTAAGCGCCTTAGATGCGGGCGACATTGGGGTTGCCAAATTTGGTAAGTTATCCCGGAAGTTTGCATGGTTGCGATAATACGTATGTACGGAGTATCGTTAAACATGCGGATTTCTCTGATGAAGTAGAATTAATAACTTTACGTGGCATAGTTCAAATCAAATTCTATGCTTATTGAGATGTTTAGGATAAAGTGACTTCACACACAATCTAGCCAAATTGCTTTAATCATACAAATTTTTATTAGATTACTAAGCATTTTCTATATTTTTTGAAATTGTACCCTCTAGACCAGTTGTGAAAAAACTGCTTGATAATCCGAGAACTTTTCCAAAAATTGCAATTTTTTGCGAGACACAATTTAAAACGTTAGCGAAAAAGGTAAAAAAAAGTTCTTGCAAAAATTATATTATTACTTGTATAAGTAAAAGTACCAAATATGTGAATTTAATTTAAATATTAAAAATCAAACATTTATATTACTTGATATTTATTTAAAATGTGGTAAGGAATTTGTGACGGTGCTTGTGAATAATTCTTCGAGATGCTGATTCCTTTATCAGTGTTCAGATTTCGCGAATTTTAAAGTGGAATTAAATGATTTACGTATGTACATAGTTCAGGGGATTGAAAGAGTCCGAAGCCGCATTTTATAATTCAGGATACTTCGTTTCTGGTACAAATTTCCGAGATTTAGTTATCTGCACCGACTTATATTTTAATTGTAGATCTTGATCTTGTCAATTATAATTCGCCAGATGTTTTTTGGGTCATTATATTGGAAATGGAAAATTCACCTTGAGTTACGTTAATTTCAAATGGATTCAGAAAAGAAAAAAAATCAAGAGACCTAATAATCTTGAATGTGTTGGAATTTCGTCATTATTCTTTCTAGATTTTTATATATTCATTGACATTCTCTTGTTCAATATTAGAACAAATATGTTTTTTAATTCGAGGAAAATGACAAAATGTTTTATTTTTAATATCCTTTTTGAAAAGGTTTCACGCAATTTAGTTTGATAACTAAATATACATTGCGCGCGCGACTGGTCATACAAAATATCTTTACCCTGCAATTGTAAATTCTGTGCAAATATATGTTCCATGATATCAATTTATCGTCGAATTATGAATAGAGAGATTGTTTTATTTTACTAAAGCAATTATCGAATCAAACAAATCAATTTAATACGTTGTAGCTAGAATTTGGTAAAACATCTAACAATGCAAAAGAAATTTAATATCATTAAGAGTTCATCCTTTAATGCGTCAAGGGAATTTTTTAATTGTCCATGATCGCTTGCATTGGTTTCAATGTAATTTACGTGGGATAACACTTTTCATAACATCAGGATATTCTGCGATGAAATGTGTTATATGAATTATACATTGAATCGGTACAATTTGTGATATTTGAATCTAATTTTGAAGGCATAAGAAGACCGATTTTTTTTTTAATCCTGCATCTGTTACTGCAACTCTTGTAAGCAATAACTTATATAAAATTCTTTATAAACAAGTTTATAAAATTCTTTAAACAATGAAGTCAGAATGAATTAAAATGTATGAAAACTTCCAGTTGCGGAATATCAGTGATTTCAATAGATTCGTCAAGGCAATGTTGAATTCAATATACTTCTTCAAATTTTATTATATAAATGACATTCAAATGATGTATTGATTGCTATTGTGTCGTTCGGTTTTGCGTCTTTCGATGGAAATTTGAGTAACCACTTTGTGCAATGCTACATTATTTGGATTTAAAACGTCCTTCAAGTTATTTTAATAAACTCCTCCGTACGAGAGTTTTGCCCGAGCAATATTCCAAGCAATAATAAAACTGACCTCAGCCACATTATTAGCTTGATTGCTAATTGTTATCAAAAATGACATTTTTTAAAATTTGATTTTAAAGAAGCAAATTTATCTGATCTTAATTTAGAATTTGGTAGATACTGATTATGAAACTAATCATTCGTAGTTTTCTCATATCCACGTATATTGCTAAATTTATAAATTTTGACAAATAACGTTTTTCCGTTATTGTCGATAAAATATTTTTCCTCCCACCCATTATTAAAACTTATTTTTTCCTCGTATTTTCTTTTCTTATCATCTCGGTCATATTTTTAAAAGAACTGGAATTAAGTAAAAAAAATTTAGAAAATACAAGTTTTGTGTAACTGAAACTAACATTAGTTACATACTACGAAACAAATTATAGTTAACTTACCAAAAAATCTAGATTATGAATTATATCCTTAGTAAGAACAATTCAAATTGTTTATCGGACGATTACGCCTCTGTTTATTAGCGCAGCTTTCGACGAGTCGCATTGTTCTTAACTTGGATTGAAATGAAATGTGATACAATAATGTACTTAAATAATCATGTTTATTGTTAGTAATTTAAAAGGCATTTTGAAATGCACCCGTAACGATCATTCTCTTTTCAAGCGTGATTAGACCAAATTGTAAAGGGAACTCTGGAACCACAAATAATCCTTCGAAGAGCCGCAGGTTGGCCACTTTTGCTCTGGACACTATCCCGTTTCTAGTCTTGTATATTTTAATATTTTATGTCTATTTTCAGTCGGTGAAAAATTATTTCAAGAACCGATTCTATGGGTAGAAAATATGAAAAGAAAGTAATTAAACGAATAAAAATTTCCAAGTTAAATCCACTAATAAAAGTCTAATACATTGTTCGTGGGTTTATGATAAAATTATTTAGCCTCTTATATCGCTGACCATATTCTACTAAAGGAATTCAATTCTTATGACATGCAGGGGAATCCAGAGTTAAATGTAGATTCTTAATGAGGCTCATTTAATTGGTCGCTGCGCCCTCCATGTAAAATGATTCTACTAGAGGTGGTCAACAATTAGGCCCTGCTTTATCCATGTTTTTATACTTCTAAAACTCGCACTCAATTATTGCACCTATCTGGTAGAGCCCAAGGAGGTAGTTACAGGCGTGTATATGTTGGAGTAACAATTTGGCATAGACAATAAACTATGCAGATCTTATAATACATTTGTAGCAAAAATAACCTATGACTATTCAAAATGCAAACTAGGATTGAATGCCACGTCATGTTTCTTATTAGAAAAAAAATTATGTAAAGTAATTATTAAGTTCATTATTACCATATAAGTAAAAATGCCTTTAAGAATACTTAAAAAAAATTTATATCAAATTCATATTTAGAATTGTCTTGGGAGATTCAGATTGTCGCTTTAGTAATGAAATAGAAAACCTTGGTTATAATACTGGATTATAACTCATTTCAAATTCATACCTGCAATTATTTCACTAGGATCAAATTGTCACCAATGAACTTAATGCAAAAAAAAAAAAAAAAAAGCTTAGTTGCTTCAATAAATTCATCTTTTAAGGTTTTAAATGTGATATCTTTTTAAGAATTATTTTTTGCCAGATATTCTTTCTTCTGGCGAAGAAAATATTACGTTACCTTTTTGCTCATCTAAATGCGCCAGGTTTTCTCTTTCTTCTAATCTTTACGTATGCAGACTGATACGAAATTGAAGGACTGTTATATTAGTCGTTAGATAAATATAAAATGTAGAAAATGGTACAGTTTGCTAAATAATTTCAAAAATGTAAAATAGTCAAACACTGAAATATTATAGAAATATTTTTCGTTGTATATCAATTTGTAATCGAAGTTTATTACATCATATGATTCATATAGTGTTACTATTTAGTTACTTATTTAAATTTCATTATAAAATTAACAGTAAATAATTTGAGTTTTAAATCTGAGCTTTCTTGTAACCGTTTTCCGGAATATTTCACGAGAAAATTTTGTGTTCACAATAGAGATGCATTTCGCAGCGTTGGGAATATATAAGGAATTCATTTTTCTGATATAGCTACGAGACACTTTTATGGGTACATATGGTTATGTAACTTTGAATTATATATTATTGTAAAGAAAGTCGGAAAAAATGTTTTTGAATTTTTCTTTCGAGGTAAATACAAAGATTAGAACTATATCTTATATATTTTGCAATGATATGCTTTACATTTATAGTACGATGTAAAAATTCAAAATTAACAGAATGTCTAGTTTTTATTTGTTTGATGACACCTGAATTGTACTTTTCGTACATTTATTAAAAGATACAGATTCAGGATTTAATAAGGCTTTAGGTAGGTTTGTTTAACGCTCAACGGTCATTTTTTGCACACGAGGGCTAATAAGACCGGGACATACCGCTTAAAATTGATTCCGAACCACTGCAAACATCCATGCCCAAGGTGGGAATCGAACCCACGAACTGCTGAACTAACCATTCTGCTGCCAGCTCGGCAATAAGGCGTTAAAAGAGAGTAAAAAAAAGAGATATGCTACAGATATTTAGAAACTGATGAAGGTCAAAGAATGTTAGGTCTGCTTATATGATATTAATGTTGGCGTGAAAATTATTTTATGGATCCTAGAAAAATATTGTTTTAAATTGTTGACCTTTCTTGATTTTATTTTTCGTCAAAGTTCAAATTAATGATGCTTTTGCATTTTTTCATCATGATGTAATTTCATAGGTTGATGCGGAAGTTTGTAAAAACCAATTCAGATATCAAATTATTTTTCTTTGGCGCGTCAGCACAGGGTGAGCCTTGGCTTTCCACAGAATAGATTTTTATGCTACCCTATTCCGTGCTTGGCTCCTCCAGTTCTTGATCTTATGTGTCTATCCGTTTCAAGGCTGTCGAACCACCGGATCCTTGGTCTTCCGATTTCGAGATGGTTTAGCATGAGATATCTTTCTCGTTGCGCTATATCTTCCATTCTTATTATGTGTCTTGTCCATTTTAGTCTTTGATATGAAATGAATTTCATGTCAGGTTCTTTGAAAAGTGTGTAAAGTTCCGAATTTGCTTATACTTTACACCTCCCAGGATGCTTCAGAGTATTTTCCGTTCAGACACGGGCCAAAATTTTTTTGTCGTATTCAGAAATTGACCATGTTTCAATAGCATATGTTACTACGGGTCTTATCAGGGTTTTGTATAGTAATAATTTCATTTTCCTACTGATAAAGCTAGACTTTGAATATTTACGTATACCATAAAAACATCAATTGCCAGCAGCAACCATATATTTCCGGTGTTATGACATTATTAGTGTTTAATTCTGAACCCAAATAGGTAAAACTGTTAACTGCTTGGAATTCATAGTCTTCAATTTCAAGAAAATTTCCATTACAGCCAGCAGTCAGATATCAAATTATCCATTTGAATTACTAAGCTTATGATTGCATGTGTGTCATATATAAAGACTTCTGATAGACATCTAGAGGTCATCGTGCTTGCTTTAATGCGTCTTAGATATGTAAGAAATGCTCCAAGTATTTATACAGAACTGTGTTGACAAATGATTATGAAAAATTTGGGAAAAAAAGTTTTAATAGTTATACAAACAATGAAAATAAAGGAGGTTTTGTCACAAAATTTTGAGGCAATATTGAATATTTAGTTGATCCAAGTCGAAGTACAGCTGTTCCCATCCTTTTAATTCAGGTACAGATGCGTCAATTTCTATTAGATGCGGCCCATAATAAACAATATTCTGAAATCACTTGAACGAGTTATGCTTCTTCCGTTATATGAACGTTCTTGAATAGACAATTATTCTATTCAACCATACAAATTTTTTAAACAGTGAAAAAATAGTAATTACATTTTGGAAAAGTGTAAAGACAGTTTGCAAACTAATAAGTTTTGGAATACAATGAGCATCCCAGTTCGAACAATTACAATATTAATTGGCATCCAATACTTATTTATCTTGGGTGGATATGGCGTATTGGTTTCGAAAGCTCTAATGAGACCATTTAAATGGAAGAAATTAGCGAATATTTATCCCCAGTATTCTAGATCTAAATCCGGCTTGTCATTTTTTAAAGAAATATTGGAATTGCAGTGTTTATTTTTAATCATTATTATATCTTAAAGAACCATAAAGTAACCAAGAAAATTATTGCCCGTTTTTGCGTTACCATTGCAGATTAGAGAATAAAAATGCAAATTAGTTTGAGGTCGTTGAAACACCGTTGAGTAAGAATATCAGTCATTATATAAGTAGATCTGCAGCGCACATTCATCAATCGTAACTCGTAGAGAAGCGAAATGGGCGTGATGTTGGAGATCGTTCGCAGTGATTTTTTCTCCATATATGGCTTCAAAGTGGTTTTATCAACTGCTGCGTCAAATTGCCGAATATGTGAAGCCTTTGGAAGCTGTGAATGAACGTATAGCAGAGCATTGTTTTCACAAATTTGACCCTATGTGAGGAAGTTGGTATTTATTTAGCCAGTCGTCAAGTGTTACTCTGAGCTGCTACCAACAGGTCAAACGGTCACTTTGAACATCTACTTGTAACAATTGGAATATGTGCAACAGCCATATTCCAATTCCCTTGCCATCTACAATCAATAATTACAAACTTATTTTCTGTAGTGGACACTTTTACAAAATTTATTTGGATATATCCTGTTAAATCTACCTCTGCACAAGATGCATTAGATAAGCTAAAATTACAACAAATTGTTTTTGGTAACCCTCATCGAATAATATCAGATAAAGTATCAGCTTTTACCTCCCGAGAATTCCAATCTTATTGTATTGAAGAAAGTATTGAGCACCTACCTATCACAACTGGAGTACCTCGCGGAAACGGACAAATTGAGCGTATGCATCAAACCCTAATTGCAGTTTTAACTAAATTATCTATAGAAGAACCCACAAAATGGTATAAAAATGTGTCTAATGTGCAACGCATAATGAACAGTACAGCCTCACAACAAAATTCTTAAATTCTCACCATTCGAAAAAAAATTCTCACCAAACAAAATTCTCACCATTCGAATTAATGCTTGGCATTAAAATGCGAAATAAAGATAACATTTACATTAAGCAACTACTGGAAGAAGAACATCTTCAATATGTAGTACATAATAAAAAAAACAATTGCGTAATATTGCTAAAACTAATATTTTAAAATATCAAACAAAATAAATGTTATTATGATAAACGGAGAAAACCTCCCAAAATATATCAAGTTGGTAATTTAGTCGCTGTCCAAAGAACACAGTTCGGACCAGGTTTAAAACTTAAGCTGAAATATTTTAGATCTTAATTCTGTAAAAAAGGTAATGACAGGTATGATGTAGAAAAAGTTGATAATCATGAATGTCCCAATACAAATCTTTCTCTGCAGATTCAATGAAACCTTTGTCAAAGATGTAAATAATTTTTATCAAACTATTATCTTGTGTATAATATAATATATATTGTGTCTATTGCTGTACTATTCCTATACATATCGTTATTCCAGAAGAAATTTTCTGTTATATATAAGCTTTTTCTTTAGTATTATTTCAAGTATTAGAGTTTCAAATTTAAATATTTTTTCTTGTGTGTTACACCAAGATCTTTATGATACATATGATAAAAAATAAGCAGGATAGAAGGAAAATGCGAGCAAGTGAGAAAAAGAAGACGATTCATCAAATAGCTTACGAGGAACATTCAAGAAGTTAAGACGAATCTTCACAACATTGAACGACGTGACTCCTTCACTTGCTGTTCACTAAGACGAAAGATGAAAACAAAAAATTCTGTTTTGTTAGTCATTTCTCTTGCTGGTTGCGCTTTCCTCTCTTTCTTTGTATTTTTCAGTTGCAGTTACATTGGTCCCCAGGAGGACCTGAGCGTTTAGAATGGACGAGCGGGAGATATGGAGTACCTGATGACGCACCTCTACTCATGACATCATCAAGTGCTTGCTTCTTCAACAGCGATCCTGGTGTCAATGGTTAGAAAAGGAACTAGAGTTGATAAGAGAAGACGGTCATGTTAAGACGTACTTTGAACCTTAACGATTCCGAAATATAAATGGTGTATTCATAATCATATTTTGCAATTATAATTGTAAATAACTGTAAATAATGTTTAATATACTATAGTTAAAATGCACATTCGTTGTATTACTAGTGTATTAAACTAATCCACATATATTATATTTCTTAATTCTGAATAAATGAAAATATCTTCTTCACAGTGAGATAGTGTTTTAAAATTGAGTATCTAACAGAATTTAATTGTCTGATGACTGTGCATTTTCATGTGTTACTTTTGCTTTGATTTAAAACACGAAACAAGGCGCCGCAAACGACCGTTGTTATTGCTTTCATAAACGCCTCTCTGTCTAGCCTTTCAATATCTATGAATGCTACGAGTTCAGTATATATTAATGCTTATTTTTATTTTATTTTTTTCGTCATTCATTTTCTGTTTAGAATCTTTGTGTTTTATTCTTTTAGTAAGTGGTTTCATTGAATAAAGAATGAAAAAATATTTTTTTCCATGTATATGTAAGGTTTTATATTAAGATAACAAAATAATTATTAATAATTTGGTAAAAGGTATCAAAATTGATATTTTATAAAATTGAAGAACTTTAAAGTTAAAGAAATAAAAAGTCAATAAAATATTTTTATTATTTATATATAAAATATTCTTTGAATGCATATGATTAAGTTATCTTACTTAGTATATTTTGATTTATTGAATGTAGAATCAAAGTATTGATAAAATATAATTTATAAACAAGTGATTATTGGTAATTGTAAAGCGAATGTAAAGAGTTATAAATGAAATGAAAAGTTTCATGGTATAATTTTGAAATGCTTTGTTTTGGCTTTGTTTGATTTGAAATATATAATAAGAGTGAATTCTTATAAATTTAGTAAGATTAATATAATAAAATTGATTTGATTATTTTATAATGGTGAATATCATTATGAATATTTCAAGTTTATTTACAATAATTTAAAGAATTCATTTTATTTGCTATTAATGTTTGAATAAATAATATTAGGTTACACTACACTTATATTTAAAGTTAAAAAAGGTTTATATTTTAACATAATATTGTACTTAAGACTGATGGTGTTTTTAAGTTCGTTTTAACTGAAATAAAGAACCACATATTTAAAAAAATCAGCATTTTAAAATCAGTTGAAAATAACTTCAGAACTATTAAAAATAAAACATGCTTAAATGTCATTCCTTGGGAAAGGGAAAAAGGAAGATTTGAGAAATTTCGCTATAGAAATGGGGCTATTGGTAGCAGATGATCTGAAAGTAATTCAACTGAAAGAGATTATAACCAAATCAAAAGATTATGATGAAGAATTAGTGAAAAATATGCTAACAAATATAATAGAGGAACGGCTTGAAAAAGAAAAACAAGCTGAATTCGAAAGAATTGCCCAGCAAGAAGCTGCTAAGGAAGAAAAACTAGCAAAAGAAAAGGAAGAGGAACAACTACGCATTGAAAAATAAAGAGCGTATGAATTGCAACGCTTAAAACTTCAAGTGGAAGATCAGAAGGTACTTTCCTCCACTGCCACAGCTCCAGCTAGTGAAACAGAGAAAACAAATTGGGATCTGAATTGAATTCTCCCAAAATTTAATCCCAATAAAGATGAAATAGGACTCTATCTGACAGTATTTGAACGTCAATTAAAACTAGTGAATATACCTGAAATGAATTGGATGCCGTACTTGATATGCTCATTGCCAGCCGAAATAAATGAATTAATTGCTAGAGAAAATGAAGATGTTAAAGACTACAGAAAGGCGAAAGAGATGCTCTTGAAGCGTTATAGACTTACATCAGATAGGTTTTGGCAGTTGTTCTCGCAACATAGAAAAAGTGCAGAAATAACATGGAAAGACTTCTAATTTGAAATTAAATCGTATTTCGAAGGATGGGTAAAAGAGTTGAATATCATCACATTTGAGAAATTGCAAGACTTAATTATAGCTGACCAGTTAAAGAAAAGAACACCTCCCGAAGTTAGAGAACATTTTGTTGATCAATGGTCAGAGCTGAATGATCCTTCAGAACTTGCAGAAAAGCTTGACAGTTATGAAAATGTAAGACTGGAAATGGAGAAAAATTCCCCTATCTTTGCTAAGAAGCCAAATTCTAAAGACTATGTTAAATCTGCTTCAGAGAGAAACTATAAGCCTCCTAACTGTAGAGAAAATGACAAAATCAAATATTCCAACTATGAAAGTCCAAAATTTACTAAAGACAAGCCAGAAAGAAGATTCTCTGTTCATTGCTATGGATGAGGTAATCCTGGTTTTATTCAGTCTAAGTGTCCAAAGTGCAACAAACTAAAAGAAGGGGCTAAAACAATTGTTAATGGTGTAAAGTTGTATACCGCACAAGCTTCAGATTTGTTGTCCAGCTCAATTTTTTTTATAACTTTTGATGGTGAAAAAGAAGCTTTTTGTGCTGACATAGGTGCATCAAATTCCATTGCGGGAGAGAAATTTTATACTTTATTGAAAGAGAAAGATTTCAAATTTCAAAAGAAGAATATTACAATGGTACTTGCCGATTGAAAAGAAAGAAATATCCCTGCAGTGACAACAGACGTAAATCTTAATGTAGAAGGAAAGAAAGTTCGCATGAAATTTATTGCGTTGACAAACGCTAAAGGGAATATAACATTGCTTGGCACTGACTTTCTCCAGGCTGCTGGTATTGTGCTTAATATCCAGAATGGCACTAGGCATTTTAGTGAATATCCACACAGATATTACCCATTTTATCGTGAACCATCCGAAACCGTAAGTACTGCAAAAGTAATAATGTCGCAGAAATTAACTTCTCCTGATATATCTGCTGAAATTTCAGAAACCTCTAATTGCGTGAAATTGAGGAATGATGAAGGAAAATACTTGACAAGAGAACGACACAAATTAAATTCATTGCTAGAAGAATTTGAAAATAACTTCAAGCCAGGGGGAGAACCTACTCTTTTTATTGAACATAGAATCCAGACTGGAAATAGCTTACCTGTTGCTGAACTTCCATATAGAATGACGCCTGCAAAGAAAGAGCTAGATTCCTGACTAACAGAAGGAATAATTGAGTAATGTGAATCTCCTTATGCAAGTCCTGTGGCATTAGTACCTAAACCAAATGGTACCATCAGATTGTGTGTTGATTACCGCAAGTTAAACTCAACGACTATTCCGGATAACTATCCACTACGTAGAATGGATGATTTATTGACTGAAGCCAAGTCGACGAAATACATATCTATGATAGACTTAAGATCTGGTTATCATCAGGTCAAAGTTCATGAATCAGACCAAGAGAAGACTGCCTTCATCTGTCCATTTGGAACTTTTAAATTTTTACCTATGCCTTTTGGGTTGCGCAACGCACCCGCAACTTTTCAACGCCTCATTGATAAATTTAGATCTGGTCTCAAAGATGTTTTTGCACTGTCTTACCTTGATGATATCATTATTTTATCAGAAACTTTTGATGAACATTTATCAGATTTACGAAAAGTGTTTGAAAGACTTTCTATATTTAAACTGAATGCTAATAGAAGCAAATGCAACTTTTCTTGTGACAGAGTGAAGTATTTAGATCATTGGATAACTGAAAAGGGTGTAGAAGTGGATGCTGACAAAGTATCTGCTATTCAAAAAATTCCAACACCAAAATGTGCTAAAGAAGTTCAGTCCATCCTACAGATTTGTTCCTGGTTCCGGAGATATGTTCCCCATTTTTCTGAAGTTGATAGGCCCCTTAGTGACTTAACTAAAAAGAATAAACAATGGACATGGGATAATACAGAGCAGAAAGCATTTGAAGAGTTAAAAAGATGGCTGATCTCACCACTTGTGTTGTCTCAGCCAGATGGACCCTTATAAGAACTGATGCGAGTAATTACGCTCTAGGAGCAATCCTTATCCAAGGAGAAAGACCGGAAGAACATGTGATTGAGTATGCCAGTCGACTGCTCAGTTCGGCTGGAGGAAATTATTTAACTACTGAAAGAGAAGCACTAGCGGTGGTATGGGCACTTGAGAAGTTCCGTGGCTATGTGGAAAATCAAGAAATCATTATTGCATCAGACCACTAACACTTGAAGTGGCTTATGAGTATTAAATTGCCACCCGGACGCTTAGCTCGATGGGCTCTTCAAATCCAGTCATATCACCCGAAAATTCTTTACACTCCAGGAAGATCTAATGTAATTGCAGATTTTCTGTCCAGACCATTTGATACAGAGGACAAATTTGTTTGTAACTTGAACACTATTTCCAAAGATTTACCATCCCGGAAATCTAAATGCATTCGCGAAAAACAATTGAAAGACGGGGGTGTAAGAAAGATCATAGACTGCTTTGAAAGTGGACGGAAAGATGAAAATTATGTAAATTGGACTAGTAGAGGTTATCTGATGAATCAAGGAATACTGTATCGATATTCGTCTGAAACAGAGTCAGAAAAAGCACAGCTAGTTGTCCCTTGTCACGAGCGAGAACGTGTCCTACAGCAATATCATGATTTTCCCACTGCAGGACATTGTGGAGCTGAGAATACGTATCATAAAATAGCTTCTAGGTATTTCTTTCCTCGCATGAGAAAGTTTATCACCGAATACGTGAAAGATTGTGCTGAATGTAACCGGTACAGATCTAACAACCAGAAACCTGCTGGATTACTCAGAACGCCTATTTATTCACAAAGATTTGAGACGTTGGCGTTAGACTTGTTTGGTCCTCTCCCAGAGACCCCAACTGGAAAAAAAAAATTTATATTTCTTGTTGAAGATACCAGTACCAGATGGGTCGAACTTTTCGCCCTAAGAGATGCCACAGCTATCAATTGCTCTAAAATATTGATAGAAGAAGTCTTCTTACGCTATGGTTTACCTAGAAGACTTATCAGCGACAACGGTGTACAATTCGTCAGTGCTGTAATGCAACAAACTTGTAAGATCCTGGGTATTAAGCAAGATCTTATACCTTTATACCATCCTCAAGCAAATCCTGCTGAACGAAAGAATCGAGACCTAAAACCGAAATTAGCAATTCTAGTTGGTGACTCGCATGATACTTGGGAGGACAAACTACCCATGATAAGTTTTGCTTTAAATACCGCAAAATGTGATTCTACAGGTCATACGGCAGCTTACCTTCAGTTCGGAAAAGAGCTGCGAACCACAGATGATGTCAATCATGATATTAGAGCTGTCATTGATAACGATAACTTCTTACTAGAGATAACACCTTACTTGAGAGAATTTGCACGCCTTACACCCATAATTAGAGAGCGTGTAGAGCAAAAACAAGATGCTAGAAAGGAGTACTTTGGCAAGAGGCATAGACCCGTTTATTATCAACCAGGCGATAAAGTTTGGATCACTTTACATCCCGTGAGTAAGTCCAAAACCAAAACAAGTAAAAAATTCATATCCAAGCGGAAGGACCTTATATCATATTAATTAATAGATCACCAAATACATATGATGTTGCAGATCCTGCAGTCCCTGATCAAGTACTCGGACCTACCATACTAGTATGTTGAAGTCCTATCAACAATCATCTAGAGATAAAGGGCCAATATACCCTTTGAAAAGTAGAGGAAGACCACGTCGACAACCTCAGAAGCTTCCTAATTTTTATCCTATCTCCTTGCCGGGACGTTGGTGGAGCCAGAGGGGACGTCGATAGCGCCCCCTGTCTACAACACCACCCATGACATCATCAACAAGGAAGCGAGTCCCTCTCCAGCAACCGTAGGAATGAAACGTATATCCATATGACTTTCATGTTTACCCTATTTCCTTTAACTTTATATGTTTAGATGTAGTTTTGTTTTATTTGAAGTATGTGTATCTGTGTTGTGCTCATATTGTACCCTAAATTGTAATAAATTATTTTGAGCTACTTAAGGAACTTATTTCTTTGTTCCTATTAAACTAGATAAGTGCAACAGTAGTTTAAAACTTTTATAAGCGATGTTCTTCTTGCCAAATAGTATTTAAGGAAATGTATTGGAAATTATTATTTAAGTATTTTTTAAACTTTTAATCTAGTTCTTAATGTTATTTAAATTATTACATATATATTTAAATTATAAATATATTCTATTTAGTTGACTAAAAATTATATTTTTTAAGTAATTTACAAAAATATTCTAATTCCCAAAAATTTATTTACTTTAAAATTATATTAAATTATTGGTTTAACAAAAATATTAGTACTTATATTATGTTTTTGTACTTCAATTTAAATGTAAAAAACTTCTCATTTTAAATTGCTTTTATATATTTTAGTTAATTTTAACTTCTCAGGGTAAATATCTTTAAATTTCATCAAATTCTAGATAATGAAAATTATAAAATCCTCAATATATCAAAAGGCAAAAGTCATCTGAATAATAAATGATTTTTCATAATATAGTAATAATAGATTTGCTACAGAAAATTTAGACCCTTGATCAATACCTTTAACATGAATAAATAATATATATCCATAAAAAATATTTTTATGAATGAAAGAGGAGCTTTCTAAGAATTGAAATGAATGTCTAGTAAGATTCATAAAAATAAAATATGAGTGCAACGAAGAGCTTATCTTTTGGAAAATGAATAAAAAGAGCCTAAAAGTCAAAGGAACAAAATCATGACTTTTATTAGCAAAATTAATTACTGGTTTCTTATTATACATGTATTCTTTGATTTTATAATATTTTCTAAGATATTTCAATAAAATGAAAACAAATTACCAAATTTATCCATATAACGGCTAAAGCTACAGGTACTTTACTGGATTTTATTGTATTCTTACGAAACTTTCGATTCGGCGTAATGTAAGCAATGTTAAGGTTAATACTCTCTTAGTTTTAAGTTTTTTAGTAAAAACAAAACACTTTTTTTTGTAAATTGTAATTTTAGTTGAATAATTTATTTTAGAGATTTTATAATTTGATATTCCTTAATTAAAAAGATATAAGAGAAGAAATTTTTTTAATAAAAAGTGCATTATTATTTGAGGTTTATCAAGGCAACAATAATAAATTGTTTTAGAAGCTCTTTCATACAATTTTTAAGATTTTATAATTTATTCTCTTAAATTGGAAAATTTTAGTCATGTATTAAATTTATTATTAAAGTGTATCTTCTATTGTGAAAAATATTAAATTGAAATAGAGTATGAATTAGAATTTTTAAACTCAAATTTATCAACTTCTTACGCTTTTTCGCTGAGTGGATTTCTAAACCTAAATTTTATTTATATTTGTGTATTTATTCTTTCATTTCTAATTCTATTTTTAATTTGTTCTATATAACATGATATACCAAATTGTATTATAATATGCTCTATATATTATTTATTATATAAAGCACATAATCTTTGCGTAAATTTACATAATGTGTTTCAGAATTCAAATAATTATTATTATTTTTTTTTTTTTTGAAATTTGAAATAATTAAAATTTTGTGCTACAGAGTGTTGAAAATTCCATTCCTCTATACTTCAGTTTGATTTATTTATTAACGCAATTAAATACTAGTAATAAAGTATTCATCAAAACGAGGTGACGAACAGGAAGCATCAAAACGACGTGACGTCAAATACCCGCCTAGATCTAAACGTCATACGATATAAGTAAGACCTCGGTGTACAAACCATACTAATATAGTAATCGCTTGTCTTGGCAATAAGTTGGCGTGAAGGGATCGCGATTAGTCATAATAAAAAGAAAGCGAAGAAACTTATTAGTGTTATAAAAGTGTAGAAAACGAACCATTTTAAAGTATATTTCTTTTTATTTAAAATAGTAACAAATGTAATTGTTTAATATTAAAAGGTACATACTGCTTTTATTTAAAAAAATGTGTCTTGTTACAGATTGTAATAGTTTTTTTTATATCATTAAATTTGCCCGTTATTATTAGGCAGAAAAAATGTAAACATATGTAATTGAAACTGCTAAAAGAAAATTTATTATACTGCAAAATAATCTTCTTGAATAGAAAATAATAAATTTCTGTGTCCTTCAAGTCAAAATATAGTACTTTTATCTCCTAAAATTACTCTTAATTATTATTATTTTGTCAAGCAAGGACGTATGCTCTAATTTAATCATAAGCAGAAACACCAACATTCTTTTAATTTATTTTTCATTGAATTCATTTAAAGCTATACCCTAGTAATTCACTTTTCTTCAGACTCCAAAGACATTGTCAGCAATAATAAATTGAATAGGATGCATGTTTCTCATAATAACCTGATTTTTAGTAGTATTAAATATTTTTGTTAATCTAATTTTAATATTATTAGAAAAGATGTACACCTTTTATCATAGTAAATATCATTTACTAATTTTTAAGAATATTGATTGGAAATCATTTTTTTGTAGTAAATGTTTCATATGCTGTTCTGCTAAGCATCAAAATTCTTTATGATGGGCTGAAATATATTGAAAAAAAAATTTATTTATAAATAGTGTTACCTTTATATATATATATATATATATATATATATATATATATATATATATATATATATATATATATATAATTTTGAATATTTATATTGTTTTATTTATTTTGGTTTTCCTAAAGTTGAACTATTTGTATTTTATTAGAGAAAAAGTACTTAATTTATGAATTCAATTTTTTTTTCCATTTTCGGTTAAATGGGAATAACAAATTTAAACACTTGAGGCTGAGATTAAGTTTAAAATAATTTGTTTATTTTAAATTTAATCTCTTCTGAAAAAGAAAAGCTTACTTGAGTTGTGTTTTCACATTTTTCAAAATTTTATTTATTTTATTTTTTTTTTAATTAGTATCGAAACATAACTGGAATTAAAATAAAGCAATAGAAATTAAATTCTTTAAAGGATTACGAACGTCGCAGTTTGTTTCTAGTAAGTACAAATTGTAAATAAATATTTTATATATTTAATTTCATTAAGAATTTACTGTTGTAAAAATGATAAATATGTTTAGTCTAAAAATTTAATATATCCCTTAGTAAATGATATTTCGACTCCGCAGGCGAAGGGAGCGTGAGGTTGTTGATGTCCTCTGCGTGTTCAACCCATCACAGACCCCCCTGTCGGGCCCGGAAAACAGAGCCGTTCCAGTAGCCGATTTCCGAACAGACGGGTTATTGCTCTACCTAATCGATGTTCTGGTCGGCCCTCCTGAAGTCTCTTGGCTCGTAACTGGAACAAACCAGACAAACCAATCCCCCAACCCAAACGTGTATGCATCACTTCTCACGTTTATTTATATTTTTATTCACATGACAAAGCCTGAGCGCGAGATGAGGCTCACGCAGTGGATGTAGATGTTATAATGTGGCGATAGTATGTTCTGAGACTGTGGTAGGCTTATGTGTGTCACCATTGTTTTGTTAGCTGGGTGGATGGGATTTATAGCAACTTTGGACTGATATTCCTCCGCTTTTAGCATTTGTGATCCTAATTGTATATCCTCATTGTATCCTAGCACATTTGCCACGGCCGCTTCCCTTAGTACCTGGAGATGTAGTCGTATTACACCCTCTAGGACGTAGTAAATAATATTTGTATTTATATTGAGTACTAAAATATATATATATTCATTTCTCTATTTACTTATTTAAGCTTTTTTCCTTTAGAGGTAACGTTAAATTTTGTCTATTAATCAAACTTGTCTTTTATTAATTTGAGGATTCTTTATAAATTTTAAAAAATTTGTAATATTTCAATAATTTAATCAATTTTAAAGGATAAAAAAAATTTAAGAGTAGGTACTTCCCAGAAATTAAGTCCCGAAGGTTGAGCTTATATGTAATACTTCATATATTTAAATTTTTCACTGATAATGAAATCTACTCTAATCAATTTTATATCTATCAAGTTGAATTAACATAATTATGTGGCAATGGTGAACTTAAGTAATATTATTTCTACAAATATTATAAATTATTACCTATATCATAAATTATTATTATTAATATTATATACCAATATTTCAAAAAGTATTTTTACTGTTTCATTTTGCTGCTCTGTGAGTATAACTTTTGTTAAAAGTTTTAAAATTAATTTTTAAATGCTTTGCAGAGAATACACAATGCTATTTTCACAAACAATCGCCTAACAGGTTGTTGTTGTTCTCGTGAGTCAGATATGCTGGCAAATTGGGGTGCGCTGCTCCACTTTTCCAACTGAACCCTATTTAGTGTGGAATCCTACTTCTTCAGTACACACACATGCCATAGTTTGTTTGTTTGTCGCTCAACTGTCATTTTTTGCACACGAGGGCTAATTAGACCGAGAACTACGGCTTAAAGTGGATTCCGAACCACTGCAAACATCTATGCCCAAGGAGGGATTCGAACCCACGAACTGTTGAACCGAAGACAAGAGCGCTAACCATTCGGCTACTAGCTCGGCACACACATGCCATAGGGACCCGTTTATAAGGTAGGCAACCATTCACACCTTATTCACAGACAAGGAAAGGACAATGACTGGATAGATAGAGAGAGAAAGTACATCCATGCCTGAACCGGGATTCAAACCCAGGACCTCCCTATCCGTAGTCAGGCACGTTGATCACTAGACAAGTTGGCCAGCAATCGCCGAACAGGTAAATGTTGTAATAGAAACTGCACCATGCTGAAGAAAGGTGTTCCAGGGAAGCAATAAAATTGTTAATATATAAATAAAATAAATTTTGTCTGTCAAAAATGAACAAGCTTTTTTCCTTAACTATGCTTGTCCTGGATTAATTTACATCTATATTATAAATTTAATAGCATTCATCACAGTTATTATTAAATATTATATTCTTTTTAAATTTTTTTTCTTGGAATAAATTTCAATATTTTTTTTAAAAAAAAGGAAAAATTTATTTTTATTTTAAGCAATTTAAAACATAATTTTCAAAATATTACCTAAAAAAAATTTGTATTAAAAAGTACTAATTTAATTAGACATGAGAAAACTACGTATAATATTTAATATAAGCTCTAAGAAGAATAAACTTTCTAGTAAACAATGATTTCAGCCACTTCATCGCAAATAAAGAAAAATTTGCTACAACAAATGTATAAAAAAGAGATCAAATTAACTAAAAACTAAGTATTCATCTTTCTAGTGGACAAAAAATGAGACTCTAGTGCAAGAATTCAGTATCTAAAATGCATCCATAAAACTATATATATATATATCTAGTATAGACAGTGCGTATAAATACATCCATATTTCGTACAATGCCGACGTCTCGTACACGTATAATGGACAAAATATGGTGAATTTTTGATGTGCCATAGATTTAAATTAGACCAAAAAGCGACGTTTTCTGGATTAGAGTACATCCCACTGTTGATGTCATATTGACATCTACTGGACGAAATTGTATTGTCTGGGATATGATGCTAATCAGAAAAATAATTTTCAAATCCTGTAAAGTAAACAAACTTGTGTGACAATACTTCATTTCAAAGTGAATTTTAAATAAATTTCCTTCATTTTAAAGATACCTTTTTGAGAGAAATACAAATTTGATTATTAAGGTCAGGTGAAAGATTTATATCTGAGAAGTTAACAGGTTATGTGTTGTAATTATAGTTGAAGTTACTAATTTATGAAAATTGTTTCAATGCGAAATATAATGTTTTTAGTGGAAGTAAATTTATAAATTTTTAATGCTATTATTTTGTTTTTATTATTGACAGCCTTCTATTTGTAGAAAGTTGTCCTTCAACATCTCTTTTAGTTTTGTTGCCCAGTGTGATATATTAATTAACATGGAAAGATTGTGTTAGATTCGGCTATTAATATTTCATTTGTAGTTATTGTTTTTTAATGTTTAATAAATTTAATAAACAGTTATTTTTATTCAAGGTTACTTATTTTAAGAAATTCACTAAATTGGGATTTTTTTAATTATAAAATTTTTATTTTACAGCATTTTTCCAAATTTCAGAAAGAAATTTATAAAATCGTATTTGAGTTTTAAATAGATCAGTGACATATTATTTATAAAACAGCAATTTTCATTTCTGAACTTTCAGACGTAATTCTGGTCGGTAACTAATTTTATTTTGTTGTGATTCATGACATGTATTTGAAATTTAAAAAGGAATTTGCAATAAGTCTTTTAATAAATATGGTGATTTATTTAGTTAACGAAATGTTTGTGTGATACCACAGTAAAATATAGAATAGAACTATATCCTACTCAATAGTTATTAATTCTGTGCAGCAGTGATAAATAAATAGTACAGACAAAATAGCACTATTAGAATCCTTCAGCCAAAATCTTTTTCGAAAGGATACTTGTTAATTTGAATTAAACTTTTGTTTAAAGAAACAGAAAAGCTTTCCAAGATAACAGACATGCATTTGATGCACAATTTTCTAATGTTGAAAAAAAGATAAAAAAAAAAAAAAAAAAAAAAAAAAAAACCCAGCGTCATTTGACGCCATTTTTTTCTGGTCTACGGGATTTTACACATGTACCAAAATAAATTTACTAAATAACATTAACAGTGTAAGATTTTTAATTTAATAAAAAAATTCCTTATACCCTTCTCAGTAACGAAATGAACTTTTGAGGTTGAAAGGAGACTGGATACACACAATATTATATTTTCTACGCAAAATCCTTTATAATATATAATTAATCATAAATATTAATTTATCTATCTTATATTTGGTAAAATGTAAGATAAAATTAATATTTGTACATTTTTTTCAACAGTGAGTAAACTCATTCACTATTTGTCCTGTTTATTTATAAACCAGTAGGACATTTTCCATCAGTCTAGCTTTTCACAATTTGCGTATTTGACAATATTCATGACAATATGTCAAATAGATGAGGCTTTTCACAATAGCCTCACCTATTTGACATATTGTCATGAAACTGTCTCGTTTATTTTAATATCATTGACAAGTTTAGTTTTGATTTTCAATCTTCTTTTGTAATGATTCGTGGGAAAAGGAAGTCAGGGATATGATCAATACATCCTATTGACATTTTAATTGTGTCTTCATAAATCAATTACCATGAAGGGATATTTCGTCTCACTCAGGAAAGGAGCCAATGAGTGCTTTCGTCAAGTAAAGATCATTCTATGACCAATCTGATCTGCAGATTTAGCCTTAATCTAATGACTTAGTTGGGATACTGAGTCGCACATTCTATATGTTTTTCTGATCTAAATGCCTATATATTTGTTACTATTATGGTCATTAATATCACAGAATTTCCTTTCACATTGTATTTCAGCATTACAGCTTGAATTGTTACCTCTATTTATGTTAGAGGAAGCGTATTAAAACTTTTTCTAAGAAATTTCTGTGAAACTAGTGGGAACGTAGATACAAGAGGGGATTTACAAGGCCGTAAATATTTTCCTGCTTTTCTTCAACAGTAAGCATAGCTGACAATTTTAAAAGGAGGAAAAAAATCAAACATTTCCGTTTTAAAGAGAGAAGAATTCGAATGAGGAATGTTAACTGCACTAAAAAGGCAAATGTGTACCGGAAAATACCGTTCATTTTCATATTAATCTAACACTTTAATCACTCACTTATATCAAAAGTATCAACAATCGCAATTCTTACAGTTCTTTCGAGGCTGTACATTATCGAGTAAAAATTTGTAGGGTATTAGATTCAACTTAAATACTAAAATTTTCAAACCCTTAAATTTTTTTGTGAACCTATAATTTGTACCAGTCTCGAATAATTTTTTTTTCCTTCAATGAGTACATTAGTTATAGATCTGTCACATTATTTTTAGTTTGTATGCGTGTGATTAGTTTATTATTTAGTATATTAATTAATATTATTAGTTTGATTGATCCTAAAATTATTTAACTAATAAAATTTTTATAGTGTTATGAATGTCTCTCAAGCACATTTTAAATAATTAACAAGAATTATATTATATTTACCAAATCCGTTCATAAATCTTCTCAGATATTGATGTAAATGTAATTTAATCTGCAATGAAATAAAAGAAATTAACTTGAAATCAAAGATTTATTATTCAATCAGAAAAATAAACTTTTTTATAGATTTTAAAAATGTGTACTGACACTACTTTTAATGAATTTAAACTATAATATTATAAAATTTTGAAAATTAAGGGAACACAAACATACATGAACAATTTGAGTATTAAAGTTTAAAAAATATTTAGAAAATAATTTTTCCCAAAATAATATTTTGTAAATAATAAATTCAATATAATTAAATGAATAATTTAATTTCGTCAGAAAATATCAATTAAATCCAGACTTATGAGTTAATATTTTTTGGAGAGAATTATTAGACAATCAATAGTTGATATTCGGTTGAATGTATAATATATAAAATAGGTTTGATAGAAATTTTAGCTAAAATGTTTTTGTTTTGGAAGTTTTATGAAAAAATGAGTCTTGATTCAATATACTATCTCAAAACCTGTATCTAATTTTGCGCAAATTTTCTTTAAAAAAGCTTTCTATCTCATTTTGAAAGAAAGGAAATTTCAAAGTCGTTGTGTGAAGGAAGTAGTGGAGAGAATTATTAGACAATCAATATTTGATATTCGGTTGAATGTATAATACATAAAATAGGTTTGATAGAAATTTTAGCTAAAATATTTTTGTTTTGGAAGTTTTACGAAAAAATGAGTCTTGATTCAATATACTATCTCAAAACCTGTATCTAATTTTGCGCAAATTTTCTTTAAAAAAGCCTTCTATCTCATTTTGAAAGAAAGGAAATTTCAAAGTCGTTGTGTGAAGAAAGTAGACCATTATTAATCATCGATCCTCGTTTATTTTCCACAACAAACACTGTGGTAAATATCAATCCACTGAAATTTTTTACTAGTTCATTATCCTAAGTAAGTTATTAAGTGAGGTTAACCAGGTTAGTTAAAATTATATAATGTTTACTAGTAAAAGCGCATAGTTACACTGAATGGAAATTAATAAAAAACACTTAAAAAAAGAAAAACAAAACTGAGTTTTAAAAATTCATTTTGAAGCTGTCATATGTATATTTAAGCTACTATTTTCATATTTTTGTGTGTTTGAAACCAATTCATTATGAAAGTAGACTAAATTTATGAAATTAAATGCTGGGAAAAAAGTTGAATGGTACTTTAAATATTATATTCAATTAAAATACAAAATTTATTTATCATTCATATACAAGTTTCAATATTTTTATATCAAAAATAAATAGTTTCATTACATTTTAAAACAAGTAAACTTTTTATCAAATACGTTATTAAATCCTTAAAGAATTTCTTAAATTCGATTATGTGTATCTGAGGAAAAGTAATCAGCAGTGGAAAATTATACTGGATACGAAATTAACTAAAACATGTAACTTTTAAGCTTTTCCCCTAATTTTAATTGCCACTCTAAATAAGCATACAAAAAGATAATTAAAATTTTTTTCTTTTATGAATACTTTTCTTAGATTATTATTAAAAAATCAAATAGCGAAGCATCAAGTAAAATAAGTTTTGAAAGGATAAATTTAATAAGTTTTGAAAGTTAATTTTCTAAGTATATATAGACACTGTCAACACTTAACTTGTATCGCAGTTGCATCAATTTCTTGACTGAAAAAACAATCACATGCATTTGATTTTCTACAATATGAAAACAGTTTCCGAAACCTTACCTTTTTGAGTCGTAACTCCAAAAAGCAGTTTGCTTATTTCCTCAAAATAGTTTTATCAAAAAAATGTTGCCTCACAAAAAGCTTCGAGTGTAGTACGAACTAGACTTGCAGCTGCGAGAGAATGAAGCGTACAGCTGAAAAATATTTTGATAAATTCCTCACGGAGCACGACCTCTAGTATAGAATGTTATAAACATAATGAATAAACAATAACGAGTTATAAAAATGATCATAACTGTATTATGAAAATGCATTTTCCTTTACTTTTTCTTGTTGCTTTTGTAAAGATTATTCGATTACTTTGATTTCAATGTCATGGTATAAAGGGTTTTTTCCTTAACAAAGAGTGACATGAAATTTTATGAACAAATATTTTTCTTATGTAAGAAGCTTATATTCACAGAATCGAAGTATATGGAAGTTTATGACATATGCATATGAGAGGGTTGTGTTAAAATTGTTTTGAAGAGCTCTTTTGATTATTTGTTTGACAACTAGAGATTTCATAGAAAGTTTTGATGATAAATAGAAAAATGTGCATGTTATTTACATTTTTATATTTCATTCTACATAAAATAAAAACCATATGATTTTAAATTTTTACGTTCTGGAAGAAAATTTCGCTTTTATACTGCACAAAACATACGAGTCATTTAGACCATTGTCTTCAATGTTCCATATTCCAATGGTATTGTCATGTACTACTAGTAATAGGTGTGAACACTGAGGTGGTACGCAGAAGAGCTCAATACCGATAACATATGTTTGCATGCAGACTCCTTCAACAAATGGTAGTAGTGGCTGATTAAGTCACGAAAAATCGAATGAAGTTGATTTGATGTATACAAACTCTTGAAATGTACTTGTGGAGTCACTTGCATTTTCTCATCAATTGGCTTTGCAAGTTTAAGCAAGCACTGATAAAAAAAATTGGGAAACGAGCAAAAAGATGAAAACTTTATGCCATTGCGTGACAGTCATGCATAGACCTAACATGTATACTGCTTTATGTAGTAAGTTTTAGGCAGAAAAAATATACTTCCGAAGCCCCAAATTGCTTGCATTTGACCCAAATGTTTATTATTTGGCATGAGATCCTCTCGAATAGTTAAGACAGATACATGAATGGTATCTATGATTCCATTAAGGTCATTGATACAATTTTGAGGTTAACATAAAGTCTAGAAAGGCGTATAGGTTGAATATAAAGTCTAGCAAGCTATTCAACATTATTTAGAGCCATTTTTTAGATCGAAGGTGATGACAACTTATACAGAAGGGCACCCAGTGGGTGTGCCATCTTTGTCTCGAAAGTGAAAGGATATAGAAACACACTTACAGAGAGAAAGGAACGTCCATGCCCCAAATAGGATTCCAACCCAGGACCTACTGCTTCCAAGGTAGAGTTGCTTATCACTCCGCCATTGGTTGGTTCCTTGAAAATATACTATCCAATAATTATATCAACATCTACTTATTCGCAATTATCTGAACAAGATGCAATGAAATATAAATTTGATTGTAAAATTTAATGATGAAATAAAAGTAAATTAATAAAATTTTATGAATATTTTTTGACTAATCAATAGTTAATAATTCCTAAGAAATTTATTTCAATATATGTATACATTTACAAGTATTTAAATTGATATTATCAATCAGCTTTAACGTAAACTATTTATGAATGGAAAATAATACGAGATTTTCCTCCTTGAATAAATTTTGATAAGAAAAACTGAAAACAATAGAATTTCTAGGAAAGTATTTTACAGAGAACAAAAATCAGTTTACATATGTTTAATGGAACAACACTTTTTAAAACGCTTAAAATGAAGCTTTCTAAATGTCCTGATCTTGAATCTTAGGGCTCTTGTCAATAGCCTCGCTCCAGGTAAGTAAGCACAAGCTGCGTAAATAGACATCCAATTACAACGCAAAGCAAACTCAGGTATTGATAATAAATGTCTGCTTGTAGAAATTCATGAGCACAGGTATATACAATGATAAAAGTCTGAAAATTATCATGAATGAGTAACGAAACCTGAATTTAATTCAAACATTATTCTAATAAGACATTTTAATTAAATGGAAATCAAATAATATCAATGCGCAGTATCTTACCATTGAATTATGTATTTGTTAAACTATTTTTCTACATACCGTTTTATTGTGATATAAAGAGTACAGATCACAGTGTTTCAGGCTAGTAATATGATCCCAATCTTTGCATTGGAAGACTTGACAAAAAGTGGATTTATCTGGAATCATTACAGGCTTTTTTACACGCATTTTTTATCAGAGCAAATTTCCTTTCCTTGGGAATATCTCTGTAGAAACTCCTTCAGGAATCGGCTGCATCCAGAGTAACTAAATCTTGAATTACTTTCGAAAACAGTTGAAATATATATATATATATATATATATATATATATATATATATATATATATATATATATATATATATATATATATATATATATTTAACTTGAATCTTATAGGAATTATCAGCAACACTACTTAGAAAGGAAGGCTAGCTCACAAAGTAGAAACTGTAAGTAATGTATTGACTTTGTATTTTTTTTCACCACTGTCATGCTTTTTTTTTTTTTTTGCTCTCAAAAACTTTTATTCACACATATATGCCCACAATTCACACTTACAGCCCAATAAAGTCTTCTTATTGCTTATAATTGTTTTCTTCGTGTTATATATATAATAAATAAAATATTTTTGTTTCAAGTATAAGGATATTCGGGGAGTCAACAAAATTAGATAATGCTAAGTGAAATCACCAGGAAACCATTGTCTTCATATAAAAATTTTATTTATATAAATAAAAGAAACATGTGTGAGTATTTTAGGAAATTATATGAAGAATTTTCCGCAAAGAGAAAATACTTCTTCCGTTGTTTCTCTTTCCTTGCAAACTTTTACCAGAAAAAAATATTCCAGGAAGTTGAATTTTTATTTATCTTTACTAAGTTCTAAGATCCCCTCAAAAATTTTAAAATAGTTATTTTACTTTTCGAAGGGTCTTCTTAAATGTTTTATTTTAAAACTCTAAGGAATAAAATTAATTCACGAGAATAATACTAAAAATAAATTAATATAAATTAAAACTCTATCTCATTTTATTACAGTAAAAAGTTAATTATCATAATTTATTGATATTATTTACTTTTAGGACTATGTATTTATTTAAAAAAATCATAGATATATAAATGTGTCATGTTGATGATGTGCCATGTTCAAAATATATTTATATAGATCTCAATTATTAGTATATTATATACTTGATGGCATTCTTGAGACTGAGAGAGTTTTCTTAGAGAGAAATTTCTTTTAAACTTTTCCCTTTTATTGTTATTGAGATAGTGATACAAACTTTTGATTTCTTTTTCCACACAATTCTCAATAAAATAAAATATTATCAAGTATTCTTTCTTGAATGAGTACATTATTTTTCTTATGTAGGGAAATTAGTTAAACAAGTTTTAACAAAACATCACAATTTCCATTTTGAATATTGAAACATTTACTACTTAAAAAGTGGCTGATGCAGTACAAAAAAGCAAACGCAAACGTGAAACTGACTTAATGAAAAATATACATATAAGTAAGTCTACTAGTAATACTCAATTTTCAGTTATAGCATTCGAAATTTTATTTTTTAAGAAATCAAAAGTACTTTAAGAAAAGAAGTCAATATACTATAAAAATTTTTCCAATATAATATACTTTTGGAACGGTATCTTATGCATGATTACGATATACAAAATATGTTTGATTATGGCAGTTATTTTGACCTACTTTAATAAAATGTACCCTTTTGAATAGTATTCAAAAATTATTAGTTGTGGCAGTGGTTTCATTTCCCTATTTACTAAGTCTCAAGCAATATGATATTTTTTGCAGCGCTCACCTACTGATGTGTTAGCTAACAAATCATATAATGCACACACACACACACACACATATATATATATATATATATATATATATATATATATATATATACATATTAAAATAAAAAAACTTATTTAAATCTATAAAAATCTAATTCCACTCTTATCGAAATATTATCTTTCAATAATATTTGTTACCTCCAGAGTTCAATATTTTGCTTTTATTTCCCAGAATAATTTGGTTTATTCTGTAATGAAAATACGCTAACTGTGTGTATGTGTGAGGAGCAACAATGTTCTTCCACATAATATATAGCGGAAACTTAATAATTTCAGGTATGGTTATCTAACAGTATATTTCATACTAACTACTGCGCTAAGCAATGGAAAATAACAGCAGCAGTTCAAGTTGAAATTGATTGGGTTTCCGATCACTGGGCAAATTAATCAATCAATTCCAATTAGGGTTGCAGATGCAATTTGGGAAGATGTACCATAGCACATTCATCATGATAATTTGCAATTCTCTTTGGTTTCGAGGTTAAATGTTTCACCTTGATATTCTAATTTTACCTAATTACCTTTCAATTGTTCGTCAATTTACCAACTTTCATGTTTATTTTTGCTGTTTAACTTTTTGCATTAATACTTCCCTATTTGACAGCTAAATTCATATTTTCCAGAAATAGCATACTCAATAAATAAAAAAGACAGAAAGTAAAATATAAAATAAGAAAATAACACATCATTATCCTAAAAATATTTGGTTGTTTAGTTTATAATAGATTTGGTTGGTTGTTTAGTTTTAACTTAATTTTTAAAAACCGAAAGCCAAATAATGTTGTTCGATTGCATGAATTTTTAAATGAATTATCTGAATTAAATATTCCCAAACATTATATTAAAAGCAGACATTTGTTATTATCACCTGCGAGAAACGAAGTTGTAAAACAGGGAATTGTCAAAGAGTCTCTTCTAGAAAAAAATCTCCATATGTAAAAGCATGGTTATCTTGGAAATAAATAATATATTTTGATTTAAATTGTTCTTATTCTAAAAATAATATTACTATTATGTAATAAAAAATATTATAATGACCTATTATACGAAATAAATTTATTATTTAGAAACAACTGCCATAAAATAATTGACAAACACATGAATATAAAATAATATAATATTTATTAATATTTACATTTAGTTTCTTAAAAGTCATTTGCAACATATCTGAAATTTTATCTTTCACATAAATTAATGACCAATCATGAAAAGTAGAATCATTTAAATTACAAATACAATATAATTTGTGCAAAATTCATTTATAACATTAAGTGGATTAACAATTAATAAAATATTTTCTCCTAAAACTTAATATTTATAATAATCATCGTAATTTAAACAATCATGTTGCGTCTGTGAGGGGTGATCTATTTTACACCCATAGCATTTAAATTTCTCATTCACTACAGAACGAGTTTCTAATAATATGCACTTTAACACACTTTCTATAATGTCTTGATTGGGACAATTATTCACTCCTTGATATTTTAAATTAATTTTTGATTTTTCATTTGATAACATAGTTGGAAAAATTTCACAAAATTGAGTAGTTTGTATACACTTATTTATTTCATAAATGAAAACTGTTAATTTGTTAATATCACATTGCTGTAAAAAAATTTTACTTTCCTCGATTTTGAATTTATTTTGATTAATTTGTAATAATTTTAAAATGCGTTTTTCATCTATATTCATCACTAAAAGTTCATTATTAACCACAAAACTGGTATCTTTATATTTTAAATAAAAATCAGTAAATGTTTCACAAAACTCATACCAAGTTTTTAAACTCATAGATAATCCATTTTTTGTGGGTAAAAGCATATTGGCATTCTCTATAAATTCACGCAATTGTATTTTTAAATTATTTTCATAACAGTTTAGTGTAATAAACATATCGAATCCCAAATTCCACCGACGAATTTCTTTGAAAGAGGGTTTTTTCTTTTTAATTAACGAAGAATCCACTATGTATTTTTGTAACCAATCTCCACTAGGTAATTCATCACAAGATTGCTGTGAAAAATAAATATTTTCAGCATTTTGAACACAATAAATTTAATGCACAATTTCATTCTATAAGATTAATACTTACATTAATTTCTCCCAAATTCTGAGACACTTCAGTTCGCAATCGCTTAGACGGGAGCATACAAATAATAAGCTCTTAAAAATAAAATTAAATTCATTTTGAATACTTTGATATAAAGATTTAAATAAAATATAATAATATTATATAAGATTAATACTTACACAATTTGTTTTTAATTAAAGGAAAAGGTTATTTTAATTAAAGGAAAATTTTGATTTTAGATCATTATACTAATATTTTTATTTTCCGTAGTTTATTGACTTTGGTATTCCTGAAGAGGAATTGAGAGAAATTCTCAACGCTGGAGAATTACAAGATGAATAGAATGACTCAAATCCGGTTTGGGATGTCGAACCTTATACATCGTCTAGTGGCGTATCGTCAACTATCAAACAATCAAAGGCTGAACCATTGATTTCAAACTCATCTGCTCATGTGAGTACTTGCATATTTTTATGATATTATTTTGTAATCAGAGTAATATATAAAATTTATACCAAGTCCTTTTTTTGATAAGATAACTAATACAGTTTTAAAGCATACACGTGTTAGTAATAGAATTCCCTCTGCAATTTAAATTTTCTAACATTAATATTGATTCAAAGTTTACTAAAGTTTGAAAAAATAATTTTAACTTGAATTTATATTTGGAAATTATCATAACACAATTGTTAGTAAAATATATTTAGTTAGTTATATACTCTACAAAATTATAATAATAAAATCTATTAAAATATTAAATGCTCATAAAATAATAAAAGAGAAATAAAATTCTAAAATGAGCTATTTCGGTTTTTAGGTTTGCGATCAGTGTGGTAAAAGGTTTACCTTGAAGCGTAATTTAAATCAACACTTGAAGATTCATAGTGATATTAAAAATTTTACTTGCAACATATGTGATAAAAAATTTACACGTAACAATGATTTAAAAAGGCATGTGTTAACACACCAGCGCAATAAAATGCATGCATGTAAGGTTATAATTAACTGCACATGTTCGCACAACACATCACGTAAAACGTAAGTACACGGCCGTACCTATCCACCCTAAACGTCTTCGAGTTCAGCAAAGAGCCCTCCACACTTAACCATTTTCACGTTAGAACCTCTCGAAGAAAATGAATCTGATTTTATTCTATTCTTCGGTGAGATGAGACCCAAGATTCGTTGTAAGTTGTTGGAGGAACTTTAAGAAATATCATAGATTAAATGGTACGGAGTGGTGAAAGTTTTAATAAGCAGAATGTCTGAAGATGGAGAATTAGAATTTGCCTCTCCCTTCTTCTGTTCCAAATGTTCTATTGAACTCACAACCGATACAATGGACAAGCACATTGAAGAAGGTGAAACGAAAACTCTCACCTCTTTAGACGAGTTTACAGAGAGGGAATCTGGTTGGGTGTTGGAGAAAATTTTGTTCTTTAGCATAAATTCAGCAAAATATCATCCATTAGTCGCAAGTAGCTACATACCTCTCCCAAAGAAAATAGCCCTCAAAAAGGCTGTTTTAAACATCCAGAATAATGACCGCAAATATCTCCTCTGGTGTATATTAGCTTTTCAATGCAATATTCATCGGAGAGATCCTGAACGTGTCGGTTATTATTCGAATTTTGAAACCGATGTTAGTTTGGGAGGGGTTGAATGTCCTGCTTTTGTAGGCAAAATTCCAGCCATCGAAACATTTTGAACAATTTTCCTATCAATGTCTTTTGATATGATGAGGAAGTTTTCCCTCTGTATATTTCTGACAGGGAATATGAAGATTGTTGCAATCTATTGCTCATTTCCAATGAACAGACCACTCACTACTGCCTCATAAGGAATTTTTCAAGGCTAATGAGTGATCGTACCATGCATAATGGTACACAACATTATTTCTACAGGTGTCTCCGCCGTTTTGCTGAAGAACATTCATTAAGGGAACATACTATTCACTGTCGTAAGATGGTCCTTAAAACATTAAAATGCCCAATAACGAAGATAACAATTTAGAATTTTCTAATTATCATTTCCAACATCCCGTACCCTACATAATTTATGCAAATTTCGAAACAATCATAGAAAAATATCGACATGCACACCAAACACCACAACATCTTACACAAACAACATTGCTCACCATAAACCATGTAGTTATGCCTATATCATCCTAAGACCAGATGGTAACACACTAAAACCTATTACAGTAAACAGAGGACCCAATGCTGTTGACAACTTCATTGAAAATATATTACGTGAGAAAGAGGAATTGGCCAATAAATTAATTACAATAGCCCCTTTAAGAATGACAGCAGAACACGAACACTCATTTAGAAACACCTCTAATTGTAATATCTATAACACACCACTTGGAACTGATCGAGTTAGGGACCATGATCATCAGAATTTTTCAACACCTAAGTATAGACACGCACTACATACCACATGCAATTTAAACTAAGTTAAAATATTCCAGTAGTATTCCATAATTTAAAACACTATGATGGTCATTTAATTATGCAGGGCTTGGAGAAAGTCAAAGATCATTCCTTGAGTGTAATCCCTCATAATTTGTGAAAGCATATTTCATTTAGTTTAAGTACATATGGTATATAAAATATATGTATCCTTAAATTTCATCGATAGTTTTCAAATCATGAATTCGTCCCTTGAAAAATTAGTATCTAATCTAAAACCTCATCAATTCAAAATTTAAAACAAAATTTCAATAATTCTAACGTTCATTTACTGTTAAAGAAAGGAGTACATCCCTATGAATATATGTCTGATTTTTCCAAATTTAATGAGGAAATGCTTCCTCCTATAGAAGAGTTTTATAGCTCTTTAACAAAAGAAAGTATTTCCTCTGATGATTATTATCATGCTCAAAACGTTTGGCAAAATTTTAACATTAAAAATTTAGGTGAATACAATTACTTGTACGTTAAATCTGATGTGTTGCAGTTGGCTGATGCGTTTCAAAATGTTCGGTCATTTTGCATGCAATACTACGGTCTAGATTGTGCACATTTAATAACTGTTCCCGAATTAGCATGGCAAGCATCGCTAAAAATGACCAAAGAAACACTCGAACTATTCACGGATATAGACATGCATTTGCTTATAGAACGTAGAATTCGTGGGGTGTTTCTATGATAACACATCGGTATTCTGCAGCAAATAACAAGCACATGTAAAATTATCGCGAAGATGATGTATCGAAATATATCATGCATTTAGATGCAAATAACTTGTACGGTTGGGCTATGTCTTAACCACTACCTTTTGGAAAATTCGAATGGATTTCACCATCTGATCAACTTTTGTGTAGTAGTGATTAGTGATCAACTTGTTCTGTAGAATAAAGCTCAACTCGAACAAATACAAACATTTATTTAAAAATTAACGTTAATAGTATTATATATTAAAATTATAATTAATAGAAATTTAATTATGGCCCTACACGGCCAACAGAACAAACACCCAAGGAGCGCCAGCTGAACCTTCTCGTTCGCTGGTCCAAGGCAATCTCTCCCCGCCGGAGCGGACCCCCTCCTCTCCTCTCTCCTAATGACTACAGCGCCATCATATGAAGAGAATGAGGAGTATCCTAACACTACACCCTTCCCGCAAGTTTTGGGTTTATGTTCCACATAAACACATAACTGAATTAAATATGTTAGGATACACACATAAGAATAACACAGACTTAATAATATTTTTCAAACAATTAAAGAAATATAAAACATTAAATAAATATGAACTTAGAATTAGAAAATAACTATACGTATATAGAGAAAAAAATATTTGCAAATGAATTACTTAAAATTCACAAGTATGCATAGAATAATTATTAATAATATGTATATAAAAAGATATAAAACAAAATTAAAACAAATCTATCCACTAAATATATATAAATTGAAATTATTGAAAATAAACAATATACTAGTAACATTAATGTAAACTAACAATATACCAATACAATTGACATAAAGAGAGAGAAACAATATACCAAATACAAATAAACCAAAATATTTCCACTGAAATGTATTTACATATAGAGAGTCTTTACACTAAGCACTAAATTCAGTTTTTATCTGATAAAGTCTAGATAAAGCCTCTGCATGAGGCATCTTAGCTCCTGCACAATGTTTTATAGTTATATTATATCTCTGAAGAGCAAACACCCACGTCTGAAGACGAGGTGATTGAGGCGCACATTTGGTCAAGTATGGTAAGGGATTGTGGTCAGTATTAATCTCAATTTCTGAACCAAAAATTGTTGAGTCAAACCATTTTAACGACCACACTATTGCATAAACCTCACGTTCAATTGTTGACCAGGATTGTTGGGTTTTAGTCAATTTTTGACTAGCATATGAAACTGGATAAATCTTATCATTAGCACGCTGTGACAGGCAAGCACCAACTCCTACTTGAGAAGCATCAGAGTAAATTATGAAAGGCTTACCTAGTGATGGAGTGTGAAGTGAAGGTGCCTTAACCAGGGCTTGTTTTAGAGACATAAACACTGTGTCGTGCGCTTCAGTCCAGGGAATATTGTCAGGCACGCGTTTTTTAAAAAGCTCAGTTAATGGATACACTAATTCAGAGTATTTAGGAATGTACTCACGATAAAAGTTACACAAACCTAACACACTTCGAAGATCTTTTTTGGTTGTTGGTCTTTTAAGTTGCAGTATAACTTGCACTTTTTCCGGATCAGGTTGATGTTCACCAGAGCCAATAATATGTCCTAAGAACTTGATACGAGGCTTGGCAAAATCACACTTGTTTATATTGACAGTAAAGTTGAGCTCCTTTAATTTTCTTAAAATAATATTTAGATGCAACAAATGTTCTTCAAAATTATTTGAAAATATGGCTATATCGTCAATATAAGCATGTGAAAATTCCTTAAACGAAGATAACGCTTTATTCATCACCCTTTGAAATGTAGCGGCGGCATTTTTCAATCCGAACTGCATGACTTTGAAACGATATTGAGATCTATGGGTTTCGAATGAGGTGAAATCACGACTAGCTTCCTCTACTGGAATAGCCCAGTAGCCCTTCAGTAGATCCAATGTGGAAATAATACTAGCCTTTCCAATACAATGAATTAATTTCATTGAATCTTCCATAGGAAAATCATCCGTTTTTGTCACAGCATTAAGAGATCTGTAGTCGATACACATCCTAATTCCTCCATCCTTTTTGTTTACACATACCACCGGATGTGCTATTTCAGCCGAGCTCTCCTCTATGAGATCTAATTCCATTAGTTCATCGATCTGGTCATCTATTTGGGATTTAAGAGCCTCTGGAATTCGGTAAACATAGGGTCTTTTACGTTCTCTCCCTTTTTCTAATATGATCTTATGTTCATCAACTTTGGCTATTTTTACATTTCCAGTAAACAAAGTCCTATAATTATGTAATAAATCCAAAATCTTTTCCCTATCATCTTTAGGTAAATGCTGCATACATACATTTTTCAGAGGATCTTCGGTATGTAATTTACTAGTAAGTCTTGGAGGAGCATGAATTTCACCAAAGGCTTCGTCGTCTTCAAAGATAATTCCCACAGCATTGATTCTTGGATAATATTTTCTGATCTTGTTTACATGGCAATGTCTAATATTTCCATCTGGAAGTTTAACTTTATAGGAGTTAGGTGGGCAGTGTTCAATTACCTCACCGGGACCTGTCCACCTGGCATACAATTTGTTAGAAGAGTCCGGAATCAATAAATAAACCTGATCACTCACCTTAAATTCCTTAGGAACAGTTCGGCGATTGAAGTAGTCGGTGTAGGCTTGTTGTTTTCCAGCAGCTATCAATGAGACTTGTTCAACGGCTCTTTCAAATTTTACCTTCTGATCTTGTAAATAATCAACAACAGATTTACTCATATTTAATGGAATAGAGATTTCACCATTCCAGCTTGATTTCAAAACACTTAAAGGTACTCTCGCTTCTTTGCCGTACAAAAACTTGAAGGGGGAAATGCCAGTAGTGCAGTTAGGCCCTTCTCTGTAAGCAAAGAGTACATAAGGAATATATTTATCCCAATTGCTGGGATCTGATCGTATGACATGATGAAGAGAGTTCTTCAGAACCTTATTATATCTTTCAATTAATCCATTGCTGGCAGCATATGCTGGTACTGAAAAATCTGGGAGAGCATCCTAAGCGATTAATAAATTCTTGCGTTAATTTAGAAGTAAAATTAGTCCCTTGATCACTGGCAATAATATTTGGAATACCAGTCCTCATAAAAATTTCTAATAGCGCATCACAGGTTGCTTTTGCTGTTAAAGAACGTAAAGGAACAGCCTCTGGCCACCTCGAATGCTGATCCATCAGTACTAAAACATATTTGCGTTTACGTGCCGACGAAGGCTCAATCGGCCCGATAATATCCACGTTCACAGCTTCAAACGGCAGGTCTGGTCTAAGCACTGGAGAAATAGGAATTTTATCGGAAGACTTCTCAGGAGACCGTAATTGGCATTCTTTACATGATTTACAGAAATTTAAAATATCATTTGACATATTCGGCCAGTAAAAACTATATCTAATTCTCTCCTTTGTTTTCTTTAATCCCATGTGACTTCCAAAAACAGAGGTATGAGCCAAATCCATAACTTTCTGACGGCGACATTTCGGTAAAATTTACTGATTTACAGTTTCACTACAAACTTTCTCTTTGTGGAATAAAATGCCATCTAATTCAAAATATTTGCCCTTGCTACGTGATAAAGAAGATCTCACTTCATCCAAAGAGGCGCATTCTTGTTGTTCTTTTTTAAATTGTAACAATTGACTCAATTTACAATTTGTTTCGGTTCCCATCACTTGCACATCATCAGAAACAGTCGGATTCGTGGCGTCATTTGAACGGAGCATCTGACCCATATTTTCGGCGCGTGATGATTCAGCAGTCTCCTTATGATATTCAACTTCTTGCGACGCCAAAACAAAGCAGGCGGCAGACTCCTTGTTTTCTTCTAGCACTTCATTTTCCAATATATAAAAAACTTTCGTTGGTATTATACATTGCCCTTCGATTTTATTTGTAACAGCTGCAATTATTTCGATGGGTTTCGAAAACATTTTATTTTCTGTTTTCAACGCTACTTGAAAGCTCATTAATTCAGTTTCTATCCTTTCGCCAAAAGCACTGATTAAAACGACTCTTCCTTTTTCTGTTTTCGATTTTGAAATGAAGTCATTATTTATGACTGGAAGTTGGCATCCAGAGTCTACGAGAGCCTTTACCGGGGTATTATCCACGTAAATATCCACATATTGAAGAGGATTTATTTAAATTTCCATTCTCTTTTCTTTTAATAACTGGGAGCGAATTTCTGCTGTTAGAACATCGCTTTTCTTATTTGCTTTAAATCTTTTTGGACATTCTCTCGCAAAATGTAAATCTCCACAAATATAACATTCTTTCACAGTTCTTTTTTCAAAATTTTCTTCTTTCCGGAAATTTTTAAATTTTTGTTGTCTAACATACGGAGGGATTTGCTTTGACTCTGCCGAATATTTTTGTGTGTGTGTGTGTTCTTCTTGTTCCTTATAATTATATCTTTTGAAATATTCTTTGCGAGGAAATTTTTTCGGTTTGACACTAGTATTCATTCTGACATTTTCATAATCATCCAATTTACTTGTTATTTCTTCTGGAGTTTTAAAATTCGACCAAACATCAATAAAATGTTCTTTTATTTCTAAAGGAACTTTGCTTTTTATTTGATCGGTTATTATTAGATCACATAGTTCTTCAAATGTTCGTATCCCAAGTCCACTGATCCATTCGAAGAAATAATTTTTCAGTTCATAAGCAAAATCTCCCCAGTTTATTTCTGGTTTCTTATGTTGTTTCGTGAAGAACTGTCTATATTTTTCTGGAGTTAGTTTATACCTTTTCAGAAGTAAACTCTTTACTTTGTCGTAATCCTCGGTGACTTCTTCTTCTCTTGCTATAATTTGCACAACGTCATATGGCAATAATCCGATTAAATGCGCAACCCAAAGTTCTTTTTTGATTTCAATTCTCTTGGCTTGTCTTTCGAAGAGGACAAGATATAAACTTATATCATTTGTTTTGGGATCAAACTTCTGTAAAATATTATTTAAATTTAATTTCGCCTTAAAATGAAAATCATTACCAGTATCTCGTAAGTTATCTTCTCCTGTTCGTTCCTTTCCCATTAAACTTAGTTTTTGAAGCACGAACTCCATTTCTTGTTTTCGTTTTTCTATTTCCATATTCCATTTTCGTTCTTCCATTTCTCGCACTCTTTTTCGTTCTTCCATTTCTTGCAATCTTTTTCGTTCTTCAATTTCTTGCAATCTTTTTCGTTCTTCAATTTCTTGCAATCTACTTCGTTCTTCGATTTCTTGCAGTCTTCTTCGTTCTTCAATTTCATTTCTTTTTCGTTCTTCAATCAACAAATTTAAGAATTCTTTAATGAAATCTTCATCGTAATTCTCACTTTCTGTTATCAATTTTTTTAGTTCGTAAAGTTTTAAATTGGTAGCATTCTCAATGCCTAATTCTACCGCAATAGTTCGTAAATCTTCTTTCTTTCCTTTTGCGAGAAAGCCATCTCAATTTCTTGTGAAATACAAACAGTCAAATAAGCAAATTCACAGTTCCGTTTCAGATTATGTCAGAAACGTCAGATCGTAATCCTGTCGAGTGCGACAGTGTAGTGTCTGTTCTGTAGAATAAAGCTCAACTCGAACAAATACAAACATTTATTTAAAAATTAACACTAATAGTATTATATATAAAAATTATAATTAATAGAAATTTAATTATGGCCCTACACGGCCAACAGAACAAACACCCAAGGAGCGCCAGATGAACATCATCGTTCGCTGGTCCAAGGCAATCTCTCCCCGCCGGAGCGGACCCCCTCCTCTCCTCTCTCCTAATGACTGCAGCGCCATCATATGAAGAGAATGAGGAGTATCCTAACACTACAATCATATTCTAAATTTATCAGATAATAATTCAGAGGGATATATTCTGGAGGTAGATTTAGATTATTCTAAAAACCCTGCATGATTTACAAAACGATTATCCATTAGCACCAGAAAATATAAAAGTTACAGCTGAAGATCTATCTCCATTCGCATCCTCCTTGTTAAACAGTAATAAATTCATATCAACTACTACACTACTGGCCATTAAATATGCTACACGAAGAAGGCGACATGCTACAAACGTCAAATTTATAGGAAAGGAAGAATGTGCTGTGATATGCAAATGATTAGTTTTTCTGCGCATTCAGACAAAGCAGGCGCCAGTAGCGACACCTACATTGTGTTTAAATGAGGAAATTGTTCAGCCGGTTCCTGATACACAAATTGCATTTGAACGTTGTTGCCTGGTGAAAAGTTGTTGTGATGCCTCGTGTAAGAAGGAGAAATGCGTACCAGTACGTTTCTGACTTTGATAAAGGTCGAATTGTAGCGTACCTGGATTGCGGTTTATCTTATCGCAGTATTGCTGCTCGCGTCGGTCGAGATCCAATGACTGTTATATGTATATATATACACACTGGCCAAGCCGGGTTTCTGTTGGCCAAGACAAGCCGCTCATGGTTATTTGATGGCCCAGCTCCGGCCATTACGGCCACGGATGAGTGCTGGCCAAAATAAACTGGGCCACTGCTGGATGATAAGTAGTGGGCCAACAGATTGTGGCCATTGTTGGCACTGAAGCTGTTGGCCAGCAAAATTAAGACAACTAGTTGTAACGCTATTTTTTATTTTATCGTCAAAGGCTATTTTTTCCAAATAACAGTTTTTTTGTGATGTTAATTTATTTTCAGATAACTTCTTTTTAAATCCTTTAAAAACAATTTTTCTGAAAGAAATCTAATTTTCACTTTTATTGTGCATACCGTGTGACAGTATGACGTCAAATAGTATGAACCCAGCAAACACAAATATGCCGGGCCTCCATTGGGCCACTGCTGTCAGCCGTCTTGGCTAGCAGCTATTTGGCCTCGTCGGCTCCGCCAATAAAGTGGTCATCGTCATTGCTGCTGGGCCAGCAGTACGGTCCGCTGCTTGCCCAACGTCAGGTGGTCAGCAGAGTCATATTGGCCGCATGTGGACCATGTAATTGCCAGTACATGCCCATATACGGCTATCCATCGGCCCTATGCCATTTCTCCGACGATAGCCACTTTCACCGTTGTAGGACTGGTTATAGTTATTTATTTCTATAAAAATTGAATTCATTTTTATTTGTTAATATTGTATATATTGTTAAAGTTATCAACATCAAATTAATACTGAATATATTTTTGTTATTCTAAAAGAACTAATTGTTATCCATGTAATTTTCAAATATCATTAAGTGTATATCTAGTTCTTAATTATACTTGTAATGATTAAAAAAAATGAATTACTAACTCATATTTTAAATCATTTTTTTGAAAGAAAATGCTATCTAAATTTTACAGTTTTTATTTCAACTATTAAAATAATTTTTATATTAAGTTTTAAAAATAATTTTTTGTTATCATAGAATTTCATTATTTATAGTTTAAAAAAAAATCTTGTGTAAGCAAGTGTCAATTTATTGCTAAAACTGAACTTGAAGGTATAAAAGAATTTCAGTTGTTTTATGATAATTTTATAGAATTATTTTAAAGCACATACACATATATATTTTCTTTGTATATAAATTAATATTTCATTTTTCAAATCAATTACTTCCATGCAACAAGATGTTTAGAAAAATAAAAAAGATATATAAAGATTAAAATTTTTTATATTTCATAAAAATTAACAAAACAAAAGCCATATATGAGTGAAAAGTCCAAAATATTAATGGAATTAACATTTTTTATTTATGATAATACTGAAAATAAAAAAGTATCTTATTTTTATTTACATTTGAAAATAATTTTTCCAAAAATTTTTTTAACATTTTTAATTTACAAGTATTTTTTATATTTTTATTTTTGAGATCCATCTTCCGAATTAGTACTCTGGAACAAATTTCTACCTTTTTGAAGATTTTCACTTTGTTGTAATACTCTGTGAAAATAAAAAAAACGGAATTGTTAAACTAATTCGATTTAATTACAAAAATAGAAACACCAAGATGTTAATAACACTCCAGTAAAAAAAAAAAATAAATAAATTTGATATATTTATATAAATTAGGTGAAACTTCATGTATAACACTTAATATTCACATATTTAGGTATTATTTCACAGCCTTATCCATATGAATAAAGAGAATTTAACATAAGTATTTTTAAACTTACAATATGTTACAATTAAATTTACAATCAACACTTGAATAGTTAAAATAACCTAACATAACATATATATATATATATATATATATATATATATATATATATATATATATAGGCCAAATGTTTAATTCCGCACTTTGGTTGTGAATGAATAGTATCAATTTTCATTAAGAATTAATAACTCATAAAAAGAATATTACTAATACAAAATTTTTCTATGATGGAAATCTTTTACTTAACACCAGTTTTATCTCTTTAAAAAAGGAGGAATGGTTATTAGTAACATTATATCCACAATGAGCATGCTTGGTAACTAAACACTGGGTGTTTTGAGTTATGTTGAGCACCTAATCGGGATATGCTTAACAGCCCAGGTGCTCTCGGTCAGGAAAACTGATAGGCACAGTAGGTCTTGGCCCACGTGGTCTGTATATATATATATATATGTATATATATATATATATATATATATATATATATACATACACATTACAATAAATAACACTAAGTAACAAATGAAAAATCAACATTCATTAATTTTGATAATTCTTTGATTAAAAATAGAGACAAATAATTGGGTTAAATGAAAATAATTTCAGTTGAATGACTTAATAGAAATGCTAAGCATCTGACTTCAAGAATTCAATGTATATTTTAAGCAGAATCTTACATTTTCAAGGTTATAATAATAGAATGTAATTTATAACATACATTTTGCATTTCATGCTTTTAAAAAATCATATTTTGAACCAATTAAAAATGGTTAGTAAAATTTTCATCAATTATTATTTCATCCCGTTAAATCCATTAAATTATTTTTTACACGTAATTACAATTACAAATAAGTAAAGTTTATAAAATCATAGTAATTAAAATAATATTGATGAATTTTATAACATATTGACAATTTCGAATTATTTATACAATATTCTATGCAGAATCTTATTAACATGGAATTTAGATTTTTTTTAAAAATGATCACAGATTGATGGAAAAAGTTACGTCAATCAATGAAAAAGATTTACAAATTTTGAATACATGCATTCTAGTTGTTTTACTGTAAATTTACACAAGTAATTAACATAATCATGAATTGTTTAGAAGCAAAAATGTTTTACATAACTTTTTAATTCTTATTTTACACAAAGTATTAAATTTATATTTAATCCAATATTATTAGTAAATAAGTAATTGATTCTGGACTAGTTTAAATAGGTACAATTAACATTGGAGTGGGGAGATGTTAAAAACACAATAAGCTTCAAAGCTAATGTATAAAACGAAATATTAGCAAGTAGCCATCAATAATAAATATAAGCAATAATTTATTACTTTATTAAAAAAATATTACCTATATTTACCTGCTAATAATATTTATAATTACAATTATTTGCAAATCTTATGTTAATTGCATTTAATTGATATAAAATTAAATTAATCTTTAATATTATTTACAATTATAATTATTTGCAAGAATTATATTATTTACAATTATTTGTTAATACAAATAATTAAAAAATTTTAACACATGGAAATAAATTATTTGTTTTGTAATTATCAATGACATTGAAGAATATAAAGGAAAAATGTGTATTTATGGTTAGATGTGGTCATTGATCAAAATTACATATAAGCATAAAATGCCTATTAAAATAGATATTGTTTATCATAATTATCACTTAACAGGTGTGAATTATTAAATATGAAAAAAATGAATAAAATAAACTCATTTTTTATTCTTACATATTTTAAGAAAACTGCTTAAAATTAGTGTAAAAATAATCTTAATTTTAAGAAAAGTAAAATGAATAAATAAGTTCGATTTTACATTCAAGGCTTACAGTAAATGTGTGCATATCAAAACTAAACAAAACATTACAAAGATTAACTTATTTATTAGATGTTTCCTGTATATCCTCATTAGCATTTAAAAAAATATTTTCTAAAATGAGTTTAATATTTTCTAAGTAAAACTATATTTGTCAACACAATATTACAACATATATATATATATATATATATATATATTTACAACTGATTAATTTCCATAGTCAGAACTACTCAATTTGTAAATTAAAAAAAAAAATCTTATGGAAAAAAAACTTATTTCACTTTGAGTAAATATATAAAGGAAGCACTTAAAAAAGATTTCAGAAATTTATACACTGTTCTTAATAAAATTATTAAAAAAGTTCAGCAGTATATCAAAATTTACTGTACATTTAAATATTTTATGTATTTTCATACTGAACCATATTTGGTGTGGAGTCCGACTGCTTCAGTACACGCATTCCATAGAGACCCGTTTATAGGGTAGGCAACCAATCACACCTCATTCAAACACAGAAAGGACAAAAACAGGATAGATAGAGAGGGAAAGTACATCCATGCCCGAACCGGGATTCATACCCAGGACCTCCCTATCTGCTGTCAGGCACTCTGACCACTAGACAAGCTGTCCGGCAATCGCCTAACAGGTCGGCAAATGGGAAATTAAATTCTTTAGTAACAATAACACAAAATACTTATCTTTAACTGAGAGAATTCAATATTTATTACCGTCAAATAGAATTTTGACATTATATTTTTGAAGGTTTTTGATCCTAGAATTTAAACTACCATCCATACATGAAAAGCTTGCAAATCCTGGAACACTAAGTTTATTCACGGAGAATATGATTTATATTAAAATATTATATTTATTCAGAATAAGATTTATATTTATTTGATGCAATATAATGAATGAGAAATTCTCATTAACATTTTAAAATTCAAATGTGAAATTTAAAATTCAAACGTGAAATTAAAAATTTAATGTAACTTAACAATTATGAGTTTGACTAGGGGATCTTGTTGATTTTAAATAATAGCGAAGTGTCAAAAATTTTATGAAATTATTTTAAATTTTATTCAAGATATTTTAAATAAACTTTTATCTGTATTTTGCTAAGAGTTGCTTATAATTCTTAGAAACTATTTTCTTGTTAACTTTTGATTTAAAATACTTTTGAATTCTAAATTTTTTGTTTATGAAATAATATTTGCATTTTAATTTTTGTTTTTAAAATAAAATAATTTTTAGGGTTTTATTGTATTATTTAAAAAATACGTTTTTTTTATTTAATTACTTTGGAATCTGCATTTTAATCCTTACTTTTACAATGAATTATGAATAATACTTACTTTTTCATTAAATATAAAAAAATTGATTACCCTTTTGTATTACATAATTTAAAATAGTTTATTTTAATATTGTGTAAAATTTAAGGGTGGTTACATAGTATTACATCTTTTCAAATAAATCGTAAATAAAATAAGATAACTATATAATGCTTTATGCAAAACAAATTGTGAATATCAAAAATTAGCGCAATGTTTAAATAGTGAGGATATCCGGATTATATTTGTCGAAAATTACAAAATTAACTTTTATACATAAATCTATTATAAATATTTTATTCTGATTTTCACAACAATTTTTGAGTATTAAATAATAAAGCATTGTCTCAAAAAAATTGTGAATGAATACAAAAGTTTTTTATACAGGCTATGCCTAAAATAAATGGTGATTATACCAAAAAATAAAAAATATTTAAATACCGAAAAAATCCCACTCAGAAGCCGAAAATTACTCGCAAATTTCTTACTCGCTACATGTCAAAATAAAACTAACTTGAAATCAGTTGGAAATATTTACATGCCACTGAAGATGTCGCGAAACAGAAGCTACAAACGAAGCTCAAGTTCAAATAAAACATTAAAATAACTACACATTGCTATATTTATTTGGTTCCACAGACAACAAAAAAAAATTGTTCGAAAAGACTGAGGCTTCAATGTTACATCCTTTATCAATTTAACTGGGCGAGAAAAATATCTTGTGCTTTGGTTGTCGAGTTCTTACTTGGCGATATCTGGCGACGATGAGAAGGATAATTCCCTCCAACGACGTTTGGTAACCCTGTTCGTCAATTTTGTAAGGGGTTATCTGAATCAAACAGGGATGTGTATTAGGGAAGCCGGCGTGAGAGCCGAGAGAGAGAGAGATATGTTTGAGTGTACAAATTTTCAGGATGATTACTGGTAAACACTTCAGTAATTACGGTAACGACATTACTCATGAAATCCTTGAATCGATGACTAACTACCAGGTAATTCTTGTTTTTTTTTTATATTTTTTTATTGCGCTTCCTCTTGAATTATGCCGTGTTTGCATATTTTGTTCGGGTACGGAGAGGGAATTGAAAGATCCCTGCTCTTTTGTCCGAACTCGGCGGGAGTGTGCTAAGCAAGCATGTGTTTACTTAGCTTCTGGGAGTAATTACGATTGCGATGATCATTAAAAAAGAAAAAGAAATCTTAATATTTTGCTTCAAACTTCTGTGTGTGTGTTCTGTTATTTAAAATTATATATATATATATATATATATATATATATATATATATATATATATATATATATATATATATATATATAATGATATGAATTAAGATTTTCTCTAAAAAGTATTCTGTTTTTGATTGAAAAATAAAGTAATACATATTTGATATATTCATATTAAATTGACATATATATATATATATATACATATATAAGTATAGAATTTGATATAAGATACATAAAGTTTTATTATTTTCTATATTTTATATGGTGTAAAATTTTATAAAGAAATATATATTATTTATGATATGATAATTTTAATATTATTTATCATAACTGAAGTACGCGATTGTCTCAGTTGATATATTATAGAGTTATATGGATAAACATGATCTCTATTATTAGATTATTTTATATTGTAGTTTAGTAGAATATTTATTGCGATTTATCAATCCGCTTTTTGTCTAAAAAGACTTATTTTTTTTTAGTAATTTTTCAATATATATATATATTAATTTTAACTAAGAAAATTTATTTTTTAAATAAATTTATTTGAAAAAAAAAGAGTTTGATAATTCTATTATAATTTTAATTTTCCGATGTTTTCTTAGCAATGTTTATAAGTATTTTGAAATTCTTTTGTATTTAGATTGTTATTGGTGTAGAATTTCTTATAATAAATACCTATTTGTATTTTTTCACGGCAGTTTTGTCTTATGATTTGTTCAGATTATTTATTATAGTTTGATTATAATTTTAATATTCTTCTTATTTTATAAATTTAAAGTCTAGGAAACTTCGTGAGAGAGAGACACACATTTTATTTGCTTTCAAATTTAGGATTATGATATGGTATGTATGTATGTGAATGAAATATTTCTTTAAAATAAAATTCAATTTAATAAGTCTTGACTTTTTTATATTGCTGTCTGCAAAATTTGACTTTCATAATCAATTAAAGTATTTCCGTGCCAAATATTTCTTATTGTGTATTATAATGTAAACAAATTACCTAAAGATTATGTAAAATATTTAATGTGTAGTTTATTCGTACTTAAGTATATATATAACAATACTATTTGCAGTTTATAATATATGCTGTTATTGTAAAATAATAAAAATACTTATGATTTTATTAATTTTATTATGCATTAATCAATTTATAATTTATTATTTGGTCATGTGCAACCAACAATTTAAAGTATAAAATATTTATTAAATATCTCTAAGAACTTTTGAGTGAGATGAACAATTGGTATTTTTGTGTCGCCAAATTGGAATAATTTTTTTTCTAAATCTATTTGAGATGCTATATTTGCTTAAAAATAATTGTAAATTACAATTTTCCCTAAATTAGTAATTTATTTTTCAATTTATTAATTAATTAACCGAAGTTGCGTGTTCTTTGAATCTCTTAGTTTAATTTTTGCTATTATTGGAATTATTGTTATTATATAGTAATAACAATTTATATATTCTAAAATATTCTAAAAATAATTGATTTACTTTTTGCTTAATTTTTAAGAGAACAAAATTAATTTTCCTGATTTATTATAATATCAATTAAAAACGAATTCTTGTATATTTTTTTTGCTTCAATACCAACAGCTTTTGCCCTTCTTTTAAATAACGCAATATTGAAGAATAATTTTAGAGGCTATATTTAACAGAATTTTATCACCGTACAGATTTTATATTTGAAAATTAAACTGAGATTTTAAAGCAAATATTATAAATAAATAATAATTAACTTCTGTACCTTGCGCATTTTTTTGAAGCTGTACAACTAAGAAAATTTGCATTTTTGGGCTATTAATCATCGTAAGTATGCAAAGTGTATCAAATAACAAAATTGAGCAAAATAAGTTTCTAATTCTACTTTAGAAAGCACGTATTTGTTATATTTCTTGTATAGAAGAGTATGAATTGCAGATCAGTTCTCAATTTTTACGATGTTTTTTACTGTGTAACTTGGAAATTCATATGTACAATAAACATACTTACTTTATATGTAAGTATTTAATTAGGTAATGCTTAAACATTAAAAAGAGAAAACATGGAAATGTTATATCACACAGAGAACTTATAGTAATCTTATAATAGATCTTATAATCTTAAAATAGAGAGGAAAAAAATTAATAATTTTTTGTAAAATATTGTCATTATAAGTAATGACATATGCATTATATTAAGAAAAATAAAATTATTCAATTATTTAAGAAAATACTATATTTGCTTGTTACATTGCATTTTTTTTAAGTTTCACATTCAAGAATTATTCCTGCTTTTCATAAATTTACAACTTTTCTGCATGTATTAAATACTAAGAAGGGGATAAAAAAATTTTTTTAAACAAAATTTGAATATTATTGCAATTTATGTAATGAAATATTAAAAAAAAATTGATAATAAACTAAATGACAACAAAATTTAAGAATATTAGTACTATAATTAAATTCTAAAACTTGTTGATTTTTTATAGCTTCAAATATACAAGAATATGCCGTTCACATTTAAAACTGTTTTAAATTTCATAAATTTTCAATTCTTTCTTTCTATATAACTATCAATTTGAAATTAACTTTAATGAATTCTGTTCTTCATTTAATAATGTACACAGTGAATGTAGAATTGATTGGATTTAAGTTTCGAAAATATTTAATTGCAAATAAAATCTAAAAAAAATATGTGATGGAATAGAATAATCTTAATTGACATTAACAGTTTTCCGAAAATATTATTATTAAAACTATAATTATATTCTTCTGAAACTTTATGCCCAGTTTTAAAAAACTGGAATTTTCTGTCATTTGATTTCAGTGAATTTTTTAAATTTATAATTGAGATCTAAGTTTTTCCATTACGGTAAAACAGTTACACCAAGGTTATTCTTCGTGTACCACTATCAAGGTGTTTTTCAGAATTGTTTAACAAACATGATACAAAACTTGAGAGCTACAGTCATTCTATTTTATTTGTTTTCATACTTAAGACAAAAACTAATTTCAAATTTCGCATAAAACTAAATAAATTATTCTAAACTCTTCTCCACCTTTATTTTCATTGCGAGCTCTCTCTGCAACCGCCGATTCCATGAGATACGCTGTCCATGACCCTTCTTATCGATATGAATGCCAAACCATGTGATGAGGTGAATTTTTGTGATATAAACCGAAGAAAACGAGCAGTAAAATTATATTCAGTTTTAAGAAAGTAAATATATATATTTTTTCAATGTAAACAAAGAATATATATATATAGCTGTATTTAATAATATTAGATTTTTTAGTCTTTATGAATCTGATTATTTTTATGAAAACCATAAAAATAAACATTTAGAAACCACCCGTTTAGCATTAAATATTTTTGAAGGAATTAGAATTTTCTGCAATATAAAACTAACACATAAAGGAAATTTTAAAAAGTAATAAATAATTCACGAAGTTGTTATTTTTAAAAAGTCCATTTATGTATTTTTCATTTTATATATTTTAAGAATTATTTGTTTCACTGAATTAATTTATTTCATTTAAGTTAAAGTATTGTATAGGCTGTGTCAGATTTATTAACAAATTATTTTCATGACAAGTAATAAAAGAAAATAAAAAAATTTGATTAATCTTGAAAATTTCTGAAAAAATATATACACTCGTTGATTGTTAACAAAATTTTATGCAAAAAATAACACGCACATGAGTTAAGATGATTCTATGATAAATAAGTTGTGAAACTTTTCATTGTCAAAATTAAACGCACACTGATTAATATGAAACATATAGGCCGGCTTTATTTGTGAAAATCTCTGTAATTTATTTGTAAACTATTTTTAGTCAACTTGTTTTTCCCATTAATAGGTGATTTAAGCCATAATGTTGGGTGGTAGGAGCTATCTCCTAAATTGAAACCAGAACATGGTACTAATGTCGTAAAAAATGAATATATTTTGAAATAAAGTGCATTAGTTTTCCGCTGGAAAGATAATGAGTAGCATTGTAATGCCTTAAATAATAAATGAGTATGTAGTATGAGGTATTTTGTTTTGCAAAGTTACTACGAACTCATGAACAGTTAGAAAATTACTCCCATTTATTTTTAAGTGAACACTTTTGCTGTGCTCAATAAAACTGCAATGTGTGTATTTTATAAATAAAAATTTATTATTATTTTTTTTATCTAATATAAGATTCGAAATGCCTATAATACAATTTTCGTATTTTAATTTTTTTACAGGATACAGATGAATTTAATTGAGTATTCGTAATGATAATATTATATGGTAAAAAGAAGGTTTAGAATAATTCGTAAATTTACAATAATCTAATTTAAATATAATCTTAAAACGTTTCGCAAATCATTCAAATTATAAGAATCTTTAGGATACATGGATTCAAATGATCTGTTATTATTATTATCACATAAAGGATTAAAGTAAGGTGGGATAAGTAAAGAATTTACTATAATCCTTCTGATTTACTATACACGCGTTCTGAATTATAAAAGTTTCATGTATCACTCGAATTCTATGAATCTTTTAATGTTTCCAAATGGGAATAATAAAATATAATTCGAATTTTTGATAAATATCTTATAACTAACAGTGGGTTTTGGTTTTTGTCTACTATGATATTCCGCAGTAATTTCCTTTCAGATTTCTCTATTTTAAATTTTGTAGTTTCTCTTCTCTTGGAACTGTGGTTCGTTTGGTATTTCTTATGAATAAACAGTCTAGTTTGAACGACACAGTGTATTGAACATAAAATTGAATATATTTATAAAATATGGATGTGCAAAAAATTACAACCCACCACACGTGTCAGTTGGAGGAACTCCTCTTCCTTTCCTCTTATTTTTATTTTTATCCCTGAAGTGAGTGAGCGACACGCCCTCTGGCGAAGATGTCTGAACACTACACTCACCCCCTCCTGCCAGATTGAAGCATCTCCATGATATTTAATCTGACAATAAAAGAGCATTGACGTACAAAAATACATAAGTTAATCTAGTAAAGAATGCAAATTAATTCAGATACACAACAAATATATAATACACAATAAACACAACATTAACTGATAAACAGTGATAGTCATCATTAAAACATATATATATTATTAAATATTAATTGCCAATTTTAAATTAAAAGCATTTTAACTAAGCAAATATGTAACAAAAATAAGTAAGTATTTAAAATATTAGTAGCAATACACTGAGCGAATTGTAAAATATTTCCAAAAACTCAAGATAATACTCATAGAACATTTTACCAACAGAAAATTATACACAATATTTATAATAATAGTATGTAAGCAAAAACTTCATTAATTACAAGATTTGAAGAAATATATATAAAATAAACAAATAGTTGTTACAAATGGTAAATTTCACATTAGAAGATTTTCTTATCAGTAAACATGATAATGCGTCAGCTTTGGGAAGTTCTTTCTTTGTTGTTGGTAAATTCTCAATTGCTTTGGTCTTCTCTGGATCTGGTTGATGAGTACCAGTACCAATCAGATACCCCTAATATTTTATTTTGGACTTCGCAGAAGAACACTTTTTAAGTTTGACTGTGAAGTTTAATTCCGCAAGTCTTGTCAAAACTGTATTTAAGTGAAGTAAATGTTCCTTCCAATCACTGGAAAATATCACTATGTCATCAGTATACGCTCTTGAGAAATTTCTATATTGATATAAAACTTTGCTCTTATCACGGTGAAATATGAATGAAACATTCTTTAAACCAAAGCATGGGACTTTAAACCGATATTGATTTCGATGGGTCTTGAATGATGTGAAATGTTTACTGCCTTCTTAAACTGGAATGGCCCTTTAAGAGATCCAACGTTGTTATTATGTTGGCTCTTCTAATAGATTGGATCAATTCAGTGGCCTCTTCCATGGAAAAGTCATCCAAAACGGTAACAGAGTACATGAATCTGAAATCCACACACAAACGAATTCCTCCATCCTTATTATTGACGCAAACTATCGAATATGCTATTTCGGAGTCTCTTTCTTCAATCAAACCAAGATTCAATAGCTCTTCTATTTGTTCATCAACTTTACTTTTAAGAGATTCTGAAATACGATATAACAATGGTCTTTTCTTTCTAGACCTGATTTAAACCAAATTCGATGAGGAGTAACTTTAGCAACTCCTATTTTACCACTTAAGAGATCTTGATGTTTAAGCAAAAGTTAACGCAATTGTTTCTTTTCAACTGGTTACAGATCGTCAAAATCAATCTCATTTCAATTTATACAGACAGAATGCGAATTTGGAGAGGATTAGATTTCTCCGAATTCATGGTGTTCTTGAAAAATAACACCAACGGCCAGAGAATAAGGATATTTCCGAATCTTGTTCACTCGTATATGTCTCATATTCCCATTTGGTCATCTCACTTTATATGATTGCGGTGACTCATGCATAACAAATTCACCAGAACCATCACCATAAGCAGTCCATCTTGCATATATTTTATTGGTAGAGTCAGGTATCAAAAGCAAAACCTTTTCACCGATACTGAAATTTCTTACTGACGATCTTTTATTAAAATAGTCTCCCATAAGCTTTCTGTTTGTTCGTAGCTATCAAAGATGCACTTTCAGCTGCCTTTTTCAGTTTTACTTTTAATTCTTGTAAATAGTCAACAGCTGACTGAGACAGGGTGGTAGGTACTCTTTCACCTGCCCAAGACAATTTAAGGACAGCCAATGGATCTCGAGCCTCTGTCATAAAGAAGTCTAAACGGAGAGACACCTGTCGTGTGTTTGGAACTTCTCGGCAGGAGAATAACAAAAACGTTAGTTGAAGATCCCAATCTCTTTGACCTTCCCATATGATGAGGTGCAACATATCTTTTAGTACACGATCCCATCTTTCCACTAGCCCATTCGAGCCAGCATATACTGAACATGAGAATCTAGTATTGGAACCAATACGTCTCTGGAATTCTCGGAATTCCTCTGGGACTGAAATTAGTCCTTTGATCGCTGGCTATAACATTGGGTATACCAGTTCTCGTGAAAATATTGAGTAATGCCTCGCAAGTGCATTTGGCTGATAATGATTTCTGCCAAACCACGGCTTCGGACCAACGAGTATTTTATCTACAAAACAAAGAATGTATTTGTGTCCTCTGCTTGATGATGGATCAATTGGACCTATGATGTCAACACTTACAACTTCAAAAGGAAGCTCAGGGCGAGCTACTGGAGCGCTCTCTCGCCAATTTGATCAACTTCACGAAGTTGGCACCTATCACAAATTTTGATAAATTCTGAAATATCTTCATTCTTGGTATTGAAATGTCATTTAGAGTTTTCAGTTGATTTTTCTACTTTCTAAATTTCTTTACCATCCAAGGTTGCAAATCAGAATTGATCATCAAACATATGCATAGTATCAGTTAAAAATATTTTATGAGAATTAAGTTCTTGTAAATAAGGGGACAATATTACTCTAGAAATATTAGAACAAAATATTTCTTGATCCATTACCTCAAAATTACAATGATAGCTATTATCAACATTACTTAAGTGAACCAAATATTTTTTATGTTTTTCAGCTCTTTATGTTCCTCCAAATAAACAGTGTAAAATAGATTCTTCATTAATAACATATTTCATAAATTTTGCTTCATATTTCGAAATATAAGATCGCTGCGAACCTGTATCAATGAGAACCCGAATAAATAAATTTTTATTGTTACTACGAATTTTTTTTCGAACTACTAAAGTTTGTAAATAAACTTGTCGCATACGTGTAGCATTGGTTAAAGAACTTTCCGCAGCAATATTTTCTTCTAACGCCTTTTCATTAAATTTTTCATTCCTTTTACACATTACTAATAAATGGCATTTCGCGCAACTAATTTTATTTTTATACTTACGCGCAATATGTCTGGGTTTAAATGTTAAACATCGAAATAAAATGCCCTTTTTTTTAAAAAGTATTTGTTTCTTTTTTTCATACGGCAAACTCAAAGTATATCTACAATCCTGACTCACATGAGTTTTACTGCAAAACGCACACTCACTGACCTCCGAGTCGACCCCACACGTGTTTCGTCCTGCGCTATTGAATAAATCAGAGACGAAGCTTTTCTCCTCGCGGATAGGGGGAAACGAATTTTTGTTTATATTTTCGAAACTAAAAGGGGAGCGCGCAATTCTCAGTTTGTGCTCCGACTCAATTTCTCTTTTAAGGAAACTTAAGAGGTGGGTTAATCTGTAGTTACCAGTATATAATTCGGGTGGTGACTAATTCACTATGTGGTGACGGGTGGTGACTAGTTCATATATTTTTAATAAATCGCTAGGCAAGCAAGACTCAATAAGAGGATATAATAAAATAGCTGAAAAAAACTATCCTGAGCCAAAACACCTAAGGATCTAAGTGATCTCAATTGCCCTTCTAGAGTATCATACAGTCTAACAAGTGGATATTTTTGAGCCTTAGGATTCGAATTATTTATTACTAGAGCAAGTAGCTCGCTTATGTAGACTTCAATCAACAAATCTTCTCTTCCAAACCGCTGCTTCAAGCACTTTACGACTTCATAATTCTTTCCCGAAGGGGAAAATGATTCTACTAATTGTCTGGTAGGGGAATTTTTTACTGTAGATTGAGAGAGAGAGAATAAAATATTGTAATTTATCATCCTCAATATGTAAATCTTCGCGTATTTTTTTGAACTGACCCCACCATTGGAGCCAATCTTTAATATTACCGTTAAACTCTTTTAATTCTAATTCTGGCAATTTAAATTTTCGGGGGAATTAACACTTTCAAAAGAATTCTTTAATGCTATATTTTCTACTTTCGGTTTATTCAAAATATTTAATCGTCTCTTTACTTTCGTAGTGGTTTCTAAAAACCTATCTTCATAAGCAGTTATTGCTTCAAATTCAGTATCGAAACTAACTTGCGTGCAACTTTTATCATCTTGTAAAATCATTAAAATCTTTTTATCTAATTCTTTTAAATTTTCATACTTCTGTTCTAAAAGAAAAATTTGTGTTTCTATTATATTTATGTCCTCCTCCTTGTTTTCTAATATTTTCAAAGTTTTATTTAATGCTTTAGAGAAATTGGTCCTCCTCGGGGTGTTCTTAATTTACGAATAATAATAATAATCGAATCCCGGCAGGGATGCCAAATTTCGCTAACAATACAATTACCAAAAGAAATCAAGTGATAAGAGAAAATTTACTCTTACCTCAATTCTTCCCGGGATTCGATTCAAGAGACATTCTATCTAAACACAAGATCAACAAAAATTCTCTAATATCTATTATCTATTTATTATTAAAACTCATTATAGGAGGACACATATATATTTACAAGATTTTATTTCGCTGCGCACTCATCTACATTCCTTATGGCTCAAGGCATAAAAGTATTCTATTTACATTTTTTCGCGTGGGAGTATGGGTCGTCATCAATGCTCAATTGGCAAAGAGGGTTACATTATTTTCTTGATAATCGCCAAGATTTCCAACAACTATCTTCCCATCCCCACAAAATATTTTTTCCATTTATTTGTTGTAAGAAAAACACCTGAAGATTCTTCCTCAAACACCCCATGATTTTCTTTATTTTCTTTCTTAAAAGAACTCTCCTGGTCCTTCAAAATAAGAAAATCCTAAAGAAACGGTGTTAGTAACCCATCCACAGTTAGCTTATTAGTCAGGGCAACTATGCACTGTTTGGGCCCCTATTCAGTGACATTGTGGTTCTTATCATTTTCGCCTCAATATTCTCCCCAAAACAGAACTTAAAGTTATCCTTCCATATTTCTCATTATCAGTATCGAGAAGCAGTTTGGAATTACAAACGAAAATTTGCGTCCCCGAATCTACTATGTAGTTCAACTCCTTCCTTCCCACGTACACTGACACATACTTCAGAGGACAAAGGTCAACTGAGGGATATAACCTTAGGGGGGATATTTTGCTACCGCTGCGTTTTCTGTAACTTTCTTCTTTGAATATTTGACCCCCACAGTCTCTCACCAAATGGTTTTCTCCACATATGTAACATTATACTTTTTATTTATTTTAGCTTCTTTCGACTTCGGATTTACCTCATCCCGCCGAAAGTGAGGTGCTATTTATTTAGAATTTATTCGTGTATTGCGATTATCGCGGGTATCAGATTGAGGTTTTTGTTAATTTGGATTTATATCAGCAAATGATTTTTCCTTCATTGCGAAATAAATATAACTTTCTTTCCCCATTTGTATTGATTTAAATCAGTCTTGCTCTTGTTTAACGTTTACGAGCATTGCGACTTCATTGTCTAATGTGTGGTATAACTTATCGCGAACTATTAATTCTTTTAAAGTATTTAAATCACACACACACATTTCTTAATCTACAATATTGCTCCCTATTAATGAATAAACGAAATGTGAATTGCAAATGTGTCTCACCTGACATATACGACGAGCTTTTTGGAAATTTTGTTAGAAAATTAAAGGCGTCGGTTCCTATTCTTTTAATTGCGTTTTTCAATTTATCATAATTATTTATTTCCTCATCTTTGACGTAATTTAGGATATTGACGGCCTTTTCTCCCATAAGGCTTAGTAAAATTGCCTCTTTACACTCCTCGGGTACATTTTTGCTACTAATAGACCTTTTCAAAGATGAAAAAAATAAATTCCAACCTTCTGCCCGTTTTGGAATTGGTATAGTTAATGTTCGAACACTGAATGTAATTTTCAATTGATTTGGGGGTACTGACGATTTCCGGTACCTGTGATACTGTGACGGTAGAACTGATTATAACATTCTCTCGCTGCATTCTCTAATCTAGATTTCTCTAAATTTATTTTTCCTATTTCAGCATTTATTTTGGCTTTTTTCTAGAATTATTTTCTCTAATTCAATTTGCGCTAGCTGTTCTTCTCTCGGCTTTCTATATGCTATTACGGAATCAGCTAATTGTTCTGCGAAATCTTTATCATTTTTATAATATTAATGATTAAATTTCTTAAATCTATCACTTTCATCTCAGAAGTCGCTGACTCTCTTATCTCTTCTGCAATTAATTTAAAATCCTCTTTTTTTGACCCTCTAAACATTTTTAAATTCTTATATTTACCACTTTAAAATCTATCAAGTTTAATTATTCAATGATATTCACAAAATATATCCAAGCAAGCGAAAAAGCAGAAAAAAAGGGTTGCCTACATCGCAGTGCTATTTGCTTTCTATTCGTCCATAAGATGCTGTCGTCTGAGCCACTGTAGTTTCTCTTCTCGTGGAACTTTGGTTCGTTTGGTCATTCTTCTGCTTGTTTGAACGACACAGTTTATTGAACATAAAACTGAATATATTTATAAGGTATGGATATACAAAAAATTACAACCGACCTCACGCGTCAGTTTGAGCAACGCTTCTCCTTTCCCTCATATTTTTATTTGTACCCCTGAGGTGAGTGAGCGACACGCCCTCTGGCGAAGATGTTTGAACACTTCAAATTTCATTTTAGTTTTTTTTTCAACATTTGATTTAAATAAAAATAAAAATGTCATTGAAAGGCTTAAGTAAGAGTACAAATATTTTTAGAACAGTACTACATTTATCTTATTAAAAAATTAGAGACGTTAAACTAAATAAAAATTGTTTAGCTTATATCAGAGGTGGCCAAGTTCCTTGATAATCGGAGCCATTTTCCAAAATTTGAAATTTTTCGCGAGTCGCAATTATAAATACGTATTTGAAAAGTATGCTTCACCTTGAATCATGTTAATTTCAAATGGATTCAGAAAATAATCAAGAGATGATTTAATTTGTTTCAAGTCTTGAAATCGATTTTGTAATTCCGTCAATATTTCCTTCTAGCTTTCTTATATACTCGTTGAATTTATCTTGTTTAATATTGGAACAAATTTTTTTTAATTCGAGGAAAAACACAAAATGCCTTATTTTTAATTTCCTTTTGAAAAAATTGTAATTTAGTTTGAAAACCAAAACTGGGAGAGGCCACATATTATTTTATTTTTTCTATCCAATTGTAAATTTAGTGCTTCCACAAATGTTCCATGATATCAGCCAAAAGCATTATGTCTTGTTATCATTTTATTGTGAATAGGTGCAGTTATCAGATCAAACAAATCTACAAATCGATTTAATACGTTGTAGGTAGATAACCACTTAACATTGCAAAAGAAATTAATTTGCATTTGGAAGTTTTGCATTCATTAACTCTTCAAGGAAATTTTTGAACTGTCGGAAGTTTTTTATGCATTAGTACGAATGTATTATACTTTGAGTAATAATATTTTCATAGCATCAGGATATTTTAAATATTTTGTAACGAGATATTCTTTGTGAATTAGGCAATGAATCGGTATAAATTGTGGAATTTGAGAATCGTCTTTTATAAGCCCAACAAGACCGATTTTTTTTATCCAGCATTGCCGGAGCTTCATCGGCTGTAATGCTTAAAAGTTTATTAAGAGGCACTTCAAAAGTTTTCGTTTTGGAATCTAATGCATTTTTAACATCGACACCGGGGCCCTTGACTCTTGAAATACTACTAAATCTAATAATTCTTCTTTAACAACGGAGTCAGATGAAACAAAACGTATGAAACTACCAAATGTGCAAGATCTGTGATATCGTCAAGGGCTAAGCTGAATGCAATACAGTTCTTCAAATCATTTTTTAAAATTATATTCAAGAGTTGTATTAACTTCAATTATGCGTCGTTCGGTTGTGTGTCTCAAGATGGGAATTTGCGGAACAACTTTGTGGAATGCTGCGTCATTTTTATGTAAAACTTTAGGTTCATCTTCCAAGTTTTTTAAATAAAATCTCCATACATGAGTTTTGCACGAGCAATATTCCAAGCAATAACAAAACTGGCTTCCTCCACATTATTACCTTGATTGCTAACAGACATCCAAATTGACTGTTGTTTATTTAAATTTGATTTTAAAGTAGCAAGTTTTTTTAATTTTAGTTTGGAACTCCGTGGATACTGATTAGAAAACTGAAGATAATTGGCTTCATAATGTCGACGTAAATTGCTAGCTTTATAATTTTTGACCGTAGAGTTACAAATAACATTAAATGCTTTTCCGTCATGTCAGTAAAAAAGAAATTCTCTTCCCATTCATTAATAAAACTTTGTGTCATAGGTGTGAAGAATAATTTTACATCTATGCAACACACAGAGAAATTACACACACAACACAAAAACGAAAACATAAGAACATTAAAACAAAAAAACTCTGACAATCATACTCGAGCAACAGCAGCAGTCTCTAGGGTTAGAGCTCATCTGGTTCTCTTAGTTCGTTTATGACCGTTAGATGGCGTTGCTCTTCTACAGACTCCACCTCTCACTCTGAAATTGTCTCGATAATGAGCCAGGATTTGATTGTCTGCTTTTTGGAGGTCTCCCCCGTTTTCTTAAGAGAGCAACTGGACCTCTGTCTTTCGATGAAGGTAGTTGGTATGGCCTTATCACATTCGTATGATATGTACCTAACACCTGATCAGGTGCAGCAGGATCTGCAACATCTTATGTGGTAGGAGACCTGTTTGTGAGTATGAGGTATGGATCCATGGCATAAATGTTTTACTTTTCTTGTTCCTGGAATTACTTATTTGATGTAAAGTAATCCACACTTTGTCATCAGGCTTATAATAAGCCTGTCTATGTTTTTTGTCAAAATAAACCTTTCTTCTATGCTGTTTTTTGTTCTACTCGCTCCCTGATTTAAGGAGTCAGACGAGCAAGCCTTTTCAAATAACACTTCACTATAACACTAAATAATATTTCAAATAAGGCGTTATTTCAGGGACAAAGTTGTCATTATTAATAATTGATCTCATGTCGTGACGATCATCATCCGTCGTCCTAAGCTCTCTGCCGAATTGCAGATAAGCGGCGGTGTGACCAGTGGTGTCACATCTAGTGTATTCATGGCAAAACGAATCATAGGAAGATGTTCTTCCCAAGTAAGATGCGCATCGCCTACTAAAATGGCTAATATAGGTTTCAAATCTCTGTTCTTACGTTTAGAGGGATTCGCTTGAGGATGATAAACAGGAATGAAGTCCTGTTTGATATCTAACAAATGACAAATTTTTTGCATGACAACACTAACAAATTCAGATCCGTTGTCACTGATTAATCTTCGAGGAAGTCCATAGCGTTTATAAACTTCTTCAAGTTGCGTTTTGGCACAGTTTGACGCTGTGGCTTCATTAATATCAAATAACTCAACCCATTTGGTACTCGTGTCTTCCACAATAAATATCCATTTCTTTCCTGTTGGGGTTTCTGGGAGAGGACAAAGAGATTAATGTCAAGAGTTTCGAATCTTCTTCTTATTCGATTACATTCGGCGCACGTTTTGACATAATCAGAGATGTACTTCCTCATACCTGAAAAATAATATCTGGAAGCTATCTTATTGTGGGTACCATCTACGCCATAATAACCAGCTGTAGGGGCATCATGGTGTTCTTGCAGAATTCTTTGTCGTTCTGGGATGGGAACAACTAATTGGGCATCGTCTGAATCCGTTTCATGCGAATAACGATACAAAATACCTTCGTTCATTATGTATCCCCGACTGATATAGTTAGCAGAGTTTTCTTCCTTATCATTGTCTTCCAGACAATCGATAATTTTCTTCAGATCTGGATCTGCCAACTGTTTTTTACGAATATCACTTGATTTCCTAGTAGGCCTATCGACAGAGATTGCATGCATTTCACAATTTGGATCATCATGAAAGTAAGTTGGTTTTGATAACATATCGGCCACAATATTTGCTTTTCCAGGTGCATATTCTATTTTCAATTTAAATGATTGGATCTTCAGAGCCCATCTTGCTAAGCGTCCCGAGGGAGACTTTATGCTCAGAAGCCATTTAAGAGGTTGATGATAAGAAGCAATAATCATTTCTTGATGGTCAATGTAGCTACGGAATTTTTCCAATCCCCAGACTACTGCTAAAGATTCGCGCTCAGTAGTAAAATAGTTACGCTTTGCTGAGTTCAACAAACGACTCGTTTATTCGATAACATGTTCTTCTGGGCTATTCCCTTGCAGAAAGATTGCACCAAGGGCATGCTTACTAGCATCGGTGTGAATAAGAAAAGGTATAGATCCTTCCGGTTGTTTTAACTCAGGGACTGTTAACAAGTGTTCTTTCAAAGTTTCAAAAGCTTTTTGCTGTTCGAATCCCCACGACCAATTGACTTTTTTCTTAGTTAGGTAGCCAAAAGGTCGTGTTATGTCAGCAAAGTTCGGAACAAATCTTCTAAACCATGAGCAGGTTTGTAAGAACGATTGGAGTTCTTTGACATTATTTGGAACAGGAATTCTTTGAATAGCTGCAAAATCTCGATCAGCTTCAATTCCATTTCTGGTGATTCAAAATCCTAAGTACTTAACACGTTCACAGGAAAAGTTGTATTTATCTCTATTTGTATGGAGTTTAAATAGAGAAAGTCTTTCAAAAACAGTCTTTATGTCTTTCAAATTCTTGTCCAATGTATCTGATAGGACTATGATATCATCCAAGTATGAGAGTACGAAGACATCCTTCAGACTACTTCAAAATTTTTCTATTAGGCGTTGAAAAGTGGCAGGTGCGTTTCTAATCCAAAAGGCATACGTAGATAACGATAAGTGCCAAAAGCACAGATAAAAGCAGTTTGTCCAAGTCAGCCTCATCTACTTGAACTTGATAATAACCAGATTGTAAGTCAATGGTAGACATATAGGATGTCGATTTCGCCTCGTTCAAGAGATCGTACATTCAAGGTAATGGGTAAGTGTCAGGTTTTGTAACAGCATTGAGACCTCTGTAATCTACACATAATCTGATTTTCCCATTGGGATTTTCCACGAGTATAACAGGAGCAGCATAAGCTGATTCACATGGTTCGATTATCTTCTTTGATAACAGTTCATCAATTTGTTCTTTAAGTATTTCTTTCTTGGTTGGAGACATACGATATGATGGAACAGATGCAGGATTAGGGTCTAATGTCTCTATTCTGTGCTTAATGAAGGGAGTGGGCTCTCCCCCTGGTTCAAAGCAATGCTTGTAACTTTGAAGCAAGCAATTTAGTTTGCCTCTTTGCGCCTCTGTTAGATGTCTCCCTTCATCACTTCTCTAGTGAAATACAGTTGTAGTTTCAGGCACCACTGAAGTTTTAGAAATGTTTAATGCTTTTCTTGCATTAGTAGGTTTTACGTAGAACAAATACTGTCTCTGCGGATTTTCGCAAAAATGCCAAGTTCCATTTTGAACATGAAGAAAAATACCAGCTGCGTGGAGAAAATCTCTTCCTAAGAGTGTGCTGTTATCCTTGGTTTCAGGTAGAACGAGAAGTTCTGTTGACACACTTTTACCTTCTATACACAGATTGACAATAGTTTTAAGGGCAACCATGGATTGAAGTTTTCCATCAGCTAGAATGAGCGAAATTTTTTTGTTTTCAAAAGCAACTCCATTATCTCGTAAAAAGTTATATAACTTTTCTTCTGCAATAGAATGTGAAGCACCAGTATCTGCACAAACTGCAATCTTTTTACCAAACAATTCAAAGACAATCATACTTGACAGATCTGTATTTATATTATTAGTGAATAAGTTCATGCAATTAACAGTTGTGTCTTCAAGTTAGTTTTCCTGTTTTCATCTCTTGATTATGTTTTCTTTTGAGACAGGTTCAACTGTTTCTTTGTTCCTTGCCGGACATTCTCATAAGTATCAAGTTTTTCAGCTATATCTAGGGGATTAATCTAGTTTGCTTAAGAGTCCAGAAAATGATCTTTGACTTCTGGTGGAGTTCTTTTCTTAATTTGATCAGCAATTATTAAGCTTTTGAGTTGATCAAAAGATGTAATATTCATTTCTTTTATCCATCCCTCAAAATAAGAAGCTAATTCACAAAGTAAAAAGTCTCACCATGTTGTATCAGAACTTTTCCTGTGTTGAGAGAATAATTGTCGAAACTTAGCAGTAACCCTAAATCTTTTAAGGAGCATTTCCTTCACCTTTTGGTAATTTTGTGCATCTTGCACATTTTCTCTAGCAAGCAGTTGTGCTATTTCAGCTGGAAAAGAGCCAATTAAATACGGTATCCAAGAAGTCTCGGGAAGATTTATAAATTTTAACTGTCTCTCGAATATAATCAAAAATAGTCCAATTTCATCTTTTTTTGTATTAAATTTAGGAATGATACGATTAAATTCGAATTGCTACTTTTTCAGCTTCTAAGCGATCTTCTATTATAACACTAAGCATGTTTTTCACAAGTTCTTCATCATAATTATCACTTTTAGTTATAAGTTAGTTCTCTAAGGTCAATTACTTTCATCTCATGATACACAGCCAAACCAAGCTCTGTTGCAAGATTTCGGAGGTCTTGTTTTTTTAGATTTGCCAAGAAATACCATTTTTACCAAAGCCTTTTAATATTAGGGAATTTTGTAGAAAATTTTTAAAGTTCAAAAAGTCATAAATTTCATACCTTAACTAAAATCTAAATATTTAGAAAATCAAATGATACCAAAAGAAAATACTTAAACATAAAATTATTCAAATACCAGAAACATCAAATCAAACTCTTCAATATAATCAATTTAAAAGAAGATAATGTATTTCAATTGTTGGAATAACTGAGAAAGTAATACTTTTGTAGTAAATAATTAAAATAATTCTAGAAACTAGTCAGTACAATGAATAAAAGTAGTAAATATATTACAAACACTGTAAAATCATCACTCTCTACTTACTACTTAATATGAGAATAATTACCTCGTGAATTATATATATTTAAAGTTTTATTTAAATTTTAAAACATTTTTTGAATATATAGAAAACAATACAAACATATAGTTAATTTCAGAAATACTTAATTAAAATAATTATCCTTAGAATATGTAATGTTTTCTTACCAGTGCACAAAAATTATAAAGAATATTCATAAATTCTTTCAAATATAGATTATCTAATTATTTCTATAGACCACAAACATAAATTATATATGCAGTAGCAGATTATTTTATTATGACATATACTCATTCTCAAAAATATGAAACATTAGATATGTAACAAATATACAAAAATACATATTTTCTACAGCAATAAGATCAATATAAGAATCAAAAATTAATTTTCAAATAACTTTCATTTAAATAACACTCAGCAATATTTTGCTTTAATAATTCAATACTTTTGTTTTTGATTTAAAACAGAACATGTATGAAAGATTACATTTTTATAAAATTGATAAAATTCTCATTCGTTATTCCTAAAATCATTTAAATGCAGTTAAATAATTAAACAAATGTATGCAAACAATATTATATATCATATAAGGGACACATATGACTTTATTTATTGATGAAGTTTCAATTACAATAAATCTTATTTCCTGTAAAATAAAATATACATTCATAGAGAAATAAGATTCTTTTTTAAGAATTATTTAGTAACGAGAAAAAAAGGGAGCCCTTCCTTCCTTCGAAAGGTACTTGAAAGTAATAAATCTTTTGCGGAACAGAATCGCATTCCTAATAGAAAACAAAACAAACAAGCTCGTAGCTTCTCGACTACGGCGGTCTGTGTGACTAACTTATTTTCAGAAAATTTTGCGAATTTCGTTATTAAAGTAACCTGATTTCGCCTTTAACATTCAGTATAAATGATTAAATTACATGACTATTTAAACACATTATATATATATATATATATATATATATATATATATATATATATATATATATATATATATAATAGTATTAACCACTTCACACTTTGATACAAAACAGAAACAAAATAATCATAAAATAGAAATGAATAACAAAGAGACATGTAAGCGGATCTGCTGCTCGAAATGATATTTTTTTAAAGCTTGTATAAGCCAAAATTAATTAATATATCATTGTTTGGTTAAACAATATGAATTTAGATTGTATGAGTTTGGGTAAACTCATCAACTCCGACGATTTAACAAAATGTAAATCACAGCAAAAGTATGTTTGTCGTTTCGAATTCGGCCCCACGTTGGGCGCCAAATTTTCTGTGTTATAGGTGTGAAGAATAATTTTACACATGGCTAGCTTATTTCTATATTTTATTAACATCTATGTAGCACAGATAAACCATACACACAACACAAAAACGAAAACATAAGAATATTTAATCAAAAAAACTCTGACTATCATACTCGAGCAGCAGTCTCTAGGGTTAGAGCTCATCTTGTTCTCTCAGTTCGTTTATGAACGTTAGAGGGCGTTGCTCTGTTACAACTTCTATTTTCTTGCTCTCATTTCCTTTTTTTATTTTCGTTCTCTGTCGACATATTTTAAAAGAACTGAAAATAAATAAATAAATTTATAAAATACAAGTTTTGTGTTATTAAAACAATAGCAACACGCATTACATACTACGAAGCAAATTATAGTTAGCTTATCAAAAATTCTAAATTACAAATTATATCCGTAGCAAGAGTGATACAAATTGTTTCTTCCAGAGAACAATGTCAATGTTCCTTTGCAATAAAAGATTACAAATTCGAAATCTGTCTGGAGGTGGTCGATTACGCCACTGTCTATGTTCGTTTTCGCAGTTTCTGATAAGACATATCATTTTTAACTTGGACGGAAATGCAGTTTGTTACAACATTGCATTTAGTCTTTCATATTTGTTGTCAGTTATTTAAAAGATATTTTGAAACGACAGTAATTTATTTAAAACAGAATAACACAAAAATGTGGAAAGGGAACTCCGGTACATTTATCAAGAGCAACAAATAATCCTTCAAAGAACCGCCTGTGGCTCGCAAGTCTCTGGTTTATATATTTAAGTAAGTAAATCTTGCTGAAAATTTTTAATGTGACTTGCAGTTTAGTTTTTAATTATTATTTTTAAATTTGGTAATCAAAATAATAAATAAGAACGAAGAGAGTGATTTGGTAGTTGATTTAAAAAAAAAAAAAAAAAGGAAATATTATACATATATAATCAAACGTACTATTTTTAATTTCTTCAGGGTAATAAAATACTAAAATAGTATAGTAATCAGGTGGTATGAGAATGTTTATAAATTGTATATATATATATATATATATTTAAAATCCTTGTAAATGTTTGCTACAAATTAAATTTAAGTATGATAATTTTTTATTTTAAGTATAATTTATTTCTGTTCGTGAGAAATTTTTTATAATCCTTATTACTACATATTTTAATAGTATTTGAGTTATTCAAGGGAAGGAAGTGACATACTTCCTAAATTTTCGGAATTTTTTACGATTTAAAGAATGCAAATGTCATAAATACAAATATTTCAACTTCAACTACTATTTATTACTGCTTTCATTTATAAACCTTTTTATTTGCAACTTCCAAAAAATGGTATTTTTTATTAAAAAAAATAATAATTCATATCTTTTCAACTATACACACATGAATGGTAAATGATTTACTATAATCTTAGAAAAAAAAAAACACTGATTACATGGGCCTAAACATTGTGGAGATTCTATCTGCGCGACTTTTACACGCTGTTGAGAGAATAAAAAGTATTCTGTTTTGATTTGTAAAGCGGGCATCGGTGAGCCGACCCATCAACTCGGATTCAAGAGTGCCGAAATTTTATAACCCGAGATAAACGAATTTGTAGCAGATCTGTGTCACGAGCTTTGGTAGATACTTCAGACTCTAAATAGGAATTTGTAGATTTTACATGATGCACAATTTGCTGTTATAATTTTTGTTAAAAAATAAAATATCAAAATTTCTTTTCGTATTGAATATATTTTGTTGCTTGACTGTTTTCTATTTAATGTACTATATATATATATATATATATATATATATATATATATATATATATATATATATATATATATATGTATGTATATATATATACATATACATATTTATATATATACATACATATATATATATATATATATATATATATATATATATATATATATACACTACTGGTCATTAAAATTGCTACACCAGGAAGAAATGCAGATAACAAAATGATATTTATTGGACAAATATATTATACTAAAAATAACAAGTGATTAAATATTCAAAAAATTTGGCTGGATAGATCCTGAAAAATCAGTACCCAGAACAACCACCTCTGGCAGTAATAACAGCAGTTATACGCCTGGGCATTGAGTCAAACAACCATGAGATTGGATTGCATGTACAGGTACAGATGCCCATGCAGCTTCAACGATATCACAGTTCATCAACCGTAGTGATTGGCGTTTGGTGACGAGCCAGTCGCTCGGCAACCATTAACCAGACGTTTTCTATTGGTGAAAGATCTTTAGAACGTGCTGGCCTGGGCAACAGCCGAACATGTTCCGTATTAAGGAAGGTCCGTACAATACCGGCAACATGCGATCGGGCATTATCCTGCTGAAACGTAGGGTTTCGCAGGGCTCGAATAAAGGGTAAAGCCACGGGTCGTAACACACTAGAAATGTAACGTGCACTGTTCAAAGCACCGTCAATACGAACAAGAGGTGAGCGAGACGTGTATCCAATGGCACCCCATACCATCACACCAGGTGATGTGCTAGTATGACGATGACGAATGCACGCTTCCAGTGTGCGTTCACCACGATGCATCCAAACACGGATGCGACCATCATGATGCTGTACACAGAACCTGGATTCACCTGAAAAGATGACGTCTCGCCATTCGTGCGCCCAGGTTCGTCGTTGATCACACCATTGAAGGCGCTCTTGTCTATGACGCAGCATCAAGGGAAGCCGCATCACGGTCTCCGAGCTGAGAGTCCATGCTGCTGCAAACGTCGTCGAACTGTTCGTGCAGACACTTGTTGTCTTCCAAATGACACCGTTTTTTGAGTCACGGCTCGTGACGTGGTTGCACGATCCATTACGGCCATGTGGATAATATGCCTGTCTTTTCTGCTGCTAGTGATAGGTGGCCGTTGAGATCCCGCATGGCGTTCCGTATTACCGTCCTGAACCCATCGATTCCATATTCTGCTAACAGTCATTGGATCTCGACCGACGCGAGCTGCAATACTGCGATAAGATAAACCGCAATCCCGGTACGCTACAATTCGACCTTTATCAAAGTCAGAAACGTGCTGGTACGCATTTCTCTTTCTTACAGAGGCATCACAACAACTTTTCACCAGGCAACAACGTTCAAATGCAATTTGTATATGAGGAACCGGCTGAACAATTTCCTCGTTTAAACACAATGTAGGTGTCGCTACTGGCGCCTGCTTTGTCTGAATTCGCTGAAAAGCTAATCATTTGCATATCACAGCACATTCTTTCTTTCGTATAAATTTCACGTCTGTAGCATGTCGCCTTCTTCGTGTAGCAAATATATATATATATATATCTTTTAGTGAGTATCAAAACATTCATAAACGTAAGTAAGTCTGAAATATTTCGAACAGCGACTTGTAATATCTTTCAAAGCTGAAAACAAATAAAGTTATTTCATTAAACAACTTTTTATTTTTATAAATATTAGATTTTTCATTTTAAAATAATGTTCTATCTTAATAATGTCTGCTCGAAACTCTTTTCAAAAAAGATGACCCCATTTGATATACATATCCCATTATCATCATTTATTTAAGTTCAATTATTTAATTTAGGAAACTGGTTAAGCTTTTTAAATTATTGTAGGTACAGATAGTTAAATTCTGTGCAGTAAAAAGTTTTTTTTTTTTTTATCACTAAAAAAGTTTTTATTCCATACTTAAATTCTAAACCAAAACACTTTTGATAAGTGTTTTATAAAAAATGGATTTTTCAGCCTCTATTTTTTTAATAACATGCCAGATTAAAAGTTTTCAGTATTTTGTTCTTGATGAATGATATTTTTATCGAAATTATTCGAGATAAAATATATCTAGTCAATATTTATGTCTGCGTGTTCCAATCACCAAATGTTTTTCCACCTCTAATGTTCGTTACCGCTAATGAGATCACTGTACATGAACTGAATCTTAATTCATTGCCGAAGAATTCCCAAGAAAATATCCTTTTTTTTAAGCGTTGTCATTTGGTTCACTAATTTGCTTTTGAACTAATTTATATGAATATTATTTGTATTATGTTGAATAAAAATTTTAGGTTTTTTACTCGTTTAATTGCTTTGTGACTTTAATATGTATTGTTTTATTCATTTTATTACTTTATTAATACATTATATCTATTAATAATAGGAACAGAACTAGAGTTTTAAAATAAATTCTCGAATGTTAAATTTTTAGAGGAAAGAATTCTTATTTTTATCTTTTTTTATTATATTGCAAATTTCTCTTTTAAAGTCGAAAAATGGGTTGCAAAGATTTTTTTTATATTGAAACAGAGCATTAAATAAAGACAAGATTTATTCAGAAATCATATTCTATTTTACCAATGTGTGTACAGCAGCGGCTTGACAGCTATAAAAATAATGGTATTTCCCCGTTCCGTGTGTTTCAAAATCGGGAAGTTAAAATGAGTCACCATCGTGTGCAAAATTAAGATTGCTTATCCACCATCTGCGTTTAGAATAGCGGTAAGGTTATTTATTGATTTATTAACCATAAATGATGCTCATTTATGGGGGGTTAATTAATTTGGTTTCAAATTTATTGCTTTCACGCCTGTTAAGTGGTTTTGTAGTTTGAAAATGAATGAATTCATAAATGTGTTAAATTACCATTAGCATTTAAACCAAATAGAATTTAAATATGCCAATATAAACTAACTAATTTCAGAAAAATTAATGTAACCCAATTCACAATAGGGAAATTGAAAAACAGAAAAGAGTATTTCTAATGAAAAAAGTCTGTTGAATATATGTAATGTATTCTTGTTAAAATTTTGTATTTAAACGTCTCGATTTTTTAAAGACAAATTTGAAAATTTGGAGAAATTATGGATTCACACACGACTAGGATAGTAGATTTTATACACAAAGATTAAAATGAATTACAACATAATTAGAACATTAGAATTAGAACATTCTTTACTAAAAATTTTACATGTAATTTCTTAAGTGATACACAATAGTTAACTAATATTAATTTCTATTAAAAAAACGTCATTTATACCTGATTAAAAGTTAATATTTTACCAAATGTGCCGTTTCTACCGATACATTACTTACGCTCATTTTGCAAAATAAGTAAGTAACGTGGGAAAATGATGAACATATCGTCAGTTATACCAGGATTCGAAAGCTGCTAAAATGAAATCTCCCACAGTTATGAGACCATACAGTAACATACTAGACTTGAGTTATTTATTTCTATTTAGATAAAAATTCGCAAAATCTTCTTAATACGAAGAAATCATACTTTGAATGCTTCCTTCGTATGACGATGTATAGTTTGCTGTAATTATTATTTTTTTTTCCAAAAATCAAAATTCTTTTTCCATCCAGTTAGTAAAATAAAACTTTTTTCATCCAATATTATGTACTATATTACAAGTATACATTTTTACTACATATTATGAGTATAATGATTACAGGCTATTTTTAGTGGTTAAATATAAATGGATTCGTAAAAATAAGTATACTTGCAACTTTCTCTCCTATAATTTATTTCAGTTGTTTTTTTATGCATTTTTTTGAAGGCGTATGAGGTATATTGTTAAGCCAAGATTTAACAAAAGTAATGTTCACGTTGTTACCAATTTTGTGAGGTGCTCATGTTTGGCTTTGTTGTTGATCAATTTTAATTTCTTTTAAACCATTTTCCTCAAGTGAAAGCGTTTACGCTATTGTCGTCTTTCAAAAATTACAGTAATCTTTTTAAAAATAATTTTACAATTTATGTTGATATAAATTGTGAAATCATAACAATCAATTCTATGTAGTTTTTAAAATTTTTACATTGAGAAATCAAAGCCAAATTGAACTTTTTTTTTTATTGAAATATGATGCCAAACTAATCATGTTTTTATTAAAGTAAGTTAGCTGAGTTATTCGGGAGTTTACTTTTCGAGAGATCATAAAAGTTAATTCATAGGTAGGTATTTATCCATAGGATTTAATTTAACAACAAACTTAGCAACATTCGCTTCAGACATTACATTTTTAATTTTCGTCGTAAATGATTGGTAAATTTACCCTCTTGTTATCCAGAATAATAATAAAAAAAAAGAGCTTAAAATTTTCCATGCGTGACTGAAGTTTTCTTCTGTTCTTTTACGGCCATCATGAAAAGGACATGAGCCATAACAGATGCCTTGTGCTCTTCGGAATTTATTCTAAGCACACGAGTTATGAAAATGACAGACATCTGCTTTTGAACGATAGGGACAAAAGAGTTTAATAATTCATTTCTGTGCCAGGTGCTCATGAACTTTATCTAAATAAACTTGTTAGTATTACTTTACTGCTTTTTATTAATGTTATATGCTTTCTTAATTTAATTGGCTTTAAACTTTTTCCATTATTTTTTCAACAGGATTTAATTAACAATCAGTTTTTTGCATTGGTTCATAGATTTTTATTTAGCGAAAGAGAAATTAATAATTTAGTCATATGGATGATTTCTCTTTGTGTTCAGCGTATGTATGCGTGTATGAATACGTTGTAAAGACGACTAGAACTGTATTAGTAATTCTGTCAACTTTTTGGGGATGCATAACGATTTATATTTTTGAAGCCAAACTTGGCTGGCAAATCGCCAGTTACTTCAAATCCTTTTGAATATCTTTCTCAACAAAAAAAAAAAAAAAAAAAAAAAAAAACACTTTTGAGAGAAAAGAAAAAAATTTATTTTGCTTTGTGATTTTGTTTTATATGGATTTCTAATATTTTATTGATCAAAATTATAGTTGTAAAGGCATGAATTGCCATATTCTCTAATTATTTTATTATTCAGACTAATAAACTGTATTTATCTGTATTTAATATATATAGAGTTTATTAAGGTATATAAATGCGTAATCGTGTTTTATTCTTATAGAATAATTAAATTGGCTACATTTCTTATATGATATATATTTTCCATGTGGCTTTTATTATACTTATAAAAACCATTAATTTTAAAATATATGGCATCAGTAACCAAATTAAATTAAATTAAGAATTGAAAAGAAATGAAATTTAGGTAAAAAAGTGGGAGAGTATAAATATTTGCAATCAGGAGAGAAATCATGGAACAATAATGATGAATAGATAAGTTAGTAAAATAGTACCTTATAGGATTTAATCATTTTTAGTAAACATTTCGATTTATTTTAAGCGAAATTATTTTTACCCTTGTCATCAAAGCTTTTTTAAAAATATTAGAATCAATTCAAAAAGTTAAAATAATAAATACAAATATTTAACAGTTTTTCAAAGTTAAATTATGTTTAAAATAATAATGAAGTGTGTTTACAGAATGTTCGTAAAAGTTTCAAACCACCTTAATTTTGGTAGCTATTCCTGGGAAAAATTTGGTAAGATGTTTTAAATTACATAAATGCTTACATCTCATTTTAAATTAAGTATATATCATTTAGCAACTTACAAGTCCAACTTTTTATAACCTTTGTTCTCTTTATAATGATATTCAATAACATTTATATAGCAAATAAAAATTTAATATTTTTATAAAATAATAATTTTTTTACAACTATATAATAGTAGTTAATTTGATGATTTTCTTTTTTTGGCTGCTAATTACTTTTTGTATCATTATTTAATTCGAAGGGACAGTTTCTATCGCTTCATTTATTTAAATTAGTTTTTGATTTTAAAATTTTATTTTTTAATAAATTCTCATTCAACCAATAGTCTAATATTTAATTATTTATTACAAACAAGTTCTTTTGTCTAAAAACATGTTCTGAATATTCATTTGCTGTCATATTTCCATTTCAGTAAATCATGATCTGATAATAAAAAAAATATGCTTTAAAGCAGTATTTCGTCTTCAGTAAATCCATAGTACTGCATTTAATGAAAATAACAAAGTTAATATAATATTCAACTGCATCTCTGTTGCCTCGACCCTCTTCAGCATCGACCCCAATTGCTGCCATGACATCCTTTATACGGAAAAAGCTGATGATATGGCCAGGGCAGTGCTCCATGCCTTTGGTCCCATATGACTTGTCCTTTTTCACCTTTTTTTCATTTTGCACTTGTCTCACGACAACAGCAACAATATAATATTTTGCTTTGATTATATATGTTACCGATCGAAATTGGAGAATGTCAACATTCACCAAATACGTAGAGGAAAGTTCAAATATTCTTCATTACATTCTTGTATATTCGGACCCTCACTGGGGCATGTCGACAATCAGAAATCTTTTGGTTGGCTGTAAAAAGAGGAGCCGAGGTCACAAAAAAGAGGCGAATGGCTGGCTGTCTTCTTTAAAATCTCTGTTCAGCTGTGATTCAGCCAGCTTTGTCAGCCTTATGCAAGGTTTAATAATGCTAGCAACGTTTAGTTTTTTTTGACACTTTAATTTGTTCTGAATGGATAATGCAATGAATCGTGCTGTATGCTGTATGTAAACGAGAAGATAATTGTGTGTGTGTGTATATATATATATATATATATATATATATATGTAATGCACCTAACATGCTTTTTGACGTAGTTTCTGCGAAAACTAAGTGTAACGCCTCTTTGGATTACAGACGATTAAAATGTTTTAAAAATTAATGATGAAGACATATTAATTGTACTATTAAAACTAGGAGAAACGAATTTACAGTATAATGTTTCCAATGAAGAATTGATAAATATACTATATGAACTCACACCAGAATAGGCCACGAAGGATGTTAAATACACTTAAAAATGTGGAAGTTAAATACAAAAATATTACTTATGAAGTTCTAATGTTATCTTTAAATTTATGCAAACAGTCTGATAAAGTACAGTGCACCTAAGAAAGGTATTGTTGTGAAACCAAAGGTCAGTTCTGAGTTAAACGCAAGATATCAAGTTGATGTGATAGATGCGCAGTCAAACAAATGGTGAATATAAGTTCATAATCGTGTGTAACAAATTATTCAAATAAGTTTGTCTAGTTGCGAACTTTAAAATCTAAAAGAACTGAATAAGTAGCGAATCACGTTCTTCCAATATTTTTAACATTTTATGTTCCGGCAATATTGCAATCAGATAATGGTAAGGAACTTAGAAATAAAGTCATATCCGAAAAATGATGTATGTGGAAAGATGTTTAGCGACAATTGTTGGAAAACTTCATCACAAAAGTTCAATTGAATGGGCCAATCAGGATGTAGAATATATGTAACTGCATGGATAAATGGTAATGATACAAGTAAATAGTTCAGTAGTTTACTCTTTGTTAAATTTTCCAAGACATTACATTCCACTAAGAAATAAGCCAGCATTCTTATCTATGTTTGACGCTAAAGCAGATAGTGGTATAGCATCGTCTTTTTTGTAACGAAAAAATCCCAAATATTATAACTGAAAAACAACTTGAAGAAATTGCTACTACTTTTTAAACCAAAGATCACAGCTTGAAGAAAGTGTCAATACTTCTGAAAGCAAATTTGAGCGTTGGTCATACCGAAAACCATATTCTAAGAAAAATATTGAAGAGGTTCTGCAATCTTCCACGTCATTTAATCATATTCTGACTGAAAAACACGGGTTAATTTCAATAAAATATATAAAAATAATGAAAGAGACTCTTCTACTGCAAGTAACAAAAATGTTACGATCCTCACAAAAATAATTTCCTCCTTCTGAAATTGACGGTACTACAAATACAAGTCTCTGAAGTCGACCATAGTCATACACAACCAAAATGTGTTAGCGACTATTATTGGAATAGAAGACTCCTACTTCTATAAACTTGCAAATAAAAATGGTACGAAGAGCCTTACACATGTAATCAGTTCGTAATTTGTGAAGAAAAGTTACTTTTCATACATGAGGTTTCTTCTCAAGAAATATCGCGGAGAGAAGTAGCTGCACCTAATTCGAGAAATGGATCTACACACTCAAAAAAAAGTATTCCACAAAAAATTGCAAATTTAAAAATACGGAACTCTAGTGCAATTCAAAGTGTCGCAAATAGTTTTAATTGTTGCAATAAATAGTATTTGAATCACATAACTAATTATGTTTTTATTGCTATATCTTAGTCACTCCATTCATAAAGAGAGGCAAAAAAAGTTATGTCCTCCTTTTAACATTTTATTCTGACTGAAATATGGAGAAGAAAATATAAATCTTTGATGTGTTCAACATTAGTACATGGTGAATGACATTTGTCAGTGTAAGTCAAAAAAAAGGTGTGTAGCAAATATTTCGGACATACCCCAAGCGACTATATGAATGCTGGCATTTACTGGTGAAAGTCGACATTCACCAGAATTCGGTCTTTCACTGTCACACACTCACACACGCACCCACCCACTCACAACCCCCATATATATGTGTGTGTGTGCGTGCAACAGCACAACACGTACTTTCATTTGTGATTTCTAAATGAGTAAAATATAATCAGTGTGAGCTGTGAATATTTTATACTAATTATCATAACTGACATTTTCCTCTATAACAAAAAATTTTAATTTGTGATATAATAAAAATAATTTGTTTTTATAATAATATTGATATTTTTAAATATTTTCTTTTATTATATAAAAAAAAGAAAACATTTTGAATTACTTTTTTGATGTTATTATTGATGCGACCGCACCATTTTTTTAATTGTTGGTTAGTGTTATACAAGATAATCTCATATTACTTTGGAATTCATTTCTTATACGTTACCTGAAATTTAGTTAGCAATTAAAAGCTAGCAGCTTCACAAGTAATTGTTTCTGATTTGTTATTTCAGAATGGCCGTTTTAAACAATAATGTTTAATATACCATTCTTCTTTTAAACCAAAATAATGGGAATATCGTTATTGTAATAAGAGAATTCCATTTTTCTATGGCATGAATCTGTGACATATCTCGCTCAAAGTGACATGATGAAAAATACTTCAAAAGAATTAATTAGCTGGGAATTTTATTTGATAAAAGTTTGCATGTTGTAGGTTCTAGATGTAAAACAATTTGCCAATCATATGGTGGTGTTAGTTCTTTAAGTCTTTCATGTATTGATATCTCCATTTTGACTATGTAGCACGCGCTATTGCAAATTCTGGATTATTTTCCTGATAATCTTTATCCAACATTTGACAAAGATGGTGAAGTTCTTGGAATATTTGCGCTGGGATTCCTTCCGGTAGTGCGATTTGATAGTGAAGCATTCTAATTAGATTCATTTTTTTTTTTTTTTAAATGGATAGCTGAATACCTGCAATTTCGGTACAAAGGCCCAAATGCGAATCGAAGTTCGTCTGCACCCTACAAAAGTAACTATTATATTGTTCATCACGGGTCCTTATTTATTTTTTGATTAGTTGTCCTTAGCACGATTTCTAACTTTCTCCTCCGTCACTTGAAAAGAATATAAAGACATAACCAAGTTTCTGATATTAGGAATGAAGCGATATCAACGCTTATGGGAAATAGCTTTTGAGTAGGGAATGTGCATGCTCGCATATTCATCACGGTATTCAGTATATGTTATGGGAAATTTTTACTGACTTTCATACATGATCTTTCTTTATGAGATTTTTCGTTAGAAGGATTTTTAAAGGAACGGAATAAATCCTGCATAAAAAAATCGACTTTCTTGAGGCATTTGAAAAATTTCGAAGTTCGATATTCTCATGCAGTTAGTGTATGTTTATTGCATTACGTTGGGAATGCTATATTTTTCAAACCAAAAGGTTTGCAAAACCAGGACACATGTACAAAATCTTTGTAGAACTTTTGGTCTGTCTGCAGTGCCATTTATTAGCTAGTTCTTAATCAAAATCCTTCCACTGTCCTCTTTGTATTGGAAAAGTTAAATTTTAAAATGTCTGCTCTTAGTTTATGATATAATTATAGCATAGTGTAATAATTATTATATAGCATTTTCCAAGAAAAACGAATAAAAATTAAAAGTTTTATAAGTTGAAATTGACTAGATACATTTTGCAACAAGATTAAGAAGTTGTATAGTGTTGATTAATTGTTTGGCCGGAATGAATAAAATAGTTAAATGGCGAATTTTTTATTATAAAAATACCATTGTATCTTTTTATAATATAAAACTGAAATTAAATTTGCACATGTGTGTAATATAATTAACTTATCATTTACTTTAATGTATTATTTTTTATAATATTTCTATTAATAAATAAAAGAGACGTATGTTAAAATTAGTGTAAACTTATCCTCTTTTTATTAGAAAACAAAGATGATGAAACGTATGTTGTCTCTGTATGGGAATAAAAAATTATATAAAAATGATGTATATAAATACATAAAAAGAATTATTAAGTTAAATAATATTTGTTGATTAATAATTAAAATTTTTATCGAAAGATTTTTTTTCAATTGGATCCAAATAATTTGCAAAAGTTCTTTCTTCGTTTTAAAGTGACTGCTAAGAATATATATATCATGACAATTACATAAATATATTAGTTTTCTTCCTACATCAGCTTTTTGATAGCGCTTTTTATTGCGAGTAGATCCTATTGATATTTTGTTAGAAAATCTCATAAATTATTAACACGTATTTACAGAACCGAACAATGCAAAGGTGCATTGAACAGTTTCTATTATTTTCAGTGATTGATTTAATATCTTTATTTGTCTGGCAAAAACCATCACTGTCTAAGTCAAAATAAAACTATTCCTATTGTGCTCAATGTTATATTCAACAGTGAATTAGACTAATGTATAAAAAAATTGTCTAATTTATATATAATAGTGATCCATTGTTGTACCTCTTGTACTAACCGTTTTGTACGGGTTTGATATTCTTTACGTAATAAAAGATGGTGGTTTCAGACACTGTTTTGTAAAATTATAGAAAAATTTGACTAAACTCAACATCAGGTATAAAAAACATTACTTCTCAGCATTTGATTTTTTAGGAATGATATTCAATCTGCAACTACTATTAACTTAAGGAATAATTTAAGTTGAGATGATCTGTAGAAAAATTATTTTTATGATACAAAACCAATGACATGGTTTCTTCATCTCATTTCGCAGGATTTATAGTCCAATGGAAGCCATTCTAAATTACAAAATATCAAATTTCAGCTCTAGCTGTGGGTAAATTTGAGTAGAAGTAATAAGAAGCACTCGCGGGTATAGGATATGCTATCCTATCGTGTAGCTGTAATTTCGATGGTATATTTGAGCTAAAAGTAATGAGATCAAAAACAATAAATTTTGTAGAATTATAATGAAATAAACACTTAACTGCTCTGATTAGTAGAGCTAAATATTAAATGCGATGTCTTTGCGTTTAAGATTCAATTATCAAAACAAAGTTTTTCTTATGATTTAGTTCTTAAATGAAAATTAGTGTTTCATAATCATTAAGATTTAATAGCCCCGGTGAAATGAATTCTGATATTTATGTTATTGAAAATGTGTGTAAATAAATTTCTATTTATTATTTAATGACATTTTTATGATTCATCGATGAATCATCTTACAATAGATGCATAAAAATATTATTTCTTGTTTCTTTGAAAGACATTTAATACTAAAAGTATTCACGACGAATTTAAAGATAAATTTATTTTGAATGTAAGCAAAAAACATCTGTTTGTGTAGCTCATGTATGTAATGAAGTGAACTGTAAAACTCTGAACATAAAATAATTCTTTATTTTCCGTAGCTGTGATTCACCTCACTCATTTTACATCTGCTCTTCCCAAAAGCAGTAACTCGACTTCCTCCTCTCTCACGGTTTTTTGTTTTGTTTTTCTCACATACAAAGATGGCGCTGTTGTACCAGCACTTTATGGGTACGGAACATTCCGCCCCACGTTGCAATGTTACATTCAACCAATGAACATACAAATAATTAAAAAATCTTACGCACAATAGTTAATATAAACATTAAACACAAAAATTAATTTAAACACAAATTATTATAAGTAATACATGAGTATTATAATAATAACAAATTATATACTAATAGGTAAAATACAAATTTTTGAAATGGTTCTTTTGAAAATTCCTGAAAGAGTTTTTACTTTAACAACACTGACTTGTTTGTCATCGCCCAGATAGAGTTGAACTATTCTACCTAATGACCATTTTTGATGAGGTTGATTTTCATCTTTGATGAGCACTATATCATTGACTTTAACATTTTCTTTCTCAATTCTCCACTTGGACCTCTATTGCAAATTATTAATATATTGCACCTGCCATTTCTTAAAAAAAATACGAATAATTTTTGTTAATTTTTCCAGTTTATTTTCATTTTACTCAATTTATTTTCATTAATGTCAATTAAATTAGGTTCAACAATAGCATTTAAAGGTCTATCAATTAGGAAGTGAGCAGGTGTTAATACATCATACACATCAGTATCTGAAGACAGAGGTACAAGCGGTCTGGAGTTAAGAATACCCTCTATCTGAGTAATGGCTGTTAAAAACTCTTCATATTATCATTGATGCACACTCTAGTAAAATGAAATTTAAATATTTTCACACCACTCTCTCACAAACCACCAAAGTTGGGGGCTCTAGGAGAAAGAAAATGTCAATCAAATCCCTCTGTTAACATATAATTTGCAAGTTTCTCATCTGGTTTTAAAACCAAATGGTGCAGTCTGGACAATTCTTTATTTGCACCTGTGAAATTTGATGCGTTATCGGAAAATAATTTTGAATGTAAACCTCTACGAGCAACAAATCTCTTTAAACGTGGAATGAATGTTTCTGATATTAAATCTGTTACTATTTCAAGATGAGTGGTTTTAGTAACCAAACATATAAAGATACATATATATACTTTGTGCAAGACACCTTTTCTTTGTTTATATTTTATATTAAATGATCCACAGAAATCAACTCCTGAGCAATTAAATGGGAAATCAGGATAACTCTGTCTTTAGGAAAATCACCCATTAATTGCTCAACTCCTATAGGTTTAACTTTAAAACATGTAATACAATCATGCACAATTTTTCGACACGTTCTTTTAGCTTTTATCGGCCAAAATTTTTGTCTGACATAATTCAGCAAAGCAGTTGGACCTAAATGAAAATATCGCTTTTGATACATTTCTATAATAATTTTTGTGAGATTATGGCCCTTTGGAAGAATAATAGGAAATTTACTATTGAAATTTAAACTTGCATTTTTTATTCTACCATTTACTCTTAATAATCCATCCTGATCTAAAAAGGGGCATAAGCATTTTATCTTATTTTTATCAGGTACAGGTTTTTGTTGGCCCAAACATTTCATTTCGTGAGGAATTCTAGTCTCTGAATCTCTTTTACTAAGAATTTTTCTGCTACCTTGATTTCTTCTGTTGACCATTCTCCTATCTTCTTTTTAGTAGAGCTCATTAAGTTGTATAGGAATCTGAAAATATAACTTACAACATGCAATATTTTAGTATATTTATTACTAATATTGTGTAAGTGATAAAGGAATTTGAAGTTAAAGTCAACACAGATGAGTCATTTTGAGGCATATTTCTCAGTTCAGAGGTAAACTTATCTTGTATCACTAATGAAGAAATTTCTCGGTTGTTATAGTCTTCTTCAGCAAGGAAACTGGGGCCATTAAACCATAGTTCACTTTCAATCAGTTTATTAGGTTCCATTCCTCTCGAGATAAGGTCAGCAAGGTTGTCCCTCGATGGCACAGGGCGCCACTGATGAATCTCAGTCAAGTCCTGTATTAAAGCAACTTGGTTGGCAAAAAACGTCTTCAACAGGTAAGGCTCCTTCCGGATCCACGAAAGAGTTATTATGGAATCACTCCAGAAATGGGTATTCTTACTGCAGTCTTTAGGCTGTAGGGCATCTTTAACTTTTGTAATCAGCTTTGCTAAATGAACTGCTGCACACAGCTCAAACTTCGGGATTGTAAATCTCTTAAGAGGTGCCACTCGTGACTTGCTACAAACTAAAGTCACTTCAGAATCTCCAGTCTCAAATGTTGATTTGCAATAGATGACACATCCATACGCAGACTCAGGCGCATCCGCAAATCCATAAAGCTCAATGTGCATTAATTTATCTATCATAATGCATCACTTAAATTCAACATTGTTGTCCGTTGGCAAAGTTTCAATAAAATTCTGCCATTGCTGGGCTTCCATTGAAGGAAGGGCATCAACTCCACTCTAGATTTAAACACCAAAGTTTTTGCTGAAAAATCTTTTCTTTAGTTATCACCGGATCCAAAAGGCCAAGAGCATCAAAAGTTCTTACAATTGTAGAAAGCACTGATTTTTCGTTGGAGGAATTGCACTCTCAAAATGTATTTGAAAAGTGAAAGGATCTGTGCTTTGTCTCCACAGAACTCCTAACGCCTTTGTTTCTTCCTCAAAATGGTAGTCATTATAAGAGCCTGTCTTTAATTCAAAATTATTGCTACACCACTTGTGTAGTGCCATTCCTCCACTTTTAAGGATATGCTCCAGTTCAGTTTGAAGCTGTTTGGTTTCAGTTATAGTTGCAGCTCCACTAAGTACATCGTCCGTCTAAAAGTCTCTCTGTAGGACGGGTGATGGTAGGGGGTACTTCTCCCTTTCATCGTTGGATAACTGAAAAAGCACTTTAGTTGCCAGGTATGGTGCACTAACTGTGCCATACGTAACTGTTTTGAGATCATAAGTTTTAACTGGTTCATTCACTCCCTCTCTCTAAAGAATTCTCAAAAGTTTATTTTTAGTAGGATCATTTAGAACCATTCTATACATTTGTTTAATATCTGCTACAAAAGCATAAAGAGTTTACGAAACCTCACCATTATTCAAAAAAGATTCTCTTGTAAGGTACCACCATTAAATTGTGAGGAATAAAGTGAATTTCCTAAAGTAGTTTAAGAAGACGCGTTAATATAAGAACTACGCGAGGTTTAGTAGCACTCTTATCAAGACGATAAATACCTAAATGGGTTGTATAATACGTTCCTACTTTTTCTTCACAATCTGGAATTTCTGTCATAAGACCCAATTTCTCATACTCGCTAAAAAATTCCGTATATAATTTTAAATACTCAGGCTCTCTTAAATAACTTCCATAACGAATTTAATGCTTTTAATGCAATTTCTTTAGATTTACCTAAACATTTTGGGACTTCTTTTAAAGCTCTTTTAACTATATATCTCCCTGTACTGTCTCTCTTAACATTTCTTTTGAAATGTTTTTCACATATTATTGTTTCATTATTTTTAGAAATTTTAGTTTCAACATTTTTTATCTCCCAAAATCTCTCTATTGCTTCACGTAAAGCAATATATTATCTTTAATAAATCCACAATGTACTTTTCCCCTCCATTGCAGTGGATAAGCTCCCACTAACAACATAACAAAAACGGTATTTTGAAGAACCAAATCACTATTTACAAGAAAAATCTGATCTGGACGTAATAATTCGTAAACTATTTCAGCGCCTAAAAGTAAATCTATGCAACCTGGTTTATTAAAGTTTTCCTCTGCTAATTTTACATATTTTAACTCTGGTACATTAACTTTAAGCATCTTTGACGGCATGAAATCAGTAATTTTAGAAACAACTAAAATTTCTAACTCTTTTTAAAAATTTCCTTCTAAATTAGAAATTGTATTCTTAGCAACTCATTTGATTGTTGTGCATGTATCACCTATACCACCGACTGCCAAATTTGTTTTATTTCGCTTTAAGCATAAACTATTTGCACAATCAGTCGTTATATAATTATTCATTGAGCCTTGATCTAAAATAGCGCGTACTCTGTAAAAATTTCTCCGTGATCTCTTAGAAGCAATTTATCGTACTAAGCAAAATAGTTTTTGAAAGATTTACGTCTCGCGTAGAAAGAACTGGGTTGTTTTGGTTAGAATCGAAGATCGGGGCAAGTGAAGAAAGTGAAGATTCTTCACGGGGGGCTGATAAGGGTCGATTAACGCTTTCACTTTGAGCAAGCAATAACCCATCATTTCTCGGAAAATGCAAAGAGCAATGATGCCGCCTTTTGACTTCCTATCTTTGACATAAATAACATGAAACTGTGATTTGCAGAGGCATTTAAGGTAATAATTATTTTTCTTAACTATCTCTACTCTATCAGAAACATGCAAAGCCGTATAAATTCTGCATTTATATAAGGGATGATTTTCCGAACAAAGAAAACATTTTGAATTCTTAGAATCGGATAAAAATACTCTAGAAATATTTCTTTGATTTCGGGGTGTGTTTTTGGATTCATTAGTTTATTTTCTACCTTTAGCGGTTTCCCTCGGCATACATAAAATAAATAAATTTCTTTTGCTAATTGTATGGGTTCAAACCAAGTATCTGACTGTCTAATACTGATATGAGCAACGGTTTCTCTATCTAATGTTTGAAATATTTTATCAGATTCAATTAATTGTTTTAATTTCGCAAAATCAGACAGTTTTCTCAATTTTAAGTAAAAATCCAAACTTCCTGTTAAGCTTGAAGTGAACTGCACATGACTTTCATTTGCGTGTCTTATTGTTTTTCTGAATTGCTCTAAATACTATTGTAGTGTGGGCTCAAATTCTCTGAGGATTATTTCTTTAACTTTTTCATAATCACTTAATACATCATCGCCTGTGTAAGAAATTACATTTGATGCTTTTTCACCGAGCAAATTCAAAAGAATCTCTGCTTTAAATTTATTTGAAACATTTTTTGTAATAAACGCTCTCTACAAAGAAGTAAAAGATTGTTTTCAACCTTCTAGTTTAATCGGTATTTTAATCGTTAATGTTTTAATGCTTTTTATTAATAAATCTAAAGAGTTGCAGTCCTCAGTTTTATTTTCTGAGAATTAGTTTCTACAATTTTTAAATCTACTTTCAAGCGTGTTAATTCTAATTTAGCTTTCATTCTCTCTAATTTTATTTGCTCTAATTGCAACTCTGTTTATTTTTCTCAATTATCTCTAACTCTAGTAAATGGTCCTCTTTTTCAGATTTTAGAAGATCAGCTACATATTCGGGCTCATTTTTAAGCGTGACATTATTGCTTATAATGTTCGTCAACTTTACAATTGTCATTTTATCAATAATGACTTCGCCTAACTCAGTAGCCGCAACTTGCAAATCAATTTTATTCACTTTTTAAAACATTTTGAAAAGGGAACTCAAAACTCTAAATCAAATATATATAATTAAGTTAATCAACAACACAAATTATAAAAATAGTTATTAAGCTCAACACAATTAATTAAAATTAGTAATATAAATTATCTCATGGGAGTGAATGACCTAAAAAGCTCAAGCACATACCTCATAGCAACTGATACCGCTCTCAAAGACAATTGGTTTGTTGATGTTAACCCATTCTCGCACTCGTTGTAGGCAATATCTCATCATACCTCCGGTTAGCTGGATCATATGTTTGTGTAACTCAGGTATGTAATGAAGTAGACTGTAAAATTCTGAACAAAAAATAATTCTTTATTTTTCGTAGCTGATTCACCTCACTCATTTTATATCTGCTCTTCTCAAAAGCGGTAACTCGACTCCGTCCTCTCTCACAGATTTTTGTTTTGTTTTTCTCACCTACAAAGATGGCGCTGCCGTACCAGCGGTTCATGGGTACGTAGTAACATTTAATATCTTTGTATACTTAAAAAGCAAATATAAACAAATATTGAAAAGGTATATCAGGGATTACGATCCAATGCAGTTGCCTTGCTTAAAAAATTTCAATAACACTAAATGAGGATTAAATTAAATATATGTGCAATTCTAGGAGCAATACTGCAGTCTGTGAGATGTAGAAGATTTAAATAATTTGTGTGTATGTTAAACTTTTATAAAAATCTTGGTCTTTAAGCTATGACGCATATTAGTATTATCCAAGTTTAAAATTGGCCCAGCTCATTACAGTAAGAAAAGAGATGTGATATTTAGTAGGATGGCATATATATTTCAAAAAGCAACATATTTTCAGAAGCGCATTTGGTATCAATATATTTGCAAAAATGAATGTGAAAAATCTTATCATACTACTTACATATCAACACATGTTAGACATGGTAGACAAAATGTTGCAAGACTGAACCAAAAATTAAAATGAAATTGAATGCTGCATTTGCTGCGGGACTCGTTTGTCTAGAACTAATGTGTGAAGGAAAATTTTCTTAAGCGCGAATTATGGATAAAAGGTAAATGTAGCTTAAAATAATCTTTGAAACTTCAACATAGGCCCAGTGATGACTTTTTACCTTGACATAGGGAAACACCTATTTTTAGAGAATTTTTTATATTTATCCTCCTAAGCATAACTGAATACAAAAAGCTAACATTTAGGGAAAGAATTTCACAATATATATATATATATATATATATATATATATATATATATATATATATATATATATATATATATATATATAATCAAAACTACTGTTACTACCTACAAAAACTTTTTTAAGTCATCTAATAGAATGCGTCTCAGCCATAACGCGTGATTTAAACGTTTCACATATGATTCATCTACTTATTGTATTAAATGACGAAAGATGAGGAAAAGGCAAAAGAAAAGTGATTCTTCAATAAATCGGTTAATGACTCGGGCAGGGATTCCGCCCAAGGAGAAAATAGAAATAATGAAGCAAACAATAGAAATTTTGAAGTGCAAGTTTCTGATATTGTGAATGTAAAATAAATAAAATAAAATACAAGCCTTTCAGCGAGAGCGTAGGACTAAATGATTTAATTTTGATAAAAAAAAAATTCGCTTATCTCAAGCATGTATATAAAGTTGTAGAGAAAATTTCGATTACCTTTTAATAAATGCAGTGAAGTTTATAATAGTCCACAAACTCATATTTGGAGGGCATATTAAAATTGGAAAAATTGGGTAAATATTTCGAATAATCCAGTTTAGTTTGTACAAATATGCATGGTTTTCTATTTTACTTGATCAGAAATAATTTTAGATAGAGCTTCTATAATTTACATTGTTTTTACAGAAATATCATTTGAAAATTTTTAAAATAAATGTGAGCGTACCGGAACACATTCTAGTCATGAAATAACTATTTTCGTGGCACAATGCTGCAGTACACTACATGGCATGAAATAATCCGACTTGATTTTCTGCGAATAGTAATATTGAAAGTAATCTGCGATGCTATGTTTCAGATGTATTCAAGAACTGTCCTGCCAAGTAAAGCTGAAAAAAAAATCCGTGGAGTAAAAAGAAATTTCAAAAAGTAAATATACTTTACTTGCTATTATTGTTGAGATACAAAACACTTCGACTTTGTGTATCACTTTAGAGATATCATTTGTTGGAAGAGATGCTCGCAGACCAATAGCTGTTACAACTTAACGTGGGAAGAATTGTTTGTGTGTAACAGTTTCTCATTGAGCAATAGAATATCATCAGGAAAGGTAAAGTAAGGTAAAGCTAGCTTCCAAGGAAGCGTCTTTAATTGCTGAGCATAAATAAAAAGATTTAATTGTCAATAAATTAACTTTTATTAATTTTTATGTTGGTGAGAATCTGCTAAACTGGCCACGTATTAGAAAGTATTTATTCAATTTGGAGCGATCCTAAATAAATAATAAAACACGCGCGTCTCATTCATATAAATTTAAAGTACCCAATAGAGCTATAAAACAAGTTAACGGAACTATAACTAATTATTCACAGAGGTTGGAGTAATTATTTTAAAGAGGTTATACTCGATAAAATTCAATGAACACGGAGTTTTTGAGTACAAGTAAAGATCACCCTACGCTTAAAAAAATCGCATTAGATTATGTGCATTCGAAGGATAAAAGATTACTCTTATTACATAGACATAAGGTATTTTTCACTGGGAGTGTAGACTGTGAAGGTAGGCTTCCATTGTATGACATTCATGTTTCTGTAGAGAGTGTGGAGATTATTTAATCCAAAGTGGACTAATAAAGAATTTAATACACAAACCATCATAGCAAAATGCATTTATTAACATCACATACCAGAAACATATCCCAAACAGAAGTAAGTAAAAAACAAGGAGTCAATGACTCCTGCTATTGCCGCTCTCCACAACAGAGAGAAAGAAATCTTCCTTTTGCAAAATTTGGGAGTCATGTTGAAAGAGATAAAAGTATTTTATCAAATTAAAGAACTCCTAAGTTAAAATATCATCGACTTTTTGCTTATTTTATTTAGAAAATTAATAATTTACTGGTTATATCAATCAAAAAAAGAGTTTGTTGGGGATTATAGAGCTCTGAATATATAAACAATCAGCGTTTTAAATTGAATAAAAAGTATTCTAAGCAAAATAATATTCTAAGTAATTTTCAAGTGGAAGATACCAATGAATTTATTCAATTCATTAGGGAAATAAATTGTATTATTACAGTAATCAGTTTAAAAAAAAAGTATTGTTGAATGCAAATAGCTGAAAAAAGTACAGAGTTAAATTTTTTCAAAATTCATTTCATCAAACAGTTTAATTTCAGTTTTAGTTTGAAGAATATTTCTAACATTTTACACCAAGAAGTAAATTAGACTTTTTTAGAATATGAAAAACTTTTTCTTGTTTATATTGATGACATTGCAACTCTTCAAATAATTAGGAGGATCGTTTGTTATTTTTTGAGACTCTATTGATGAAAATGTTAGTACGAAACTTAACTGTTATCTTGAAGAGGTGTTTATTTCTGAAAATGTGTAACAAATCCCATGAAATGTTATTGGTTTGGTTGGCACTAACGACATTAAAAAATTTTTCTATATAACGAGAGTTTAACAAAAATAAAAATTATTAAACATTTGAGAATCCTTTATTATTTTGTAATTAGCGGCTTAAATTCATATCAAGATTTAATACGTTTGAAAATAGTTTATTTAACTTACAATTCAAATTTGCATCATTCAAGAAGCAATCAATTACTTTAACGGAGTTTCAAATTAATCTTATTTCATCCCTGTATAACCTTGCTACAGGTAGATCTTACACTCTTAAAAAAATCGAGTGGTTTCTCACCACTCGATGAGCGATGTATATTTTGTACTCCATAGAGATACAAAATTACTACTTAATTAGGTAGAGAATTTCTCTTTCAAACACTCCACCCTCTATTCAAAGCAATTTTCACGCTTTTTTAATAATAGTTAAGTTGTCAAATGTTATTGAGTTTTTCTATTTTATTTTAAATATATAAAGAGTAACTAATAAATACTGTAAAATTATAGGATTCATCCATTTAAATTAATCAATTTTCATGTTATCATTTCTAACTTATATTAACTTATATGACACATTTTGTAGCCTCTCACCGTTATATTCCATTTTATAAAAATACCACCTACAAGTGTAATTAATAACTATTGTTTTCATTTAAATATCTTGATTTAAAAATGGAGTTTTTACCCTTTTTCAGTTTAGTTTCCTTGTGATTTTCATAATATGGTTTCACAACTGTCTTGTAATAATTATATTAAAAAGAGCAATTCAGCTTATTTTATTAAATTTTTTATTTATAAAAAACTCAAAAATATTTTTATTATTTTTATTGGATTTATATTTATTATACTGTTCCTATTTTGGAAAACCTTTGTTATTATTGAGATTTCTTTTTAAATTATGCAGTTTATTTCAATCCCGTTTGTTTATTTTTTAATATCAAATTTTAGTTTTTTAGCTCATCGAAAATAACCTTGCTCAACAACGAAAAAATAAATTCCTAATTCTCTGATGCTATTGTTTTCAATGTGTTAGAAAATAGTCATCCTATTTGGTTAGCAATAAATTTATCATAGTTTTCTGCAAAACATTGTATTTTAAGTGATATATAAAATATGCTAAAATATTTATGTTTTTTTTTTAATTATTTGCATATATACCTCATCACTATCGCTACAGATATTTGCATGACGCTGCATATATAATTTCTTGGTGTTGTAATTTCACTTTTAAGGAGCAATATAAATATTTGGCATTAACTATTAATTTCCTTTCATCCTTTATAATATAGTACAAAAATGTTCGGATAAAATAAACATCATAATTTTAAATCTGTATTAAAAATATACAAATTAAAAAAAGATAAATTTTGTAAACTGTGAAATTGTGAATATAAAGCCTTTTCAAGGAAATAAAAGAAAGTATTTAAAGGTTATTTTGTGCCTTAAGTCAAGGACAACAATGTTAGAAATTAGGTTTAGGGAGTCAAAATTTCACAAGATATCAGTTAAAAAAATCTCTTTTAAGAATGAAATAATTTTATTTTTAAATCAAAATGTCAATTATGAGAGAGAGAGAGAGAGAAATATACATACTCTGAATATTTTACTTGAAAATATTCATGATGAAATTTTAAAATATATAATTATCAATTTCAAACTTGTAAAACATTAGCTAACTCGTACAGACAATATGAGGAATAATTAAATTGTATTCGTTTGCAAAAAGAGCTAGAATACAAAATTGATCAATGCTTACAAAAAAAGAGACTTTTTTAAAATTAAAATTTCTACACATCACATTCTAATTTTGAAAATTAATGGAATCATTTCCAAATATATAAACTTCTTGGGTACTTGGTTTTAAAATTTATATCATCAAATAATAATTTTTGAAAAAAAAATATATAAGATTTTATGTTACACTTATATTTTGCAATTCATTTAATACCTCTCCATTTTACAGAATGCTGAGAAATGGATATTAATGTATTCATAAATGGCCATTAAGTTTTCCTTATTTCGTAGATATTCTACAAGATGTCAACTGAGAAATCGGTAAAGCATAAAATATATCTCCTATTCATTTCGAATGTCACGTGGCAAGGCTTATCACTGCTAATCCCTTCCTCGTACTTAGAATTTGTAAGTTCAGAAGTGCAATTCAAAAAATAAAATAATTTTTTTTCTTGGTGCAATAAATAGGTTTATATTTTTTTTCTTGCAATAAATGATGCATTTATTTTGTTTTGTCAAACTTGTTCTCAAAATAGTTAATTTAATTTTATAGAATATGATGCATAAAGCACATTCCATTTTTATTTAATTATTTTTATGATAAACATTTCTAAATGTAATCAACCCAGTGGTTGATAAATCTCATTTTCTCAGTGCGTTTTAAGGTTGGAAATTTTGAAACTTTAATACTTTTATTAAAGTTTGCTTCCTACAGAGTTTCACCAATTCTGCAGAAATAACCAGTCTTCTTTCTGGAAGTCATTTTGGTCGTTGGGAAACCACCTGAATAATAGATAATAGCAGCAACTATATTTACTCATAATAAATCGCTGCATACAAATTAGTTTCTCATTTAAGGTTATTAGCAAGTTTTGCACGTTTAGGTTTATTTTTTACTTTCATTTTATCTTCCAATTCCACTGATTATTTTCGTTCAGCAAAAGTTCTCTCTTATTCCTTAGGGATTTTTCGCTATTTTTGGCTTAGAGACGACCTTATTCATTCTTAGATACGTCACATACAGACTGTTGTGAACTTTTTCCACATAAATGGCTAAAGCTGTAATCATTTCTAAGCAATCAAATGTAGACTGAGTATATAGCTAAATGTAAATTTAATATTCTAGAGAAAAAAATGCGTCTGTGCATTGTATGTTCAAAAAATTGGCTTTCGAGTTCAGTAAAAAATTTAGTGCTTTTAATGTATGATTAGCTCTATAATAATTTATTGAATCCCTGATGTGGTGTCTGTTTTCACACAGATAACTTATTGGTATCATTTATGAGGATTTGGTGTTTTGGAATTCTAATGCTTTTAAATGTAAAGTAAAATTAATTTCTCTGCGAAGCATATAATATTTTGAGAAATATGAATATATTCATCAAGTCTATAATATATATACACATTATTTATATGAATTAATAAATGAATTAATTGAAATCTGTATTGTCTTCTTCCAACAGTATTTCAGATAGGATAATTTATATTGTTTATGTAGGACACACCTTTTCTATTACAGGTATTTGAATGACATCAGTTATGAGGTTTTACTATCATAAAATTCTAATACATTTAAATGTGGAGTGAAATTTATTTCTTAGTGAAATGTATCACATTTTGAGAAGTCTAATCGTATCCAACATGTTTACTATGTGCAAGCGCTTTAAAAACTTTAATTTATCCTTACCTTTTTAAAAGAGGAAATTTTTTCCTTATTTTCCTTTCTACTAAATTTAAATATTAACTAAAATACTATATTTATTTTTATGAGGTTGGTATAAATTAATTTTGTATTATCAGTAGTATTCATTTAATATTTGAAATCATTACATTAAAACTAGACTAGCAAAACATTTAATAGAATGCTTTCCTATTAATAATTTATTTTAATGTGGTAGTGAGATTTTGCTAGATGATGTGAACTCATGAAGAGATGAGCAATTTTCATTCGTGACTTATTAGAAATTACATATGAATGAACAATAGAAAAAAATTTTAACTTAAAAAAGCAGGTTTTTTCCTTTTTCTCTCTACCAGTACACACATTTAATACACTATTTATGTCCAATAAAACGATTGTATTATACATACAAGTGGGTTTTTAGGTAAATTTCACTGTTGTTATTTCTTTACCTCTTTTAAAAATGCAATGAAAGTTTTAAACAACTGAAGGTGATCTTCCATTCTATTTAAAATGAAAAAATCAAGGAATACACGAGACGTTCAATCATTAAGGAAATTCCGGAGGAAGAAATGATTTATGCTTATTTGTTGCAACAGTGGAGATAAGAAATTTACTGGATTGTACAGAGAATCAGAGGGCGTAGTTGTCTTATTACTAGGATTTTAGATTTGTTTTAGATGTGAAGTTATAGTAGTTATTGGCATTATATGTATATATATATTATAATCATTGATTTTGTTTGTTTAAGAATACTTATCTTTTTATTAACTTTAAAATAAGTCATATTTAGGGCAATTATTATTATAAATTGATAATTATAGTAATTTCTTATTGGTACGTCTTATTTACATTTAATATAGCACATGTACTAGTGGACATAGCATGCCAACTTTCATATGTTATGTTTTTCATAGAAAACACGAAACTAACTTTTGGGGAAAATTTAGATTTGAATAAATAATGGTATTTATTATTTTCTAAGCTTTCTTCAATACTCTGTTTTGCACCACGAAATGAATTCTCAGATATAAATCAGCTAAAACAAATGGATGAGCTATTGAAAGCTTGAAAATGGCATTCAGTGACGAAGCTTTTAAATGATGAAATCGTTACTACTTTTAACCGCATTTCAGTGTATTCCCGATCGGCAATGTGTTTTGAAAATTGAATACACATTCTTTGTTGTGTGTGAAAACATAACTTTTTCAAAAATTGAAAAATATCATTATTTTTTAAAAAGAAATTTATATTTGAAAGTAGAAACAATCTGTTGCCATAAGTACTTTTCTTAACCTCAGCGATTATGCATAAAAAAAAAAACTATCTTAAAGGTGTGAAAGGACCGCGTCCACACACAGCTTTTAAAATAAGAAAAGTTCCAAAACGGTGTACATCGAGACAAGAATATTTGCAGGGAATTTAAATCAGAGTTAATATTGATTTAAGTTAATTACAAACATTGTAAACAAAATGAAAAGGTGCATTTATTTAGTTAACCAAAGACCAACATCTTTATATGAGGCTCAATGAAGCTGTTTGCCGTTCTAATCCGAACGAAATTTGGAGGAAAACAAGACTTTTATTTATTTAGCGTTATGATTGGAATTGGAATTTAAGAATTATAAATATTAACGAATACTAAAAAATGAAATGCATCTCTTTCTATCTGGCCCAAGGGGTTGAAATATAACTCAAAATCTGTCTGTAAATACAGATTATACATCTATATGTAATAAAAATATAATCTACATGTGTATGTACATTGAACTATTTCATGTTTTGTTTTTATTAAGCTTGCAATTCCATGTTTATATGCATCTAACCAGATTTTTTTATGGATTATAAATTCGTTTTTTTGATTTTTTTAATGCTCTTGATGCTCATATTACATCGCAAAACAACATGCTTTTGACCTATTTCATTTTTTTATTGTTTTAAAGATGTTCTTCTCTCACTTTTGCAGTTTCATAATTTCATTAACTAATTATACCTTATTTAAAGTTGTGCCAATGTATTCATGCTCCTTAATCAATTGTTGCGTTAAATATTAACTAATAATGCAAGCAAATTAATAACAGTAAGAATCAGTTGCAGCAATATACTTTTATGACAAGCATCAACGTGGCACCCTTCGATAATTTATTATGTTCACTGAGTTTTAATAAAATTAGATAATGTGAAGAATGGGAGTTCAGAAATATGCATGCAGCATTTTTAGAAGTTATTATTATAACCCAATATTTCATATTATATTAAAAAGAAATTCGCTTACCCTGATTGTTTCAATACCAAATATAAAGTCGCTTCATTTTATTGGAGTCGATTCTCCTCTTTTTCTCCCATGTATTGAGAATCTCCGTCGAAGAATGTATAATTTTATTTTTTGTGTTTAAATCAGTTTTTCGAAAACTCTTGAAAGCTTCCCTGAAATGTATAGCATTGTATTACCCAGTATTTGCATGATTATTACTTATTTTAAATGGATGAAAATATCAAATAATATTTTTTTCAAACTACAAAATTAAATTTTTGAATTAATAATGCTCTGCTCTAGACTACGAATTTTGATTCTCTCTCTCTCTTTCACTTGTTAATAGTTTATTAAGTTATATTTAGTAGCGTATGACTAATATTGCTAAAAACTCATTAATTATTAAAATAAGTTAAACATTATATATAAAGTAAACTTAGAGTACAATTTTTTAAATTTTTATAAATTTCTAAAAATTCCATCTTTGCTTTTACATACAAATCGAAATATATTTTTATGAAAGAGTAAAATCTCATTTTAGTATTTTGAATAAATCAATTCACATTTTTTTACTAAGAAATCAATGCTTTCCATCGAATGAATAATTCAAAATCAAAATCCAAAAAATATCCAGTCAATAAATATTTACAATTTTAATATGTAAATTTAATTAATTAGGAAATGAATGTTTTGTTTTCTTCCTTTGAATAATTTTGCAATTTTGTTTCAAATATATGTGTATGTTTCCCATTTCGTTTCCGATGTATTTCAGATAATTTGTTTTGAATTGTATATTTATTGATTCATATCCATTTGATTTTCATATTATGATTTATTATTTCATACCTACTTTGGTTCGATTTTAAGATAAGTTACCTTATGAAATTAAAAGATGATATTTTGATAAATATATTTTACTATTTCTGTTACGATTATGAACAATGGACATGCTATAATAATCAATCATTGAAAAATATATGTTATTAAATGGAGATTATTATTAGAAAATGTTGAAAAGCATAGCTTGCCCATTTCAATTTGACAGCATTTATATATTTTTTTATCTGACTGACTCACAGCCAATCACTGCTTTTTATCTCACCTGTATGATGTAGGAATTCAACTTTTTATGACACTTTTCCTTTTATAAAGATAAAGAACTGCTGCATTGATGAGTGTAAGGTCATTAAAGCATTTATGTTTAGGCAATGAGCAATATGAACATGCGTTATTAAGAAAATAAGTTCGTTAAATGAATATTATTTAAGCAACATAGATAAGAAAAATTCGGATGGATAAAAATTAACTTCCATATCATTGAAAACATTTTTACCACAGTAAATTACTCATATCCATTTGATTGTTCTTATGACGCCTTTCTATTTAAAAGAAAAAGATGTTTCGATAAGTGTAGAAATAGCATTCTGTATTATAGTTGTAAACAGTGAGGACACAGATCTGTTATGTTTGCACTGTATCAAAAAATTACTGGTATACTGAGAACTGGGACGAATTACAAGGTCGGAAATAAAATAATTCAAACCACTTTAACACCAACACAAGAAAAAATTAAAATTATTTTGAGTGAATAAAGTGATAATAAAAAAACGAGTATAGATATCTTTTTAGCTGAAATTAATTTAAATAAATTTTTCCTGATAAAGGAGTAAGTGGTGATAATGTAATTTTAATTCAGGGTTTATTTTATGTTCGGATAAATAAGAATAATTTGACGAAAGTTTTGATTTTTTTATAATAAATTCAATATTTTACGATGATACCATTAAAAAGTGTGCGTGATTTACTTAATGCAGAATAACTTATTCTGTAATGCCTTTAATATGCAGCATTTTCAAAGAGTGACAGTGTCTTAGTCAGAATGTGTTACAATGTTTAAAATGTGTTACAATTATCGTTTGGAAATGAAAAGTTAATATAATTTCATAATCATTAATTAAAAATTTCCAAACAAAGGATTAACCAATGTTTACTTCTATGTATTTCTATCATTTGTAAGTATTTAATTTGACTTGAATGAAATACTATCTTACATTTTATACAAGAAGATGTTTTTTTTTTTAGCTGACACAATTTAGAAGCATCAATAGCTTTATCTAACAATTGAAATAGTACCTAACTTGGAATAAAGATAAATAATGACATGATAAGTAGGATATCCCAATAATTCCAAAAATTGACGACAGCAGTATTCATAGCCCAGGTGTAGCCTTCAAAGCTAAGAATAAACTTTCCAAACTGGTGTCAAAATGCAAATTTATAATTTTATATGCAATAAAAATGCTAATAATTTGGGGCTCTGAAACGATTCGATGCAGGTGAAGAGAACCTCATAGTTCAAGTGAATATGTATGTGACTCATATTACCAGAATGCGTTACCTTAATCAATTCCATGCAGCCATTGCTTTTCGTTGGTATGAACCTAGGAAAAACTACCGAAGAGAGTTATATTTAATAATTTGAAAGGAATGTGACTAAGAAGCTTAAAGAAACAGAATCACTGACGATGCATCGAATCAGAAGACAACCTGAATCAAAAGAAAGGAAAACAGATGTTGCAACTCATAATTGCAAACAGATTAGAGAGAATCATTGCTGAAGGTAACAACACTATGGATATGGCCCAACAATTTGATATAAATTTTTTTACAGTATGAAAAGTCTTACGATAAGTTGTTTTCAATCATCCAAATAAAATCATTTGCAAGAAATCAAACGCAGTGTTTATGCTGAATTATTTTTTCTTTCCCGCAAGGATGGTGGTTGACAATAGCTTCCCATGCCAAACTCTATTGGGAAATGAGTCCTATTTTCACTTCAATGCATGTGTTGATACTTAATTGTTGTATTTGGTCCTCTCTACCGCCACACGCTGAACAAGAAATTCCTATGCATTTAACAAAAGTCACCGTTTGAGTGTTCAATTTCATTGGAGCATTTGGTGTGCTTAAATTCATTATCGGCACATTTTTTTTATTATTTATTTATTTATTTTTGAGATCGTCACTTTGACAAGAATAGTGCTGTATTACGCATATTATTTCGAAATACAGATCATTTATTGTTCGTTGCTGTTTCTCTATGTTTGCAAAGTTTCGTCACTTTCTGGCAACACCTTCTTTGTGTTGCGTTTTCAATGTACCCATTGTATTGCTCTGAATAATGTAAATTTTAAAATAAAATTTTCTTTGTATTACTGTTTTGCAACTATAAAATGTTTTCTTTTCATCTTGTTTGAAATTTTTTATTTAGAAAAAATCATGCAAGAATGTGGCTATTGTTGATGTTTTTCTAATTAAGAAAGCTTTATTCCCAAAGATATTAATTACACATTATTAAATTAGTTAATGAAATTTTTACTAACCCAATATTTACTGACCATGTTTTAGTAGATTTCCACTTTCTAAAATCGAAGATCCACGTTTCGATCCTAACCACTATTGAATTACGAGAATTTTTGCACTCACTGCATGCATATTTGTGGTGATGAATAGTTTTACGGGTTTCCGTTTTTTCTACTCTTCTATATGAATCACTAACTGTAAAAAGCATGGTAATAGCACTAATCTGATGTAAAAAAATGCCTTACAACAATGGCTAGTTTAGACTGGTCATTACACTGTGTCAAATTGTATACTGTTTTCTCGCATATTCTTTGATAAAAGTTCTCTCTAAGTAAATCTTTTTAAATTAATAAAAAAAATTAGTGAAATTGTTAATGACTGAGCAAATTAAAGAATAATTTAATTAGTTAAATGCAATATATTCGAATGTCAGTCTCATTAAAATTAAAAACTCTCAACGATAAAAGATTCAAATTTCCTGAAATTGAGTGAAACTCATCAATAAAGTGTGCATATACTGAAATTGTAATACAATCTTAAGTTTATTAAAAAGAAACATCTGTACAACAAACTATATTTGAGATGATTTTAGGAATTTAAGTAGAATGAAATTCAGCAGTGTTTAAATCGATGATCGATTAAAGAATAATCTCTAAAAATGATTCCATTATTACGTAAGATGAAATTGCAGGTTTTACACATTACGTTTCAATTGTTCAGCATTTTCTTAATAAAATGGGCTTCGGATTTAAAAGTAAATTCATTGCTGTTGCTATAGAACCAGTTCTTAAATTTTGTGGAAGACCTATGACACGCTTCATTGATTTTTGACATTTGTCGTCAAAAAAAGTTACTTTGAAATGTTAAAGAAATTCTTGAACATTTCACAGTAAAATAAACTTTTGCTGTAATTGGAAAGTGTGGTGTGTGTGTGGATAATAAGCTATCTCTAAAACACAGGAGAATAGACATAACAACATATATTTCTAGCTCGACTTATAAAAGGGCATATAATATATATATATATATATATATATATATATATACATATATATATATGTTCATAATTTGTTTCAAATTAATAATTTAACTGAAAGTATTAATTTGACAGGCTTGTCCTTCTTCAGGGATAACAGTGAAATTATTATTTTTTTACTCTTTGCAAAATGAGAATAAATTTAGGAATAACAAAAATATTTTAATATATGATAAACATTTAAGTTAATTTTTTCTCATGCATTTTAAATAAATATTAATTTTGGAAAAATAAACTCATTTTGCTTTATAACTAACAGTTAAATTGTTATTTTTTTTCATGCTTGTGTACTATGAAAATGAATTTAGGAATAATGAATATTCAAATTCATAAAAATCAGTGTTAAATTAATATTATTTATGTCTCATAAAATGGAAACAAATTTCAGAAGTAAGCATTTTTCAAAAAAATTCCTTTTCATTCTCATCATATAAAGAGTTGAATCATTTTAATTCCACTCGAATTTCTGTAAATAATTATATTATTTGAATAAAATGGTAATGGTTTTTTTTTAAAAAAAACTAGCCATTATTATTTTTTCTCTTTTTAGTATTAAATATTAGATTTATATACTTTATTCCCTAGCAATTATGAGCGAAAATTATAATCAATATTTTGTGTGTATACTTTTGAAAAAATAACAGTTCTGTTGACTCAAAATTTAAATCACAAGTCTAATCTAATTTATTTTAAACAGTTTAATATATTATAGATTCGATAAAGAATTTGGGAAATATATTTCCATATTCCTAGAAATATCTTACAGTTATTTATATTACATACTCGCATTTCTGTTATTTAAAGAAAAAAAATTATCATTTTTCTAATAATTTCTTAAGAATCTGATATGCTAACAATACAAAAATATTCTGCAGAGTTCTTTTCCAATTGCGAATAGCAAAATCACCTTGGTAAGTATTTTTTTTAATCGAGGTATTTATGGCATGAAAAGTAAATAAATAGATAAAATATAGCACGATGGTATTCAAATAAATGTGCTTACACAGTGACGTGCTTCTATGGGACGTGGGGAAAAGTATATTGTGTTTTTCCAAACTGTGTGTGTGATCTCTCTCTCTCTCACAGACACACATTTGTCGTCTGTTGCCTTTTTCTTAAAAATTCTTGCTTATTTCCTCCTTATTTTTTGAGATTCTTTTTTTCCAATGAATTTATTGCTGACTGTTTGCAATATATATTCACATAAATATAGTTAAAGGTAATGTAGTTTATTTGATGTACCTATATATATATATAATAAAAATATTTCACCCGTATTTTTATTTTATTTTTTAAATGTCTATCATTAGCTTACAGTTTTATTGATTATTTATCTTTTATAGTCACTTTTTATGCTCTGAAATCAGGATAAAAAAAAGCATTTCACTTTCTTCTTTATTGCGGGATGATTTAAACGCACTTTTAAAGAATAATTTTCTTGAAACTTATTTTGAAGAAACCGTAAGAAGAGACATATTTACTGCCGATGGTTTCTGCGATTGCTTCACAACACCTATATTCTTAATAAAACATTTATAGGATGAAGCTAAGTTTCTTTTATTTATTTAGTAGTTATGTGTCGATAAGAAGAAAGATCGCATTTGGTTTTCAATTCAGTATTCAGTGTACCATTTAGTTTTCAAAAAACTGTTACGTGCTCAGATGCATTTGATTATTTGCTACATCTAAACAATGTTTTTTTTAAAGGAACTCTGACATGCATCTTATGCATGGCTGAAGTTTCGTAGATAGCATTTATGAACATAATTCCCAAACAATCGATGATAATGATTTGAAAACTATACCGTTATTAAGCAGATCCGAACCATTCCTTGAATTTTGAAAAACATTTATAAAAAATTTACCCAAAAATTTTTAATTTATTCCTAAAAAAATGAAGACATTTCGAAATTTTATATAAATTAATGTTTTTATCCGATATGCTCCTGTACTATATGGTATTGAATAATATGTTCTTTTTACCGTTAGATTAAAAATATTTTCTTTTTGATTTTTTTATTAAAAAATCACCAGCTTTCGAATGTGTAATTTTTAGATCGATGTACTTGAAATGTGTTTTTTAAGTCTCACTTGATGAAATATCATATATGCTTTTCATTGAAGAATGCACTTAAAAGTAATATCACTATCGTAATTATAGCCTAAGGCTTATTTGTTTTAAATGCTAAATATGTATAATATTAATTATCAGACCTGTTGTCTTGTTACTATAATCGAGTTATTTATATTTGGCTCTATGTATTTTAATGAATTTGTCTCTAATCCAGAAACAGAATAAATTTTTTATAGTTTGTTTTTAATGAGCAAACCGGTGCGTATATTTGAGTGCGTGAAAACAGGATTATGGGAAACCTTACACGAAACTGTAATCCAACGACGAACAAAAAGTTTTTTTTTTTTGTTTAAAGCTTAATAACTTTTGTAAGGCTATCTGGAATAGCAGATCGATAGGACACGTTTAAATACTTGAAGGTTTAATGATTCAACAAATATTCCACCACAAAATATCATTTGAATACTAAAAAAGGAAGCTCTTGCTAATCCTTTTGACAGAATTTTTAACATAAAAATGTGCGCTGTATTAAGTTTTAGAATCAAATTACTTATCAAATAAAAGTAACTTAAGTTCAAACTAGTATTAATTATTAGAATTATAGGTATGTTTTTATTGTAAAATATTTAAATCTTAATTTTAAAAGCAATTTTTTATTTATAATATCGAATAATTTTTGAACGTAACTTAATTGCTTGTCTTAACCTTATTCGAAAAAAAAGATATTTTATATACTAAGCAGTCGTATTTATATATTAATATTTAATTTATCGAGTTGTATTTATTTTTGTGATTTTTGAGTGAACGTTAAATACATACTATCGTTAGTTTTTTTTTTTCAGCTTTCTGATTCTTCCGCTTTTCAGTCAACTCTTGATCAAAACAATTACTTGCGCTCTTAAAAATGGTATATTTTGGCTAGTTAAATGTTCGGTATTATTGACTGGATATTTGGTCATAATATCGGGATTATACAAGAAGAGAAATTTTTACTACGAACATTTCTATGATTGTAAGTTTCAGCATTATCTCTTATAAGCTTAAATACATTCGTAATTTCTTGAGTTTAAAATAATTCATTCGTGATTTTTTACTTTGATCGAGTGATGAGATTGTATCCTGATTGAGTTTCTCATTTCTACAATATCATCTATGCCATTAAAAATAATTTTGCTTAGTAAGGATTTTTTTTACAAGGAGAAAAATTTATTGCTGAGGAAATTTTCCAAACGATAAATTCTTCATTTTTAACTTTTATTTTGCTGTCTAAAGCAACAAGTTGCATTTAACCCAAATTCCTCTTTAAAAAAAAAAAAAAAAAAAGCGCCACTCAAATTCTTTCTGATGTCATTCGAGATGACGGAGAGGAACTGGCATTTCCTTCCTGAGCTCTGACTGTTTCCAAAGAGATTCGAAGGGCAGCAGAGCAATTTTAATTTTTATCAACTAAAAATTAATATAATTTTAGAAATTAGGGTTCGAACGTGGGTATTCTTTGTCTTGCTTCTTCAACCTAAAAAACCATATGTGAGTAAGAGAGAAAGAAAATGTGAAACGGGAAAACCATAAATTACAAGTTGATGTATATAAATTAATGTTAAATTATTGACTACAATTTATAAAATAAATATAAGAAATATTAGAGTAAACAGGAAACTTAAAAGAAGTAAATTAAGCATTAAAATTCAATTTACTTCACACATTGATATAATATACTAGCACGCCATTGAATAATAACTGAGCACACTATATAAACTTAATCATTTTTTATTTCCATGAAATTAACACAACAAATTTACTCAAACAAAAAACTATTATGAAGACATGCCAACAGGAATTACTAAAAATGCCACTTGATTATATCAGTTGAATGTAAATGAAAACGAATTAATTAGTGAGCATAAAAAAACATTTAATTAAAAAAGGAAAATAGAATAAAAAGTAACCCGTTGTTAGCAGCTATTGTTCATGGAGGAAGAAGTTGTAATTCTAATATATGGGATTCAGGACTTCTCATGCAGAAAAATTAAATATATAATTTTTCTTGACTGTACGGTACTCAGTAGGAAGAAAACAGCTAGTCAGACGAGAGAAATAGACCTCTTGGAACTGGAATTTCTTCTTTAAGTTCCTCCAAAAAATAAACAGCGAATCTTTTCCCTTACTTAAATTCTCCGGCCTTTCTCACACTAATCAAACAAATGAAAAGATAAACTAATGATTTTCTTGCGCAGGAGGAGTGGAACAAGTGCAAACCAAGATCCAATTTTTCGGAAATAGGGATAACAAAAAAGTTATGGTCACTGTTATGAAGATGGTTAAAAGAATACTGCAAAAAATTACAGTTGTATGCAAAAATTACGTGATAAGTACAATATATATTGTTCCGTGACCATGGAGCGCTGTGACAGCAGCTTCATCTTTGTTTGTGACAAAAACACAAAAAAACTGTGACAAACACAATACACTGATGTGGCCATCATAAATGAAACATCCTGAAGGAAGCATGCAAAATAACATGAAATTCATAACATGCATTAGCAGAGGTGAGATATGCAAATGATTAGAATTTCAATTCAGACAATATATATATATATGTGTGTGTGTGTGTGTGTGTGGCACCACCTCAAAACGATATTTCAGGCTTGGAGATTTCGACGATTTCAAGTTCAGCAACTGTGTGTGCGTGTGTGATTTTTCAAAAAAAATTATCAATAATGCCTTGTAGAAAACAAAGATCATTTTTGATTAAGTATCCGGGTTTGACAAAGGAAGGACAGTGGGACAGTGACCTACCGAGATTTTGGATTATCTTTCAGGGAAATCAGTAGTGCTGTTGAACGAAACCAAGCAATTGTAATACAGATATGTGATCTTAGGATGCAAGAGGTTACGACGAACCGACGTTTTCGATCGCATCCACCTAAGTGCACCACTTCCCGAGATGATTGGCAAATTGTGCACATGGTAGTGACGGATCGTTCAGCCCCATCATAAACCATAGCATAGCACATTCAGTCTATAACGTTTAATCCAGTGTCAGCGCATATCATTTGATGCCGCTTACAGAAGAAGGGTCTGTCCACAATATGTCCATTTCTTTGTCTACCTTTGACGCAGAACCACAAACGTCTCCACCGAGAATGGTGCGATGAAAGTTTGGTTTGTTTGTTGCTCAACGGTCATTTTTTGCACACGAGGGCTAATTAGACCTGGACCTACGGTTTAAAGTGGATTCCACACCACTAAAACATCCATGCCCAAGGTGGGATTTGAACCTACAAACTGTTGAACCGAAGGCAAAAGTTGTTGCGATGAAAGAAGGATGTTGACGGCAGAATGAGATAAAATTGTCTTTACTGCCGAGTTAGGCTTCTGTCTGCAACACCAGGATGACCGCATTCAAGTCTAGAGATAACGGGGAGAGAAGTTGCTGAACAGCTGCCTTATGCACCGCCATACTGGTCTTGCACTTATGGTATGGGACGGTATTCGATATTACTTTCGCACTCATTGTTGGTACTTTAAACAGCTCATTTAGTAAGCATTGCTGGTACTTTAAACAGCCAGAGCTACATCTCCGAGATGTTGGAGCCAGTTGCCCTTCCTCACCTTCTGGGCTTGCCCACAGCTATATTGAAACAGGATAATGTGTGACCACACGTAGCACGCATTGTCCAAGGGTTCTAAGTCAATCGCCATATTGAATTGCTTCCCTGGCTGGATCGCACTCCAAATCTCCGATAGAAAAAATTTTGGTCCAAGGTTATTCAATGATTGACCCAGATTACACCTCCAGCGGCACCACCAGATCAATTTTGGCAATGTGTGGAAGCTGCTTGGTCTGCTGTACCCCAAGAACACATCCAAAGTCTCTTTGAATCAATGCCGAGGCGTGTGGTAGAGGTGATTTCCAACAATGGCGTCTACTCTGGCTACTTATTTTGGCAGGGAAACATTTCACATAAGTCTATAAATGTAATCATTTGTTGTTTGGTGTACATGTTATCTACAAAATCAGTTTTGTTGTGATATCTCTTGTCTTTTTTGGTGTTGCAATTTGGGTGGCTAGAAGTGTAAATTAATGTGATTTTAATTTATATTTTTTGTTTCTGATTACATTAATTTTGATAAAATGCCTTACCAAATGATTAAATTATAGGCTTTATTAATTTTTTGACTTTGCACTAAATTTTAAAGGTACTTTTATTTATAAATTTGATTTTATTTTTTCTAAATATATATTTACATTAATTCATATTGGACTTTACTGTAAGTTTAAAAATTTAGGTTATTTGCTCAAAATAAGAAATACACTCATAAGTTTCTATGCATAAATTTGTGTAACGATTTACATTTTAAAAATATATAATTATTTATTTTCATGCAATATTTTAGCCGTTAGATTCATGCATTTTGTTAAAAATATTACACATGAACTAATTTTTTTTTTAAATTTAGCTGCACATTCACTTTGTCCACAGATATTCACTTTTGACTACATATATGTAGTCAAAAATTATTCTAATATTTGATAATTATTCACAATAACTATTTAATCGAAATCAAATATTAATCTCTTTTTTTCAAATATGTTAACAAAAGATGATATAATTATCACGGAAAAAAAAATAAATTTCCTATTTCCATCTTTTTATGTTGCTTTATTCAACATAATGCATTTGCCTTATTAAACGTATTAAAAATTATGCAGTAGTATGTAAACTTTAATTTTCTTGAAGTGTTATGGTTCACATTTGAATTCTGATTGTCAAAATCAATTACAAACTGGTGCAATACTGAAGTAAAATCCTTTTTTAATTTCAGGACCAATCAATATGAAGCTAAAGAAGAAAGCATTCAAATACCCCTTGTTTCTTGTATGCTTCATCTTCACAGGCATCTTATTCATCTTCTACTTTCGATTTGAATTATTGGAAGACATGTCAAGAACGCAATTTTTTGCCAATGATAAAGCAACTGATTTCTTAGTTGATACTCCTGGTTGCCAAATACCATCATGGAACCCTTGGGACGATTCTGTTAAGTCACTCTATAGGCCCATTCCCTCACCTTACAAGTGCAATGGTTCACCATCATTTTTACGAGTATTACCTGACGGAGTCATTGGTGTTGAAGATGCTTTGCTTCAGTACTACTACGAAGTTGATCCAGAAACTGTTTCATGTACTTATCAAGAAATCAAACGAAATACAACAATCATTGATGAAAATCTAGACAATCGCATAAGTTTTTCGAAATCGAAACTTTTGATCTTTAATCAATCTCTTAATATTGATTTTTTGAAGACAACTTGCACTGTAGGGGATTCGCGTCAGTTTGAAGAATTTCTTCCCCTTACTCCTCTGAAAGCAAAAGTGGAGCAACGCTCAACAGAACGCCAGGCAAAACTGAAATTTAAAGACCCTCTCAATGTTATATTTCTGGGGATAGATTCAGTATCCCATCTGAATTTTCTGCGCCATTTTCCAAAATGCAAAAAGTTCCTGGACAATTATTTGTCTCCAATGACAATGAATGGATACAATAAAGTTGGAGACAATACTTTCCCAAATATAGTACCTTTGCTAACTGGATGGCCTTATAATCATTATAGCGCATCTCATAAAAATAAGTTCTACGATGACCTTGATTACACTTGGAAAACATTTTCTGCGCTCGGATATCGAACTTTACTCGCTGAGGATGCTCCCCGCATTGCAACTTTCAATTACTTTAGAAATGGCTTTCATTATCCTCCTACTGATTATTACTATAGGCCTTTTGCATTAGCTGTAGAAAAGTCAGACATTAAAATAAAAAGCAAAGGTCAGTGTTTTGGGAGCAAGATGGAGATGGAAGTAATATATGATTACTTAAAGAGCTTCGTCAGCACTATGGATAGGACCCGTCCATTTTTCGCCTTTCTCTTTCTTGCTCGATTGACTCACGATGTATTTAATTTTGCTGGTTATGCTGATGAGCCTACTTATCAGTTACTAAAATATTTACATGAAAATAAATATTTAGATAATACAATGTTGGTTTTTTACAGCGATCATGGAATTAGATATGGTGGTATTCGAAAAACTCGCATTGGTCAATATGAAGAAAGACTCCCATTTATGCATCTTATTTTACCAAAATGGTTCTTGAATGAATATCCAACAATTTATCAAAATTTGCTGACCAATAGGCAACGTTTAACAACTCCTTATGATATTCATGCGACAACCCTTCATTTAGCCAGTTTAATGGCTAATGACTCTAATTTGGAATCAAAATTGAAACCTGGATTAAGTCTTTTCCGAGAAATTCCTGTGAATAGAACATGCGCTGAAGCTGGAATCTCTCCACATTGGTGCACGTGTCAAGTGTCCAAATCTGTATCAAAAAGCTGCTCAGTTGTCCAAACAGCTGCACGAACGATTATTGACACTATCAATAATTGGACTAAAGTGTTTAATAATAAATGTTCTATTTTAAAACTAGATGAAGTTCTTGATGCGAGAATTACTGAGGATTCCTTCAAACCTGATAATTCAACGTTACAAAAAGGAACATCCACTCAAGTTACTAATAATTATCTTATTGTAATATCCGTTTCTCCTAGTGATGCGATATTTGAAGCAACTGTAAGATGTGTAGCTGCTGAAAAGGCTGTATGTGAAGTTATCGATGATATTAGTAGAATTAATGCTTATGGTACACAATCAGATTGTATATCAGATGTCATAATCAAAAAGTTTTGTTACTGTCTATAATTAAATAGAGAATTTATCTTCTTTGTATAAAGTTTTATATTTTTTTGCTTAGTTGTCCTGAGAGGATTCGAATCTTAATTTTTATCCTTGTCCAGCAATCAAATGCTAGAGCAAAACACATATAACCGTACATTTCAAATAATAAAACATCAAATATATAATTTAAATTACTAAACTTTTGTTTACTCAAATATTTCTTAAGGAATTCAAAAAAGTAGTTTTGAATAAACAAATTATATGTAAAATGTTAGAAAATGCACCTAATTTCAGACAAATCAACATTGCCTTAATATATATATATATATATATATAGTTGTTGAACATACAAGTCGAAATTTATCATTTGGTTTTGTGGCAAAAGATTAAAGTGTAAAATTCTGTTATAATCTCACCAGACTAACAGCATAACCTTTTTGGGTGAATCTCTGCTTTTGATGTCGTTTAGGCTGGTTCATCTGGCATCACTCACGATCTCTTCCGATTAACGTTGTTAAAAGCTATTCATTTTTCGTCACAAGTAATTAGGTTTTTCAGAAATGAATCAATTTCGTTGCGTTACAGAAGCGAATCGCAGATGATAATGCCTTGAATCAAATGATTTTCCTTAAGCTGGTGAGGGATCTATAAATTGAGTTTCTTGACATAATAAGCGTTTTTAATTTTTTTCCATGCTTGTATGCGATACATTGAGCTTCTCTGCAATATCACGTGCTGTGCTATGACGATCTGTATGGATAATGGCTTTGATATGGGTTCCATCTACTTCGACTGGACGGCCAGATCGTTGAGCATTTTTCAGTGAAAAATCACCAGAACGAAATCTGGCAAACCAATTTCGACACTGCCTTTCTTTCAAAGCTTCATTTCTATATACAGCACTTTTGTGCTTGCGATGCGTTCTTACCTTTTCAGAAGTAATACAGTAAAATTTTTCTGAAGTGCACGTCCTGCTCTTCATTTTTGAATTCGGATAAAAACAAAACTAAAGCACTAATCTATATAATTTTTTTACTAAATTAAAGGTAGAAGTCTAAACAATAAGAAAAAAATAGGTTATATGCTTTGACCACTTTAACAAAACAAAAGAAAGTGTAAAGTCCTTCTATCTACAGAATCAGCAATCACTTAGTTGCCAACCCAATACATACATACATACATATATATATATATATATCAAGGAATATTTACACATTAGATTAATATGGGTGCTTTTACTCATTGAATAATCATAAATTTGTATTTAAATCAATAATAAACATTACAATATCTTTGTAATCTCCTTGATATATCATATTAAATTATTTTCCAAGTGTTTTATGTAATAAACTATCATTATATATATATATATATATATATATATATATATATATATGTATAAACCTTCCGCATTTGGATAATATTATTCATCTATACACAAAGCACTAATTTTCAGGTTTTTGAGATAGTTATCTTAGAAAGTATTGATTTGGATTAGAAAAATAAACTAAGTATTAATTCTTAGTATTACAAGTCACACAAAGTTTCTGATTTTTAATCTTTTCCGCTCAATTTTTTTATTTTCTTTATCAGAAAAATATTTTGCATTTTGACATTCATCACCGTCCATTTATCTTTAGTTTTGAGTTTTGAATTTCCTAAAAAGGTTCTCTGACACTATTCCTTCAAAATATTTTCATTCGGGAATTCATTCAATTAGTTAGTCTATTAATTCTACAAGTCAAGTCAATATTCCTTCCTTCATATTCCAAGTAGATGATATCAGATCTGATATGTTAAAAGAGATGAGTTTTTCCAATTAATCGGTACTTGTAGGTAATGCAATAAACTCCCGATTAACAGTGAGCGGTTTATCTCCTTCGAAAATTATTTGTAATATGCATTTTCCAAAAAGTTTTAATTCATAGCAAAGAATTGTTTCAGGATAAAGAAATAGATATGCTTTAATGATTTTTTGAAGAAGTAAACCCAGGCATTTTTAGAAGGAATAATATTTTGTATTATTCTTCCAAATATGTATGCTTATATCAGCTATTATATGTAAAAACTACTCAAACGCTTCTGTTAATTTTGTTTTTTTCACAAATTTGTATCACGACTCTCGCGTCATTTGATATCGCCGGGAGTTTAATGTTCTGGCTATATGTTGCTTTTTGGTACTTAGGAATTTTTGAACTGTGATAACTTGAACTACAATGCAATCTTTGTTTTGTTTTAAATCACTGAAATCTTGAAGAAAAATGGCCTCGCTTCTATTACTCTCAGGTTCAATGGTTAAATACCTTTGATTTCGTTATCTACAGTAATAATTTCCAACTCCAGCTTCGCTTTCCTTTTATTTCATGAGACGTGATTCAAATATATAATAATTTCAACAATAAATAATATATGCTACAAAAATTGATGTAGCTCTTAGTATGTAGTGAAACAATAGCACGGTATTTTTAATTTGCTACATATATCCACTGATTGCATAATTCTGCATGGTTTATAAATTGTATATTTTAACTGAATCATTTCCTTTGTCTATTACTTTGGTAATATTTTCGTACAAGAATTATCTCAATGTGGTATATATTGATGTGTCTTTCATTTCAAATGTCATCTTACTTCCATTCTAGATCTATTAAAACTGGTTAAGCAGCTTCTCATAATAGTGTATTTGTCGCGTTTAAAGAATCAAATGGAATTCCACTAATTCAAATTATTATACTAATGTTCCAAAATGTGCATAAATCTACTGTAATAGAAATTTCTGTTTTATTTATTTTTTTATGTTCCTACTGTTTAATTTTGAAAAATGTTTAGCCTTTATTTTTATCTGGGCATTCATAATTTAAAGGAAAGAGAATCAAAATGAAAATGATTATTTCGTGTGAAAATGATATTCCTGAAATGATCATTTGTGAGTCATTGGAATTGTGCATCAATCTCAGTGAACAAGTCTTCCGAACAGTTTCTTCAAAAATTTGAAAGATGCTTTTTGGACATAAAAGGTCTATTAGTTGTCACATTAAATCTGTAGTTTATATACATTCCTCGTCAACTGTGTTTTGTATTTGGTCATAATGTATAAAGTATAATTTTCGTATTCATTCAGTGTTTGTCATTTGTATTTTTATGAAGACCAAAATATGCCTTAAATGTATACATTCTGCGAACTCATAAATTGTATAATCATTATATTCTTGTATAATTTTTGATTGATTGTTGTGATATAAAGGAATAGAACAGGTCGAAGTCAATAATAAATACTTCTGGATTGTTTATGCACTACTTTTCAATAAAGTAAACAGTTTTTAAGTTGTTCTGATAATTCATAATTCCTTTTTTACCTAAAATATACATCACTATTTGTCATTTATTCATCTTGTCTTAAGCATTATGCGATGGATGTGAATGTTTTATTTGTAATGTATTCTAAAATTTGAAAAAAATAAGAATGTTATGCATAAGACATCACAAAGAATTTATCTCGCAACGAAAATTAAAATCAGTAAATTTCATTATGAATGTAAGTAACACTAATTTCTATGAGAACTTCATGAAGAAATTTTCAGACTGTAAGCTGTTCTATTTTATATTAATTAAATTCATAACAGTAATAAATAAAAAATTGCTCTTTTTCTTTTTTTAATACGTACACTTCATTTTGGTAAATTTATTAGTTTAAGATATATTTTATTTCAATTAACTATAAATAAAGTTTCTATATGCATAGTTAAACAATTTTATTTCATAATTTATATTTGAATCATCTTTGAAGTTTAGTAAAAAAAATATATGATTCACCCAAAAAATTTAACTATAATAATAGGCATAAAATTTTAATTAAGAAATTTTGTTTGTAATTCTATGATTAAATGTTCTTTTAAAAGTCAACTAAATGCTTATGTATAAAAATTATTTACAATTTAAAGTAAATATAACTACTATTTTTTATTATAGTATACCAATTCATATATGAATTTCATTGAAATGTTTTTTTTTCATCTAAAACAATGATTTCTTTTTATCATTTGTGAAATAATCTCGTATTTGAAAGGATATATTAAAACATAAAATAAAGTTTATTACTGTCATGTTTTAGGTTGTTTTTAATTTCCTTATTGTTTTTAACAAAAATAATTTTTTTGGATTTGAATTATTTCTTATTAAAGTCCAAACAATTATTTTGAAATATTAACAATTCTAGAATGTGAAAAGGACACATATAGTTCCCACCATATCTACTCGGCGACGATTTGGGCCACGTTAATCACTAATGGATGACACTTTCCACGTTAAAAAATAATATTCCTGCGAGAAAAAAAAAACGCATTGATAAAAGTTTTGCATTCTAAAATATTATTCTGGTTAGAATACATACTAACCAAGGCTATCCACTCAAAAAAAAATATTTCTTGAAAAACATACAAGTAAAAGTTATTTATTGCAGAAAAAATAATATTCCTTTTTCGGAAAATTATGTTGATGAATCTTTATTTGTTGGTAATATTCAGATTTTAAGATGACTAATATCTAGTACTGAATTTTATTACTTGAATTAGTGAATATTTTTGATAGAGTAATAACAGTACGAAAAAACCTCTTATATTTATAAGAAGTAATCGAATTTGAACACCCGCATCTTAAAGGTTTCTTGAATTCTGTTAACATTTTAAATAGCTGCAAATGAAAGCAGTTAATAAGACACATGCATTTTAAGCTATAAAACATTGTGGGACAGATCATATAGACACACCAATGGCATCTGATGACTAAAAATTGGAGAGCCTTTTGTTCTCGCAACCAAAGATCTGTAAGGTTTGTGAATGGTGGCTGGATTACGTAAAATAAATAGTTTTGCTTTCTTCTGAAGGAGAGGTAGGAATAAGTGGGGATCCCCCTGCTAATGAAAACTCAGCCATTTTCGGGGTTACGATGACACGCGTATAGGGTGCTTTATTATACAATACCATTTCCGCACCTTGTGCCAGAGGGCGAAACCTAATGATTGTCCGGCCATCTGAAATAAATTCTAAATGGAATATATACAAAGTATTTACAATTTACAAAATTTCCTTTTCCAGAAAAAAATTCGTAGACATTTTGTATAACTGTTTTCGCCGGAATAATTTTATACTGCTGAGATGTAACAGTTCAATTCCGTAGTCATTTATGGATCATTATACCACACTTTGTCTTTTAGATTGCCTCTTGTAAAAAGCCGTAAGAATTTTTTTTTTAAATAATACTGCTAATTTTCTTTTCTGTAAGCGTAATGCTCTTGATAAAATTACACACTTAAGCTGCAGTTATCTTGTTTGGATGACCAAATATTGTTTTGTATGAATCCCGTGGTACTTCTGGATTCTTTCAATAAATTGCATAATTCCTGAAAGTTTTCATTTTTGAACAATAGAAAGCAGGATAATAGAAAGAAAATTACAACTTTTCCTTTTCCCTAACACACTTGTTATGTTCATTGACAAAATAATTAAGATGCAAATAAACTCTATCGTCATAAATATTTCCCCCATTAATATAAACAAAATTAAGATGTTTCAAGGTGTCTATTATTTAAGTTTCGATTGAATTTATAGAAAGAACACAGAGATATTAGTTAAGTAGAATATTATGCGTCAATAGTATGTGTGTAGCTGATTATATGGTAGAAGAACCGCCATTATGATTTTACAATGGCAGCAACACAAGAATTGAAACCAACAATCAGTTTTTAATCAACATATTTTCCTTGATTGCGATTTGCTTTTGCTTTCGGTTATTTTAATTTCTTCAATCTTCATAGAACTCTTTTTGAAACTTCCAGTTACACTGAACTCTGTTGGATTGTTTAGTACAATTTCAAGAACATTTCTATTCAGATGGTGAAATTTCAGCACGAAAAATGTCTACTTATTTAGAATAAACCAGTTTTTATTAAGAACTTTTGATTTTTTGATGGTGTCAAAAATCAGAGAAACAATGAATTTAGAACGTATTTCGAAATTTTGTTTCAAAAATAATTACTTTTGTACGAATCTTTGTGTGTAAATGACGCATTTCTATAATTTTTCATTTTCTCACTGAAAGACTTATCATTATATACATATATATTATATACGTAATGTGATAATTGTAAGATAACGATTCTTAATGAATTTTCAAAGTTGTCAAAGTGGAATTAATGCTATGATAATCTGAGGTTGATATCATAATTAAGAAAAGAATAAGCATATTCTATTTTAAGAATTTAAAACTGGCATTGGAAATATCAAATCGATTTGTTTTCCAGTCGGCGCAACTAATCACAATCTTCCCAAGGAAGGAAATTGAACACTTCTAGGAAATGTCTTAGGAAAAAAAATTGCGCACTTTGCATCTGCTAACACTTTCACAACCACTCTTTATAAATGCTGTCTCTTTTTTAATGGAAATAAGTATTGAGGCAATGGAGATTTTTGTGATACAAAGTAGGAAAAAAAGTAACTATCATCACCGAAATTTCCAGATCATAATCCTATGGTTATTAATTATAGGAATTCTTGAGATTTAGGGGAATTGTTACAAAATGTAATTTCTTGTTTTGGTTTCCATTACAAGCAAAATATTCTGATACATTGTCACAGACAACTATTTAAGTATTTTTAATTTTACATATATTTCTATTTCTTTTAAAACATTAAGTTGAAAATTGCAAATTTTGTAAGTATCCGTTACTCTAAGAGTACACAAGGAATTTCTTGTCGTTTTTAATGTTCCAAAAGAACATAACCAGCAGAAAGTATATCCTATTGTTAGTCCTAGAAGTAATCACCATAGGATCCAGTATCTTCTGACAACGTTTATTCATTTGATTAATTCCCTTACGGTAAAACATGGGGGTTTAGGACACAAAGACGTCCGTGAGTGCATGGCTCAAGTCCGTTTTATTGGTGAAGGATTTTTTAGGAAGATGATTGTCCAGAGAATGGTAGAGGTGGTAATCAGATGGGGAAAGATCAAATGAGTAAGGAAAATGGCACTAAGTCTCCCAACCAAGTCGTAGTATGGTATTCCTGGCCACATGCGCCCAAGAATAGTACACCCTTGCAATCAACTAATTCTTGCTTCTTCTATTGCAATGCCTGTTATAAACGCTGCGAATACAGGTCCACAGGGGCCGTTTGGCTTGCAGGTAGCAGCTCATATTGAACCACTTGACTAGTCCACTAGACACAAAGCATAATCTTGCGTAGATGTATAGGTGTGCAGGACAGTATCCTGGATTGACAACAAGTGTTTGGAACACTTGGTAGTATCATACGGGATCCACTTTTCGGCAGTGGTCAACACTAGATCGAATATGAAAACGCTACGGTGACAAGAAATCAACTTTTTATCGGAAACATTAACTTATCTGGCAAGTTCACCACACATTTGACTATTGTCCTCTTGAATGGGCACCTGCAGGGCTTATCCAAGGCCTGTGGTTACCCACTGTGAGCTTCATCACAGAAGGACAAATATCCTGACCTGAATTTGTGAAACCAATGCCTTGCTGTACGCTGGTTCATTCATTCTCCTATCCCCAAACGCTTGAGATATTCGATGACTTGATGCGGCAGCTGATGAACCCACTTGTAAATTGAAAAGCAAACAACACCCAACAAGCTCTTTCGACACGTCACTGCAGTACAAGCGACAATACACGACTTTTCGCTACAGTATGAGTTACGATTGATGAAGATTCTCAGTGGACTTGTTTTTATAGCGATTCATATTCCTACATTCGACTGACCTGCGTCTCAACAATTTTATACACTACTTTGCATACTTATTCTCCATTTATTGGAGAAGCGAAAACGGCAAGAGCTTTGTTGTTTACTTTGTGCTAATTTGTTATTATATATTAAAATTATAAAATTAAAATATCATTCATGTTAAAGAATTTTTTATACATTTAACATTAAGTGTTAATTATGTAATTTTCTTTTCATACATATTTTTCCCATATTAATTTTTTCATTTACTTAGTTGTTTTAATCAGGTGTTTCAGTTTATGAGGGAAATCCCAAATTTACAAATTTCTTTCAAATTTTGAGTAGCATAATAATTTTTTTTATTGTTGCTGGAGCAAACTTTTTTCGAATATTAGTGTGTTAAATTTAAATATTATTTAAGTCCTTTCGATAGAAATGCGTAAATGCAAAGACAATTATAAATACTTTTGGAATAAAAATAAGTTTATTTTTAGAAACGCATAATTTTGGCTATAAAGAATTACATACATAACAGTGCAGGCGAGCCCTGGAATCTACTTTAACCCATTCAACCACACATCTATTAGACGTCTTTTAAAGATCCAAAAGACGTCAGGGATAACCTTTGGACGTCATAAAGATGGCCATGATAAAATGTGAACTGGATTGTCTTCTATCTACTACATATGACCGTCGGATTGACATCCACGATGGATGAGTTTTGGAGTATTAATATTTGGATCTGTAATCGTGACGCAATTTATAAGTCCATTCTAGATGAAATTTGGACGTGTTCTTAGTCGATGTAATGAAGGCATTCATAATAGATGTTATCTGTATATATATTAAAAGTAGGTAATTAACTGCCAATGTGATATATATTTTTTTTACTTATTGCTACCATAATTTTAAATTATTGTTTGCCTCACAGACAACAGTCGTTTATTTCCCTATTAAAAAGATATATTTAACGAAGTATGTTAAAAAAAATAATTACTTTTCTTTTATCGATTCATATTTTAGTATTTTCATTTAACCTATTTATATTCCAAGGAAGATTAATAAAAATAGCGTTCAAAACCTGAATTGCATTATTTAAGTGTAGAAAACCAAACTATGTTTAAGTGTATTTTGACTTTGATTTAAAATAGTTACAAATGTAATTATTTAAACGTTATAGATTGCATTTACTTAAAAAATAAATGTGCCTTGATACAAACTGTAATAATTTTTTTACATCATTAAATTTTCCAATTATTTTTAGGCTGAAAAAATGAAAATATTGGGAATAAGATAAAAATTGCGGGAAGAAAATTTATTATACTGCAAAATAGTTTTGCTAAATAAAAACCAATAAATTTCTAGGTAAATGACGGCAGACCCGTACGGGATTGGCGCGGTTCAAATTTTCACGCCAAGCACTCTACAGCTCTAACCAAAATTACGTCACTACGCGCCAACCTGAATCACGTCACTACGCGCGACAGCCGTCAACCAATAACGATCGCGTTCGAACTTCAGCTTTGAAATCGCGCGTTTTTCCGAATTCCAAATATTAAAAATTTGAATATTTCATTATAACTAATTACTGTAGAAGTTTTAAAATTCTAATAAATAGAAACACAAGTTTTGATATTCCTAGCAATGGCATCCACCTTGAAAAAAACATCAGTGTAATGCTGCCTACTACAGTGGCAACCGAGTAATAAAGCTAAATTTCAAACGTTGACAAATTTTATTCGAATTTTAATATAACGAGCAGTTACTATCACATTAAAGAAATTTAAATACGCGGCACATTCTAACACTAACATGAAAAACGCAATGTACACAACTTAAACATTCATTTACTTATATGGAAACATTGATTTTTATAAAAAACTTTAGTTTCTAAATATATGACCAAATTGTAATGAAAAACAAAATTACTTACGTAATCTTCATCGCTCTCCGAATCGTTACTTTTCAGCGAATATATCATTTTTATCACATCTAAAAAATCTTCTATTATGTTTTCCTGATGATTCTTTCTCCATACTCACTCCGCGAAAACGTAAAGTCAATATATCATTATCCATACTTATTAATTTTCGCAAGCAACACAAAAACTCCAGAAATCGAATATCGAAACTCAATGCTTCAGTAATAGTTTCAAGGGTTACATACAAAACACGTATGTAAAGCGAAAAGCACGTCATCACTATGTAATCCAAACCGGTAAACCAGTTTGGCGTTCTTTATCGCATACGCTTGGCGCATTTTACCCTCTGTACGCTTATTTATTATTTAGCGAATTTCTGTGTCCTTTAATTCAAAATATTTTTTCTCCAAAGTTTTTGTTTATTATTATTTTGTCGAACCAAAATTTTGGTATTTATCTCTTGATTTTAATAGGATAAAAATTAATCAATATTAAGATTTGATTCAAATTTGTAAAATTTATTTTTAGGATAGTCTTGATTCTATGATTTAATGTTTAATTAACATACATTTTACTGTTGAATTAAAAATCTGAGTGTGTTTTTTTATTGAATATCAAATTTTAAATCCATAATTCAAGATTTTGCTTCTCGGCAAAAAAAAGAAGAAAATTATAGCACCTAATTATTTCAATGGGCTAATATTTCAACTGAAGGGCTATTAAAATTATTATATTTTTAAGTGTAATGGGGAGGATATGTTTACTTCCTGTACCAGATTTGGAATTATTACTTTCTTGGAGAACCTTCAAGAAGATTGAAATTTTCAATTAGTTATCTACTAACGGTTCTAGAAGTTGAAGTATGGATTCATGATTAGCATTTTTTATTTTAGTTAAAAAAAAGATGTTTAACATTATGTTAAATGGTTTAGTATGAATTTTGTACATCCTTGGTAATTTATCTTTTTGAAAGTTCTGTGAATCTGATTTTTTATTAGATTTTGTGTTCTCACTTAATTTGTAAACAAAACTTCCTACATCCATATAAAAATATATTATTCTCTTGATACTAGTAACGGTTGGATATTTTGTATGTTCTTATTTTGTATTATTTATTACTCTTACAAAAACCATCTGATCATAATATCTTCAAAATAATTTTTATTGCACTTTATATATTTAAGCAAATAATATAAAAATGCTCATTTTGTGGAAAAAATCATTAATTATAATAGAATGAAAATCTTAATACGTTGATTTCTACTAAAGTTATTTTTAAAGCAATATCTCTAAAACCTTTTTGTATGAGAAAAATTTAGTTCACTCTAAAAATGAGAAATTATTAATTAAACTGAAATAATATATTTTTTCTGAGTACAGTTTTCTCATTTAAACAAACTGTATTAATATGTATAGGTAAGTTTAAAAATAACTGATATATTTCTTAATTTTAGTATTCTTTTTTTTTGTTAGAAATAAATACATAAGAAACATTAGTTTGAAAATTGAGGCTTAAAACTTTTAAAAATATATTAGTCTCTTGAAATTATAGAAAAAACTTTTACTTCTGAGATTCAAATTTTTGCTTGTATGTGTACATTTTGAAAGGAAATTGAGAAGCATGCTCTCAGTAAAACTAAAAACAAAATGCATATATAAACAGAACAACTAGCAAAGTTTCTGGAATGAATATTATATGTGTATTTTCATTCAAATTTTGTTGATCAATTTGATTTAATAAATGATGCTTTTCTTTAGTCTTTAACAGAAATATCAATATTCTTCTATTTTTTATTGTATTCCTTTACAGTTATCCGGTAGTAATTCACTTTTCTAGACTTCAAAGACTTTACAAGCAAAAACAAACGGAATGGCATTTATGTTTCATGCAATAACCTGATTTTTAAATGTATTAAATATCTAACTTTTTTATTGATCTAATTTGAATATTATTAAAAAGATGTGCACACCTTTCCTTACAGTAAATATCTATTATTAAATGCTGAATGGAGAATAATTTTTTCAATAGTAAGTGTTCCATATACTGTTCTGCTATTCATAAAAAATTGCTTACGATGGGCGGAACCTAGCTTCAAATATATTGAAAAAATTATTTCTGAACAGTTAGCTTTTTATATTTATAATTTTAAATGTTTTTATTAAGTTATGCTTTAAATATTTTGGTTGATAAAGTTGAATTAATAGTATTTTGAGAGGAATAAAAAAAATAACTCATTTATAAATAACTCATCTGATGTTTTCACAAGCAGTCCCCTAAGAGGAAAATGATGTAAGAGAATTGACTGCACTAGGCTCAAGAAAGGTGTTCGAAGGAATAAAAAGTGCCAAAATATATGAACTTATAAATGTATAAATAAAATAGACTATCTTACAAAAATAAGCAAGCTTTATTCCACAAGTATGTATTACTTTACATTTATATAAACTTAATTGCACTCCTCAGTTATTATTAAATATGAAATTCTTCCTAAAAATATTTCTTCTTAGAATAAATCTTAATATTTTTCAAAAAAAAGAAAACAATCAGTTTTGTTTTAAACAATATAAAACACAATTTTCAAAATGTTATCTGTAAAATAATAATTAAAAAGTACTAACTTAATTAGAGATGACAAAATTTCTATAACCTTAAATTTAACATTAAAATAAAAGAATAAACTTAGTAGTGAACAAAGATTTGAGTCATTTCATAGCACGAAAAGAAAAATTTAATACAACAAATAAACAAAAAAAGATCAGATTAAATAAATAAATTTCACCACATCTAAAGGGCAAGAAAAAAGCATTACTAAAGAAAGAATCCAGTAGATATGGCTCATCTAAAATACATCCATAAAAACTACCTAGTGTAGAGCAGTGCGTATGAATACTTCCAAATTTCGTCCAGGAATCGTCCAATGCCGACAGCTTAGACGTATAATGGACGTAAATTGGGTGTATAAGTTACGTGCCAGGCATCTAAACTGGACCAAAAAGAAGCGTCTACTAGGTTAGAGTACACATTCCATTGATGATGTCATATAGACATCTACTGGACGAAATTACGTTGTGTGGGAAGGTTAACGGGTTTTGAAATCTTGCGTATCAAGGCACACTAGAGGAAGGATTTTTGACACCACTCGGACAACACCTCCTAGAGCCACTCTAGGAGGTGTTGGCTCGGAGCCCCAGCATTTGAGGGAGAATGTGATCACCTCACGGATTGCTTCAAACGATGCTTCTTTTTAGCGCTGGTCTTACAGGAAGTGGCTTGACGCTACTGGAAAAGAATTTTGCACAAAAAGAATTCTCTTTTATGTTTTCCCGTAGTGTTTCGTCAACATCATGGGCGTTTACAGCTACACCAGTGACATCATGATATACAATCAAGTATTTTTAATAATGATAATAGAATAACATATTATGATTTCTAATTTTATTGTACTGGACATCCCAATGTTTTCTGTTGAAGCAAAAATCTGATTATAGCTTTCAGTAAATATTGGTTATATTTTCCCTGCTGCTTTTTCAAGACTATGATAATTTTTAGATTTTTTTCTGAAAACTTTTATAACACATTTTATGAATATTTTCTTTTTCTAGAGTACTGATATGAATGCAGTGCTCTTCTAAACTTAGATTAACTAAACTTTTCAGGTAATCTTGAACATTTTTTGAAAAGAATAATGATCAATTTCCTAAAATATTTGAAAAGTGTTGAAAGCGAAAATAAATTCATTCTTTGCAAATGGCAAAATATTTTGCTACATACACCCCAAGTATTGTTTTCAAAATTCACAAAGTTCAAAAACACAAATGACTACAGTTTTTCCACGTAATTAAGCATTGAAATCATTGGAATGTCTAACTTAACAAACTTATATTTAAATAATTGACAAAATATGTAGTACTAAAGAATATTACCCCTTAACTCGTTTGACCGATTTGAACACATATTTAATCAAAGCGGCTTCAAATAAGACAGCTTTTTTAAAATCGAAAAATGCCCTTAAAAATTCATTGAGTACTTTATTTAAAATTTAAGATTCAGCATAATTTTGTAAAAAAAAAAACTTAATTATATAATTTAACATATAAATACGTGAAATATGATCTTGAAAACTTTAAAATTTTGTAAACTAAATAAATTAGTTAAACTTTAATTTGACTTACCCATTGCCTGACAAATGCATAAGTACAACCTGAAAAACTAACTTTTCGCAACACTTTTATAGCTTTCGATTACGCATCTAATAGTGTCAGGCACCAGAACAATTTTTTTTAGGAGGCATGTGGATACTTTCTGCCAGATAGTGTATATGAAAATATCAATGGAAAAAGTTATTTAACTATTTATATTAGGTATTTAATGTAAACTTCAGGAAAATCAGCGACACAATAATCTTTGAATATTCGCAGCGCTTCTCCCATAATATAGTAAAAATAATTTCCCACTTAAAACAGTTTCGTTCTGTTGACATCGATACTCTAATCCAGTTAGCGTTTCATTTTCTCCAGTTTAGATGCATGGTTTGTCAAAAATCCACCCATTTTTCGTCCATTATAAGTTTACGAGAGGTCGCGTTGGATGATTCAAAGACGAAATTTGGATGTATTCATACGCACTGCTCTATACTTGGTAGTTTCATGGAAGTATTTTAGACGAGGCTCTTATCTACTGGATTCTTTCTTTAGTAACTTTTTTTTTTGCCTTTAGATACGGTGAAAACTTTGTTTTTAATTAATTAGATTTTTTTTTGTACATTTGTTGTATCAAATTTTTCTTTTTGTGCTATGAAATGGCTCAAATCTTTGTTCACTACAAAGTTTATTCTTTTATTTTGATGTTATATTTAATGTTATAGAAATTTTGTCGTCTCTAATTACATTAGTACTTTTTAATTATTATTTTACAAATAATATTTTGAAAATTGTGTTTTGTATTGTTTAAAATAAAACTAATTGTTTTCTTTTTCTTTGAAAAATATTAAAATTTATTCTAAGAAAAAATATTTTTAGGAATAGTTTAATATTTTATAATAACTGTGATGAGTGCAATTAAGTTTCTAATGTAAATTAATCCAAGACAAACATAGTTAAGCAATAAAGTTTATTTTTGACAGAAGTCGCCCAGCCAGTATGGTGGTTACAGCCTTCGGCTTCTGCCGGGTGGGTTCGCGTTCGACTCCCGAGTAAAACGTTGTTGTTGTGTGTCGTCGGGATGCATCGTTTGTTAATAAAATCTGTTGTGCTCGTTTAGTAATCCTGTGTGTCTACCATTCTTTATAATGTATCTTGGCATCTAGGGTGCGATGGTAGCCCACCCCCTGTGGGAATTCCTAGGGTATAGCTTTAAATGAATTCAATGAAAAATAAATTAAAAGGATGTTGGCGTTTCTTGTATGCTTTTCAACCTCCTTTCAGGGAGTGCACATTCAAGGAAAAAATTAGAATTTCAGAAATAAAATTATTTCCTGTGATTCAAAGACTAATAAATAATTTGAATAGAAATAATAATAAAAATGAGACTCATAAATAATATAAATTAATTTTTAAAAGTTTCACACACACAGGCTTTAATTTTCAAACGAATATTTCTTATGTCTAAGAAAAAGGAATTAAAACTGAAAAAAAAAAAAAAATTAAGAAATATATCAAAGTTTTTTTAAACTCACCAATACTGATTATCAAAACTTATAATTTGTTCAAATGCAGTGTACTAATGGAAAATACATTTAATTACTGATTTCATTTTTACAATGAACTAAAATTTTCTCATATAAAAATGTTTTAGCGATATTACTTTAAAAATAACTTTATATAGTAGAAATCATATCATTGCATTAAGATTTTCGTTTGTAATTTTAATGAATTTTTTCCCAAAAGGAGCATTATTATATTATTTGGCTTAAATATTTAAATTGTAATAAAAATAATTTGTTTGGAACATATTAAGCTCAGATGGTTTTTGAAAGAGTTATTAAAAGAAAAAATAATACAAAATAAGTATATACAAAATATCCAGCATTATCAGTATCATTGTGGAAGTAAGAGATTCTGCTTACAAATTAACAGAACACAAAATCTTATACGAAATCAAGATTCACAGAGCGTTGAAAAAGACGTACACACAATTCATATTCAGGAAAAAAATATATCCTCCATTCAACTGTAAATAACTGGGTGATATAATTTTCTTTCCAAATTTTCAATCAATAATTCAAGATTTTGTTTCTTACAGAATCTTGAATTATTGATTTAAAATTTGATATTTAAGTAAAAGTATTCAGATTCTTAATTCAGCAGTTAAAAGTATATGAACTAAAATCTTGGAATTTAGACTGCCCTAAAAATAAATTTTGTAAATTTAAATCATCTTAATAATGATTAATATGCATCTTGGTGAAATCAAGAGATAAATACACAAATCATGGCCTGAAAAAATAGTAAATAAAAGTGACTTTAAGAAAGAAAATTACTTTAACTTGAAGGACACAGAAAATAAGGTTTTTTTCTATTTAAAAATTATTTTGCGAATAATGAAATTTTTTCTAGCAATTTTTATCCTATTCCCAATGTTTACATTTTTTCAGTCTAACAATACTTTGAAAATTTAAGGATCTACAAAAATTATTACATTCTGTATTAAGACATATTTTAAAAAAAATCAATATGTATATATTTTTTAATATTAAATAAATACATATGTGATTATTTCAAAAACAAAGTAAAAATGCACTTAAACATCGTTAGCTTTCTACACTTCAATATTCAATTTATACACTTTATTTTAATATGAATTATTTGGAATAAAAATAAATTATTTAAAAACTCTTAAAATATGGATCGATAAAAGAAATGCAATTATTTTTAACTTATTAATATAATAACACTAATTCAAAATATTGTTTCTAATTAATTATGTTATACTTAACGGAAATGTTTTCAAGTTGTATATAATTTTTAATAATGTAAAACTATTATTTTTTTATAAAAATAATAAAAACTACTATTTTTTTCTCTGTCAAAAATGAGCATCTTCAAATAAGAATAGATTTTCAATGAATTATTATGACTAATTACAATTAAGAAGACCTAAATACTTATTTCAAAATTGCCTTAAATTAATGATAGTTAATCTAAACTTTATAACTAATAATTAATTTATTTCATACTTTTTATCTTATCAGAAAAATATTATAAATTTAGTAAAATATTATAGAAGTTTATGAATGTGAATAATAAAATATTTGAATTACAAGGGAAAATTTTAAAAAATTGCCATTTACATAGCAATTATTTCTAGCTTTTTAAACTGTTTTCACAAATTTTAATAGCTAATTTAATTACTGTTTACAAATTGAAACTGTGGAGTTATAAATTTTATTCAGTGCTGCCATCTTTGTATGCTGTAGAATACTAATATTTGTTCATTTGAATTTGGTGAATTATGAAAATATTTTAATATAAATAATCATACTTTTTTTAATAATAAATTACACTAAAATATAAATAGAAATATGGAAAACAGAATAAATTTTAGTTTATATTGAAATTCTGTGAATTTTCATAAAATAAAATGTTATTAATTTAAAAAATAAATTCTCAGCTGACATTTTCCAATTTTTTTTTTTTATAAATAAATAATATGATTATTCACATAAGAAAATAAAATCGCTCAGTTTTAATTCTACATAAAACCTTAGATATCACATTATTTTCTAATTAGTATTTTGAAAAAAAAAATTTTTGAGCTTTTTAATAAAAATGACTAAGCTAAGTTTTTATATCTGTGGAATTGAATTGTAATTAACATTTTTTCCCTCTAGCTAAACTTGACAAATAGTCTGTAATTGAGGCATAACCCGGTTAATAAAAGAGAGTACTGGTATTGATATCAGACCGCAGAATTTATCGGAAACATGAAAAAGCATTCTTTAGGGAAAAATATGGTGATAAAATAATTCCGTATTTAGTCTGACAATTTATCTGAAGACATTTTATGAAAATTCTGGATGAGGTACAATTACAAGTCGTGCAATAATAGTAACTTTTTAAATTTTCAAACTACATTTAATACTAGATTTTCCTATAATTGTTTCGGTTACAATAAATGATGATATTATTAACTTACAGCCTATTACCGTGAAGATATTTATTTTAAAAGAGTTCTATTTATTGTTATTAAGTGCCATCTAATCTTGTGAATCATCATTCAAATTGAATTTTAAAACTTCATTTCAAATATTTCAAGAATTGTGTTACTCTTAGAAATTTAGTTAATGCTAAATAGAAGAAATCTGGTGAAATCAGATAGTCATTTTTGCTTTGATTCTTCTAGAAATTACTTGCAATATATAAAAAAATTCGTAGTAAAAATACCGTATTTTAGAATTAATGGATTTAGAAATATTCAGACAAACGTTAATAGAGCCCTTAAACTAAAGGAAAGAAAGATTTTAAAATAAATAGCAAAAAACTCAACGCTAAGATAACTCAAATTAAAAGAAAGTTGCTGAGGTCTGAGAGTTATGTTTACTTATTGAAAAAGTATGATATACTACAGTAAAAAAAAATTCCAAGAGTATTATATTTTTTCTGTTACTCCAACACATTTTTTGGAAAAAACGTAAACTTGGGAGAGAAGATAAAGGAAAAATACACTTAACAAAGAAACGAAACATAACTGTCTAAAAAGTAATTGAACGCACACACAGCATGGAATAAATCAATTATTAAAATAATTTGCTCAGTGCTTTTTTATTGGAACAAAAAAAGTGAATTACACTAGTGTAGAGTATACTCTTGAAGAACAACCTCTCTTTTTCGGACGCACAATTCCTCTGACAGAATTTACTTAGGTGATTCTTCGAGTGAAGGTAAAGTACATGACACTTAAAGGAGAAAGCAAATATTAATACAAACTAATGCAACGTACACACACTTAGAGAATAAGCAGAAACTTTATTGAAACCATTACAGCCTGTCATAGAAAAAGATGGCAAATGTGCGAATTTCAATCAAAAATCTGCTATACCTTATCTACAGTAGTTGATCGACAGTCTTTTTTTCTTTACTCGTATAATCTAACAATTATTGCTTATAATTTATAACTGGGTATTTATTTCGGTAGATGGATATTTTTCGATGGATACATTTATATAAAAAGACATCTTTACAAGAAACCTCACACAGTCTCATAGGCTTAAATTAAGAAAATGGCTAGTAAATCACTTCAAATATCCATACATTCAAAAAGCTCTTCAACACAAAGTCTGAAACAAATCATATAACTAATAATGAGAATGCTTCCGATCAAGATTTTTGCAATCTATTATCTGGTGCCCTGGTTCAAAACTCAAATGATCTAGAAATACGTTTTCTCATATTTATTACAAAACAAAACAGCACAACACATGCAAACATAAAATTATACTGAAAATTACAGAAGCAACCGAGAAGTGTTCCTTCGAGAGGTTAAAAAAATAAAGACGAGTGAGTAAGACTATTTACAGATTCGTACAGTGGCAGCAGTGGCTCCGCCTTAAAAAAATAGTTCTCAACACAGTCTGTTCCTCATTATGAATGAAATGGAATCTGAAGAATATACCTACAGAAATTGGTTACAATACCGGGCTTCGGTATTTATAACTTGGCTAGAATTTTTAAACTTAGATCCAATTCATTTTTAAATAAACTTGCCGCGTAAAATTTTTAAATACTTGACATAATAAAATCGTTTTCGTGGCTGTCTCCCATTAATTGCCTTTGGCAATCGCTTTGAATGATGAATTGTAACGCATCTGTTAAGAGCACTCGTTGATGAGACATTAGTTATTTGTTTTACTCCGTACTGAATAAATCCCCTTCAGATCAACAGTTCGTGAGCTTCCACATCGATCTTGGATGCTTCCAAGTGGCTCCTTTGTAGGAACTATAGAATCTAGTCGAACCAACCCTCACATAGAAAATGGGACTCTATAGCAACAAATGATTTAAGCATACTGTATAAAAGTAGCTGCCAATGGGACGACGCCTTCAAAATATTATGTGTATAAGTCATTTTTGTGAAAGCATTGTGACACGGTAAACAGTGACGCACACAAGCCATATGCAACAACTAAGCACTGTTTCCAAATGATTGGGGCATCGCCTGCAGAATAATATATCAGTTACCTACAGGTGCTCTTTCCTTTAGAAGAATTTTCTTGAAGAAGTTGTGTATCTTTAAATTCGGAGTATTTCCAAGCTTGTGGAGATACTTTTGGGTTCTTTCGAAAAAACTGGTTTACCCTCGTCCCACAACGCTCAACCTTGTCGAACTGATTTCGTTTGACAATCAGTGGTAATTTTTTGTACTCGAGAGTTAATTGGTGTTGAACCTGTAATTTGAAATGTGACTTCGAACTACTAAAAACATCCAGAACCATGCCTGAGGTGCGAGTCCACCCCACGAGGTGCTGAATTGAAGGGCAGAGCATTGATCATGCATCTGCTTTTACACTTCAGGAAAGCTTAACTGATTTAATTAGTCCTAATTAAAAAAACATTAGACGTATTCTTAGTCTTATTCTTTTAAGTGATTTTTAATCACAATTTCAGAAAAACACTTACTTTCACGTTAAAAGCATCTTTATTTTGAATATTAGAAGCGTTTTTGTTCTTCATTATGGGACACACTCCCATTTCTGCAGTACAAGTTGCACCAAAATGTCTATGACTGCAGCAGCTATTTTAATCATTGAAAAAAAATTTTAATTCAGATTTATTTCTCGTTGGCTGAAAACGAGATACATCAACATTTTCATCAGTACAATTTTTCTAGAATTCCTATCAAGAAGTGCTTCAGCTGCATTGACGGTGTCTGACAATTTGATAAATTAGTTCAAAGATAAAATGTAAAGAATCATTCAGTATTTTTTCTTGACGCAAGCACCTGATTTTCTATAAAATTTCTATAGAATAAATTACATTTTTCTGGGTAATCACCAAATCACCACATATTTTCGATATGTATATAACTATAAGCTTAATTCAGGAAAATACTGTCACATCAAAAATACACATTGTATATTTAAAAGTTACCAAATATACGCTGCCCGACATTGAAAATGTAATACCAAGAGGGAGTCCAGTAAATTATGAAAATTTCATGGTAGACGCACCTACGGAATTATGCAAATGATGTGAAATGCGCTGCTCTCCAGCTCATGAGGAACCAGCAGAGAGGCAATATTCGCATCATTATTGCTGTTTGGAAAATTATCGTTGAATGTTTGTTCTTGTCACAAAGTATACCTGTAACTGCATTGAATGCTAAGCCATCGTAGAAGGAGTCAGTTCCAGTAGACAGATGAGCTTACGAAGAGCATGGTGATAGGACTAAGAAGGACAGGTTAGTCCATACGTCAAATCGCAGCTGACAAACATCTAGACACGTCCACAATGCACCGACTGTGACGAAGGTGATAGAAACACGGAGCTGTGGAATGCTTGCGAGGTGCCGGTACAATCAGAATGACATCATCATCACCTTGATTGCACATGCCGTGGATCGACGCATCTGATGGAAGGGGTGGCGCCCCTGCAAAGCATGCCTATTGGAATTTTGCAGCATGTGCAAGACACCCTAGATGTTCCCATACCGAGAAGAACCATTTCCCGTCGATTGGTTGCTAGCGTCATGCGCTCATACAATCATCATTAAGAAGATTGTCATTAACTCCTCAGCGTAGACGCCATCGTCTGGAATGGTACTGGATAAGAGAATTGTGGAAGACGGAGTGGCATAGAATCATTTTCTCAGATGAGTCACACTTCTGTTTCTTCAGTGATAGCTGCCACATACGAGTGTGGCGTCGACGTGGAGACAGGTACAACCCTGCTGCCCTTGTAGAAACTGCAAAACGTGGCATCATGCTTTGAGACGTTAGTGTGTACGATTCCAGGTCACCTCGTTCGTATTCACTGTACTGTAATAGCCCAACTTAACGTGGATGAAGTGCTGAAGCCGGAGACACTTCCCAAAGTTCAGGGTGTGTCCAGTGTCTTTTATCATCAGGATGACATCGGATCGCACATTGGTGGCATCAACCCACGGGCCCTGCAAGATGTACAGCTGCTTCCCTGGTTACCGTGCTGACAAGATATGTCACCAATCGAACACGTTTTGAATTTGACTGGCTGCTATTTGCAGACTCTACCACTGCCTCCTTCAGAAGACGTATTTTGGCGAATGCTTGGCAGAGAATGGAGAGCCATCCGTAGTTTTATTGAAACTGCATCTGGAATTGTTGCTTTGTCTATCGCCGTCTACGGTGATCCTGCAACCTACTGACTCGACCCTGTACTCGCTCTGTATTATATGTATATCATTTCAAAATACAGATGACTTATTGTTCGTGGCTGTCTCTCTCTGTTTGCCGAGATTAGTCACATTCTGATAACTCGTTCTTGGGGGTTACATTTTCATTATCGAGCAGTGTATTTCAATTCAAAGTATAATTTCCATTAAATTTGCTTTATATACCATTAACGTGTAATTTTTTTGTAGGTGATGCACATTATATATTTATATAATTAAATAATCTCGGCATTATTGTCACCACATTCTCATGACATTCATGTCACCACATTCTTAATTTTCCCCAGATTTTTTATAAAGATTATTCCTCCCCATTGAAATTGAATGAAGCAACACATGGAAATACATAGCATTAAGAAATATTTGTGTTTAAAAGAATGAAATAAGCATTTCATTTAATAAGAACTATTATTGAAGTAAACCTTTTTATTAAATTTTTATATTTGTCTCTTTTTTTAAGCATCTTAAATAAGTTACTCAATTTAAGTTATTTATACCGATTACTTGTAACTATTTGTATCATTTAAATAATGCTACTATATCGGGTCAGGTAATAAATAAATGAATGTGTTTTCTTTTTAATTATACGAGGTTGTAAAACATATCATTAAATATTACGGTTTTCCAAGTTTAAGTAATATATAAATAGAGTTAGATTTTATTAATGCAATTTTATGAGAACAACAAAAGAAGTTCATTTGGCATTATAATGAATTAATACTTCTAGTGGAACATCGAGCAGCGTGTGCGGAAAGCTAATGACAGAATGTCAGCAACGTTTACCCCAAATGGGTTCTTTTCGAACCTCAAAAGGACATTCGAGGTTTTATTAGTTGAGACTCGTTTTACAAAATAAAAGTGGCAGTAAATATCATCCGAACCTCTTCACCTGGAACCTTTTGCGTGACTTTCAGGCGGACCATTAGCCATCAGGGACTTATTAAAGAAAAGAAATGGTGGCAATTTCTCAAGTATAATTTTAGGAAATATATCTTTTCAATATCAACTTCTTCCCATTCCTTTATATCCATGATTTTTTTTTTACCATGACCGCTGTCCATGTGAAGGCCAATATTTCCTTTTGCAACAGGCACTTATGAGAAGTGACCATTCATCTGTGGGATAGGTGGGATCCATTTTCACGAGTTAGTCATTTATTATAGTGGGTGGTCCGTATGAAGGCCGGCCACTTTGGCTCATTTCTAGCACTTAATGGGTCAAACTTGATTGAAATGACCTTTAAAATGCATTTATTTGGAAGAACAGATTAAAAATATCATCCCATTTTTCCTATTGTGAAATGTTTGAAATACGACTTCTTTATGTTGTCAAATTTTAAGGAAAATAAGTGTAGTTCAATAACTCAATTTTCTTGTAGTTTGTTTTAATAATTTTTTTTTTAATTTTCTGATTTTTAATTGGACAAAGCAGATAAGTTTGATTTCTTTCTCATAAATTTTCGGAAATTTGATATTTATGTAAGTAAATATGTATAAAAGGAAATTCTAATATACTTTCCACTCTATAGTGTACATAGAAAGGATTAATATTGCTTATTTTTAAAAATGCATACAAGTATGTATAAAAGGGAATTTATAAATGTTCTCCCTTCAAAAATAATAAAATAAAATAAGATAAGCAATATCAATGGAAATGATCAATTTTTTCAAAAAGATTTAGCAACATTCCGCAAATGTTCTACAGAGAAAAATATGGAGCACTTGTTTAAAAAATTTGGTTGAAATCTTACTCAGTGTGAAACACAACCTACAGAGTTTCTTTAGATAAATTTTTGGTGAAAATTTATTGCATGAAATCTTGTTTTCTAAAAGCATAAGAATGTGTAAAATAAAATTTTTATCAGAAAGTAAAAACAAATGCCAAATCAAATCAAATAATAATGTCAAATTATTTTGATTTGTCACTCTATGATAATGCTTTGTTCTCTATATATCTGAACACACACAAACACACACACACACACAAGAATTTTATTAAAAATTCTCTCTAATTCCAGAGGGTTTTCTGACAAATGTCAATGAAAACTATTTATTTTCTTTATTCTATTATTTTTTAGTTACCAATTTCAACCTATCAGAAGATTTCGTGTGATTCGTAACTTCATCACAAAGGATCTCATTAATTTAAAAATGAGCAAACCTTTACCATTTGAATCCGTACTTCTGGAAATAGTTACAAATGATTTCCTTGCTGTCCTTCTCTTTTACAGTTCTTGAGATGGAAGTATTTATTTTTGAGAATGCTGTTTTTATTTGAAAATCGGACAAACATTAACTATTAAAAAATACTATTATCAGGAATAAGAAACTATTTAAAACATTTGTCGTTTCATCATAGAGGAGAACAAAATATGAAGAAGTTTGTTCAAAAGTTTCCTCCACATTTTCCTTGTCTAATATAATTCTAGTCTTCACAATATTGTTTGGACAAATTTGTTTGGGAAATATTTAATGCTTTTTAGATCCTGTAACGTTATTAAGCACTGGGCGTACTTATCGATGAATGTTAGAAATAAGCCTCAGTATTGTTCTATTGCTTTTATATGATTGCTGCATTTGTTTTCGCCTAAACTCATCCGAAAGAGAAAATCACCATTGAGCTGCTGGTCTAGCCGTAGAGGACAATTCTTCACCATCTCTTGAGACAGAAGGATGCTGAGGCCTCAAGGCCGAGAACCACGTTTACTTTCAAAATATGTTTTTGAAAATAAATGTTTGGAGCTTAATTTGGGAAATAAATTCTTTCTTGATAGTAAATAATGATCAATAATATATATGATTATGAAAAAATTTAGAAATATTTAAAGCCTTTATTTGGTTTTTGATTATATATCTTATAAATATATTATAATAAAAACTGTATTTAATTAGATACAACTTTACGAATAAATTTAAGAGAGAGAATTAAAAAACAAATAAATAAAATATTTTCAGATAAGTGAACAACTTTTACTGTTGAAGGAATTATTTTCGTTACATTTCTTACATGAATCCGTTTATGCGCAAAAGAAGTTTTTTTAACAATTCTATAGTTATATTTTCTTGTTTTATGAGAAGTTAAACAAAAACAGAGAGGACAAGACATAATTTATTATTATAAATTGGCTTTGTTTTGGTTTGAAATTTTCGGATTATATTCCAAATGTACTGTATGAATTTATTATGCAGTTTTCTCTTCCACATCTTGAAGCCATATGAATTATTACTATTGAATGCATATGAATTAAATTAAATGAATTATTTTAATAAAAAATATTCTGTTATTAAAATAAAAAAATTTATTGGAAAAGTTCTTTCAATTCAAAATATAAGATGTGTTGGAATGTGTGAATTCATAGCTAAATGAAGAAAGCATTATAATGTCTCATATTTTCATTAAAGAAAATAAAAGAAAAAGCTTCTTGTCTATCACCAAGTACGCTACGAGGCTTAGAGAAATACACACATTCATCCACAAAAACATTTACAAGAGAACAACAAAAAAATTCATGTCTTTTGGTGCTAATGCTTTTACGGCCGGTCACGTAGTAATTCTAATCATTGCATATTTACCAGCTTTGATAGCTTATGCTGTGTTTTGTTACACATTATAATCCACTATTTTATATCAGAAAAAAATAATGCAGAGATGATTTTAGCTGATGCGAAACTTATATTTCTGTGCAACTTCCTACGTGAAGTTAAGTTCATGAGTGACATTTCTTAAGGCCAATCACTAACTACTGCCTATTTATCTATTTTCGTCATTTCTGTGAAGTTACATTCTCCTTCTTGTTGAACTATGTAAAAACTATGTATGTGTATTTGTCATGGTCTTAAGTAAAAAATCTAGTATTTCTATATCGGCCGGCATTAAATAATGAGAGTTTTGTAATTCTGAATCCCACTTTGTAGACCAAAATAGGATTCAAAATTACTAAGTCCCTCATGTACCATGTCTGTAACCAATCACTTAGTAATTTTAATATTACTCAAATGTTTTCCTGAAAAACTAAATTTTTTCAAAGTGTATGTATGAAATATACTGATAAACAATTGTTGGATGTAATGTTGTTCTACCTTTTTACATTGCCACTTGCGCAACGTTTTGTCAGCACGCAATCTTTTGTCGTTTCTTCGTCTGCTTACCAGGGAATGATACTCTGTTGTCCATCTGTTTTAAGAAGATACAAGGTGACCAGTCTATGAACAAACAACATCTCTGAGCCTACAGAACACGTCATAAAAGTATCGTAGCCTCTAAATATTGGGGGAGATAACCATCGGTTTTGTCTTGAACATTTGATGTCTTTAATTCACTTGCTTCTTCCTTTTTTGTTTCTGCAGTTGCTACTTCTTTGTTTTTACTGGTTTTTATTTTTGCTTATGTGACCCAGTCTTTTTAAGCAAAAACGCTAAAGAAGAGCTTTGCTTTAGCTGTTCCTTGATTTATAATTCTGAACGCCAGTTGGTAACTGAAGTTAAGAAGCATTTTAAAGTACACTGGTATCTTTGTAGCTAATAACGTAATAAACATAAATTATTGCATATTTGCGTATTCTAATGATTTTTAACCAAAAGATAACATAAATTCACGTTCTAAATTTCTATCTTAAGAACTAACAACTATATATATATATATATATATATATATATATATATATATATATATATATATATATATATATATATATATATATATATATATATATATATATATATATATATTTCGAAATTATTATTTTCTGGATTAAACACAAGTTATTATTACTTCTCTAAAAGTAATTTTGCAAAACATTATTCATACTATTTTTTGAAATAAAACAATGAGTTTGAGAATTAATGAATAAATTTATTGTCATTTGCATGTACCTGGCGGACACTCCATTCATAAAATATTACCACAGGTATACAAATAGAAGAAAAGTTATATGCTAATATCTAGGTTAATTAATAAATGAGTAGTAAGCAAACTATTTTGCTTATGGAGTTCCTTTAAATTCAATAAAATTTAAGTTGAGATACATCTTACAATTATACTTTTGAGGCAAAGTTAAAGTTTACAATTCTTAATGACAAAGCTTACAATTCTGTATTCTACAGAAAATGTATCAATTTCATGAAATACCATAAACTGACTAACGGTGCGTATTTCCTCGGGTTCAATATATTGCTGACAGACAAGCAAATGGAAGGTTTCTTTCCTATTGAATGTGTGTCGTTTCTATTAGAGACACGTGAATTTTGGCATCAACGCAGTCACAATATTTGCCATTTACATTTTGAGCTTTATTTCAGAGAGACAAGTTATGTGATTTTGATTAAATATATCGGAATAGAAATAATTTTTGGACTGTGCTTCATGAAAATGTAAGAGGAAGGTATAAGATTAGAAAAAGAGTGATTATTGTGTGTTTCAAAATTACATAATTTTGAAAAATGAACTTCTTTTAAATAAAAGGATTATCATCATTATCTCTTTGTCATGTTTTGACTAAATAACATTTTCCATTCTTTGAAATGTCTAAGTATTATATGAGATGGAAAGTATATAACAATTTCAAATTTTGCCATTAAAATCATCTCGGTAAAATTTCGAAATTTACTATGAAGTTTCGGCATTTCACACATTGCACGTTTTTTATAACCATTATTTTTATAGTATTCTCAATTTTAATCATACCTCATATTTTTAAATTAATCAGTCTTCTTTTACTTTTCGCGACATAAATATTACATATCTATTTGGTTTTTAAATTTGAAAGTTGTTTTCAAAATAACTCTCTTCTTTTGTTTCATGTAAATGATAAAAATTTCGGTAAATTTTTTCTCATTTTTTTATTAAAGTCAGATGTGACAGCATTGGTGATATGTGCCATATACACTGAATACTACAGTACAGATTATCACGATTTTACAAATAAATGCTGCACACACGGAACAAGAATAGCCATTGAGTCTGCAGGAAGAGTTCTCAGAAAATGCATCAACAGTTTTTCTATTTAATTTTTTGCCTAAATGCGAACAAACAACGACACATAATTTTACATTTGCGAAAAAAAAAAAGTTTTACTCAACCAGTCGAAAATAAATTTTCCGTTTCTGAATGATTTGATAGTTCTCATCAATTGAGAACTATTTTGATGACGTTTACTTTTGATAACAGTTTTTTACAGAAGATTTCATAAATTGCATTTATTTATGTAATAGGAAAACTCAGAGCATTCTTATCAGTTTTCTGCTTTGTCAATGCTTGTTTTGGCTATCAATTATCGCCAGCTTTCTACGACGAAATTCTTCAGTTTTAGGTCAAATAACACGTTTTTCACTTTAAATCAGTGTCAGTTGACCCACATATGGCAGTCACCTTCACAGAAAGTCAACATAAAAAAATAGTTTCATCTAGAAAAAACTTTAAACATCCTCAGCTGGAAATTTTCTGTGAAGAAAATTTTAGTAAAGAGCATTGATGGTGAAGACACTTCACCCCTTTTTTTAAAGAATTCCTTAAAACGAGGATTTTGTTTTCTAATCAGAAGACGAGAAGTATGATCTAAATCCCTTAACAGGAAAGCAACACCTAATTTCATAATTATTTCTCGTTTGTATACACTTATATCGGAAATTATACTTTCTTTACATACATTAATTTTACATTGTTTAAAGACTTCTTTATATAAATATTTAATAACAAGTTATATATATATATAGATAAAAGTATAAATTAAGATTTTAGAATCTGGAAACTATTGCATTAAGTGGATTTTTCATTTACAATTAACGATTTAGAATATATATAATGTGTGTATGCATGCGTGTGTGTGTGTTTGCATTTTAAAGAATCATTCATGCTTCATTAAATGCATAATTTTACACTAAGTATAGTTTGCACTATAAACCATTACTTTTATGCAATATTTATATGTTAACTAATAAAAAACCCTTTAATTTAATGCTTTAATTTACAGATTGCCATAAAAAAACAACAAATAACATGAAAGTTTGAAACTAACATGAAGTATAAAAAAAAGGTTAAGGACCTTAAAATATTTTGTTGTCTTTTGTTTTCCAAATGTATATATATATATATATATATATATATTAAAAATTTTTTTTAACAAAATAAAGCATTAACAATTGACAATATTTTACGAAATTAGGAAAAAGAAACTTGTATTCTTAAAATAACTCCACTAGATTGATTAACATAAACTGCAAATTAAAAATTAATAATATATAAGTTGTTATAAATAAAAACAATTATTTTTAACTGGTTAAAGTTTCAATATTCTTTTCTCTATATTGTCATCATCTTGATATTAATGATCAAAAAATCCTTAAACTACTATTAATGTATTAGATCCTGTACGTATGGTCATTTTTGTTTTGGGAAATGTAAAATAATAGCAAATAATCATAATAAAATAGTTATGGCAAATAATTATGTATATTCATAGGAATTAATAAAATTAGTCATAGGATCAATAAAAATATGTATAGCTAATAATTATATTTATAGAAATACAAAGTTTACAAATTTCCTTTTACAAGATTTGGAAGATTATCTAAATATTTAACTTCATATTAATTTTTATTTTCATAATTTTTTAAAATTATTTTGAAAAGTGGATAAAATTTGAAATGGTTTTAAAAAGTTTATTATTTGAAACAATGTGAAAAGAAAAAGTAATAACTTCAAAATATTTTGAAATATATATTTAAAAAATTAATATTTAAATAATTATTTAAAAAAACTGAAAAATATAATCATTTTTTCCAATTTTCAAATAGTTTCATGCACGAAAACTACTAATTGAAATAAATTTTTATTTAAAGATATCTATCAGTGACAAATGGTTGTACAAAACTGGAGAATTCTTTACTTTAACGGACACTTTGTTTTCCCATTTAATTTATTTTACGATTTACAATCTATTGTTTATTTGAGACAATGGATATAATATTGTTTTCTAGATTGAAATTTACTGCTTTCACAACAGATTAAAAGAAAGAGTGGCGGAAAAGTGGTCAATATGATACCTCGTGTATCAACACATTTATAGGTACTCCCATTCCTTCATCATCAGAGTGCCTCAAAGTTTGATCGACGCTTCAATTAACTCAGCCTTTTGTTAGTTCAGAGTGAGGTTAAAAAGTTTTGGATTATAGATAAGGGCATAGAAGAGGAATAAACACGATATTTTCTTGAACTGAAGAATAACATAATCTTATTAAAACTTTTTAAAATGTTCCTCTACCAGTATTAACATTATTATTTAAAAAAATAGAAAAATAGATTTTTTATTATAATTTTTGAATAATTGAAACACGGTCAAAATAAAAAGAACCCTGTTAGATGACTCAATATATAAAGACGTATTTATCTTATCAATATTTTTTTTTAATTTATATAGAAAATGGTGTTACTGGAATACTTTAAATTTCTACCAAGTCTTGATATTAGATATTTTATAATTTTTCTTACAAAATTATTACATTTCTAAAATTATTAAAAAAACTATTTCGTCCAGGTATTATTTATTTTAAAATATTCAAATTAGTTACATTTTTTATATTGCATTTTTTCTGTAATTTTTTAAAAGTAATTGAAATAAATATATTGTTTTGTAAAGCGACTACTTATTACTTTGTATATTTTTTTGTAACTATGCTAAAATAAATTGCAAAATTTATGCAAATATACGAAAAACAGCATAGAAATTTAATCCTAGAAGGAAATAATTATAAAATTCATACAAATCTCTAAATAACCGATATTTACAGCTGTTTTAGAGAAGATAGGGGAAATTACATAACAGAAAATTATAATAAACCATTCTAACAGACATTAATTAGTCACAAATGCCTGACATAATTAATGCAAAGTTAACTATACAAAGAACTTTATATAGTAGTAGACAATTTTTGCCATAGCTCAGCGTCAATTTCAACAAGAATCTTATAAATATTTACTCAGAAATATATATATATATATATATATATATATATATATATATATATATATATATATATATATATATATATATATATATATATATATATATATATATATATATATATATATATATATATATTAGCTGCCAAGAGAAAATTTATATAAAATTGCAAAGCACATATTTGAAACATTAACGGTTCAGCTTATGCAGGAATTTTACGTAATTGAAAAAGGGTTTTATAAATAAATTCAAGGTCAACTTCAGCAGAAATGTTAGCTATTAAAATAATGTACATTTCAATCGAAATCTCTTGTAAAAACTTAAAGCCAATTTTTAATAATTCGTTACATAATTAGTATTAGCATTTTATTATTGAAAATCTTAATTTTGATGAAAATATCTACTAATTAAAATTTAATTTGGGCTTTTTTGTTGTTTAATCGTACCACGTTAATAGAGCCTTAAAAGTAATAAAACATGTGCTCGTATTTCGCATAGCACTGGCTGTTCGGACGGCTAATTAAAATCAGAGCATCTATCAAGGAGAATTCCTAAGAAACTGATTTAGTTCTTGTAAGAAAATTGCTGGCATTGTTTTCTTGTACCTCATTCTTAATATAAATCAACTAAAATTCTTGGTATATTAAATTCTAAGCTTAGTAACAATCCAGTTAAATAAAACAATATCTCATATGGATACGTTTCAGCAAATAAGGTAACATGCCTTTAACCGGTCATCAGTCCTTTGGAGTACGTTTCTGACATACATTGATATTTGAAAATACCAGAATCTTTCCTTCAAATATAGTTATCTTTTAGACATTTTTTCATCTGTTGATGCTAAGGGTGATTTTGATGCCTAATAAAGCAACCTTTTTTTTTTTTTTTAACTTAGTTATATTAGGTTAAATTTTATTTATTTCTTAAGTACCCTTCTTTTCCACTCACCGTAATAATAATTATGTGCTACATAAGCCATCATCAACGCTATGTTTTAAACTCACCTACTGGTCAGGAAAGACATTTATGCTTTATTGTCCTAGGTAAGATCACATGATTTTCATATTATATATATAAAATCTATAAAATTCTGGACCTCTTATTTTCATTATGGTCAGCACTAGCAGAAAAATTTCTTTTTATTTAATTTCTTTTTATTATGAAAAAAAATCTGAAAGAAAATTCATTTATAAACATTTCTAAAAATTATATAACACTATAAATAAATTTACATCGTGTGTAGTTTTATTATGCTATAAGCAAAATTAAAAAAAAATTTGCAATAAAATTAAAAAAGGAGTAAAAATTTAAGAAAATTTCATAACTTCTTACCCATTGTTTTAATAGCTTATAGATTAATATCTGATATGGTTAAGCGTTATTTTTCATTTTCCTCTATCCAGTTATTATGAGAATAACATTTCCGTGCATCGCACTTGAGAAACCTAATAAGCTGCTGATTAGGAAATGGTGTGAAATCCATGCTGTGATACATTATCATCATAAGCGTATCGAAATACGAATTTATATATGATTGCTAGTTTATTTATTGATAGAACTGTTCCCTAATGGATTTTTATGTATCATTGTCATGAATGAAATCGTAAGCAAACTCTTCCTTTATAACTTACCATTTTTACAGTTTTCTGATATTCCTGTCATAATTCTTGAGTTTGAACAATTATCATGTCAATTGGTTCACCACATTTATTGATAAATAACTAAAATACTATAGTTTTTTTTTTCTTGTAACATTAAATTTTCAATATCAACTTTAACAAACAATAATTGTTTTTAACTCATTCCTAATTTATTATGCAGGCGAGGAAGCCCCAATTTAAAAGGTCATTTGAGTACCACATTATGTTAAAAAAAACTCAAACTTGACTTTTTTAATTCTCTCCAATGCCTTTCCACCAAAAGGATTTGCTTTATAATATTTTTGAATAAATAAAAGAACCTTCTCTTTTTTACTTCAGATTTTATTGCTAATTGATTAACATTGTAATCTATTTAAATTTACGTATTTTTTAGTATTTTTCCTTTCATTGAGTTGGTATTCACTCTTTAAATTCAACAAAAAAAGGTTATTGGAAAATAAACACCTTAACAAATTCCATTCATTAAAATATTTATTACGAATCATTAACTTGGAATGTAAGAGCTTCATTTTCTTTAATTAAATTGGGTTACCATATATAAAGAATTAAACTTGTTAGTATCATTATTTAAAATATCTGATACAAAACTATGCAAATGGTATCAGTATTAAACGTATAACAAATGATTTAACAGAGTTCATCATCGGAAGATATATGGGGAAAATAATTTTAGCGAATAAATGCGAAAAACGTGTAAATAAGATTTGATTATTTATATTTATAAATATTTATAAATTAAATTCAGACTGCAAGTTGTATTAAGTTGACTGCCTTTAATCTGCTCATACCATGCAACCTACCCAGGCAGTTAACTCTTTTCAAAACTATTCACATTATTCTGCAAACATTGTGCTTTTGTTTTTATGTACACTCAACATTCCTGGAGTAAAATTGCTTCGGAAATCTTTTGTATGATATAAATTCTGAAACGCATCTTGAATAAAATTCGTCAGGGAATCGGAAGCAAAAAATCTCAGTAAAAATACAAATATAACTGGGAACAGTTGGATCACCATCACCTACTGCTTAGAAATTTTAATTTTTTCCCTAAAATACCTTAGAGGTCAGTTCTCAAAAGCCGACATAAAAAACATCACTGTTGAAGAAATTAGAGATTGTTGGGGTAAAGATTCTTCTATTATGAACAATAAAAAATACTCTAAATATGATACAAACATTTTATAAAAGTGAAATTTATACTGAAATCCAGGAATATAAAGTTCAGAATTTCTGATAAAACTGAAATTCTTTAGAGAAAAATATTTCGTATTTTTTTTATATCAATGAAACATTTTTTGACACAGCTAGAGTAATAAAATTCTCCAATAGAAACAGAAACTCTCCTCTACCAGAATTATTTGAATGAAACCATGACTAATAAGAGAGCGAATGTAAAAAATTGAGATATCTCTCATAAGGAAGATCCATATCATTTCATTATTTCTGTGTGAGAACACCATAAATTAGCATTAAAGCAACTGATAATAAACGAAAACTTTGTGGTTTATTAATTTAAATATGAGTGTTATAAAAATTACAATAAACTGGAGAATACTTAAATTTTATTTCAAGACAAAATTGAAGTGAAACAGCTTACACAATTATATATATATATATATGTGTAGGGAAATATAAATATGTGTGTATATATATATAAATATGTGTGTATATATATATATATATATATATATATATATATATATATATATAGATATATATATATATATATATATAACTTCGTACTTAAGAGACAAAATTATAGGGGTTTCTATTTTATATTCTATGTGAAAAAATATGCAATGTAGAAAGCAGTTACAATCTTAATTTTTTTTTTTTTTTTTTAGTTGAATGTATTATTTTTGCGCCTTAGACGACTGCTTAAAAGAAAGACCTCAACAGAATTTAGTTTTGTTTCTGCGAACGTCTGATGAAATTATTCTTAGATGACTTTGGTATATCCTTCACTTTCATTGCCATGTTTCAATAGCTTTTATTTTGTTCATTTCTTGAACTTGAAGAAATATTCTACGTCAGAAAATATCTTTTCCATTCAAATTTTATTATACACAATTTCGTTAACTTATAATACATTTTAGAATTCTAAAACTTAAAATTCAGTAATCTCTTGAATAAAATTAGAAGAATTTATGATTTTTTCCTTTGTCAATAAGTATTGTAATTGGTAAATTTGTATTATAACTCTTTCTCATAAATTAATCGAACTGAACTGTGATAAACTATAAAATATAAAATGTTTTTGGATAACTGAAAATCGTTTTAATTTTCAATTCTATTATTTTAATTTTACTTACTTAATTTTGCTCAGAATGAAAAAACAATTTTTTCCAGGGATTAAAATTGTTAAAAGCAATCAAATATCATTGATATTCTATAAAGTTTCTTAGCCATGTCCATTCTGAATGAATTTAACAAATGTTTTTTGCAAATAGTAAACATTACCGTGACGGAAAACCTCTTCACCTTATTTAAAGCGCTATATGGATAGAGCGCCTCTTCTTCCTTTCTTGGAAGATAAACAATAATATAATTGGCTGTGTCGATAGCCTCGGAACTATATATATATATATATATATATATATATATATATATATATATATTTGTGAGATGAGATGTGTATTCATATATTTTTCCTACCATAGTTCGCAAACTTACAAAATATATTCATATATTAAAATTACATACAATTATTTTTTTTAAACTATGACATTCTTATAATTTTCTGTATTTAAAATTATTTGGAAATATTTGATTGATATTTCAGATATTTTGAACCACGAATTCTATTTTTGAATTGCAATAATGATTCATACAACCCACTTGTCCCAAAATAGTTACGAAAATCTTATGTTTTCTGTTATATCTTCTTATACTTATCTCCATAGATATGTGAAAATCAAATTCTCGCAATGAAATAAAATGACTAGGAGTTTTATCAAAATAAAACCATATTAACGGAAATAGCACGTAATCACATAAACGTAATCATATATATATAAGCATAATCATATACAATACATAAAACTGTATTTATGAGGAAAATCAAAACAGATTGCTACTTACTTGTAGAACTATAAATTAAGACCTTCAATTTTTATATTTTTATAAAAAAATGATTTTATTATCTTCATGTAGTACATAGTACATTATAAATACTTTATAACAAAACAATTTATAAACCTAATCTCGTGTTAAAAGAATATTTGTTCAAATATTCAACACGAAACTGATGAATGCACAAGATTATGTTATCTAGACGTTTGCCAGAATTTATTTCTTATGAGAATATATTTTCTGCCCTAGATTTAATATGATCACGCAAGAAAATATTTTATCTGTGCAGATGATTTTTTCCATGTATATCATTTGGAGATATTATTTAATTACATATTATTATAAACTAATTTGGAGATATTAGAAAATATACACACAATCGTTTTTAAAAAACTTAAAATACAATTTCCGAATCTAAGTATTATAATTACTTAGTATCTTTTGGGCCTGTGTAATTTCCATTAAGAAAATATGATATGCTTTTCTATAATTAAAAATAGTAATATTTCTTAAAATATTGATCACTGAAAACTATACTGCAATTTAAGTATTTGAAAGAATTCAGTTCGAAATAAAGGATTTTGGGGAAAATGCTAGTTGACTTTTGCACAACATCAGCTGCGGCAAGCAAATGCAAAGATTCTCAGATTCTTAATTCATTGATTTACCGAATCGATCAGTCTCATTAATCGCAGTGGTTAGCAAGTAATTTAGTGATTATTGTATGTAGAAAGTTATTTTTTAAGCTTCAATTCTATTGAGCATGACTAATATTATTTCGATGCGATTGACTATAATAGTACGTGAAATGTAGCAACTTAAATAATTTTTCACAACAATAAGTAATTGACGATCAAATTTTTTCTGAAAATGAGATTATTTACACCTTATCACTGGTAATCAATGTCTTTAGTGGGAACATTTTTTAGATAATGGAGCAAACAAAAATAAAAATAAATTAATTTGAGGTAAAATATCTCGGATTACAAAAATAAACTTTTCCATTTATCCCTTCTAATATAAACATTTAAAATTGTAATATATATAATAGGGCATGTATATACTTAATAATAGAAATAATAATCGAAATAATAAAAAAATGAACAAATAAATTTTATTCAAAGACTTTCAGGCTCTTTCACCAGAAAATACCAGCATCTTCTTGAGCAAAGAACATTTCATCATTCTCATATTTTCCCGAATGACTTCACTATTAACAAAACCTCGTTATGACGCAATGGGTTTTTGCAACGAGACCGTCCTTCATTGCTCATTTTGAAATCAGACGAAAAGGAAAGAAAGCTTTCCGGCTAAGTACCTACTGATGACATCATCAGTCTCAGCTGTTTCATCTACCGGAACATGTGAACACTGAATGAGAATTTTGCAGTAGTAGAAGACTAAAGTCAAACTAAAAATAGATGTAAACATTTAAACCATCGTGTGTGCCTGTATGTGTGCCCCTTTTTGTTTTATCTTTCTTCTTCTTTTTTTTTCCTCTTTTGATGTTTTATTTTCTTTACGTCCGACCACCTTTGTATGCTGGGATTGCCTTCCACCGATCAGCTTGTCTCGGAACGCATGGTGATAACAATGATGCAATTTACGAGTGCTATTTAGTAAAAAAAATAAGAGAAGTTCGAAGTTCCAAAAAATAACTTTCAACATTAGGATCAGTTTACAAGTTTAAAAAATTGAATAGCGAGCATTTTTTTGACTGCCGGTCTTCATCTACTGACATCATGTGCGCCTGTCTGATGCTAATTCATAGAAGATTTTTGATGTTGCTTCCAAAAATTCAAAATTCGGAAATAACTGCTATAGCTACATTCCATACTTCAAAATTATTTCTAAGGATGAAGTTAAAACCGTAAGTTTTGTTTATGAAATTTATTTACTTTAACATTTTTTAATTTCATACTTTTAAATGTCTTATAAATTATTAATTATACTTATTCAAAATATGTCCAGATTTTGTTTCGGTGTTCTTTGCACATTTGATATTTCCGTGACCCAATTTTTTGAATTAGAAAATTATTTTTGAAAAATATATAATGTTTTTGAACAAGAATTTAAGCATTTTCTTTTAACACTTAAGAAAATTACAAATCTACAAATTTATATATTTAAAATTTATGCTTTTGAATAATTTAGATAATTAAGTAGACTATATCGTAATACTGCAAAAGCAGCTATTTAAAAGAAGAATATAAAATAATATTTATCAAAAAATATACTAATTTGTTATTAGTTAATTTTTATCTTTTTTTGTTCTAATAATTCAACCTGTTATATAGTTTAAAAATTTTTTAAATAAAATTTTGAATTTTTTAACAATTGTTTTATGAAAATATTGCAACTTAGTATTTAAAATAAATTCTGCCTTTTTTATTAAATTATTTAGTTAAGGAAGAAAATATTATTTCTGAAATTTTTATAGTTATTATATTTTTATTGATGCAATATCTATAATTTCTATATTATTTATTAATATAGATTATTTCTATTATAATTATCATAACTGTTATTTAACTATTTGTTAATCATTATAGTATAATTATTCCAAAAGCATTTAATTAATGTGATGGCATTGTTAATATTACTGACGATATAATTTTTTATTCTTAACGAATAAAAATAAATGTTAATAAAAGCTATTTGATTTTGCCTTGTTTATAATAGAAAATCTGTTAGTACCATCTATAATAGAAAATTTTGCCATCAATTGATTTTGTTTTGGTTATAATAGAAAATCTCGTTGGTGTTAATTAAGTAGTAAATTTTAACTATTTAATTAACACCAACGAGTTCCACTCACACACACCTACAGCGAACCAAATTAATTCTTTAAAGGAAATTAATTTTTATTTGTAATTGATTTGCATGCACACTGATTTACAAAATTAGATTATTCTAAAAATTCTCTCCTTCTCTCATTAACGTTGTCTTATCTCACTGTATTTGTTTGCCTTGAAGTAAATGATAATAGAATTTTAACTTTGGAAATAAATAAAATATGATCTATATCATCGACAAATCCTTGTAACCAATTTTTGCTCGAGAAATTAATTTTAAATGTTATTACTGTTCCAGATTAGTATTGAGAGGAAAAAACTTTCGGAATATAAAATTTACTTTTAATTTCATCAAAATTAGGTACTTAATTATTTTCCTTATTATTGTTAAATTTAAAAATCTTTTAATAAATAATTTGTTTTAAGCCAACCTTTTTTACCATAAATCATAATAAACAATGCGCTTACAAATTACTTTTTACAGTTTTTAAAAAAAATTTAAATAGTGGGGAAAATTGGGAGAAAGCAAATTTTTGTGAAATAAATATAAAATTTAATTTCCAAAGAAAGGATTAAATTTTGAGTGCTAAAACATGCGTTATATAATTTTTCTCAATCTCTCATTTATAGTAAATTTCGTTCTGGAAAGGGTTTTATCATAGGGATGATTAGGTCTTGGAACTTTTTTTTTGTAGTGACTTTATGTTTAAGAATTATAATGCACTTTAAAGTGTGTAATAATAAGAATTTATTTTTTTAAAGAAATAGGATTTAATTTCAAATCGAATATGTTTTTCCCAATCTAAAATTTACACATAGAGTTTTAATTTAAAAGGAAATGGATCCTCAAATACAAAGTTAGTCACCTATTTTTTTTATAATAGAAATAAAATTTAATTATTGAAAAAGATAGAACTTATTTTTAGACTATTAATAGAATTTATTTAGAAAGCTACTCTCTTTTTAGGATCAAATTTCTACTTTTTGAGGAATTTTCATCGACAATATCATGTAATCGTATTATTTTAAGTATTGTACCAAAAAGTTAAGTCGAAGTAAATATTCATACTGTTTTTAGAAGAATATTTAAATTGACTAACCATTTAGTTTAGTGCTTAAGACTCTATCATTGCAATTTTAAAGTATTTTATTAAAATTTATTGATTTATGCAAAAAAATTTTTATTTTAAATGTTAAGCAATTTATAATGTGCATTCTAATGTTAAACAATTTAGCTAAATATTTTAAAATTAGTATGGTAGCTTAAATGCATTTAATTAAAAAATATTGATAAATTTAATAAAAGAAAACATGAATGAAAATTGAACATAATGTAACAGAAGGACTTTAGATGGTAAATTATAATTAATCTTTTTATGCTTTTGTTCCATGATTACTAAAGCGACATTTATTAGCAATAACATCTTAAAGATTATAATAATTTTATAAATTATAAAATTTCTTTGTTAATATATAATTTTGCTATTAATATACAATATCTAAATACTTTATAATTGAGTAGCTATACATTACAATATTTAAGTACCTACTTGAAACTGTAAATCAAACGCGTCAAATAAAAGGCAGCAATAACGTGCTTATTTTACGTTTCGATTTTTCTGTGAACTTGTTTACATACAACTTGTTTAGATAAAATGAAACCTGGAAATTAAATACATTTTAAATTGGAAATTATAAACAATTGTTTTATTCTTTTGTTCGATGATTTATTGTCTGTAATAGCGAAATTAATTTCTAGTAATATTTAAAAGAAAAATTCTCTTATATTTTTGGAGAATAAAATTATACCTTTTAACTCTAAATTTTGCTGTTAATATACAATATCTAAGAATTTTACAATTGAATAATTATACATTTAAACATTAAAATAACCTTTGTTTAATAGTCATTTTCATGATTTATCATTAGTAGGGTAGTGTTATTGATAAAGACTTCTAGATTTTATATAGTTTAGTAGTTGTCATTTTTCAATTAAAATTATCGATACTTTTTTAATGATTCCAACTTAGACTAAATAAACGAATTATAAATTCTACAAAATTCTAAATTTACAGCCCATATATAGTTCATATAGTTCTAAGTGAAACATACAACTTGTTTAGATAAAACTTATAATTATTTGCCAAACTTGATAACAATTATACATCATAAAATTATTCGAAGCTTATTTTTAATACACCGTAATATCTATCCTATTACATTCACTGATTAAAGTACTTATTGGTCTTTGTGTAAACTTTAATAAATTTAATGAATATAGAAATGAATCAACTATTCTTATTGTCAGTTAAAAGTATTTTTGCATAGTTTTTGATTTAAGAGATTTGTGATTAAGCTTATCTAAAGCCTTTACAACTGATTTGCCATCTTATGAATAAAAGTTAATTTAATTTTACTAAATTAACCTTAAAATTAATAACTGTTAACCAATTTTTATATTCAGAAAGCGTACGAAAACGAAATATTTTTGTAATGTCATATTTTAAAAATAACTACCTTTTTAAAACGTTCAAAGTGTTATTTGCTTAAATCATTCAATAATATATTTAAAATATATATTTTTTTATCCTAACTTTACTCTTAATGAATGAATTTATTCTTAATATAACTGCATTGCTCATAAAAATGCTTTATGAATAATCTACAATTTTTAAGCAACACGAACAAACATGTTAATGTTTTTTTTTTAAATTACAAAATTAAAAATTTTCTTGTGTGTTAATTTGAGTCTTAATTCTAATATTTGAATTTTCCTCATATCGGGCATGGATATTAGTAATGGTTTGGAATCCACTTTTCGTCCGTCCCTAATCAGACCCCATGTGCAAGAAAAAAATGCTAAAATTCATATTTAACCAAAACAACTAAATGATTCGTTGTTTTCGCTAAATATGAATCATCACGTGATTGCTGTGTTACATTTCTAATCGATAAAATGTGATAACATCTTGTCAAGTAAGTGTACCTATGATTGTACTATATAATTAATGATTTTGATTTTGATTCTGTAAATTAATACTTATACTTTTATATTTTTGAAAGAGATACATTTTATTTCACTTGTTACTGAATTATAATTTTAATTTCCTCAAGAATAAGATAAATATTTAAGTGAAAAATTTTATATTTGCCTTAAATATTTATAACATTTATTTTAAATTATTCCATTATAATGAATTTATCACAAAATAATATGATGTTTTTAACGGTTGTACTAAAAGAAATTGAAATAGATATATCATTTCTGCTAAAACAACGGATCATTTGGTTGTTTTCGCTAAACATGAATCATTAACGGTTACGGCTCAACGGTTAGAGTCATTGCAAACCTAGGGTCACGTCATATGTTTATCTCGACGTCAACATGAAGTCACATAGCTTAGCTTTAAATTGAACGCACCCAACTAGAAAACAACTTTTGACAATGTAAGTGGATATATTATTTCTTACTTTTATGAAAACATTACTATTTAAAATCGTTATATTATTATTCTAATAAAAAGTAAATACAATTCCCTTCATGTAGTCTTAACTTCATCAGAAATTCTAGTATTTTACTTTAAAGTTCATAACGTCGATAAAAAAAATTTTAATTACTGCAAAGATTGTGCATAGCTATAAATATTATATTATAATAGTTTGAAGTTGGAAGATAGTGAAGGATTTTTTATAAAAATTACATAAGTTTCTATAATTAGCTGTCAAAATTAATTATATTTTCGGTAGCTTTAGCAGCAAAAAACAGTTTTTGTATTTAATCATAAATAAGAAAATGATCAAAATATTTTAAAAGACTTATAAATTTTGTTAACTGGTTAAATTTTTTTCAGGTTAAAATTAATTGTCATACCTAATATGCATAAAAATTCATTGAAGTAATAGGTGTTGAAATATCTTTGGACTCAAAATACTTAAAGCTTTCATTTGTAAAATTTAAATATATTTTTAATAATTATTTTCTAAAATAAAAATTACGTTTTTAAATTATATTCGACAAATTCAATTTCCTAGAAACTAGTTAAATTTATTACAGAATAATCAGTTAAGTAAAACAAACACAGATTTTAAACACATGTTTAAGAATCATGATTAGGAAAATTCTGGTTTGTTTGGCACTCATCGGACATATTTTTTTCTTGCACATGGGTCTAATTAGGGACGGACGTAAAGTGGATTCCGAACCACTACTAATATCCATGCCCGATATGAGGAAAATTCTAATATTAGAATTAAGACTCAAATTAACACACAAGAAAATTTTTAATTTTGTAATTAAAAAAAACATTAACATGTTTGTTCGTGTTGCTTAAAATTGTAGATTATTCATAAAGCATTTTTATGAGCAAAGCAGTTATATTAAGAATAAATTCATTCATTAAGAGTAAAGTTATTATAAAAATATATATATCTTAAATATATTATTGAATGATTTAAGCAAATAACACTTTGAGCATTAATATAATATTATAAGAAATTGCATTATAAGCGATTAGAAAACATCTTTTAAAAAGGTAATTGTTATTTTTAAAATATGACATTGCAAAAATATTTCGTTTTCGTACGCTTTCTGAATATAAAAATTGGTTAACAGTTATTAATTTTAAGGTTAATTTAGTAAAATTAAATTAACTTTTATTCATAAGATGGCAAATCAGTTGTAAAGGCTTTAGATAAGCTTAATCACAAATCTCTTAAATCAAAAACTATGCAAAAATACTTTTAACTGACAATAAGCATAGTTGATTCATTTCTACATTCATTAAATTTATTAAAGTTTACACAAAGACCAATAAGTAGTTTAATCAGTGAATGTAATAGGATAGATAATACGGTGTATTAGAAATAAGCTTCGAATAATTTTATGATGTATAATTGTTATCAAGTTTGGCAAATAATTATAAGTTTTATCTAAACAAGTTGTATGTTTCACTTAGAACTGTATGAAAGGCTGTAAATTTAGAATTTTGTGGATATTATAATTCGTTAATTTATCCTAAGTTGGAATCATTAAAAAAGTATCGATAATTTTAATTAAAAAATGACAAGTTCTAAACTGTATAAAATCTAGAAGTCTTTATCAATAACACTACCCCACTGATGATAAATCAAGAAAATAACTATTAAACAAAGGTTATTTTAATATTTTAATGTATAATTATTCAATTGTAAAATTCTTAGATATTGTATACTAACAGCAAAAGTTAGAGTTAAAAGATATAAGTTTATTCTCCAAAAACATAAGAGAATTTTTCTTTTAAATATTACTAGAAATTAATTTCGCTATTAAAGACAATAAATCATCGAACAAAAGCATAAAACAATTGTTTGTAATTTCGAATGTAAAATGTATTTAATTTTCAGGTTTCATTTTATTTAAACAAGTTGTATATAAATAAGTTCGCAGAAAAACCAAAAAGTAAAATAAGCATATTTTTGCTGCATTTTACTTGACGCGTTTGATTTACAGTTTCATGTATAGGTGTTCTGCACACTCATGGTCATATTTAGCACTCCCCATGACCAACCAACTTACATAAGGATCCTTAATCAAACAAGTATAAAAGTTTATTTTGATTATTTACTTTATATTACTATTTACTATAAAAATAACTGTATTCTCTTTACAATTTCTTTTTAAAAATATTTTTAACTGATAATTGTGTGAAATAAATGCATATAGAAGTTTAATATATATATATATATATATATATATAAATAAGTAAATAAAAATAATAAATAATAATAATAAATTAGTAAATATAATAAATTTATATATATATATAATAAATGCATATAGAAGTATATATATATATATATATATATATATATATATATATATATATATATACTCTTTGCAAATAGTGATGACCATAGAGAGGTAGATACAATATGAAAATTTATGACCCTCTATCCATAAATGTTTTCTATTCATTCAGGAAACCATGAAGGTCTTTATTCTTTTTGAGGTCCAAGCTCTTTACATCTATTAATTAACTAGAAAGGCAGCTTTGTCTAAAATTTTACATATTTATCTCTTCTTAATTAAGGCCATTGGGCCTGTATCGTTGCGTCATTCATTTGCTATTGCATAATTGATTTGCTTTTATATGATATCTTATTCGATTTTTGTGTGGTAGAAAATTCTTTTTAAATTTTTAACACTTATTTCATATTTTGCTTTTATGTGATATTTTATTGTAAAGAAAAATTTAAATTGCATTCACCAAAAACTATGAACGAAGAATAATGATTTAATCTTAAAGAAATATTAAGATAAAAAGATTACAATTAAAAATTTTATTTTATAAAATGTTTAAATATAAATTAATAAAATAGACATTTTTTTAAACACCTATAATTTTTTGTTGCAATTTTTGTTTCTTATTCTAACAATTAAAATAATGACTCTGCATTACTTAAAAATGGAAAAAAAAATTGTGACCATTTAAAAATATTTGTAAATCTAGTCTTTTATTTTGAGCCACATTTGAATGAGTACATCTTGACATGAAAACAAATCTCTGACATCCTCTGAATAAAACAATTTTCTTTTAATATTGTAAGAGTCAAGATTAGTAATCTATTTCCTTTTTTGTGTAATAAATGAAAATAACTAATATTTATGTATATACAAATTAAACTATTTCGATATAGACGTAACATTCTCCAATAACCCGTCATTGGAAATGTAGCCGAATATTTGAAGTATGTCAATGTTTTTAAGGAAATTTTTATTTTACTTAATTAACTTGTTCAATCGATTCTCCATGTTTACCCCATCTTTAGTGGTTCACTTCTCTTTCAGTGTTTTTCTACAGCATTCCCCGAGAACGTCTGCGATCACTCCCAAGGGAAAGTGTCTCCCCTCATTTTGAATAACTCCTGTGAGTGGTTCCGCTTCATTACGCTTTGGTCCAATTTTTGAAATAGAATTAAAAAAAATACGTTTGTGAAATAAAAAACATTTTAAGAAATAGTTTCTAATTATAGTTCTTATAAATTTTGTGAATACACATTTTAGGTGACAATATTTTTATTTCGTAAATCTTGCAGCCCTTTTTCTATCAAACGAAAAGGAAAGTTGTTGCAGGTATTGAAACCTAAAATTAATTATCATAATCTTAATTTCCCTAATGTTTATATTTCTTGAATTGATGCTGTTCCTCAAAAGTGGGCAAATAGGGCTCTCTTAGAAAATCGGAATTGTTCTTGGATTACACACGATATCGAAATATATATCACTGACTTAAACATTTTACAGTATCACTGGGAGAAGACTTAAGAATATGTACCGAATTTCTCAAAGATTTAACCAAGAAATATTTTAAATGTTGAGTTTTTTCTATTAATTCATTGGCATTATATTTTATGTTTGTTATTAATATTTTGCATTTTTCTCTTGATTACATTTTCTTAAGAACATATGGTTTATGAGAATTAAAATTTATGTATAATTTGCTAGCTTCATAATTAAATTAAGTCAAATCTGAGTATTATATTGAGTACTACAACATTCAATTCTCATTAATTCTGCCTTAAACATATGCATATCAAATTTATATATATATATAGCTCATAAATTTTGATATAAATGTAGTATTTTTCAATTAATTTAATAAAAAAGACGTTTTTTTTTTTTATCAAAATATGAGATTGGATTTTATTTCATTTAAACTACTATTGTCAGTTTCTAATATATAAAGAAATACAAAAAAAAAAAAAAAACTTCTCAGACAATTACTAGGTATCTTTTACATTTACAAAAGTTATATTAACTTCTTTTAGGAAAAATTATTCAAAAAAAAAAAAAAAAAAAAAAAAAGAAAAGAAAAAAAAGAAAGAAACATTCACACAAAAGTAAACAGAAAAGCACCGGAGAGACTCTTAAATATAAAACAAAGCTAGAAATTATCTTTCATTAATTTTTTTTTTTCCAAGCCAGCTTAAAATATCCATTTATACTTTTAATTTCGCAGCATTTTTTTTTATCATTTGCTGATAAAGACATCAAAAAGGTGTTCAGATAATATCTAAATATGGAATCTTTTCGTTTTGTACTTTGTAGCTCATGTTTACTGGGAAATATTACGCAATGCATGCTTCGGAGGGTTGTTGCACTTTGAAAACACGCGTAAATGATAACGAGAGTTTCGGATCTTTGTAATCTACCATGCGAACTAGCGTTTAGAGAACATTTGCAGTAAGTGTTCCAATCTCTGGCAAAAACGAGGGTGAGTGGTAGCGGTGCGTGGACATGTGATATGGGGGTGGAGCGAACGTTTAACCTAAATATGAGTGGCTTTGATACAGTGCTTATTAGCTTCTACATATCCCTGACCTCATACTCTAACCTTCTATTGGATTACTTCTTTTTAAAACGAATAAGTAAATAGATTTTGTCACTTCATTTCTTAGACTTCGTTGCCAATCCAGCTTGGACGAGGTTCCGGTTACTTAAAATTATAAATGCAATCGATTGGAGCCAGTGTAGACTGATAAAAATTCCCATATTTTTTTTCTTTTTTATAGCAAAAGGAAATCCTTTTTAAGAGTACTATTTTATTTTTGATGCTAAAAGGAAATTTCTGATTTATTCATGGCAATTTGCCGACAAATGAAAAAATTATTTAAAATTGTAAAAGACAAAAAAAAAAAGTTTAAATTTACAAATCATTCCAGCATTAATAATTTTAATAATTAATAAAACATTAGTAGTTATCCTCGCCTTTTGTATTTAAACAAAAAATAACTATATCAAATTATAAAAATATGTTTTTTTTTTCATGGCAGTCGTTAAAATTTTGAACAAAAAACTTGTTCAGAAATAAATTGGTAAAAACCAAATTATGTTTAAAATTATTTTTTCATTTAATTTTTTTAAATGGAGAAAACATTTTTATTATTAAAATTTTTAATAATTATACTTTATAAACATTAAAATTATGCATTCGAATAATATTGCAATTATATTATTTGTATAGCAAGTTCTCATGAAAATGTTCAATTTAATTTTTTTGTAGGTTTATTCATATATATATATATATATATATATATATATCTTCGTCCGTAGGATTTCTTATCAGACCATTAATTGAAACCGATATGAAAATAATAATAATATTTTAACTGATAATAGTTTTAAATTATTACTATTATTTTAATAAAATTTAAACAAAATAATTCTTGTGTAACCGGTTTTTATTTAATAATATTTCTTTTTTTTTGCATCAGTGCTTCTATGCATGTCTTTTTCATTGCTAAATTTGATAATACTCTCTTTTTTTGAAAATTAAATAGTTATGAAATAATAATGTAATAAAAGCTTACCTTATACTTTGGTACTTATTCCTGAAATGCTTAAAAATGAATTACATTTATTTATTTTTGTGAAACTAACAATAGAATAGCGCAAATACTAATGTATGCAATTTCTACTTGATGCCAAGCAACCTTACAGTTAATAATAGTAGAATAAGTAAAAAAATATCCCCTTTACTAAAAATTAGCTCAAATTTTGGAAGTGATTGAAGAATTCTTGCTGGTTCTTAGATATTCAATACTGTTGTTCAGCATTCTCTTTTAATGAGGATCTTTGCTTTGTCACAGGTTACTAGTCAAAATTGAACCTTTTTTAGTGAGATGAATTTGAAAAGTAATCATTGAATTTTCGCAACTACTGAAAGAGAAAAATAATTGCCAGCCATTTTAGAATTTCATTAACTTCCATTTTGAATCGAAATATTTTTAACTTGGAGAATTATGCTTGAGTCTACTCTTGGATTCACTGACAAAATCATTCTTGGAGACATTATTTTTTTAGCCAGTATTAAGTATTCGTTCTCCCCTCTAGTTGATCTGGCTTCAAATTATAGATATTCCACTGCTTTCTGAAAGTATTTTCATGGAGCTCACCAAATACTCACTGAGTAGGTGTGGCGCAAATGAACAAAATACAAAAATTAAAAATTCATTTGCTTTCTTGAAATAATTACTGGATTCAATATTGATCTTTCTCATAAACTCGCGGAAAAAATTCAAATAACTGTAAAATGCTTAAATGCTCAGATAATTATAACCTCATTTTTTTATGATTTAGAAATGCCATCTGGTATAATCTCTCTTAAACTACTTTAACTCTAAAGCAAATGATAGTGCAGTGCTTTTCTCTTGGACTATATGAGAGCAGAGGATCCACTTACCAACTGTAAATTTAGTTACTTTAAATCTAGAGAAATCCAGTTGGTCGTCTATACCATGTTCGACTTTTTGATCTTCTAGTAAAGTCATTTCATGAAAGGGGTAAAACAATAAACAATTGTGTGAAAATATTAATGTGATTTTTCTATTGTTTCATAAAACGCAATTATAACGTCAAAATTTAATAAAATCTCTATCTTTCCATTAACCATTCCTTTTCATTACCAACAACGTCTTATATTTTGAAAAGTTCTTGGTGATATCCAAAAGAATCGTCCTTAAAATATTCAATCAAATGAGTACACATAAATTGTTTTAATACTATTTCTTTGTTTTGCATTTTTGTAAATTAGTCTTTTTGTTATAATTCTAAGTGTAAATATATTGGAAAAATGGATGTTTGAAACTCAAACGTCTAAGAGGAAGGTAGGCTTCTGGTTCGCTGTCTCTCTGTTTTTGCAGCATTATAGTTTCGAACCAGATCCAGGTAAAAATTCTAACATGCATCAACCCTCTCAGCAAGCATCCGTTAGGACTGCCAAGAGTCCCTTGATAATTTTTCCTCTTCCATCAAGCCTCCACTTTTCAAAATGATGGAACATCTTCTTTGTTTTGTGTGGGTTGTTCTCGTAGCACAGGAACTGTATAACGCACAATGAATTTTTCTTATTCAACTGTAACAGATAGTTGATAATTTCTGTGGATTTTTCCATCAGACTATGAAATTACAAACATAACTAGAAAGCTATGTGCACTATTTAATAAGAAACATGATTAAATATTTTCTTATTCAGTTGTATTCTTCATTTAATTTTTCATTCCCTGCTTCAATTACTTCAACAGTGACAAGCACATTAGGAATGAAAGGATTTTTTCGAATCTTGTGTAGTGAAAATAATTTTTGCATGGGTTAAAGGAATTGACTAAAAATTTTATTGACACCAAGAACACCTCAAATTCACGCTTATCCGTAGAGATGCCACCTAGAAGATTTCAATTTTTCCAAACTTTTGAAGAAAAAATATAAATTTTAATCTAGATTCCTTTCTTCCACAAGCCAAGAAATAGTCCAACGAAGGAAAGTCAATGGAGGTAATATGAAAGGAAAAACAGTTTTTGGAATTTTTCTAAAAGAATTTAAAATTATCAAGCATAGCGTTTTTATTGTGTAAAAATACTTATGAAGAAAACATTTAGAATAGCATTATATTAATCAGTATTTGAACTCACTATTCTCTTAATAAGGCTGATGAAATTTTCCTATATTCTTAAATTATTTAATGACTTTAAATACAAATTGTATGACTTTTTTTTACGTTCATAACCTAAATCGGAGATAAAAGGGTTTGGACTCCACGTTTTCACAGGATATCATTCGCATCCATGAGAAGGTGGTTTAAAGAACTGTGACGGAAGTGCGATTATTTCTTACGTCGATTTCCTTTCCTCACTACATTCTGAGTATATGATGCATTCCTATAGAAATTACCAACACTTCCGACTGACTTATTCTAGTATTTTAAATAAAATGTAAAGAGAAATGCATTGCCATACGAAATTTTGAAATGTTGAATATGACAACTTTCTCTTACGACCCAATGCAGTAAGTTTCTTTTTTAAAAAATATACGTTTTATTTACTTGCTCGTTACTTTTGATGAATTTTGAATACTTAATGTGTATAGAATTTAATAACGACCACTAAAATATTTATACATCACCTAATGGTTAGTTATAGAGGGAAAATTTCCTGTAAAACTCTTCAATATTCAATTTTTGTTTGCTTGCCTTAAGACGTTTTATGATTAGCGGTGTTCACGTTTTTCAGTGGAGGAAACTCAAAAAATCAGTGTGTTCATAGCCCGATAATTTCAAACATAGGCTGTGTTTCATTTTGAAATTTTGATCATTATGTATCGGTAATTAATTTGAACTGCAATCAATACTAAACCAAAATACTGTAAAGCTGCTTGTGCATGATGCAATTAATTTAACGACGTAAGACTGTTCGGAACTCTTTTCGCTTCAAGAAGCTCCTTCCTTTTTTTTTTTTTTCCTTTTGAAATTGTTATTTAAGAGTAATAGTTGGGGTAAAGAAATTATGTACAGTATCAAAATTCTTCCACATTTTCACTGTATATCTTTAAAAAATGACATTTACAAGAGTTTTCAAAATTTTTGAGGAAAAGTATTGTCCGTTCTCGGTGCTGCGAAGGTGTTAACCCATTTCCCAATACGCCGCCGATTGGAAATGCTTTGGTACACGGATCCAATTCGTTATGAGATGAGTATTTAATATCTCTTGATTTGCTCTTCGATTCATGAGAATTCGTTCCCTCAAAATACTAAATTAATCTTTAGCAAGGATTTTGAGCTAAAAAAGCATTCAAAGCAATGTTTAGAACTTAGGATAAATTATAGATTTTAGTTTAATTGTAATTCAATAAATCCCTAATTTTCAAAGCTTTCACTCCTAAATAGAGTTTAATTCTTTTTAAATTAAAAGGCAATTTTTCCCACGTATTTATTGCTTTTAAGTTTGGACATGAAATTTTATTATTATTTTTTAACAATCGTTTTACCAGATTCTAGAAAAGTCATTTGGTTCCGTTCTGCGATAAAAATTTTCAGATTTTATATTGTTTAGAGATTATCTTCACACATAAGATTAAAAAATATCAAGGATGTTCCAAAATGAATCGATTTCCGAGCATGTGCTATGGTTTTCCCAAAATGGTCGTTCTCCTCTCAAAGGGATGAGCATTCTCCTTTAACCATTGAAAGGACACTTTGCGTTATTGAGAATCCATCCCAATTTCAATTCGCTCTAATTTTCTTCAAAATAAGTTTTTAAGAGACAAAGACATATTCATATTAAGAGTTGCTAAATAAATCAGTTATTTTTTACACTATAATTTTAGCGCATAGGAAAAACAGACGATAAAAGCTAACGAATAAATGATGTATTTCACAAATAAGAAAGACAAAAAAATAAATAAATTGTAAAGGGCGGGAACTTTTCTGACAGATTAAATCGTAAAAGAATTAGAAATTTTGATGGTTTTGTTTTTGATATTAAAAGTTATGAGTATCGAAACAAATTAAAAAATCTAAACAATGAGTTTTCGCTTGGCGAACTTATTATTACATCGAACATTTTAAATATTTATTTTCAAGGATTTAAAGAAGAGCTCACAGAAACAATATTGTCTCTGTTATGTGACCTTGAACTCCTAGCTCAAAACACTAAAGAGGATTCGGAGACTGCTGACTCAGAAAGTGAAGTGAAAAACGAAAGAAGTAGAAATGATTTTTCAATGCAATGCAATATAAGTAAAAAGAAGAGCGCAACTGATTATTATAAAGAAAGTGACAATGTTTATAAAAATGACTTTTATGCACATACTGTTTTCCAAGTGTTAATATTAATTATGAAGATGTCGAAAGCACTATTAATAAATTTAATGCAGAATCACATGAAAATATAATTATTTGGATTGATCATTTTGAGGATATGTCGAAATTATTTAAATTATCAGACTTACAAAAATTTGTTATGGATAAAAGATCGTTAGGAGGAAATTTTCTATTATTCGTTCGGACAGAACCACAAATAAATTCTTGGAAAAACTTGAGACAAGCCTTTATTGATGATATTTCGTTTGAAATAAACTCAGCTAACTTACATGAACTTATGCGTAAAAGGAGAATGAGTGATTATGAATCTGTTCAGGAGTATTTATTAAAAATGAATGAGTTGTGCAATTGCGGTAAAGTTGAAGAATCTGCCTTAAAGGGTTATGTTATTAATAGGATAAATAATAAACAAGAAAACAGAATTATTTTGTATGGATGTAACAATTTAAGTGAATTTAAAGAAAAACTCAATATTTATGAAGTAATAAAAAGTGATTCTGTTAAAAGTAAAAATGCTTTCGATAAAACAAAATATAATTCTCATGATAAATATGATAATTTCGATAAAACGAAAGCAAAATATAATTCTCATGATAAATATAATAATTTTGATAAAACGAAATCAAAATATGAATATAGTAATAGAGTTAATTCTAAGAATGAAAGTGTAAATAAAATAAGGTACTATAATGGTTTTGGAAAAATGAAATACAGTGATTTTGATGATCGTAAAGATAAAATTTGTTTTAATTGTGGTGAAAAAAATCATATTTCTAAATTTTGTGAACATAAAAAGAAAGGTATTAAATGTTTTCAATGTAATAATTTTGGACACAAGGCTTCATTGTGCCCAGAAATTCATTCTAAACCAGAAATAGCCACAATGAATGTTAAACCCATACTTAATGATGTAATAATTAATAATTTGAATGTTAATGCACTAATAGATACTGGAAGTCAAGTAACTTTAGTTCTTAAATCTGTTTTTGATAAATTAAATGTTGTTGAGTTATTTCCGTTAAATTTTTCTCTAAGTGGTTTTGGTAAATGTGTTGCAAAGCCGTTGGGCTATTTTAAGGGAAATATTAAAATAGATGATTTTAAGTGTGAAGAAGATATTTATGTGGTTGAAAATAATGTTATGTCATAGGAAAGATTGTACTAATGCAGGGTGAAACCTTAATTAATGAAAACGGAATTAAGATTAGAAATAAATATCAATGTGTAAAATAAATTAATACTTTATCAGTTCTACCTGTTGATTTAACTTTTAATGAAGTTGAACAGAACATTGAACCTAATATTCTAAAAAAATTGAAATATAAGTTGCAACAATTAGTTTCGAGTTATGTACCACATAAAACAAAATCAACTAATGTTCAATTAGATATTTTGTTAAAAAGTAATGAGCCTATATCTCATCAACCCCATAGATTACCATTTTCAGAGAAAAAAATAGTTGAAACCCAAATAGACGAATGGTTAGAACAATGTATAATGGAACCTAGTTCTTCAGAATATTGTAGCCCAGTAGTAATCGTAAAGGAAAAAAAAAAAAAAAAAAAACGGAACACCTCGCTCGTGCATAGATTATCGGAGATTAAATAAAGTAATTGTAAAAGATAGATTTCCCTTTCCATTGTTTGAAGATATATTAGATAGATTGCAGGAGTCGTGTATGTTTAGTACAAATGATCTCAAGAACGGATTTTTCCATATGTAAATGTAAAGAAGGATAGTGGAAAATATACTTCATTTGTAACTCATGAAGGCCAGTACCAACTTCTTAAGGTTTCTTTTGGACTGCGTAATTCTCCAGCCGTGTAATGTGTAATATAAGGCAAAACAACACCCTCATTAATCAATGGTCGGAAAATAGTATTCTACAGATTTATAAATACTATTTTCCGACCATTGATTAATGAGGGTGTTGTTTTGCCTTATATGGACGATATAATTATTTTGTCTTCCTCAACTGAAGAAGGAGTTGAACGGCTTGAAAAAGCCTTAAATCTTGCGTGTGAATTTGGAGTAGAAATAAATTTTAGAAAATCCTATTTTTTTGAAGAAGCGCATTTAATTTGTAGGCCATGTCATCGAAGAAGGGAAATTTTTTTTTATCTACTTTGAAAACCAAAGCTGTGCTTCATTTCCCGGAGCCACATTATTTGAAACAGGTCCATAGGTTTTTAGGATTGACTGGATATTTCAGGAAATTTATCCCAAAATATTCCATTATTGCTAGACCATTGAGTGATCTTTTGAAGAATATGAAGCATAGAAGGATATGAAACTATTTTATTTCAAAAATCCCCAAATGGTAAAAATTTCCATCCTATCTATTTCATGAGTAAAAAGACTACAGATGCCGAAAAGAAGTATTCCAGTTACGGACTTGAAGCTCTTGCAATTATTGAACCGTTAAAAAGATTCCGTGTTTACTTATTAGGAATTCCATTTAAAATTGTCACTGACTGTTCAAAGACTATGCAAAAAAGACATTTGTCAACTCGTGATGCTCGTTGGGCTTTATTGCTCCAAGAATTTGATTATAGTATTGAGCATCGCTCCGGTACAAGAATGACTCATGTTGACGCACTAAGCAGATGCCCTGTAAATATATTTTGCATCTCAAGCGATAATATCATACCGAAATTAAAATCAGCCCAAGATAATGATGATGAAATTAAGACGATAAAATAATTATTAAAAATCTCTAGTTATAAAGATTATTTTGATAGAAACGGAGTTCTTTATAAATTTGTTGATGGTAAGGAATTAGTGGTTGTGCCGAGAAATGTGCAGATGAAAATTATTAGAAGTGTGCATGAAAAGGGACTGGAATCAAATATACAGAGAAAAGCATTGAGGACCATTATTTCATTCCCAAACTTAAACAGAAAGTAGAAAATGTCATATCTAACTGCGTTCACTGTATTCTTGTAAATCACAAATGAAGAAAGAAAGAAGGCTTATTACACCCATTGCATAAAAATGACGTACCACTTTACACATACCATATTGATCATATAGGACCTTTAGAAAGCGCATATAACAACTATAAGTATGTTTTAACAATTATAGACGCTTTTACTAAGTTCATTTGGATTTTTCCTACGAAGACCACAACATCTGCTGAAGTCATTTCGAAATTAGAAACTCTAAAATCAGCTTCTGGAAATCCCTACCAAACTATTTCTGATAGAGGTACAGCTTTTAGCTCTGGTGAATTCGAAGATTATTACTCTAAAGAGAATATTAAATACTATTAAATAACCACTGGTCTGCCAAGAGCTAACGGACAAGTTGAGGGGATCAACCAAACTATCATATCAGTTCTTTCAAAGCTATCTTTAGAGAATCCAGCTCAGTGGTATAAATTTACGAATGAACAGCAGCAGACGATTAATTCAACATATCAACGAAGTATGGATACCACACCTTTTTAGTTGCTTTTTGGTACGAACATGAACGTTGGAAGTATTAGTAAGCTCCAAGAAATGATTGAAAAGGAATTCAAACTAATTTTGAAGCTCAAACAGATGAACTCGGAAAGCATGCTAAACAAAAAATTTTCAAAATCCAAGAGGAAAACAGGAAATCGTATAATTTGAAAAGAAAAGAACCACAATCTTATGGAGTTAACAGTTTGGTCGCTATTAAGAGAACTCAATTTGGACCCCACTTAAAACTGAAACCAAAATATTTAGGGACGTACAGAGTTACTAAAGTTAAAGGAGGCAACACCTACGATGTAATCAAAGAAGGAAGTCATGAAGGACCTAAAGGTACCATGACTTGTGCTGAATTCCTAAAACCCTTGTATAGTATGTAAAAAGACGAGAATGTTATGCAAGTTAGAGTTAAATTAAAAACGAATTGCTGGAGGATAGTATGAAGTCGAACTAACTAAACTGAAGCTAAAAGATAGACTGACTCATTTCCTTATTTCAGATCTAAGAAGATAAGAAGCTGAATATAAAATTTGTTTCCTTTCAGAGAATTATTCTGTTCTGCTTGTTTCTTTCCCTGTTTTGCTGTTTTTCTTTTTTATATATTTGCAGTGTCATCTGGAGGGCCAGCCGATTTTAGGACGGCTGAACTGTGGTGGATGAACCACTTAATAGCTGACGTCACTATTTCAAATGCCCACTTGAGAAGGGGCTCGAGAGGTGCAACAGCTTCCCCTGTGAGAGGAGGAGAATATCAAAAAGACGCGAACACGAAAAGCCTAAAGACGGTAGGCAATAAAGACGTTCCTTTTTGATAGTAGCAAGGCGACTGCTCCTGTCCCCCTAACTCTTTAAACTTAAACTTTAAATTTCATTCTATTAAGACGATTAATTGTAAATATCTCAAACTTGTATATATTTTTATTTGTAAATATATGTTAATTAAATATTTGGCTTTATATAAGAATTGTTAATTAATAAAATTACGCCTTTGCCACTCCCCGTAACACACACACACACACACATATATATATATATATATATCTATATATATATATATATATATATATATATATTAGGCAAAATGATTATTGGTACACCACTTTTTTTAAAGGTTTAAAAACATATAGGCAGCTATGTTATTCCTTGATATCTGTGAGCGTGAGTTTATTGTTAATTTCTAAGTAAACGAAAAAATATTTTGAATTAATTGAAAATAAAATCTAACTCTTACAAACTTGGAAAATTTCTTGCAAAAAGTATATTTGTACACCTATATCTCCGATAAGTATTATTATCATTTCATATAACTTTTCATATTATAGTTAATTTTTTGGATAGTTTGTATTTATTAAACCTTGAAGGTTATCTTTTTTAACAGTGAAGGTCATTGGTAGCGAAAATTTGAGAAATGGCCACGAAATCAAAAGAAGTCTCTTTAGACATGAGAACTCATATTGTTAACCTTAATAAAAGTTGGAAACCTTATCGCGAAATTCTAAAGAAGCTACCCTTTACAACTTTTGGTTACATCGTAAGAAAATATAAAAATACTGGACACGTTGAAAATAAACGCAGACCAGGTGGTCCGAGTAAATTAACTTCAAGAAATAACGAAGTGTTGTTAAAGCAGCTATTAGAAAACCACGAATTTCTGTTCAGAAAATTGCAGATGACCTTCTAACATTAGAGTGACTGCTCAAACAATAAGAAATGTGTTACATAGTGCTAGTTTAAAGGGCAAAACACCGAGAAAAAAACCAATGATCTCTGAAGTTAATAAAAAAAAGCATCTAGAATTTGCTATGAAATACAAAGACAAACCGATGGACTTCTGAAAATAGGTTATTTTTTCAGATAAGAGTAAGTTTAAAATTTTTTCACCCCCTAGTATCCGAAATATCTGGTGAAAAAATAAAACAGCCCTTGATAATAAAAATGTACTTCAGACCACGAAATATGGTGATGCAAATGCGATGGTTTGGGGCTGTGTAGCTCAAGGCGGGATTGGAAAATTACATTTTATTGACACAAAAATGACAGCTTTTGGTTACATTGATGTGTTGCGGCATAACTTATAAGACGGTGCTAGAAAATTGGGAATCGGAGACACTTTCTTAATTCAAAAAGTAAAACGATCCAACCCACTGCGATAGTTACTAAAACATGGTTGTGCTTTATAATGCGCCAAGAAGCCTTGAAACTCCACCACAATCCCCGGATATAAATCCAATTGAAAATTTGTGGATGCTATTAAATGTTCAAGTTAGAAAAAAATTATTACAAGTAAAAATAGTTTGAAAGAAGCACTCTCTCATGGAAGCTTGGGAAGAAATAGTTTAAGAAATCACCAAAATTTAACAGAATCAATGCCAAGACATCTTTAAGCAATTGTAAAAGCCAATGAAATGCATACAAAATATTGAATTTCTATAAAATAATTATAATTATGTTTAAAATTTGTCTCTAAGTAAGTGTACAAATACTCTTTTTGTATAGTTTTTATAAAGTTTTATATTCATTAATCAACTAAAGTTTATGTGATCGTTTTTTTGTTGATATTTTATTATTATTTTACCTCAATAGAATATATATTTCTGCAATTTTAGCTTAGTTACCTTATTTTATCTTGCAATAAAATTCCAAAATTGAAGTGTACAAATAAACATTTTGTCAACTGTATATATATATATATATATATATATATATATATATATATATATATATATATATATATACATATATATATTAACGATTTCAAAAGAAATAAAAATTTCAAATTAATTACAAAAGTTTTCATCCCATTCAAATTTCAAACGATTTATTCATTTCTAACTTTTTTTTTTTTTTACAATGAAATAAGGGTAAAAAATACTTTTTGATTATGTTTCAAATGTGATTTGATGATATTAAAAAAGGTTTTGTAGCCACCGAGTAAACGGTGGCTCTACTATGCAATATCCGAAATTTATACTGGATATGTTTATGCCTTTGACGTGAACTGTATTTTAGCATGATTTCCTGTCTTCCTCTGCACGAAAAAGATAAAATGCGGTTATATTGATCGCTTCCAATCGTTTTGTTTGTGCAGCTATCATTTCCGGTCCCAAGTCGCAGATAAGATTGAAATTTGAAAAAAAAAAGACAAAGATAACTAACTTATGCTATAATTTTTATTAATAAGAGTCAGTAAGCCTTCTTCATTTAACTAGATTGCTTACAGAATTTTATAATTGAAAAATATATCTGCACAAAATATATTTTACAGGAAAAGTGTTTGATTTTATAGCATAAGAAATTGGTATAAATATGATAAAAATACTGCATTTTTCCATGGGAAATATATATGACAAAAACTTTTACTCGATTAAGTATTTTTAAAATCGTGACAAATTTGTAGCTGAAGAGAAACGATTGAATAATATGAGAAACTTATACGATACCTTCTTAAAAATCTTTTCTGATGTCGCGTTTACTGTCTATTTCTTTTGAACCATGGTCACGTGATGAAGTGGAAATCGGAGGGAACATTGTTATCTGCTTACCATATTAACGGAAGGGATTTTCATAACTTGGAGCATGCACAGCCCCTCTCAGCACGATGGTCTTCTCTTAAAGAGATTGCTATTTACAAATAAATAAATTTACGATTATTTGCTTTGATTTCCTATATAAACCGCCATTTTCACTTAAAAATCATAATTTAAAATTTTAACCGAATCAATCTTTAAAAATTTCTAAAATCTATTTCATATTGTATTGGTGTTACAGTATATATATATTATATATATTATTATACAGAAAAATATTTTATAATTCTAAGATAGATTTTTGCAATGTAAAAAATCATATTTTGTTATCTTGTGAAAGGAAGTTTTATCCAAATAATTGAAGAAGTTCTCTCATATAAGTCGGGTATAGAATATTATAATTTTGCTTTAACTTGTTGTCACATTTTATTTTAGATAAGTAGTTAGGGGAAAAGGAAAAATTATGTTGCAGAGATATGTGTTAAATTAACCCGTGGATTTTGATTTTAGATCTAATATTTAGTTTCTATTTAAAAATAAAATATATAATTCTAATTATTAATTATTTTATTTATTATTAATTATATTTGTGATGCCAAAAATTATTTTATGAACAAATTCTTAGTAAATGTTGAGAATACTGTAACTTGTTCATTTTTTTCTCTGGTGAAATCAGTGATCTTGAATATTATTAAAGAATTAAAAATATTCTAAAACTAATATACAGTTAAAATAATTACGAAACGAAATTAGCTTTGTGTTGTGATTACTTCTGACAGTAGATCAAAAAAGAGAATGAGGATTATTTCGATTTAGCTCGGGTTCAATCACTTGAGACTGGAAATTTGCATGACTCATTGTGAATGATTGTCATGGAGAGATGTCATGTCTCACAAGAGTGCTCAGAGCGGCCATGAAGAGGCTTTGATAAAATATTGCTATCGTTGTAACTTTTGCGTACTGTATTCTCGCAATAGTTTTTTTTTCGTTAATAAATGTTTAATATTAACTCATGGATGCTTAATATAGTTATAAGCCCAATTATATGCCAATGTTGGACACGAACATTTTTATGATCAGCCAAAATTCAAAGTTGATTCTTGGCCTCAGTAAATCAATCAACACAGGAAATACTAATTCAGACGTTTCCATCAATCAGAAGGAGGAAATTTCACTTTTTTTGCAAATGCGTCCTGAATCCTGATCAGATTTGAGGTCCATGAATTTTTTTCACTTATGAATAACGAAGGCAAAAACTAAGAATAGTTAAAATAAATTATCCTAAATCAGTGTAAAAAAGGTGGATTTGTCAGTTAAAATTTTTTTATAAATCCTATTGAGTGAAACTTATTCAATGGAATATAAACACTATTACAAATGAAAGTTACAAATATATTCATGCATTAATTTCCTGTATTGAATAAAAACTTCCTTTCTTATAACACAGATAATGATAAAACATTTTGAAGGTGACATGTATTTTATTAAGCATTTTTTCATTTATTCTCATTTGAATAAACAGAAACGTTCAGAAAATTGCTGTGTGCGTTTTCGATATTTGTAGGAAAGTTCAAACTAAGCCTCGTCAAGATTTCCTCTGAGATGAAGTTTCTATTTTCCTAAATAAATTGTTGTTATAAAATCGTAACAATATTTAAAAATTTTTTTTTTCATACTTTGGTGCGATTGACAGACCCGCAAAATGACATCCACGTTTCTCTTATGACGATTTTTTTCTAATTGAGATGAGCACACAATATAATTATAACCATTTCCAAATTAATAGAGATAAGAGTTATTTTATTTATTTAGGAATTGCAATTTGCAAAAAAATTTTCTGGCACTAACTGTACTAACAATAGGTAACGATCGAAAGATATCCTATAAAATCGAGCAAAACCTAAGGATCTCTATCAACATCATCAAACTAAAAACGAAAATTTTTTAATAGTGATAAAATGGATGTGAATAACTGCAAAAAGTGAGGATAAGAATTTTAATTTATAAAATGAAATTTCCTAATTATATGAAGGAATTTCGATTATTTGAAATTCGAATTTTTAAGGTGCATTCTAGGTATTCATGAAAATTCGATATGGAAAATATAGGCTGTGTTTATATTATATTTTATTGTTGAATTCAGAATGGAGGATACATTAAAATAAAGTTTACTTAATATAAGCCTTGTATTCATCAACTTTGTCTTATAACATGTTAATTAATACTATTTTTTTAATCAGAAAAATTAATGTAAATAAAAGAGTTCATTCATGTTTCGAATCTTAGCTCTAATCTCAGCTAACTAACCATAAAAAGAAAAGGAAGAATCCTCACGAGGAAAGCTTTTCTGAAATAAAGGAGGATTATTTCCTTGTTTTTATTTTACAGATGTTCAAATAAATCGTTTACACTCAACAGCTTATCTGGAAGAGGAAACGAAATTGATTCTCCTTAGAAAAGAGGAACAATTTTGTCTTTCTTTCTGAAGGTCATCCGGGAGGAAAAAGTTGCACTCTCGGTCATGTTCCGAACGTTTGAGTGTGTCTTGCAGAGGTTGCTGCACTCCAACCATGTCAAGGTGTACCAATCTATCGCGCATTTGAATGAAAATAATTAATTAATGAGAGAATGAACTGGGGAAAAATTCTCTTCGCTTAAAGCACCTCCATTCACTTTAAGGAGAGTGAAAAAGCATCTGTGCGTTTATACCAATGATAGTTGTTCTTATACCTTAGAATCCTTGCGCAGTTTTGCATTAAAATTTTGTGATCGAAGAGAAGATAAACGATTTTGATTGATTGTGACACGCTTTGAGCAAAATTATTTGTTCTTTATGTTACCCATGCTGTAGATAGCATTTAAGTTTCTTGGATACATTGATCCTCTTTATATGATCTTATCAATTGCTAAAACTACTTCTATTTCCTTCCATCTAGATTAAACTTAGCTTTTCAGTAAACTGTATTTCCCAGTTATTTGCTTGAGCTCATACTTTATTTCATTTTTGTATTTTCTGGCTATTTACGTCAGTTTTTTTTATTAGTTTTCGAATAATAAATTTGAAAACTTAATTTTAAATTACTTTACTGGAAAAATATTACAAGAATGAATATTTTATTTATAATTTGATTTCCAGGTTTCTTTGGGAAAACATTAGGATGCTTAAGGTTGCAATATGAAAAGTTTTTATACATTATTTTTTATTATTATCAAGTTTTGCAATCGTAATTAGTGCACACCTTTTGTTTAAAATGTCGATTATATCACATTTTATATCAATTTAACTTTTAAAATATTTACTCTTTATAAAACAAGGCTCTCTATTCATATACTATAACAGATTTAAAATGATTTTTAAATTTAGAAAAGTTTCGCTTTTTGAAAAAAAACGATGCATATTTTTCTTACATTTTATAGATTAATTTTTCGAATGCATTTATATTTTTATTAAAGCTCGGATTCACTTATACTGTGATGGTTTTAAAATACTTCTTGCATTTAGAAATGATATGACAAAATTGGATAGTATAATTTTAATATAATTTCAAAGATTCATTTGTTTGAAGTATTTTTATTTTATGAAAAACTCGCTTTTATATACTAATGTGACTTCATTATAGGTATATGAAGTTTTTAGAAAACATGCATTGCACAATTGCTATATAATTGTCCTATTGATTTCTGACAAATTTGTTCCAGAAATTTCAAAAATTTTGGATTTTCCAAAGTTTAATTATGTTTTTTAATAATTGTATAAATTTTATGCTCAATCACAAGAAAATATGTCTATATTGAATGAATACGAAGTTGTTTTACTGTTTTTTTTTAACTCTGATTTTGTTATTTAAGAGTTGAAATCTGTTCAAATTAAACACGGGAACAAAAATTATTATTATTATTATTTATTGCCTTGTAATCGAAATTATATTTCTAATTTATAACGAATTGTAGCAAACGTAGAAAAAAAAATTACAGATTCCTATATTTCTGTGATTTCAATTCTCAATTAATTCAATGTGCCTTATTAAAAAAAAATTATGACAGTTTATATTTTAACTGTCATTCCAGAAGTTTCCGTGGGACATTTACAATAGTGCTGCCATCTAGCGAACTACCCTTCATTTCAATTTCAATCAAATGCTCATCTTATGATGGCAGAAAAATGAAAATAGTTCATTTTATCTTTTATTGCTACTTCTAGTATTTTTCTTACGTCATGAGAAACTACCGTTATGTACTTTGCTTACGAAGATGGTGGAATGCTGTGAAGTGGTATGACGTCAAAATATTTTTTCTTATTTTGATGGAATGCATATTTTTCTGAAAAATGATATCTGCTACTTAAAGGTCACCTATTCTAACATCGCTGGCACAGGTATGATTTTTGCTTGTCGTGTTAAAAGAATTTCTTGTGCAAAATTCTATAAACTAATTAAATTTTATTGATAACATAGTTATTTTCTGAAATTAAACATTAGACTCAAAATGACGCAATTTTTTTTTCTTATTCCAAACTGAAAGGAAAAATCTAACAGGAAAAATTATCATTTGCAAATATCGTGATAATAGGATATTTATGTTTTACTCCTTTGAAACAAATATGCAGCTGTTTTTATCTAACTTGCCAAGATTCAATTAATTAAAATAATTAAATTTATTATAAAAATGTCCTTTTTATAATAAATTTAACTATTGAAAATATTTTTTTTTGAACTGAAAAATAAATCACATTAAGAGAAAAATACATATTTTTTGCGGTATTACTCGAAAAAAATTGCTTATTCAAAATAGTGTAACACTTAATAGTCTTTAATTTCGCAATTTCAATTTACTTATTAATTATAATTTATTATTAAATAAAGTAATTATTAATTACGAAACTTAAAAATCACTTTCTTTTTCTCTATGGAGTTACTGAAAACCGAGATATTATTTAGTTTCTCAATGTCATACGGAAAATACTAAAAGCATTCTGTCTTTAATCAAGTGTGTACACTTGGAGAGGAAAACTTTAATGGATTAAGTGGATGGCTTCTCAGATATAATATTTATCTTCACATAGGAAAGACGTTTAAAATATCATACATTGAAAAATATGCATGCAATGTTAATTTAATTTTCAAATTAAGATATTATTATAATTATTATTTTTACACTTTTTTATAATCGGGCCATGTATAAATATTTATTTGTTATATTTATTATTATGTATGCCTTACTGTTATTTTGCTTTATATTAAATTTCATGCCTTAATATAAAACACCATAATTTTTTAAAAGGGATTAAATCATGCAGATTAGAAAGATCATTTATAGTTTTCTATTGAAGAAGGTGTACATTTTTTATTATTATTTGAAGTAATTAAGTATTTAATATGAGGCACTATTTTTAACAGTGGTATGAATTCCAGTTCTCTTATTCTTACTCAGTATAAATATTGCTATTTATCATAAAATCAAGAAACTTATGAGCACTTTTGTAAAAAAATTTTAACTTATAATTACTTCAGAAAACTTTTTGCCTGTAATCTGTCTTCTGCACAAAAGAATACGTCGCTGGCTGTCACAACGAAGAACAATTCTCATTCTTTTTTGCTATCTTTTTATTTATTTATTTATTTTTTTTGTTAAATAATTTTTATGAGTTTTTAATTTACAATCGTTAGGGAATAGGATTTCATAAATTTGCTAGCTAAAGCTGTTTGAATACTATTATTACTAGCAATTGTGGATTTTCCTGTTTACTTTACTTTATCAGTATTCATGTATCTGCGGAGTGCCTTCACTATTCTGTTTTTCCGTCTTAGGTTTAAACATAACTGAGATTCATTATCGTGTTTAAAACTCGATTTAGTTTTGATTCTGAGCCAACTAATTTTAACAATATATGTGTATTCAAGAAATACTGTTTATTTCCCATTTTAATTATGCATCTTTAGGAAAAGTAAATAATTTATTTATGCTATAAATTATTTAAGAAGTTTAGTAACTTCATGATAAGGATATTTTTACTTGTTTAAATATATTATATTTTGATAAAGTTAGAATCGCTATAAATGTAGTCGCTATTACCTCTACATAAAAATACAAATGTGTATATAGGAATTTTATTAAACCCTTTAAATCACTGCCTCTAACAAAATTAGATTGAATTTGTAATTTTCCGAAATAAAAATAGGCTATATTTGTCAAAAGACATTTTTTTTTTTAATCCAAATCTTAAAAATCCATTCCCCTGTGAATTTTTGATTGCTTAGATAAGTTTACTAACTGTTAAAATTCGAAAGAGTTTAAGATTGAAATATCAAATAAAAACATCAGTAAGAAATAGTCTTTCAAAAATATCACTTGAATTTTCATTGAAAAGAAATAATGCTCTTAATAATCGAAAATGCAAATATTTATAAATAATATAAATATTATAAACTATTATAAAAATATAAATATTATAAATTATTTATAGTATAACAGTTATCAAAAAATATCATTGCTAATGTTGTACTTTTTTATATCTGAATTATTTTCTTTACTTACATCATTTCCTGAAAAATAATTTAGTAGGATTTCTAAAAAAGCTAAATTGATGGATAGTAAACTTAATTAGATTTATTTGTATCGTACGCATTGAGCTTTGTCTAATGATGATTCAAGAGAACAGAATCCATATATTTTGTAAGACATTACTATCAAAAAATAGGAGTAAAGATTCATTGAAATGAACCATAACAATTAAAACCTTTAATAAATTTTAATTAAACATTCACTTAATTAAACACAATTAAACAAATACTTAAATAAGAATTTTTGTTAAGTTATACTGTTTGCAAATGATTACCGAAAACATTTTCTGATTAAAATGCTAAATTGTAGCGAAAATGATATTTTCAATTTTTTTATATAAATTAAAGGGTTCGAAAGCACAGTCTTAACAATGCTGAGTAAAGAACCCATTATTAGAAAGGAATGTCGGATTACTATCTTTGTTTACCTTTTCTGATCATGTGAATTAGATTTATATTTGCTTAATCTTTATAGATACCTCAAGTTAATAAATTATAATTCAATATTTATGTGTTTTTTCATGTATATTATGGTTTAAAAGTAACTAAGCTATTACTTTTTATTTGTTTATATGTTATTTGCATGAAAATACATTTTCTTATGCAACTCGTATATAAAAAAAGTACTTTTCGATGAAAAAAGAAATACTCTTTACGTTTGAGAAAGTTAGCATATTTTTTATACTGTAATCAATGTACACATTATTTACACAATTTCTATGCTTTGCAAAAGACATAAAAAATAAATTCTTATTATACTTTGTACAAAATTTATTCTAAAGTTTAAATTGAGACAAAAAAAATTTTTATTGATTGAAAAATTCTTTTCATAGATTTTTGTGCTCAAAACTATCACTTAGTGATGATAGTAATATTTTAGTAGCAATCGAATGTTTTTAGTCATTTCAAAAGCAATGAAACACAGGTTATAATTTATGTTCTATGTGTGCGTGTGTAAGAGATTTTTATGAACTCTATTAATACTTTGAACATTTTAAAAAATTAATTATTTTTATTGTATTTTTTCTCTTTCTCAAAAAAAAAAAATTGATGGATCATAGTTAATGAGCTTTGGAGTAACACATGTAGAGTAAACTGTGAATATAATAACAACATTATCTGCGTTATGAAATTATCGCGCAGAATAGTGACAGATCCGCTTTTCTCATAGCAGAAAGTTCTACGTTCGATGATACTCACAGTGGGCTGTGGATGCCTCGCGGTGAATTGCCTCTGAGTTTTCCTTCATGACACTGAATCCCACAGTGGTCGAATGCAATATTTCGGCGGATGCATTGCAACAACCTTCAGGCGTTGTTTATGGTAACAGGAAATGCACTAAATTTGTTAACGCGAAATTCATGTGAGCTGAAGGACGACTCTGCTCAGAATGGAAGGTTAGGATCTCTGCACAGAAATCTCTGGAAAGGCATCTGTCGAGATGGATGCTAGGAGATTTTCTGACTTTCTTCGACATGGCTTACTATCGATGAAAAATCCTTCCATGGAGGGGCTGAATTCCATTGGATCTTATGATAGCTTTTATCGGTTAGATTGTCTTCTACGCTGTACTATCAATATTTTAGAAATGGATGCGCTCATCTTTCATCGTAAATACATTTTGGGATAAACATAAAATGGCGCTAGGGCTTAATACTATCATTCGTAATGGATCCTTACTTATACGAAAAATCACAGCCTTAAGACCTGCTACATGATTTGCTAATGAACGCAGAGCATTTTAATTTCCTTTTTTCATTAAAAAAAAAAAGTGTCCTATGAGAAAACACAATTTTTGTGAAAAACAGAACACTTGCTGACGATTCTTATCACCCAAACTATACTCCAAAAAGTTTTTCCATGAACACAGGGATTAGCACTCGACCTAACTCTCAAAGATTTTTCTCTGTTGGATTATTTAAAAAACTGCCTTAACCAAAGCAGAGTTTCAAATATTTTTCTGTTTCTCAATATTTTCCATGTCTCAAGTGCGTTGTGCTGTCAAATCTGCAACTTTTAAAGCGATCAACAATGGTGATTACTTCTAATTAGATCTTCAATGATAATTTCTGGGGAGTTATTAAAGTTATTAGAGTTGGACACTGTTTCTTTTAAACGCATTAATGCAATAATTATTTTGTAGGTCAGCTTTGTAGTTATACGCAACATTTTCACATAAATTATATCATATGACAAAGTGGCACCAATTTTTCTCGTATCTGTAGAATTTTTTTAACTAAAATTTCAGAAAATTTTATACTAAATTAATGCATATTTGTGCCAAAAAGTATTCCTTGAATTTGGCAGCGTTATTTAGTTTTGTGAGTTATTTTAAAACTATTATACATCATTTAATACTTATTTCACCAATTTTTACGTAAGCACAAAGTAATCATGTTTTTATAAGTAACTACATATTTCAAAACCAATTATTAAAATAAAATCATAATAAATTATTTAGGTATTTAAAGATTATATTACGTAATTATTCTATTAATTATCAGGGGTTTTAATTAAGTTAATTAAAACATTTAATAACTAAAACAAAAAATCGAGTAGAAATCTTACGAAAAATATACAACTCTTTCCGTAAAATATATAAATACCGCAATTTTTTAATCATTCTCTTATTAGATATAGTGTTAGTACATTTAGAATTTATATTTTCATAACATAAAAGTTTATGAATTAATTCTAAATTTATGAAATTAACAATAACAGTTTATTTAAAGAAATTCTATTTATACATTGAAGTGTCTTGTGTGTTTTTGATTTACTATGTTTACTACTGTATCATAATATTTATGTCTATTGAATGTGCTTGTTTTAGTAGCTCGTGGTTAAATAAACAGAAATATAGTTTATCGTATTTACCGCTATCCTATATAAAGTCGTTTTTACAGGTGCATCCTTTACTTTAAAGAGCATTTTCGATATAAAAAATAAATATTTCTTAATTAACTATACTTAACCACTACATTATGGGCTATATAAATTTTAATCACTATTTGGCGAGTAAGAACAATTTAAACTTTCCTTATTCTTTGCTTATTTGTTCTTCAAAATAAAACTTCCAATTTAATTTGAGTTGAAGATATGAACTTTATGCCCAAATTTTTGATTAATTTAAGTTTTTAATTTAAAATATCATTTTTTATAAATTCACCCGGCTAAATTTCAGAGTTAAACATTCCCTTTTTATAAATTGATAAATCCGGGATTGTGTATTTAAAGTTATCTTCTTCAACTGTGCAGTTCAACAATTATTTTATTTTTCTGCATCTTTTAAGAACTACATTTCATTCACAAGTAAATATGTAATAGAAATGAAATAACTGAAAAATGATTATCTCTGAATTTTTTGGAAGAATTGTTCTCTCATATCCAGTGATTCTGTGAGATTTTCAAATCTTTTCTTTAGTCATTTCATTCAGGGAGGTGAGAATTTCTCACCATTCGATTAAATTTATGGATCGTAACTATAAATATTATATGTCTTTAAAATTACTGACTTCTACTTTGAGATTGAAAATACGGTAAATATACTTTTTTGTGCAGCTTTATGCTGATATATGTAATAATTAGAGTGAAGCAATTACTAAACCGGCTTTCCTGTGTAACAGTAAAGTATATAATTTATCAAGAACTCTTTATCAAAATTTATATGAAATAACTTACTTCAAAAAATGTGTTCATTTTATCTTAATTGAAGACATATTTTAAGCTTTAATTCTAATTACATGTTGTTATTTCCTTTTCAATATTAAAGAATTTTGATCCGAAAAATTTCTTGTTGAACCAAAATGCATTACACAGTTTTTTTTTTTTTTTTTTTTTTGCAGATGTTTCATTCCTTAATCGAAGCACGAAATTAAGATATTCTTGTTTATTATTGTGTTTCTTCAATTACATAGGCGCCCATAGCTAAATATGCATTAAAGTGGCAAATACTTCAGAAATTAAGTGTTCGGAAGAGATTTTTATATTTACTCACTTATTTTAACACGATAAAATTACGTTCTTAAGGTATCAAAATTATAAGCTATGGTTACTGTATAGAAAAAACAGTAAACTTTTTTTCTTTACGTATTTCTAATTTCGAACGCTTTAGTGGCTGATCCCTAACAGAAATTTATGGAAATAGAATCATAATTTCGATACATATTTACAAATTAAAGTTTGAAAAATCTCTTTTTTACGAAGTAATGAATCTTTCCTTCACGTTTAATTTTTATCAGGATTTTTTCAATGTTTTGTTTCATGCAATTTGGACTGACGTCAAAATGCCGGACCTTTTTAAGCAACTGGTGTGAAATTTTTGTCTAACAGCCATGTATTAGCAAAGATGCTTTTGGAAAGAGTGGACATTACGAAATGGACATTCTGGGGTAATCGATGAGGCTTCTTTTTCCCAAGAAACCACCGTAACTGAAGAGGATCTGGCGGCTGGAGTGAAAAGGAATTTCTTCTCCTTCGGCCACTGCTCTATGAAATATTGTTTCAAGACTTTTAAATGTAGATGTGTTGTAATTTCCAATCCTTCAGAAATCTAGCGGATCATGACACCGGGAACACAAGCGAAGTCGAGCACCATTCAGAATATTTGAGAAAACATCCGTTAGAGCGAACATTCCAGGATGTGATCGGGGGAAGCTTAGATGTACGTAAGAAGTATTGAATGACTGCGTTTGAGAAAGAATTTTCAATCTAAAAGAAAATGCGACAGTTTACAAAACAAGCAGTTGAATGAGCCATTAAAGTTATTTTGAGGAAAACATTGAAATATTATCCTATATCGAAAAAAGAAAAAATGCGTTGAAACTGGAAATCTAAATGTTTTCTTTACCTTGTTTTCCATCAATAAAATGAAAGTTAAAACTATTTTTATGTATGGATTTTATTTGTTGTGTATGTGATCAATTTATTTATTATTAATAAAATTCACATTAAATCATTTTTAACATTTCAAAAATTTTTCTCTATTTATAGAGATAAAACTTTTTGACAATTCAAATTCCTTTTAAGATGTAATACGCATTTTCTTTTACCAACTTTCGATTTTAAGAGTCATTTTACCTATGAGTTTATAAAACCGAGCGTCTAATGTACTTAACATTTTTATCATAAATTTCGCACAATTTTAATGATTATATTAGTAAAATTAAGTGTTAAGAGAGTTCTATGTTTAAAAAGAAAACATATTTGCTCAATTCAACAAATGTTGTAACAGCAGTATAAGTTATGTCATATAAATCTAAAATTTTGCGAGAAGAAGTTCTACTTTTTAAAAGTTTCCATAAACCTATCAAAATTGATTTCTTCACTGTCCTCTTATCCTCGCTTCTATTCTTTTATTTTTTAGGAATTCAACTGTTAAAAGTGATAGGCAGCTAAAGTTTTGGTTAATTTTCAACCTAGATAACTTTTTCTCTTATTATTTGCTGAAATTATTTAGCCATTGAAAGATATGGCTAGGAAAAAAATGCCTTAATAATATTCTGTTCTAAAACATCATTCTTTTGGGTCATTCTGTTAAGATGTTAGAGAATTTCAAGCCATGTAAAAGATATTTTTAACGGTTTAAATTTTTGTTACTTTTATATAATTTTTTCTGTACTTTTGTTCAGTATGGCTTCCATACATAAAGGATTTGAAAAGAAATAAAAATATTTTTTTTAAAAAAAAATAACGGTGGGCACTTGGGTGACTAACCCTTCACCACACCAAGGCCGAAAACTGCTCCTCATTTATCGTTGCCTAGTGAACACCTGTGAAATAAATCACGTAGGCCAGTAGCATTGCCCCCATGCCATACCACCACAAACCCGTTTATATTGTGGGTTACGTTCATTCATCTTCTCAAGAGAAAAGACATAGAAGCACAGAGAGTAAGAGACATCCATGCCCGAACCGGGATCGGAAACCGGAACCAACAGTCTGGGAGTCAGGAACGCTAACCACTCAGCCATCAGCCAACTTTATGAGAAAATGAATAGTAGTTATTACATATTTTGCATTATGTTACTCCTTCTCAGAAAATTGTATAAAGTTATTTTAACTATAGTAATAAATAGCTGTGTTTTAATTTAATGTTATTTAAACATTTCCATAACCTTTTATTTTCCAACATTCGTTCCATACCATTCGTACTTAAATAACATTTTATATGGAGTATTAAATATAATAACTAAATAAAGTTTGATACAATGGTGTAATATAACAAATCAACATTAAAATATATTTTTACATAATATTTGAAATATGTGTGCGCCTAACTAACACTTAAAATATAATCTCAAAAAACTTACGTTTTGTTGGGATATTATCTTTCTATAGCATATGTCTAATGTATGTGTCTGTAAATAAGCATTGTCCTTGGGATTTTTCTGCTTGGATTTGTATATTGAGTGTTTCATTTATTTTATACACTATCAATATTATAAACTGAATAACCTTACCTTTTTAGTTCTATGTTCGAAACAAAAATTTTAGAAGACTTCCCTCATCTTTGGGAAAAAGTCAGTAATGAAACGATTTTTCACGTGTGCGTAAGCAATTTATAAACTTCTTCAATATAGAAGCCTTGAATATGCATTTTCTTCCCATGCTCTGAATAATATTATACTAAAACGAAGTTTTAAAGACGCTTGATTTTTCCTTTCACTTTTAAAGTAAGTCTTCAGGGATTAATTTTACATTCCTAAATATTGACATGAAGTTTTTATATAACACTAGAGTATTAAGCACATAATAACACAAATATGAAGCAAAATTGTTTGTATTCGGTTCATAATATGAGTAAGTATTCTGCTATGTGTAAACTATGCAAGAAAGAATGTACAAAGGTCCTGTGAATTCCACAAGCAAAACCCATTTGAAAGTTACACATCCGGATATCATACTGATACACGAACCGTGATGTCGTCAGGATTGAGAAACAAAGTCCCATTTTATGTCACCAAGTCTAATTTTTTGCGGCTGTCTGGGGTTCCTTTTAAAAAGGAATCTTTCCGAAAACCTTGATATTTTTGCCTTAAAAGGCAAACAGTCAAAATTAGAAGTTTTTTTTTTTTTTTTTTTTTTTTAGAAGATTAAGACAATTTTAAAAATCGAATCGCTTTTTGTATTTCAAAATTTCTGTATCGTAAATAGCTTTTCCACATTACATTATATAATAATTTGAGTTAGACAAAAATACGAAGTATTTGGAGCGTTACTTTCAGTTATGTGAATTGTATTTAATGTATGAAATAACTCATATACTTATAAATAACTATCAGAAACAACTCGTATCGAAAGATTCCTTATTCATGTTTGAACCGAAGTAATATCGAAATATATAAATGTAATAGAGAAAGTTTTTCGGATTCTTCGTTAGTGAAGACTTTACTTCTCTTTCGGAGTTATTTTGAAATAATAATGCTCGAAGCCCTCAAAAGCAGTTTTAGTTGAGAATAAATAATAGGAAAAAAAATGTGTAAACGTGTCATTTTTTATATAAATTGTTCGCTCTGTTGAGAATCAAAGAAAATTTTTCGCGATTTTTCTTTTTTAAAAATTTGTTTCTTATTTTTTTCCTCTAACACTCTCCTACTTATCTAAAATAAAACATTTCAAATTATACTTACTTCTACATTTAATTGCTATCTTAGAGCGTTGTTTTCTTTTTGTCTAAACTTATTTGCAGAAACCATTTCAATTTTAATGGCGGAAAAATTATGTCCTTTTAAAAAAAAACTCGCATTTAAATAAAATATTACTATAGTTATCAGCCTAGTATGCTTGAATTCAATCTCAAAAATTATAATTTTAGTAAATTATTAATATTATATAAATATGTTAGAGATTTATTTTCACTATTAGAATGTAAAAAAATTACAAAAGAAAAATGTTAATATTATTCTATATGTTTTACTTGTTTTCTACTTATTAATATAAAGTAACTAGAAACGGTAATGTGAGACTGATTTTATTTCTAATTGATTAAATGATTTAAATATAAAATACATTTTATATCAATAAATAAGCATTAGAACGATTAAATATATAATTACTAGAGGTATTTTTTGTCTAACATGCTTATATTCAAGCTAACCACTTGCTGAAAAATATTAGGATATCCTCGGAAGAATGATGCTCAACTCGCGTAAATATTGCCACTGCTGAATGTAATCCAGAGAATGACGGTGACATCAATAAAAATCGATACATTTTCATCAAAATTGAATTCCTATACGAAACGCATTCCTGGAAGCGAGTTATTGCTTTCAAGTGATTAAATAGCTCCTTTATTACATTGTAAAACAGATATTTTTTACAGATTTTATGATTGCTATCCCTATAAGAAGTAATTATCTGCATTGAATAATATTTTTTAAGATTTTAATGTGTTATTATTCAAAGAGAGAGAAAAAAATTAATTTAAACTTTATCAGTTGGAAGTCTATTTGAGAGATACAGTCTAGAACTTGCATTTGTGATTTGTGTATTCAGCGCTAACATAAGGTTCTTCTCTTTAATCAAACGCAAGCAACAATTTCACCAGATATCAGAAATCAAACATTCTACGTAAAGAAATCACAAAATTGGAAAACCCATTTGGGAATTATTTGTTCTATTTTGAGCAACGATAACTTTATCAAGTTGACACTTTTATAGAACACTGTGTGTAATTGTTTAAGTACTTATACACGCGCGGCTTTAGATTTCAAAACACAACTAAGGAGCATAATAAAATTATTTTTTAAATCGGATGTTACCTTCTCCAATACAACTACAAGGATAACATTTTTGGGGAACCACGAGTACTTCACGTGAGATTTGAGCCCTAATCTCACACACCTGATGAAGAAATAGCATCCTGCACATAAATAAGTGATTAAACAGTCAGCCAGCAATGAAGGACGTGAGCTGCTGCTGCTCTCAGCTAATGATAGAGATGTGCAACAGTCTTATCTTGATCTGGAAAGGAATGGAAAGAATGAAATGTACCAAACAATCAAATGCTAGTTACTACGAAGGAAATATCACTCGTAGTAACTAGTATTTGATTCAAAATCCAAGATAACTGAAACTAAAATAGATTAATACATAAAAAAGACACAGTAATGATTGTCTGTAATCACCGAGAACTATTAAAGAATGTTGCTAAATTACCTCTTAAATAAGGTGCGTATTTCTGTACAGTATAATAAACTATATTAAGATTGATTATTATATGAATAATGATTTCACTTTTCTATGTATTTTAATTTAAAGCAGTAATCTTCAACAAATGATGAAATCTCTTTTTGAAAAATCAAAACTTAGCCCCAAAACGTCTTACATAGCAATTTTAATGACTTTTGTTTTGGCAACTTTAGCTCGTTTCCAGCCATTTTCTTTTTAAGACTTTATAAAAATTTATGTATGAAATCGTAAATGAATATTCGTCATGGCAAGACATATCACTAATTATGGTCTTTGTTGTGGCAATATCCGCGTTTACATATCTTGAAACCAATAAACTTTAATACTGAACTGAATGTAGATACCCTTGTGTGTCTGCATCCCCGCGTGTGTTTTAATACTTTAGAGTAATTATCACTGCATTCAGTCATATCGCCTTCTATAATTCATTTAATTTTCTTTTTTATAAATACCAGAGAAGTAAAGCAAATTAAGATAGCTATGCATGTCTGGCATTATTATTCATCGCAAAAAATTATTAAAAATTGTTCGAAATAAATTCAAAAATTATTAAAGCAAAAAATTATAAATAGTTTATCAAATTCTTTTCTAAGAACATATAAAAGATTAAAACCCAATAAATATTGTGTTTTATGACTATATTTAAAACAACAAAGTTTTTAATCACCGAGAGTTTGAAATTAAAATAAACAATTTCTCTTATTCATTTTAACAAGCAGAAATAATTTTTCTGAGTTTTTTGGAACTAATGAACATTTTTCAAAAAGTTCTAAATAAAGAAAAATTGGTATCATTTATTTACAATTCTCTTAATTCTATTGCAAATGAAAGCTGGATAGAATTTTATGGACAATCTATATTTGACGATATTCTTGAGTTATAGAAATAAGATTAGAAATATATTTTGGACGACTGCTGAAAAATTATTTAAATATAAATAAAACCCTGAAACTAAAAAAACAAATACACTTTCACTATAACTGAAGTTACGGAAATAATGAATATATGTCGGTTGCTTGAAAATAATAAATAATTTATCTTTTATTAGAACTAAAAAATCAACAATTGTTTCTTAAATATATTGGGAATTAAATATACACTTTCCTTGTAAATGTAAATAGAAAAATAATAAACTCTTTCATTTAGATTTAATAAAAATAAAAAAAAATTAACTTTTTTCGCAATAACATGCTTCCATAGTAAAACTGTAATTGTTTAAAATATCATTAAATCCTTTCAACCAAATAAATTTTTCATAAAGCCAAATTTCAGCTTTTTCTTCAAATATGTGAATGCTTATTCCATTCAATGATAAATCAGCTTCTGATAACTAAATGGACACAAACACACAAACATATATATATATATATATATATATATATATATATATATATATATATATATATATATATATATATATAAACAGTGTTTTAAAGTTAAAATCTGTTTTTATTTTCTCAATTGGATGATATTTATCTAATAAAAAATATGTAGATTTTAATTCTGCGTTCAAATAATCAATTTATAGTTTTTCTAATTGACTTTATTAATATCTCAACTTTTTTGTAAGAGTATTTTTATTTTTTCAGCTATAATTATTTAAAATAATTATACAGCAATTTCATTTTAAAGCAATTCAAAAATATACTTACAACCTCCTTGACAACTCAAGAAATGAGTTTTTTGTTAAGTTTTACTTATTCTTTCGTTTGTTTAATATCCCTATTGCAGAGGGGTGAAGGTTATAAACTTATTTTCTTTTTTGAAGGCTTGATGTGGTTTATTTCAAGAACAATGCATTGAATGGGTGGAGCTTATCATTCGAAAAGTGGAGGGAAACTATTTATCATGAAAAAATATTCAATGTCACTGCTTTTTTTCAATGCACTTTACTCATTCTACGTTGGAAGTGCATTTGGTTCAATGACTAATACATTTCAAATTTCCATGGTAATGCTAAAGATAGTTTTTATTTTTATTTAATTGTGAAAATTAATTATTATAGATTGAAAAGTGATAGTTAAATAGAGAAAAGTTTTGATTGGGAAGTGAATTTGTCGAGTTAGTAAATAAATTAGGATTGAATGTTAATTATTCACAGCTTACTTAAAACGAAACTCATTGCTTATGACAACAACAAATTTGTACTGTAACATATAGGGTGAAAACATTCACAGATTTATTTGTTAAATTTACACTGAAAATCATAAGCTGAGAATATTGGCAAAGTCACTCTTTAAATTTGCACTAAATTTCATGAACTAAAGTAGCTAGTAAATTAAGAGTAATCTGGGTCAAATTTACTTATATTTTCTTCATATACTAAAAACTTTAAGATAAGGAGAAGGTGATACCCAGTTCTAATCCATCATGCTATTGTTGATGCCTTTTGTGTGTAACCTGTACAACAAAAAAATATCCATACGATACAAATACTTTAGGCTGCAATAGGTTATAGCACGCTTATTGAACTGAGAATTTCATACATAGCCTTAGATAAGTTAACATTTTAGAAATTTTCAGAAGTAATTAAATGTGGCATACCAAATTAGAAACCTCTGGAAGTTATTTTTAATATTTCTCAGCGAACATTAAGCAATATAGCGTGCTGAAATCAAATTTACGACACAGTCAAACCATATGTAATATTCGTTTGTATTTAGGAAATATTAGACATAATGAATTCTCATAGAAAATAATACAATTGATAAATGTCTACCGATTTCTATAGTATAATTAAATGTTCTAAATTTTAGTTTCGCAAAAAGTGAGCATTAAATAATGAATAAACTGCAGTTGACAGATTGCTGTAGAGACAAGTAACAATTTCAATACTTGCATAGTAGCTGTAACTCCATAAAACCTTGACAAGAAGTAGCATTCCCGGGTAGTTTTATAATCAAGGTTGTGTGAAAATCTTCCATTATCTTTCACACTCCATTATTATATCTCCAGATTAATTCTTATGATTAAATTTTGGACTCTAAATTTGATCCAAAATTGTTGCTTTTAATTAAAAAAAAAACTTCATGTTGGATGTGAATACGGAATGTAACCTTTGTTCTTAATTATTTCCTTTGTTCTTCCTAATTATGCAATCAATAGCATAGATTATAGTTTGAGATTAAAAATTATTAATTTATTACTACATTGGGATGAAGCAAAGTAGGCAAATCCTTTTGTTATTGAAAAAATGGGCGATTTATGCAGAATTCTTTCGATTTTGAGCAGCATTAGAGGTACTCATTTTTATTGATTCAAAAGAAAGGGTACATAAATGATTGCTTGATAATTGGCGCAAATCAATTAAACTGTCCATTAAAATTTTTGTTTTAATTGACAATTTAAAAATTGAGATATTCATCGAAAAATGACAAAAATAAATTGTTTGTTTATTTATTCTTTTAAAATAATCAAAGAAACATTTTTACTTCATTATTGATTTTAATCGTTATATAATTTTATTTAATTTTATAAACACATATTAACAATGTAGTTTAAAAATAGTACACACGGTACATTTTTTGTTTAAGGTAAAAATTTTATTTCTTATCAGAATTGATGAATTTGCATGAGCTGTTTTTATGGTCAGTATAAAATTTAAAATGTAATTAATATTACAAATATGAATGGAAAATGATGAGCAATTTGAATGCCATAAAGTATTGCAAGATATTAAAATATGCAAAAGAATTACATTTTAGCAGGTTCTAAAGTATAATAAAATTAGATTGATACTAAGCAAAGTTCACGGTGCTACTATTACGACTGTTTTGTAAAGATATCTGGATGGGCTGCACAAAGAACAGAAGAAAAAATAGCTTCAATCTGGGAAAAAAAAATTGTCTAAATTAAAATAATTCTTCGATCTCTCGCTTTTTTTTTTTTTTTTTTTTAAGCCTCATAATTTGAGTTATTATAATAAATAGAGTTTTGACTTTAGTGACCTATGTTTACTATAGTCTTGTAGTACTGTTCAAAGTGGAGAGGTTCGATCTTGACTAACATAGGTGACAATTGGTCAGAGAGACTGCTGGAGGCAGGCTAGAGGCACGTAAAGCACCCTCGATCAAAAGCCTATTTTGAAGGTAGAACACTACGGATACCGTAACATTCAGAAACAAGACTACAAGTATCAATTTGTCCTTCCTAGTTTAAAATCGTTCTTCGTTTTGCATGAAAGGCTGGTAGAGCGAATCCTTTAACTCATAAAAGTACAAAATCAATACATTTTACAGATTAAGTGCGGAGAATACTTCCATGATTTTCTTGTGATAACTACAACGAAACATTTTCCTGAATTGAAGAACAAGTCCCACGAAACATATGCTATGAAATGCGTTTCTTATCATCCCCCTACTTTATAGGTCAGCTTGGCATTTTGCCTAATTTAGACAATTGCTGGGATCTTAGATTACGATAAATATTTTCTAACATTCTTCTGCTCATTTACTGCAATATATAGCACTGTTTACAAAAATTTATTTCATTGAAGATAAATTCTGTCGAGTTTTTGGAATTTTATATCTGCCAGCTGCTTATATCTTTGGAATCGATTTAATAAATCAAAAGAATGACAGAAAATTTTTGAATTGAATATTCCCAGAAATTTATTCCCTTCAGTAATTTAGGAATTATTCCGTGCACCATAAAAAAGAATTTTTTCTAAATGCAAAAATGAATATTTTTCATAATTATTACCGATCATTTATTTTTAACCGACACACTTTAAGTAACCTAACTCATACAAGAATAATATATAACATTTCAACTAAATCGATGAAAAACTTTTCAATGCGTTTTCTGTAAAAAAGTGTGTATGTGTGTTTAACTTATTAAATTTAAATTATATTATTAGTTTATCAATTTTAATTGCTAATTAATTAGTTAACATTTAAATTTTTTAGCTAAAATAAATTTTTAAGGAGTATTTATTCTGGGAAATAAATAATCATCATTAAATTGTTAAAGAAAACTGAATTATAATCTTTTTAGTAGGATAACTCAATTATACAGAATTTCTAACATAATTTTTTTTTCTTTCTACACTTTAATTTTAAAAATCAACTAGGTTTTCCTTTATTTTTTAAAGAAATTTATTTCTGTGGAAAAAATGTATAAGCACATAAGTTATCAGTTTTCATAGTATTTAACAAACATTTTCACTGGTTTGTTCGATTTAAAGCTTTATTTGCAACGCATTACGAAGGGTTATACCATTTAATAAAATATTGACAAAAATCATTAACCAAAGTATGAATGCACGAGTACGCTATCGGGGAACATTCTTGAACATATTTCCGTGGAAAAGTGAATTTAATTTTATTATCATTCTGTCTCACTCAAAAACATGTGCGTCTTGTTTTGAAAACCTTGAGTTCTTATTGGACAGAAAACTCTCTACCGGCTCCGAGACGTGCTTTCTGATTGGTTAATCATCTCGTAGGATTACTTCTAACTTTCGGATAAAACCCCATAGCATGGCAATATCCAATTCATTCACAAGATATTATTACAGTATGATCGCGTGCATCGAATGTTAGCCTTATTTCTGCTTAGCTAGTGTGAAACCTTTTTTTTTTTTTTTTTTTTAAAAAAAAGCGGGTTCGTTTTTGAATGTTTTTCTAGTGCGTTCAACTATTTTTAGAAAGTTTTCCTTCCACCTCTGCTCTTAGTATTAATCGGTAGTTGAGAGAGCCAGCGGCTTTTTGATTTGTATCGCCCTGTTCTTCACTTTGTTCTCTTTTACTCTGAACCCTTTTGTTTTTTTGGACATGGAGGAAGGCCCCAAATCGGCAATGAATGATTCATCTACATCTGTAGACATGATGTCTAGAAAAGCGCTTCTCCAATATCTTGTAAGGTATGTATGAACTCTAGTTTACATTCTGAGGCGTTAAGAAGAAAATGTCATCGCTCTTTTTTTTTTTCCGTACTCTTTCCCCTGTGTCGTTTCAAACGAGGGCAGGAAAATATATTTTTGTATCCTTATAAAAAGAATGTCCCTGATCTGCTCGCCGAATGAAAATATATTTTAGAATTTAAATGGCTAACCTTTCAAATAGGGAAATTATAATCTTAATGATTTTTCAGAGATAAAATCGTATAATGTAATATCAACGCTATAGTTGGTTTCTATAAAATAAATGATTAAGTAAAAATATTGTATATAATAAAATTATCATATTTGTAGAGTATTGTATCAATAAATTAATTATTATTTTAAAACGTGTAAAGCTGCTTTATTCTAGACCAGATCAATTAATGAAAATTATTAAAGTATATATAACATTTAGTATTCAATAGTAATTGTTTTTTTATGAGTTATAGCTACTAATATTGACTTCAATACTTAGTTTAGTATTTCTATATTTTTAATTTACAGAAATGTTTATTTAAAAATATAGAGAGGTATTAGAATTTAAATTTTAAAGATCAAAATATAAAGATTGTTTTATAATTTTTCAAGTGTATAAATTGTATTAAGTGTGTATAAACATTTCTGTACAAATTATATGTTCAAATTATATGAATTTGGAAAAAATTGAGTTTTAATTTTGAAATTTATAACAATTTTCTTTTATACAAAATCTTGACACAAAGTGCTAATATTATTTTTAATTAATTAGAGCGGTGCATATTTAATATTTATAATATACATATTGATGAGCTGGCACTTATTTTTAATAATGTTCTACAATGCTTAATATATTTCATATTGTTGTCATTAACATATGCCGATCAAATACCTAAATGGTGAGTCTATATGTTCCAGATATAGCCAACGAAATCTTGGAAAGCAAATGTTGTTTACATTAAAATTAAGTGATTAATTTTCTTAAAAATTCAGAATAACTACTATTTTATCTTCATTTACAGAATTAATTTTCAAATTACATTTTTTTATTTGCATAAAATTTCGAAGTAAAATATAAATTACAAATAACTTCTTGACCAGTCACTTTGTTACAAAATAATTTTGCATTTAATGAAACATTGCTTTACTTCACAAATATTAATAATTTTAAATTAGCTGTAAACTCTCTTTTTGTTGTACTATATATTTTAAAAAACTGTATTCTCATGAATATGTTTTTTATTTAACATTTTTCAAATTATAACTGAAAAATGTTAAATAGGAACTTTTAATTAAAAATTGCATACTGTCAGTCAAAACATTTTTTTTTCTTTCTTTTTTTTACTTTTTATCAAAACATATCTAATGATTCGAAAAATGTGGATTCAGAAAAATTGCGAAAATGCTTAGAAATGTTATAAATAATTCAAAATATTTTAACTCTACATTCACTGTGTGTGCGTTGTGTGTGTTCCTATAAGCTGTAGAATTTCATTTTCTCACAACATACAAATATACTAAATATAACAGATATAATATTTATTGATAAAAGTTCGCATTCTGCACTTTATAAAAGTGGTATCCTTATGAATATAAAGAAATGAGTATAAAATTATGATAAAATTTAAGAAATCATTTATAGGGACGTTTTACAGTTTGTATTGTCTTTGCCATAGTCCGACCAGGTGCTTGGCTAAAGCAGTTTTTTTCTAAAATTGTATCCTTACGACTCCATTAATAAAATCCAAAATTATGTGCATAACACACACGCGTTTCTTGCAAATTAACACCATTTAATAGGAATTGGGATAAGATCTGCACGCTCCATATGCTCACAGAGATTTTTACCTCGGTGTTCATGTTTGTGTAGACAGACGAATGTTCTGATGTATTTTTTACGCTTTTTGATGTCAGTCTAATATCCAATGGAAAGATGTAACTCTCTATTTTTTTTTATAAATTTACAGATTAGCTCATAAAAGTCTTCAAAAAATATCGACAAACTTTAATGACTTAAGCGTTAATCCTTTTCTTCTCATTCAAAAAGTCTAAATTCACAAACAGATTTTGATGCGGTGAAGAGAGGCCCATCTAATTTAGAAATTCAACAGTTGCAACCTTCTGGACTCTTCAGGAAGTGCACATATTTCTCCGCAAGACATCGCTTTCCATTTTGATCGTGAGAATTCCAGTAGATGAAGGGAAACACATTAGGCGAGTCACAATTTTTCTAATTATGATAATTACCACCAGCTGAAATTTGTCAATGATTAAGTATTCTAGTAGAAATAACCTTATTCAGAATATTTACATTTTCTACCTAGATTTCAGAGTCGATTAGGTGTTAGGTTTTCATTTATTCAGCTTTCTTCTCTAAAAGGTAAGTCAATATTTTTCAGAAATCCAATTGGAGTGTTCATGTTTATCTATTTTCTTTGCTAAATTTGAAATTAAATTTATCAGATGTTTGTATTTCAATATCCTGTTTTGAAATATCTGCTTGGAAATATTAAATGGTAGTATTATATTTTGTCGACAACTTTGGTTTTCATGCTTTATTTTTTTTTCCTACCAAAATATAAATGTTTGAAATGAACTTTATCAACTGTTTACCTTTTATTATAATATCCTATCCTAGCCACCTGTTCTGAATTACTCAATGGATACATATTAATGTATTGACAGATTTTAATTTTTATTAATTTTTTCCTGTTTATTTCTCATTAGAAGAGACATAGAAAATTTTAATTTGCTTTGGAAAATATCGAATATTTTTTCTCCATTTACTTTTCTTATTTTAGTATATGTAGAAAAGGTGAAAAATATCAGTTTTTCACGTTATCAATCAATTAATCTTTTATAATTTGGTATATTTCTTGAAATATTTTCGTAATTTCTCATTCAAACATGCGAGGAAGCTATTCTTAAATAGTTATCAAAATTCCATATGATTAGAGATGAGGGTGTCTAGTTTTTAAGCCAATGGACGGCTAATCTATTGGACTCTGACCACATGAGTTCGAATTCCGCGGTCAACCACAGATCCACTTTCTCCTGAGGGAATGTTGCTTATGCCAGAAACATAGGCATCCCATAACGAATATCTGTAATCATAGATAGGAGAGCAGCGACGGGCGGCCCAGTGCATAAGGTTTGCTAATAAGGGGGCGCTCCATCCCGGGGGAGATCTGGCTTTATGTGTGAATTGGGATTGTATAGATTCATTTTCTGCTTGAAGCTTTGTATAAAGAACGAATATTTGAATGGCAGGATAAACTTATTCCTATCTGCGTGAAAAAATGTTTTTCATTTAATTAATTTTAAATGACGTCTAACGTATTTATTTAATTGCAGCATTAAGTTTATTGGATTCAACTAAATGATATAAAATAATTATCCACACTCAAACAGTTTGCTTTCTCTCTCTCACTAATTAAATAATAAAATAGTAAAATAAAAATTTATTAAATCACTCTTATTATGTATGCTTATTTTTAAGTTTAAATAAAAAATATATAAAATATAATTTTTTTTTAAGTTTAAATTAAAACTTTTGAATTCTTATTTCAAGAATAATTATATCACGAACATTAATTTCTTATTGAATAAAAATTTCTACTATACTGTGCCTTTCATATTATCAAATCTAATTTCTCAGAAACAACGGGATTTGTGAAATTTTAAAAAAAAAATCGATGAAAAAGTAGAGTCACAATTTTTAAAACGACAGCCTATTCAATAAAATAATACAGGAAGTATTGTCTATAAACATTTAGTTGCGAGATATCAGTTTCATGTATACAATATTTGTCCGCACTAAAAAAGTATATTATACAGGAAATCAAAAATTAACAGTAAGCAAAAGAACTACGTAACTCAACTGTGAAAAAAAAATAGAACAAATAAGCAAAATAAACAGAAAGTAAAAGAAATAATGCCCAAAAAATACGCATTAAAAGACAAAAGATATTCATATGCATGTTTAAGTCTTGTCTTAGGTTGAAAGTCGTCGAATGATAGTGATATATTCATTTATAAAATCAAAATTTATCGTCAAAACATTTTTCCTTATTTTTGTATCATATTTCCTGAAATTTATTAATATTAATCAGTCATCCGATCTGTAGTGCACTTTTAATGATATAAATATTTTTCATGTAGTTAGTTCAATAATGATAATAGAAGCCGCTATTTTTTTTAACACATGCATACATACATACATACATACATATATATATATATAAAAATTTATATATATATATATGTACGTATGTTTAAGAAATATTTTTATTCGTTTTATGAAATTGAAAAAAAAACAAAAACATTTTAATTGAAAATATTACATCACAGTGTGTGCTTCACTTATTTTTAAACACATTCCTTTTTTATGTGCAAGAAAAGTGAATTGAAATCTTAGATAAAAATCAGAGAAGAAAATCTTGCAAATACATTTACTTCCTCTTAATGTTTTTATTTAGTTTGTTAGTGGTTATGAAACAGTTGAAAGTAACTAGAGCACATTTTTATTCTTTCTTTTTAGTTATGAAGTGTTATTCTCAAGCAAGCCTTATGATAGGTAAACGTGAAACCTAAATTTGGCAATAGTTTTTTTTTCAGCTTTTTTTTATGCTTCTCCGCAAGTTAGAGACTAATTCTTATAAATCTGGTACAGCTACTAATTCCACAAATATTTTTGCCAAAACACCTTTTTATTCTGAAAATTCTTTTCATTTCCCAAAAAGAATATTAAAGACTTTTATAAATGCATCAATTTTATTTTGCACGGAACTGTTATGCATTGTAAAGAATGATGTCATTTTCTTAAATCATACGATCCCTGAACTTCCGTATTGCGATATGAAATCGGAGGACAAATATAGTATTCATTATGCATAACCTGTTTTATAAGGGTAACATAATCTGTTCATAAATAATACTATTTCTATGTCTATAATGGAAAAAAATTTTAAACACTCAAAATTTGAGTGACCTTTATTTCGACTTTCGAAGAAAAATAGGATTTATTTTGTATATTTCTTCAACATTATGATAAAATGCAAAATTTGAATTTGCATACCTATAACTGTGTGGAGTGTATAAAAAGGTTCAAAGTTTTATTTTGAATCAATCATTGAGCATAGAATAAGTGGAGGAAAATATAACTTCAATTACTGTTGCTGTTTATGGACTTTCTCCCCGAGAAATATATCAAAAGTTTTAGCCAATTTTTTCACGGATTTAAATTTTTTAGTAATATTTTAGTTTTGGTTACAGTCTTCCACTATTTTTTATTCAGTTTAATTATTCCTGAAATGAAATCATTTAAAAATTCTACTTTATACTGTAAAAATTTAACTTTTCGCGGTAAATGCTTCATAATATCAATTACATTGCTAAATTTTTTCATAAATATTATGATTAAAAATGGTTATAATATAGAAGTTATAATTACATCATTTTTATAAGTTTTGAAAAAATTTCAGATTTTAATTTTAGAACGTTCTACATGCTTTACACTTATACTTTTGTTAAGAGCTCCTCCCCACAGCTTTGAGAAGGAAGAGATTACCTTAGGCTGGCGCATTTCAACACCAACACTCAATTTAAAATGTCTAATTCAAATGCTTATTTAAAAAAAATTGCTTTCTTTTACAGCTTTTTAGGTGAATCAAGGAGAAACATGATACTTTCATGTAATTATAGATGATATTTAAGATAATTATCATTTAATTGTTGTTATAACATTTTTGTCTAAGAGACGAATGGTTGGCACTTCACTGGCGCCTATATAAGGAAAAACAATATCCGCGTGGTTTCTTAAAAATAGCCAAACCAGATTTTCTCTCTAATCTATTTCTAAGTATGTAAATAACCTAATTAGTCAAATCCGCAATTCTCTATTTAGCTTCTTATTGCACTAAATAAACGCAGACACACAAATATACTGAGAGAGATTTCTATACCTATCTGATTGAGGTTAACGCTTCATTTAAAAAGGAGAAAGTGTGGGATTGATTGGGCGTTTTTTAAGATAGGGTTCTATACATTTCTCGAAAAGGTTATTTTGGAATATTATCTTTAGAGAGAATAGATTGAACACTAATGTGGACTTTGATACTTATCTTTAATTTTAGTCTATTCGTACTTCTTTGTTCAGCATAGTGTCATACAGTTGTGAAAAAATAGCTCTTTATTTCTGTTCATAGAAAAAAGGTGAAACTAAATATATATTTGTTTGACAAAACTTCACTTTGTGTGGAAAATAATGGACAAATTATACAGAGAATTTTTGGATATTAATAGCATGGTTCATATATATAATTTGCTGCTATAATATTTGTTGGGTATATGATTTTTTTACAATATCATTAGATCATTAGTATTAAATTTAATACTTATCCTACAACGATATTTGACCACCATTTTGGGGATATATAACTGCTTTGAAACTTTTGTTGATGGATTCAATTACTAACATATTTAAACTAATTCGATGGAAGTAATTAATATATTAAAATAAAATTTAATTTTTTTTCCCATTTATTTCAAACAATATGATATCCATAGAAGTAATATTACTTTTTAATTTATTTTCTAATAATAATTTTTTTTTTGCATTTGAAAAGTTATAATGTTCAAAATATTTTTATAATAAGCTGATTATCAATTACAATTTAAGAATTTTTATAAAATGCATGGCGTGTATAACTTTATTAATTCCATTATTGAAGTTGCTTATAAAGCTTTCTTAAAAAGAATGTATTTACCATTTCACTTAGTCAAGTTTTCGAAAAAAATTGGGCAAAATCTACGATCGAGATAATTTGGTGACATAATTGTCTATACGATACATATGAATTTGAGAAACCTCAGGATGATCAGATAAGCAGTTCATAAGAAAAGTTACTTAATTCTCTTAAGAAAAGTTACTTAATTCTCTAATTCTCTTAAGAAGATACTTTTAGAATGCGGCTGTATGTCATTTTTTGACCTAAACCATTCTACAAATAAAGTGAATTTAAATAATCATCTCTATACATTAGTTAAAATTATTTAGCAACACGATAGTTCGTGATAAATTAAAAGTGATATTATATTCTTACTTTAATATTATTCTTATTTTAAAGTAATGTGCAAAATTGAACCATATATTAAAAAGTATATTTTTGATGAACCACAAACACCTAATCGTCCTCAATTAACACAATTAAAAATTTGAAACTGTTCACCCATCATTCACAATTAATAAGAATGAATGAAAATTTTTCCTGATAAAGTTTACTTTTATTTAATTGTGAAGTCGAATCTCATAGAATGATAACTTAGCATTAAAAGAAATACTAAAGTTTTCTCGGCAAAGAACAGCGCAAAATTTTTTTACATGAGATATAGTCACATTTCCATTAGAATCAGTTTATTTTTCATGATTGCACTTTTAATTGAATAAATAATTTATAATGAAAACGAATTCCTTCCACATCAATAAAACAGTGAACGTTTGCAGGCATCTTTTCGCAGGCCAAACAAGGAACGTCACTTCACCTTGAACTCGTTTTCCATATCGCGCAAAGTATGGATGCTCAGCTTTAAATAGAACAGCAAAAGAAAGTTGTGCTCCTTGCATTTACTTATGAGATAAAGATTGTTTTGACTTTTTTTTTGCAGTCAGAGATGTAGTTTTTATAGTTCTATTGCCAAACACCCATTGAGTTCTAGAAAAAGTCAATTTTTAGAACATTTTCCTACCACGAAATAAAATTGAACTTATTGGTGTGCAATAAATATAATATTTCAGAAGGGATAACTTTTAAAATATTTCGATTAAAATTAATTAAATCTTTAGTCACAAAAATATAGAAACATTTATTAAAAAAAATTGATATTTTCTTCACAATCACATTAGTTTAGTTTTATGTTATATTATAAAATGTTATTATCTTTTTATTATAACTTATATTAACTAGGAAAATTCCATATCGTAATTGAATAACTTGAATAACGAAATGACGAAGAATATATATATATATATATATATATGTTTCTTTACTTTTATTAATATTTTGCTTATATCCTCTGAAAAAACATATTTTTTACGAGAATATTTGTGAGAGTACACTGTTGAGAAATTTTACTTCAATTGAATTCGAAACGAAGTGAAAGTCGATTAGTATGCTTTTTGCTTCTAAGCATCAGTTTCCTGCATTTGCATTAGCTTTATTAATAAAATTATGATTAAAAGTTGGAAAAATTCTCTCTAGAGTCGTAAGTACGACATCCAATTCTATCCCTGTAAACAGGAAACTTTACTTATTCAAGGAATATAAAAATTTATCTTCTGTTGCCTGCGTGTTTATATATGAAAATTAAATAGCTGACGGAAACTTTCTTCAGATATAAATTAGCAGCATTATACTCTGAAATATAAATGACTGGAAAAAAATAATAGATAAAATTGTATTAACTTTATTGTTTTGATGTGATTTAAATACAATGTAATGAATAATGCAGAACTCGAAGGTTTCAAGTTATTATTTTCTTATTTTCTATTTATAGTTAACAATAGTTTTTCATGCAAATTATTCAAAAGTTAAAATAAGTTTATTAAATGTTCTTTATTGTGACAGCTATCTTATTTACAGCTTTTATCTATCTAATTGACAACTTTTTGCTTTTAATTTCATATATTAAGCAAAGAAGGAATATTTTAAGAAATTTATTTATTATTTTATTTCTGAATATACAATATAATATGAGAGAACTTTAGTATGGTTTTCAGACATTACAAATTGTAATTTTAAATTATTTTGTTCCCATTCATAACACATCTGCCAATCTGAAATGTTATTGTGATTTAGTAAAACTTTCTTTCCTTTGAGTTCGTGGCAAGTTTTTGGATTCAATGTCTTTATCAGTGTTTGTGTCACGTACAGATCTCTATTGAATACTGTCTACATTATTATGATTATTTGGAACTTAACTTTTAAACCACTTTATATTCATTTGGAAACAACTGGTAAAAATATTCCTAACCCCTTTGTTTGGCTCGTGATGACTTTCTTTGGGGATAGAAAACGGTTTCAGAATGATGGTTTTCAGAACCACCGTGTAACGAAACCATCCTTTGCACACATCTGACCCTTGAAGCAGTGGAAAGAGCAGAATTTCTTATGGGTACACACATTGTACCTTGAATATCATTGTCCCAGTGTTCTTTCCACACGTTACAATTTTTTGTATCACTTGTAAATTTCCAGTTAAGAGCTTGATTTTACTAAAATTTGGCTAACCTGATTTGTTATTTTTCTGTAATACTCGCCAAAGCGTGATAATGGAAGTAATCAGATACCTTTACTCGAAGACCTTTTCTTACTGTTGATGAAGAATTTCTCTCTTTCATTTAGTGATAAGCGTTGCAACTAACTAAGGAAAGAAGCCAATAAAGGTGAAGTGCTCTAAATTTTTAAGTGACTATTTTTTTTACTCATGAGAAATTAAATACTGAAAATTTTAATAATATGATTCACACCAAGATTTTATTTAAGATTTAAAATTTATTCCTCAATTATTAAGCAAATTTTATGTTGTTCAATAATTAATTCATAAGGTATCTTCTGAAATATTTGGCAATATGTAAAGTAGATAGTTTTTTAATTTCTTTTACTAAATCATTATTATTTCACAATTTTTTATCTTGTCTTCAATTTATAAAATGAAGCAACTATGACGTTCTAAATGAATTAAAAAATTTTTTATTATAAAAACGTAGTTATTACATAATGTTTCACTCAAAAAATAAGGTTAAATTCTCTAAATTCTGAATTATTGTTTCATAAATGTATCGTGATTCATAAAAGTATCGTATTAAATTTTATTTAAAACTCTTTAAAATATTGTGCCAAGTATATTTATATATATAATTGAATGCGTACGTAATTTTATAGTGTGGTATAATTCGTAATTAAACTCAGAAGAAAAACACAAACATGCGAGCATCTAAAAATGTTGATCTATTTAGAACTGTTATCTGATTTTTTTACTGATCAAATTATTGATATGAAAATTCTCGTCTTCAACTAGAAACGTTTTAATAATAATGTATGCTTAAAATGATCTAGCTAACTATTATACGCGGATCGCCCATCCTCCCAAACATGGCACTATTATTCTTTGAGAAATAAAGGTTTCTTTGCATTTGGTGACGACGAGGATTTTATGCACAGCGCTTGTGAAGGGCCTCATCATTGTTACGATATTCTAATTTCACATTTTATCTTTGAACACGTAAATCATTTTTCATAAATTGTTATCGTTTCCAATGCTGTCTATTGACATTTTAGTGATACCTTCTCGCTCGGTTGATTCTTTCAAAAAAATTGCAATGAAAGTACATTAATTGATTTATATCTAAAAATAACCACCGTTTTCACAAAAAAAATTCTTGCACAGTAGAACAATTGATATTGACAATTCTTGCGTGTTGTACATCTCAGACTAAGTTAAGAATAGAATGTTCTTATGAAGTTCTGTTCTCTCATTAATAAACAATATTTGTGCGAAACTAGTTTTTTTCGATAAATCCGGTTCACAAGAATAAAAAATTCAAAACATCACAATCCCAAATTTTTTTATTTAAAATATAAAGAAAGAAATTATTATATATTAAGAAAATTATAATTACCATTGAAAAGTAACAAATATGTTATTAATTTTAAAGCATGGTTTTTGTTTTTCTAAAAAAGTTGTCCTTGAAAATAAAATCGTCTTTTAATTTTAGCTTATTCAATCACGGAATGTTTTTATTACCTTTTTTTCGACTGACAGTTTAATTTATATCCAGGTTTTGATATTGCTTTACTTTTCATATTTTCAGTATTCGAAAATTGAATCATCAGTAGCTTGTCAATTAAAAAGATCTCAGCTTCTTTTGTTTTTTTTTATCGAGTCTTTCTAAGACATTTTAGGTAACCGCTTTTTCCTATCCATCACATTTTTTTTCTCTTTAAAACTTCAATAGAACCGGAATATTTGAAAAAAGTGATTGGCAACACAAGGAAAATTTAACTAACATTCATACTTATCAATATCCTTCATATTGATAGTAATACCAATTAAAGTTCATTTCTGAGTTCAAGTTTATTGGTGCAAAAGAAAACATATTTCTTTCTTGATTATTTCTTTGCTAGATAATTTTAAAAGAAATTTTTAACACACACACACACAATTGGAATTTCATTTAGAAAATAACTAAATTTATAAAATCACCATTTTTATTAATAAAAGTTCTTAAATGATACGCCGCCATTCATTTTTTCTGTTAACGAATATTTATATTTCAGTTCAATTCTGATCGTAAAATTGATAAGTTTCTTGAATTAAATTCTGTAATTTTTGACATCATAAAATGTTTTAAGCTTTTAATTAAATATATAAGTAAAAGCTTTTTTTAATCGAATTTATTCTAACACATAAATTTTATGATTATAGACATTAAAGTACCTTCATTCTGGAAAAATATTCGTGTTCAAACTCTATGTGCTGCAATATGAGAGCTTTATTCCTTTAGAATTCCAATCTGAAAAAAAGCAAGAAAAAGAATATTTTTAGCTCAGAATTTTCAGATGATAGCATGTAATGACATTGAACAAAATTATTCATTAAAATTATAATTTTAATGAGTGTAGCTTATAAATATCTATCCTTTGTATTAAACTTATGATAATCAATGTTATGACAATTTGATGTAATCCCGTGTCACGTTACTTCTTTAAGACATGATTTTAAGAAAAAAAAGTATTATAGTGTTAATAATCTGTGTAAAAGTATATACTGTTTTCTGGAAAGTGTATGAATGCCATATAAGTCCTCAGTCTCTGTTCGAATATAACACAATTCACAAAATGTTGTCGAAAATTCCCCCAATAAATGACCAGATTATTTTTTTCTAGTATCGGGAAGTACAATACAATAGTCTTCCTAAGAAGAGGCAGGAAAAGTTGACCCCGGAAGTCTACAGGGAGAGTCCCACTGGTTGGATTTTGGTGTTTGGTCGTCATAAAAATCGTCTGCTGTTGCTGAGGCTAAAATTTTTTGCGCTAGTAGTGCAGCCACACTCGCAGGTCGATAAAAAATACAACCTATCATCCACTAACGTATCACGCAATCATATATAACAGTCATTCATGTGATCGTGTCATCTGTGGCGGCGCGAAAGTGTTATTGTTTTGGTTCACAGTTAAAAGTATTAGTTATGACACTCAAATGATGATGGAACTCGATACAAGTCAAAAGTGTTTTAATTAAGAATTTAAGAAATATTTTTTGCTTTCTGTTTCGATTATCATTAGTTTAATTCTGTTATATAAATTAGAACAATATGTTGGTGGAATAGCCACAACAACGGTTTACTAGTTTCTTTTGATACTATATATCAAATTGCCTTACATTAACTGGTTTTACTGTACAGGTATGGTCACACAACAAGTACAGAGAATTTCAAAGACTGTTATTTGATACTTTTATTAACCAAAAATTATTAAAGTAATTAGGTTATGTTAAAATTATATTGATTTTTACATTTAGGATTTTTAATCTGATGCTTTTTAAGAGATCTTAACATTCTAATTTTAAATAAAAAAATCCTCATATATATACATATATATACGAGGGTTACTCTGAAATTTTTAGATACGCACAGACGAGAACTTACAAAATAAAAATAACGGTTTAATTTTAAAATACAAAGTATTTTAACACAGAAGACGATTTCTTACTGACTTACTTCAACTTGTTTAGCGTAGAATAAATTTTAAACAGAAGAGAAAATGGATTTGTCGCGAGGACATTTTTGCGCTATGATTTTCTACGATTTTAAAGCAGGATTAAAACAAGAAGAATACGTTCAATGGTTGCAATTAGCATTTGATGATGAATCTCCAGCTTGTGTTACTATATTCAGATGGTTTAAAGAATTTAGAAGAGGTCGCAGTTTTCTTCAGGATGAAGAACACACAGGAAGGCTACCGTCGGCAGTAATCCCGGATAATGTGTCTGCCATACGAGAAATGTTAATGGATGATAATCGCTGTACCTACCAAATGATACAGAAGGAACTTAACATTCTGCAGCCATACACAAAATCATTCATGAAGAATTACATTTGAAAAAGTAGATTATGGGGAACCTAACGGCAAACTAACTGAGCACCGAAAAGAGGAGCGTGTCAGAATCAGTAAAGAAACTCTTAAATTGCTAAATGATGATGACCATCGCATCATTTCTAAAATTATAAGAGGTGATGAAATGTACATACCGTTTTTTGACGTTCCAACACGTCAAGAAAGCAAAGTATGGGTTTTTGAAGATGATCCCACGCCGACAATGGTGAAAAAACAACACGCTCTGAAAAAAGTGATGTTTGCCATTTTCTTCAGAATTACGGGATTGGTGAAAGCCATCACGTTGGAAGGACAGAAGACAGTAACAACAAACTGGTATACCAATAAATATCTTCCAGAAATTCTACAAGAACTGAATGTTAGGGGACTAATGCTTCACAATGACAATGCATCTTCACATACAGCCGAATCAGCAATTGAGTTTCTTAAACAAAAACAAATTAAAGTGATCGAACATCCACCGTACTCATCTGATCTAGCTATGTGCGACTATGCGCGAGTTTAATCTAAAATAGGACTTATGTGGACGTCGTTTTCATTGAGAAGAAGAAATTGATGTGGCTATAAATGCATTTTTTCATCTATTCCAAGAAATGAATGGCTTGAGGAATTTAATCTGTGGAAAATTCGTATACAAAAGTGCATTGATGCTGGAGAAGACTTTGAACACACCTAAAATTTTGTAAGTATAACTTTAAAAACCTAGTTGTATCTCAAAAATTTCAGAGTGACCCTCGTATATATATATATATATATATATATATATATATATATATATATAATGAAAAATATAATAACTTACTATTACAACCAATTTTGCTCGATAATTATTTCATTGCAAATATTAAGCGAAAATATGTTCTATTTTAAAATCATTATGGAATCTTTAAATTAATATTCAAGTAGGGGAATTTTATAATATCATAACTTTTATGTAATTGTCTTTCGATTCCATTCATTCAAGGCATTGATTCCTTCAGAGAATACTCATTTTTCAATGCTCTAGAAATCTCCATTTCCGTTTTTTAGTAGGCGAAATATTTTTCTTCTAGAGAGATCTTTCAGCTTTTGCATTACTTTTTAATGCGCAGAGAAGGCAGTTGTTCAGTTCTGTTTATAGATGATTTTTCACTCTTGTGAAAAAATATCCAGTAGTATTCAGTTCCCGTCTCAGTGACGTTGTCCACAAGAGGCTTGTAATTAATACGTCTCATACAGCTGTATTTGCATATCCATGTTCTCTTTACAATTTCCAGCTGCATTTTCATATTCTTGCTTGAATAGTGAAAAGCCTCTACTTTTTTTTTATAAAAGGTATGTACATTATTCACACTCTGCTTTCTTCCAAACTAAACTTGTTATTCATTACCAAAGATTAGAAAAATATTTTCATTAATTTCAGAGGAAGTATAAGAGGAAGAATCCTTTACAAAACATATTCAGCTGATTAACCTTAAAGAAAAGCCTTTTTTAGCACATGCGTGTAAGAAATAATAGATTAAGCGTAAATTTTATGTAAAAATAAATATACTTTTAATTTGCGGGAAAAATTTGACAATATTAAGGAATGAAATCATTTGCGTATATTAGAAAGTGCACATAAGCATTGTTGAGAAATGCATTAATATTTTATATGCTCTCTCTCATGGTTAATCAAATTTAATATTTACATATATGGTTTGACCTAAAATTTTGAGTTTTGTGCTACATATATAGTGTGTGTGTGTGTGTGTGTGTGTGTGTGTGTGTGTGTGTGTGTGTGTGTGTGTGTGTGTGTGTGTGTGTGTGTGTGTGTGTGTGTGTGTGTGTGTGTGTGTGTGTGTGTGTGTGTGTGTGTGTGTGTGTGTGTGTGTGTGTGTGTGTGAGAGAGAGAGAGAGAGAGAGAGAGAGAGAGAGAGAGAGAGAGAGAGAGAGAGAGAGAGAGAGAAATTTTAATTCATTATTATTAATATTTTTACTCTATTTTTAAATGGTTGATAGGTTTTATTTTTTGTACAATGAAAGCCTTTTTAAATTTGTAAAATTTTATATTGTATACGAAAATTCTTGTTTTCTAATTTCCTTGCCTTTATTTTATTTACTGTCAAATTTTCATTTAAACTTTTTCCTTAAAAAGAAAACATGTGGCTCACTATAGAAAAACTTTGAAACTGTGTTTAAAAATTCTTTAAAATAGTATAAAATTTTTATTGTGGCTAGATAGTAAAAAATGCTTAAATTATAAAGTCAATTATAATTTTTTGTGCAGTCGAGATTTGATTATTTATTTTTACTTTTATTTAATATTTCTGTTCACTGAAAATATACTCATAGTTTAATTCTTGCAGAGTAGTTATTTCCTCATCATTGGAAATATATGGTCGTATATACTGAAGAAATATTTTATATAATAATATTTTATTATTAAATATTATATTTTAATTTAAAAAATATTTCATATTATAAAATTTAAGCAAATAATAAAATTTCAATTATTATAAGTTTGGGTAATTTAAAAATTCCTGTTAACAGTTTAATGTAATAATAAATATAGGTTAAAATAAGAGTATTTTAGAGATAAATTTCTCTTAAAAATAATCATTAAATAATTATATATAAGTATTATGCTTAATATAATATTATTGTCATTATAAATTTTTATATTGGTTATTATTCTTTAAATTATTTATACTTGCTTTCAACAATTTATTGAATTTTCATTTCCATTTTCATTTCATAAAAATTTTTTAAATTATACCTACAATGAATATGATATAAGGAAAATTAAAAATTTATGAAAAGCTCCGTTTCTTGATAGTTGAAAATATTCTTCATAAAATTTTTCTTTTTGCCTTCAATATATATATATATATATATATATATATATATATATATATATATATATATATATATATATATATATATATATATAGAGCAACATGTTTCTTCAGTTGTAAATGATCTTAACCTAGACATGCTATACTTCTACATTTGCAGGGTGAAGACAATCCAGTGCAAAAAAAAAATTATATTAAGCAATCGTAAATAAAAATAAGTCAAAAGAATCTAGATTTATATTTGTGGATGGAGTAGTATGCTGCATAATATCTACATTTTTAAAATTCAAATTTTTTATCTATTAGACTTCAGCATGCAGAATTTAAAAAAATGAAACACTTTGTATTAATAAAATGTTTTTAACATTTATTTCCGAATGTGTGTTAAATAATGTATTTTATTTTTATTTATATTATATAGTAAGATTTATCGAAAATAGTTGTGTTGTAGAAGAGTGTACATAATTACCACAACCGATATTATTGTTTTCATTGTTGAGATAGCCTTACTTTTTCGAAAGTAGTTTTAATTTTTGAACGGATGTTAAAATTAAGAATTTTAAGTTTAATTCTTTTATAATTCTTAATTTAGTTTTCTGTCGTTTGGTTAATTCTTATCTGTAATTCTTTATAATTTTACTTTTTATCTGGTCTTCAACTCCATTTGTTTATTTAATTCCAATCAGTAATTTAATTTAATTACTTCTTGTCAAAGGTGTAAAATGAATGAACAATTGCATTCTAAGTATAAATGATTTTAACACTCATTACTATTGAAATGGTCTGTCCTAAATTTCTTCTAATATATTTTCAGCACTTCAGAGAAAATTCTATCCATATTAAATGAGAATTTTTACTGTCCGTCTCACACATAGTTCTAATTAGCCTTTTTGAAATCTCTGTCATTTACTACTCTGGCCTGTTGTTCAATTTGCCCTATTTCATACAATTTGACAAAAAGAAAAATTAACAATGCAAAATAAAATATAAGAATACAAGTAAATCAAGAAAATAACTATAAATATCGAGCAAATATGAGCAATTTAAAAGGAACCGTAAAATATTGGGAAACCTAAAATGTGAGAAGTGAGGAAATTCAAGGAAGCAGATTGTATTGGCAAAGATTTTTTTTTTTTTGCCGTCAGACATCACAGTATTAATAATTCTTTATTGAAGAAAAAGATTGAATTCTATTTGTTACTTTTTACCTGTATTTGAATATTTTCATCTGCCTACAACTGAACATATTGAGAGAGTTTCTTCCTGCAATAAATTAATAAGTTTTCTTCTTACCGGAGATTTTTTAATTTCAGTTATGCAATAAATTATTAACCTATGAATGAATTTGCTTAAAAGCATCTTCCGTTGACATTTGTTGAATGGATTATGTTCCCATTTACTGTTCCAAAACTTCTAATATGTATTTTATTATATTACACGTATATGTAAACATTAAATGAGTTATCTATGGAAATATTATAAGCAGATGTGCCATGGATCCTAAATATTCTCGAAAGCGAATTTAAAAGCCCAGATATCAGTCTCATTTGCCAAATTTCACTGATATAAATAAGAAACAATGATTCGATATTAAAGCTATTACTTAACAAAATTAAATGTTTAAAAGAAACCGAATATTTCATAAAGTTCTGCAATAAATGGCTAATATTTTTTTAGCAAAACATAATTGCTTTATAATAGCTATAGGTGAATAATGTGAAACTTGCATTTTAGCTATTTTTATAGATGTTATTTTAGCTTAAAAACATTATCTGAGGGGGGGGGGGTGTTTCGGGTAATTTTAGTTCTTAAATATTTAATTTCTTTATTTGTCTCAGATATATCGAAATTAGGATGAATGTCAAGGAAAGAAATATTGTTAAAAAATATACATTCATGTGTAGAAGTTACAAATATTTTTTTTCATAGAATGTCCGTAATGGTGACATGTGTCGGTAATCATCTGTAATAATTACATTGTATCTCAAAGAAAACTAATATTTAAAAAATGTTGATCCATAGAAATGATTCAAAAAATGTTGATCCATAGAAATGCATCAATTGTTGTATCGCCACGAGAAAAAAGTTTTTTCTGTACAGCGAATTTATAAATTAGTTACGAAGTTCATCAAAAAAAAGACAGATGATCTACAGAGAGTGAATTTTGTGTTCAGACTAAATCAGTTGATTACTCTAGTTATCCTTTTGAGATCATAATAGTTACTGAGGCATTATTAGATATTTAATGTGTTTATGCTGTTAATTTTTTTTCTATTTCAATTTTTTAGTCACTAGCGCCTTCTGTTAAAGTGTTTCTAACTAAATTTGGAAATAAATAAAATTCCCTTTTTTTCCTAAGTAAAATCTAGAATATGACACTTTTCAATTTTCTCTGGGTTTTTTAAACATAGCATATTTTATTCATAAAACTAGACAAAGCAACTCGGCACGACAAATAAAATAAATTTATCATTACAAAGTAACTATTTGAGTAATGTGTTTATGTCTATATTAAAGTCGATTATGTTTATTTAAGTTAATGAGTAATTTTAATTTTATACTCAGTTGAAGATATGATATTTTGATGCTATTACACGAAGAACTCATTATTATAACCTAAATTTTTTTAGCACTTCAAATTAGAATTACCTCTATAAAATTTTTTCTTATATCAGTAAATCAATACATTTTTTTAAAAAAAAAAAAAAAAAAAAAAAAAGGAAACCGTGCGTATTTGATGATTTTGCACCAACAAATATCTGAAAAGTTCTTAGTGCCAAACTATCAATTGATTATCAAAATTTATAGACAATGGTTTTGCTATTTGTATTGCTACGTGATACTAGTGCTGCGTGAAACCACATAATAAACACGGTGGTGATTGAAACAAATCATATAACCAATAATGTGAATGCTTTCGATCAAGATTTTTGCAATCCATTATCTGGTGCCTGGTTCAAAACTCAAATAATCTAAAAATACGTTTTCTCATATTCATTACAAAACAAAACAGTACAACACATACATAAAATTAGACTGAAAATTACAGGAGCAATCGAGAAGTGCTCCTTCGAGAGGGTAATACAAAGACGAGTGAGTAAGACTATTTACAAATTCGAAATGTGTCATCAGTGGCTCCGCCTTCCAGAAAATAGTTCTTAACATCCAGTCCCCCCCTTCCCATGGACTATGGAAGGGTTCGTCAAAATTTCAATCCAAAATGCTAATAAATATAATTAAATCAGTTTGATTCAAAAATAATTATTAAAATTATTAAATTTCAAATGATAAAAATATTTAGTAATCTTAATTCTAGTTAATATAAAACACATATTTGACTATATAAGAATTTTACAACATTCAAGCTTCAGATCAAAATACAATCTTAAATTCAACTATTCTTAAGAAGTAAAATTTTTAAATTATGTAGAGTGAGAGAGTTCAAATAAATATTTAATTCTGAATTTCCAAATTATACAATTGTACAGGGCGTTTAATCACTGATGATTCAGTTTTCACTTTGCAGGCTCTCACCTTGCCAACTCTGCCAGGAAATAATTCTATTATTTTTCCAAGTTTCCAAACATTTCTAGGCAAATGATCATTTTTAATCAAAATAATATCGTTGATCTTAAACTGGGTGACGTTACCTTTAACTAAATTGTAATTAACTGATCGTAAATTTAGTAAATATTCATTTTTCAAACGAGACCAAAAATGTCTCATTTAATTTTTCTCTATAATTGAAAGCCCTAATTAAATTCATCCCAGAAGAGAGGTTTGAATCAATTTGAAGTCTTACAGAAGGCAAAGATGTTACTCTTTTCCCTAAAGGAAAATGAGCCGTTGTTAAAGCACTTGGTTCATCTACATCAGTTCCAGCAAAATCAACTCCGATGATTGCAAATGGGTGCGATTGCTTTACTTGTTCAGCTGGCAATGGAGCTAAAACTTGATTTCCAGGAGAGGAATTGGATCTTCTGCAGATAACACATTTCCGAAGTAGCGATTTTATTGTTTCTCAAGCCTTTAAAATCCAGTATTTTCCTCTGAGTTGCACTAACGTGTGAGACACACTTGAATGGAACTTTTATGGGACTTCCAAATTAACAATTCTGTTAATTTAGACTTAGCAGGTAGTATAACTGGATGTTTTTTATCATTTGTTAAATCAGTTCTGCCTAAGCGACTTGTGATACGCAAAATACCATCTTGATCAAGGAAAGGATTTAAGCAGAGAAGAGTTTTGAGTCTTTCAGAAGAGGTTTCCCTGCAATTAAACAGTTTATTTCTTCATAGAAAACTTCTCTTTGAACAGATTTCAACCAAAACTGCTCCGCTTTGTCGAGTTCATCTGATGTAATATGACCCTTTTGTGGAAGTTTGGTTTTCAGCACGTTCACGAAACGTAGTATCCAAGCACTTACTCTTAATAGTTTTCTCAAGCTGCTATATCTATCCAGATCCATAATTTTGGCACAAACAATTTTTGAGGTAACAACAAGTTTTTGTCAGTCGTATTCCACCTCTTCACCATCAATGCTGATTTCTCGCTTTTGTGTATATGGCCATGTATCTTCCGAGCTGATTAACCATTCAGGGCCATGCCACCATTTCCTTGAAGATATCAAGTATTTGCAAGCATTTCCTTTAGTCAATAGGTGTGCTGGGTTGTTCTTCCCAACACAATGTCTCCATCACTTGGATCTGTAATTTCTTGAATTTCTATAGCCCTATTGGCCACGAACTGCTTCCACTTTGTCGTAGGTCCTTTTATCCAATGGAGTACAATCGTAGAACAAATATATCTTATCGAGATTTTCAAACATTTCTTTAAGATTTTTGACTAATCTTGCAGCTATGATAGATCTCATTAACTCCAGCCGAGGCAATATTAACTTCTTAAGGGGTGCTACTCGTGTTTTATAAATAACAAAACTCGTGTCAAAAGTACTTTCTGAATTTTTGTACCTGAAGTATGCTACAACTCCAACAGATTTAAGCAAAGCATCAGAAAATACGTGTAGTTGTACACTTTCTTAATTCACAAATGTTAAATCGTTAAAATAATATCGAGGAATATTTAAATTCTGATGTTCATTAATTTCATTGCACCGCATTAACCAATTTTCTTTTAATTCACCGTAAATCTCATCGCCCCAGTCAATACCTAATTGCCATAGTTCTTGTAAAATACACTTTAATCGAATTAAAATTGGAGAAACAAATCCTGAAGGATCAAATATTTTCGCAACAGTACAGAGAACATTCCTTTTAGGGCATTTAGCATTTAAATTTGACAACAAAAATGTTAAATCAAGTTCGAGAACATCATCTTCATTATTCCATTTCCTAGACCTAAGACCTTCAAATTTGAATCAGGATTTTCATTAATTTCAGTCGATGAATTAGAATTTTTCATAACATTTTAAGTTCTTTCGAATTTGTGTCAAATTTTCTCATTGTTATATTTGCATCGTTCAAAATAGAAACAGAATCAGTAGATAATTTGAAAGCCTCTTCTACCTTAGAGCTTCCAAAAAACAGATCGTGTACGTATAAGTTATTATTCAACATTTCATATGCACAAGAGGAAAAGTACTTTTGAAATTCACGGTTAGTATCAGACTTCCATAAGAGAGGAGCCTCATATCTTCCTTTGTCAAACCGCAACTTATTTTCAAAATCAGTAAGATGATCCGAGTTCACCTTATGCCCTCCCTCATGAGTACTTAAAAAAGACTCAATATTCCATAAACATGTCAAATCATTTGCAACCAAATCATTTGCAATCATTGCAAGTGCAAAAAACACTCAAACAGGAAGTCACACCCTTAAAACGATCATCTGGCATCTGGGCCACTAAAAATCTCTGAACATCATTGGCTGAAGGAATAATAAGTGCTTGCCTAATTTTATTAATTCTCCTTTTAAAGTAGGAAATGATCCTAACAATATTTGATTTGGCTTATTTTCATTCCATGAATCAGACATTTTATATCCGCACGAAATTAAACTTTCAATTAATTAATTGGGGATCAATTTCTGAATACAATTGAGTAGCTCATATTTCGTCCGTAATTAAAGTTTCAATGTTTACACTTAAGTGTGAGAAAAACTTACTACGCAATGTGATATTTACACATTCATATTCCTTTTCAGATGGATTTCGATTTGAAAATGTGTAAATAAAAAGAGTTTTCTTATACTTTTCACGTTTAATGTTTCAGCTAAATTCCTTCGAATAAAATGATTTTTGAGAAGCAGAATCATAGAGTATTCTTGCCCCATTAATTTTTTAGATCTGTTTCCAATTTGAACTTGATCGGTTTGTAATAAAGTAGAATAGCTATTTAACGAGTTATTATGTTTGAAAACAGAAGTCATTACAGGTTGATTATCTGAAATTTCAACAGTTTCAGTTTTATCAGGCGGCGGAATTTGAACTGAATTTTTAATTGTCTTGGAGCAAAATAATATATTATGTTGAAAACTTTACATGTTTCACAAGGTTTAATTTTAACTTTACATTGATTTAATAAATGGTTTTTATTTAAACATCTGTAACAACGTCCTTCCCTTTTTAATTTAAAACGTTTTTGTTCATCGGTAAAATTTCTGTATTTTAATCCTGCACGTGAGGTCGAGTTACAAAATATACAAGAATTTTTAATAACTGTATTAAGAGCGGCTGCAGTTGGAATATTTTTTTATATTTTTAGTATATCTTCGTTTTTTAATCTAGAAGTTTCATGAGCTTTTAAAGAAATTCCTGAAATTCCATTAGCTGCTTCCAGAGATTCAATTTCAAATTTTATGAATTTCATTAATTCGCTTATATCGACCTATTTACCATGATCTCTTTTATGATTATATTTTAATACTAGGTTATAAGGTAATTGTTTTAATAAAATCGGAATTAATAAATGGCCGAAATTATCGGATGCCACACCCAATGACTCTAAATTTCTTATGCTAATTTCACTTTCATCATACAAATGCCTCAGCCCTTGAATATTAGAACAAGATTTAACTGGCTCAATTTCTACGAGTTTGTTTATAAAACAACTAATTAAATGTTCCGATTTTCCATACCTATCTTTTAACTAAGTTAAACACGATTTGTAATTTTCTTCCGTTAAGGCAAATCCTGCAACAAAGTTTTTAAATAAATAAATTTATCAATATTATTTAATGATTCATTTGAATCAATAGCACTACAAAAACTATTAAAAAAATTCGAAAAATGTAGTAGAATCACCATTAAAGGTTGGAATGCTAAGTTTAGGCAAATTAATAGAAATCGAAATATGTTTACAACAGTTACAACTTGAAACATTAACATTATTATTTGAAACTGATTTCTTAATTTTAAATTTGGTTAGTTTAACTCTAATTTTAGAGTCACTTATGTTTTCATCATACTCCATGGAACTTTTGATTTCTGTTTCAAAGACAGCAGTATCTGTGATTAATTCTTCATTTTTTTCATTAAAACTTTTTGGCTCAAGTTGTTTTTCTTCCAATTCTAATTAATGCTTTGAAATTTGCTTATGATGCATTTTATCTTCAAAATCAAGATTTTGTATAAATATATCAATTTTCGTTAGTAACTTAGTACAAGTTGTTCTAGCAATTTTTCTTTTTAATTTATCAATGGTTTCCATTTCAAATAATATAAATGTACAATACCTTTAAAGCTGGAATTTACTGTTCTGCCGTTATTCAGAATTCGAGAAAGGTTCGTGATTATAATCCAACGTTAACCTCAAAGTTCCCGGGTTTCGGCACCAAAATGAAACAAATCGTATAACCAATAATGAGAATGCTTTCGATCCAGATAACTAAATAGATAGTTTCAAAACTGAAATAATCTAGAAATACGTTTTCTCTCATATTTTTTACAAAACAGCACAACACATATAAACATAAAATTAGACTGAAAATTACAGGAGCAATCGAGATGTGCTCCTTCGAGAGGGTAAATACAAAGACGAGTGAGTAACACTATTTACGGATTCGAAAGGCGGCACCAGTGGCTCCTCCTTCAAGAAAACAGTTCTCTTAACAGTGATTCTCTAATTTTCCATTATTGTGACTCCTCACATTAAAGCATGCAATAGCAGCAATACTTGCTGCTTTTACGTATTTTGATGATTGTGAGCATGATTTCTAGTTTTATCAGTTTCTTTTTACGTAATGAATTCTTAACTTAGTATGCCTACGCATTTACTTTTGAGGGCTTCCTCTACAGGGTACAGGGAAGCATGCTGGTGTAGCAACAGCAGCATTTACTTTTGAGCTTCTGTAAACTGAAAATAAAATTTTCATAATTAAGGATAATTAAAAGATAAAACTTCAACAGTAAGCAATGTTTGTGTTAAATCCAAACTTTTATTCGATTAAAATTCAGATAGACCCTGAAAGTACCAGTTTCCCATCAAATTCTACTGATTATCATAAACTTACAAATACGAGATCATCTTATTTATTCTTGTATTTCATTCCTTAGAGAATGACACAGCCATTTTACTTTATAATTAAGTATTTTATAATAATTGTATTTCATTTAATCATTTGGTTGATTATGTTTTGTTATGTGTATTTAAAGAGTTATATCACGATAGTCTTATTTATGTGTGTGATTATATATTGTATCTTAATTTTAGAGAAATAACATAATAAGTTTATTCTTAGTGGACATGGATCTTATTATTAGAGGATCAGCTTATTTGTATTTACATTTTATCTTTTGAAGAGTTGTCTAATCCCTTTACTGATATCGTATCTTTAGAGAAGTAGTTTAATCCCCTTATATATTTGTGTTCATAGCTTATTTTTAGAGGAGTATCATAATCAGATTTTTTTTTTTTTTTGCTTACATCTTAACTTTAGAGGTGTTGTCCAATCATTCTTTTGTGTGTTTCTATCTCAGCTTATTTCAAGAAAAATAACATAATCATCTTATTAGTGAATATACCTTTTCGTATTATAACAAAACTGTCATAAAATTTTATTATTTAATTCATTAGAGGAGAATAGCTAACTGAATAAAATTATTAAACTTTTTAAAGACTAACTTTTCTAATCCTCTTCCTTTCTGTCCTGACTTCTAAAATTTCTAATAATAGGTAAATTTTTCAATGTACAGTAATTTTAGAATTGTTCTTGATATTTTTCCTTGATCTTAATAGGAATATCCTTCAATTTAAAAAAGCAAAAGAAAAGCATTTCAACCATTTTAAATAAAATAAATTAATAAGCACAAAGTAATTATTTTACAATATTAAATGCATATAAAAAATTTTTAAGTATAGAAATAAATGTGTTATTTTAGTATTGCACTCAATTGATGATGTATCATTTATTTCTAAATAGATTCCTAAATTATTTATTCATTGTTAAAATTTTAAAATTGACTGTCGAACCAAATTATAGTTATGTGTGATACCTCTATGGCCTTATGGATACAAGTAAACTAAACATAAACGTATATGATTATTAAAGCGTTTATTTTATCTTTGAAATACATAACTTTTATTTTATTGCTTTCAAAATATTATTCACCAAAATGTTTTCTTAATGAATGCTTTCGATTCTGCGAACTGTTAGTTGCTTCTTAACAATTTCGCCTTACATTTATTCCCGGGAAAACAGCTTCATTTTTCACGAACTATTTTCCTCTTGATTTTATTAAGAAAACAAAATATCCAGTGAATATCCAGTGAATAAAATCCATAAATATAATGAATAATAATAATAATAAAGCATATTATTATAATAATAAGCATATATATATAATATGATTGTAAATAAGCATATATATATATATAATTGTAAATAAGCATATAATATAATTGCTTATTATAGTAAGCATATAATATAATATTGTAATAATAAATCATATAATAATAATAATAAGCATATAATATAATTGTAAATAATAATAATAATAAAGCACAAAAAAATAAGCTGAAATTTATATTTTACTTTTATAATAATAGAGTAAATTTAAATATTCCATTAAAGAAAAATTATTTTTGCTGAAAATTCCAGCTTTATAATCAGAAATTGATGCATACAAAATTATAAGATAAAAATATTATATATTACATTTTCTACTATGAAGTAACTATAATATCATTGATATCAATAAAACAATACATTTTGCATAATTGTTTTTTTGTGACAAAGATCAAGATTAAAATACTAACTAAATTCATAAAATACTGTCTCAAAAGAAGTGAAACTTTACGATTATTTGAATATTTAATTCTCATAAGTACAACTGAACAATAAACCATTTGTAATGGCGTATTTATTAACTTTTGTTGTATGCCTTGAATATACTCAAGGCAATAAACTGTTCTTCAAAGATAAATACAATTATATTAACGATTTTATAGCTCTTATAATCGATATAAAATCGTGAAACTCTTCATTAAAAAAAAATATGGTTATACATATTTTTTAATACTCTAATAGTAAAACAAAATTTTAATATGGTTTCCTTATATTTAAGTCAAATTAAGTGTATTGGTGCGAAGTATTTTTGTAAGTAAGTACAATTGGAAAAACTAACACGTATGGTCACCTTACATGGAAACCAGACGACTCAATGATTTTCTATCATTAAAGTTTTCGATTAAATGATCGAATCCATTATTTGAACTCTGATACACTTAACGGGTCCACTCATCAAAATCACGTGCAGAAGAGATGAAGGCCAATGGTGACAATCGTCGTGGGAAAATTAGGCGTGGTCGCTTAGGCAGTTACCTTCATAGATCAGTTCGACGGTCATCGACATTGGACTGTCGAACAAGACGAGTAACAAAGGGAATGCAATTTCACAGTCACTAAATTTGACCTTTTTTATTCGGCCGTCAGTTTCCTTATAGCAGGAAAACAATTGGAGGAAACTGTGTAATGTCACTAAACATTCTCTTGTATCACCTGGAAGTAAACGCTTTCTTAGCTTATTCTCATCCATTCACAACTATTATCTTTGAATGCTATTTTATTGTTCTGCCACTAGCATTTCAATTTTTACATTCATTTTTGTGTTTATAATATTAAAACTCAATTAGTACTTATCTGCGTTTGCAGTGATCCTATACATTCCTTTCTATTTCTCTTTCAGAGAGTCGTAAAGACAATGTTTATTTCACATTTTTTTTTTTTTTTTTTTTTTACAAAATCATCGATGGACATTAGTTTATTGTTTCATTATAGTTATGGATTTTTATTTGTTTCAATAATTTTATGTTTGTTGTTCAGTGAAAGAGAAGGTATCACGTGTAATAAAAAAGCTAATAATATCTACATCCTTGTTTCATTATCTGTGAATGATTTGAAATTTTAAGCATTTATTCCCAATTCTTCGGGTGGTTCTAACTTTGTGCAACTGACTACATCAAATGCCATGCTTGACTGGATAACTTTTCTGCTGAATATTGACATTAAAATCAAATTTTTGTTATTTAACGTTTCAGAGTCCTAAGAATGTATGGACTCCAAAGATAATCTACTTGAACAAATGACATTTTTTATCTGATGTTGCTGCAATTAACACGTCATATCTTATACTACATCCATTTACAATCATTTTTTTTAAAGAACATTTTTTGTATTTTTCATTTTTCTGTATTTGAGTAATATTTGCTGTTTACGATACATTTTTAAAATGGAAATACCTTTCATTCTATTGTAAAGACTAGTTTAGGTTTATGCTGTGCCACTTTTTTACTTCATGTTTAAGGGGAGCGAGTGTCTAAGTAAATCCATGATTTCCTGGCCTTTCGTTGGATGTCTTTATTTTCCCAACAAAAATATCAAAATAAGGTTAAGTTTATTTGTCTTATGAATTCTGAAAAATATTAAGAGTCCTCAATGATGAGATGATGATAAAAAGAATTTATTTTGCGAACTTATTCAAAACCATTGATATTTTCTGAGTGTCAGTTAGCTGCTAAATAATCAGCCCTCTGTCTTCAGTTTCTAGGTTTGATTGTCAATTGGATCGAGAAAATTTGAAGTGGTTCGAAATTCTCTTTAAACCGTAGATTTTGAAATCGTAAGCAAAAACAAACGTAAAGTGACCAAACAACCATCCCTATGTTTATACCTTTTCTCTTGTTTTAATCATTGATTCATATGACTTGGGAAATATTAATTTATGCCAAGTTTGATGATGTAAGATATCAGTTATTAAAAAAAATTCTCTACTTATTTTATCGTTTATCTTTTATTTAATTGGTGAAAACATATGCATATTAAACAAGGTAATACTATATAAGATGCTTATGAGAGATAAATTGAAGATTTAAATTTTTTTATTTTACCGGTGATTAGCATCACAGATTAAAAGAAACCTGTTTTATTCTGATATAGTAAGTATGCTTATGTAAACTCAGAATGTTTGTTACACCGATTGTCATACTTAGTTTCTTTACATGCTGATAATTTAATCCATTTTATTCACTTTTCACTAATCAAAGGATTATTAATATTATTTTCGTAAAGGCGTCTTTTATTTAGAACAAGATCTCTTTCTTTATATCAGCTCTTATATACAAAAAATAAGAAATTTATACATATTTCTTATAGGAATATGTAACTTTTACTATAAATTTAACAATTTTATTTAGAAAATCAATAAAGATAATGATGCTTTTTCAAAGCGTTTTGTTGCATAAAATTCTTAGGCATTGAAGACATTTCATTTAAGGATGGAAATATACAAAAAAAAAAAAAAAAAAAAAAAAAGAAAGAAAAGAAAAGACATTTTTTGTTATGTGTAACATTGTTCTATCAGTTCTTGTAAATCATTATTTTGGTTAAATAATTTTATTTTGTTCATCTAATTTCTGATATGTGTATCAAAAATTAAATAATTCAATGCACAAAACAAGTGTAGTACCAGCAATAAAAATGAATTCTGAAAAACTGTGATTGTTATGTCAATCACAAGTATGAAAAAAAGTAATTACTGTTTGAAAAATAAATATAAATCACAATACCTGCAGAGAGAGAAATCTAACTTTTTCTTGCACTGACAACAAAAGCTTTTTTAATCCGAATTCGCTAATATGTGAAATGGGTAACTTTTAAATTGCTTAGCCAAAATTAATTTTTATACATTTTTAACATGTTCTGAGCGCACCCATGATGGTTTCTGTCTGCATAAATATTTATTTATGCAGAAAATGTTACGACGAGGAAGGGGAGCCGTGCATCATCAGTTTCTGTTATTTCTTCCTTCTTAGAGAGAATTCAATTTTTTTTTTTTTTTCATAACTCAGAATTAAAGATGAATACTTAGTAGTGCTTTCTTTTTTATTCTCAAGTATTTTTTATCATTTAATAAATTAAGAATATAAATACATACTCATATGGCTTATATTATTTTGTATTCAGTTTTCACACACACACAGGCACTCTTATGATTGCAGAAATATATTAATACAGAGAGATTTAATTCCCTGTTTTGTTGATATCGGTTACATCGTGTTTCAGAATTACGATTTTGATAAGTATGTGTGTTTCAAAAACAATATATTTTTTACATTTCTTTTATGTGTTTGTAATAATGATTGTACTATTTCACAACCAATTAAACAATGGGAAACAGCGAGAATTTAGCATATATATATATATATATTTATATATAGTATAAGAGAGATACTCTAATACGTTACACATTTAAAGCATCTCATATTATATAATCTTAAATAAATAATAATTTTTATTTAATTTATTAAAAGTTTTTAACTATATCAAATAACAATGCAAAATATATTCTAATATTATTTTTAAAGATTAATATTAGTAATTTTGATTTAAATTCATCATTAATTATAAGTGCTATTTGACGATCTGTACTAGATAACATATAAATAGAACAAGATTAAGATATTAATATGTGTAATATAACTTATATATTAATATAGTGTATATGGATATTTTAACACAGAATGAATCTATTAACTTATAAAAAAACGGCAACCCTATATTTTTCATCGAATGGACAGAGAGCAGCTCCATCATACTCTCTTAAGAACTGTGTTGCTCGTGGTTTTCAGAGATCCCTCTTTTTATTTTCTTTTTATTGACTCTCCCTCCCACGCACTTCACTGAAATAAATTTTAAAATTTTATGGTAGTATGTAAATCCAAATTTTTTTTTAATATTAATTACTAAAATATGATTTCTATTCTATTTACTATATTGTAGATTAAAAATTTAAATCAATTATTAATGCCATTTATTTAATTTTGAAATAGCACATTATTGAGCAATTTTTCACACTTATACAATTAAAATTGATAAAATATTTGAAGGGTGCTACTTAATCTTATTTGTAATGTTTAGCTTCTATATTTTCAAGTACATCAAACTGTTTAATATCTATAATTCTTACTATAACGGCTTTAGATGTCACAAAATATAATTTAAGAATTTATTAAGAAATGAATTTAAAATCAAAAATAATGGTCGTCAGAGAAAAGTAATTCTGTATTCATAGAGAGAGAAAGTGCCATAAGCAGACTTCCCTATATAGAAGAACATTATATAGGCAAAAATACGGATTTTCTTCTCTTAATGTAAAATGCTTTTATACAATAAATCTGCTTGAAGTGTTTAAACTCATAATTCTTGTCTCGGTATGGATTTATAAGGATAATTTGTTCAAGAAGATGTATATTCATACTTCGATTCAAAAATAATCTTTTTCAGAAGAGTCATTGCATAGAGGATCATCAAAACATCTACATCTCTATATAGAGAAATGTATAAAAAACATTTTATTCTGTATAAATTTCATCTTTTTGAATGCATACTTTTTGAATGTGTCAGTTAGTAAGGAATACCAAGATTCAAACTTTCTAATGGAAGTTGTGGAACTTTTGGAGAGTCTTGAGCTTGGCGAGAAATGATGAGGAAAGATAATTATTGAATATATATATATATATATATATATATATATATGCCATATGAGAGGAGTACCTTGACTTTTCAGATTCAGAAAAGTCATTATATTTTCAAATAGAGAGCAGCGTCTCTAAATGGAGTGGGATTATAGAAGAACTATATTTGTAATTCACTCTCTCTCTCTCTCTCTCTCTCTCTCTCTCCCTTAATCATATAAATGCTTTTTGAGAGCTTTAATCTTTTGTCTTTGACTGAAAATATAATTTGCTTAAAGAGAAATAAGTATACATTATTAGATTCACGATACGTTAATGTTTTTGAAAATTCAAAAACATTAACATATAAAAAGTTAACTACGTCTTAAACTATGAATAACTGAGTCATAAACTACCTTGACATAAAAAAATCATTATATAGAACATATTCTAATTTCACACCTTAATACTGCGCTATTTTAAATCAACCTTTTTTAAATGTTTCTATCCACAGTCCATGATTGTGACATCTTGTAAGAATAATATATTTAACAAGAAAAGTATACTATCAGATACACAACTAATCTTTTTCAGTGAATTCTTACACTGTGTCGATGGTAAATCATGATATATTTTAGAAATATTCTGATTTATCTTTATCAATCTGAAATGCTGAATTAAATAAATCCTTTTAAATACTTAAATCTATAGGCCTTAAGTGCAGCAACTAGATTCGCTTATAGTGGTGCCTTTTCCAAAGAACCATAAACTGCGTCGCTATAGGAGCGACCGAGAGTACTGTAATTCCACTTTTTTAATCTGAAATGCTAATCTTTTTTTTTAAATGCTTCTCTCCGTAGTCCTTGACAGTTAGTGAAAGTAATTTGTTTGTTACAGGATGGGAAGTTTCACTTCTGCGCCCAAAATCTTGAATGATGACATAGCGGATAACGATTTGCTTTCACATAATATGACTTCTTGGGAGGATGTTCGAACACGTTGTCAAGAAGAACTTTCCGGCCTGCCTCCCAAAATCTCTCGTTCCTTCAAGAATATCACAAGTTCCTCCCAAAACAATTCCCACGAAACAAAGGTACGAGTCATGCAGTGGAATGTTTTGTCCCAAGGTAAGTTATTTATAACTTCCGTGTTATTATACTTAAGTAATTAGTGAAGTTTCAGAAGACTTGATGTTTTATATAAATTAAAAGAGTTCAGAATTTTAACCTTATTTGATAACGATTCAGATTTAAGACTTTTTTGATAGTGATATAAAAAGGATTTTATTAAATCAAAAGTTATACCGACTATATGCATCATATATTTTATCAACTCTGATATATGATAAAAAAATATGAAATAATAAGGATTCTTATTTATTTATCTATTAGAGTGCATCAGCAGTCGCATAAACGGAAAAATAAATTAATTTTTACTTGAAATGAAACTTGTATATTATGGGGCAGCATGTCGAATTTTGGATCTTGCACCATAAAACCCAACCAACCAACCAACAAAACTTGTATATAAAAAAAGGGTCAGATTGAATTTTTTTATAGAAATTTTACTTAAATTCATGCGTCAATAAAATGAATTCTGCTTAAGGTTTAAGAAACTCTGTTGTGACTTACGTTTATCCAACTTATGATTTTTAATCTGATGAATTTAAATTATTATTCCAAATGTGACACCCGTCATTATTAGTTTGACGTCATTATTAGTTCGAGTAGTGACTTATTTATGCATTTCAAATTCTGCTCTAACTTCTAACGGTATTAATGTGGACTCACTGTAGGTAAGTGACAGAAAACCTCTCTTTGTAGTGCAAGCTTGCGCTGTTTAAATCCATAGCAAAAAATTTAGTTTCAAAAGATTTTATTAAAATTCCGTTTTAGGGTGTGTATAATTTTTCAATGAGATTGGTTTTATTTGTTAAGCATTAGAAAATAACATTAATTTTCAATTCATGAATATTGGAAAAGGTATTCCATCATTATTTTAAAAAAAGGTTTGAGTAATAGGTAAGAGAAATCTTAGTGAAAATATCCAAGAAAATTATCGTACTTCAGTATGTATACTAATTAGAAAATCAAAAGTAAAAAACCGCCATAAATATCAGCTATTGAGCTAAGCAACATCTCATCAATCTATAAAATATTCAAAATTATATTAATTAAAACAACTAACATACAAATGAAATTCATAATGTATAAAAAACAATAATGAAAACAAAAAGTACGTAAAACAAATAAATAAAATACAAATCATCAAATCAATAATAAAATTCAGGTGAAATTGATTGGAGTTGCAATAATCGTAAAGTACACTCACTAATTCATCGATACTCAAGCCTGGCCTGTAATCAATGCTATACTTAATATGCATGCCTTCTTGGAATTTAGTTTGATTGCTGTTAGAATCTGCGGCAATGTGTTTCACAGAAAGACAATTCACATATATTCTTGTGTCATGCAGAATTAGAAAGAGGTGAATTAGAATTTTAAAATTTTTTTGCTAAATTTCCCTAAGAAAAGACTTTTATTTGTAGCTTAATCCAAAGAAAAAGACCTTCCATCTTAATTAAATGATTCTGTGGTCTTTTGTGAACGAAAAGATTTTCTTTTATTTCAAGGACAGCATTTCCATCTAAATGATACTAACTAAATTGTATATTCACTAGATTACACAATATTTTGCTAAAATAGAGCTTAATCTATTGCCTACCGTCTTGAATTTAGTGTAAATACAAGTATATAAGGGTTATGTCTCTCTTTTTTTTTATTTTTAGAAATTCCAAGGTTGTAAGAAATGTGCAGAATCGCCACTTTAAAAAAAAAAAGAAAAGAAAAAAAAATCTGTGCTAACAGTAATATATAATCAACCAATATATGCTGATGAAAAAATAACTATTTATTATCTTGATGTTACTTATTATTATGAATATTTGTAACGATTACGTTTTGTGTTTTGTCTTTTCTTTTAACAGTTAATTTTAAAAAAAAGTGATTTTTTTCTTTCAAACAGACACTCAAATGTAATTTTTTAAAAAGAAAATATCTATAAAGCATTTTCTTACCAAAAATATTTTATGTCAACCTTGTGTTCAATTATGTTTATATAGCTTTTAGGTTCAATTATCTTCACATATCTTTTCAAATGTTATGCTCTACAACATAACATCTATTTTCTTTGACCTCACATTCAGAGGCATATAAATACTTGTTATTTATTACCCCTCAACAGTAGTCGTTTCAAACAAGTTACTAGTCTCTTCAGAACAGTTCTTTTAAATCATATCTCTAATGCCTTGTCATAATTATCAGAACACCATTCCGTGCTCTGGCTTTTAATGTTAATTTTCGTTGACCTGTTATCAATCCTATATAAATGTTATCAATGGAATCTAAAAGCACCCTTAGTAAACACGCATACAAATTATTATACAGTTCTTCTGGCTTCTGTAAAATAATGTATTTTAATTGAATGTCTTTCTCATGCATACTAAATAAATTTGGCAACAAAACTGCATTAACTCATTAAAATTAAACCGGATTTATTAAAGAAGCAAACAGCTTCAATCCAACTCCCTTATTATTCATAACACCACCAATTTAGAACACATTATTATATTATTTAAAATATAATAATATATCTAATAATTTACACATACTATTAACTAATATAAATTATAATAAAATTCAAACATAATAATAGTCATTTATTCTATTCATATATTTATCCGATTTCTTAGTTTATCATATAAACACACCATATTATAAGTAAACTAATGTTACACACACACACACCTAATTTTTACTTGTAATAATACATATACGTTTGATATTGGCCAACTTTAGTTATAAGATTAGAGTTCTTGATTTCTATAAATTAAATGTGTTTGATTTCATTTTCTTATTAAACATCGTTTAGAAATTCTATCCTGAGTAAGCCTGCAGTGTTTCTTTTATTTGGACTTTAACGAATTTACAATTTATCGAAAAAAGTTTCTATTCCATTTTCAACCATTCATCTGAGTCAGGAAGAGAAACGGTATTAATAAGATCTCTTTCATAAACATAAATTTAATTTCAAGTGAAAACAAAAATAGAAAGAATCTACATATATCGCAATATTAAATGGATTTTTTAAATATAGTTGCATTTAGAAGCAAATATCATATTAAATTAGATATTTTTAATATCTCTCTTTGCAGATTATCGATAGGGATACAATCATACCTGTATCATTCTTTTAATAGCTTTTGTTTTTTGATAGCTTCTTGTTTTATAGAATTTTATGGCTCAATTTGTACACTATTCTTAAAACCGTAGTAAAAAAAATTAAATTATAATCTTGATCGATTTTAACTACTGATATACAAAAATATACTTTTGTTTGAACAAATGGAACGAATATTTCTTGAAATATATCCCAAAATGTTAATTTCAAAATGAATTTAGTTGATTTCTTTTGAACTGTTGTTTTTGAGTCGACCACTTCAGCGTCTTTCTATGACCGACCAAGTTGAATTCGGTCTAAATATGAAAAAAGTAGTGAAACTGCTAATGCTTTACTGTATAGGAACAGATTGTAGATGCATAATCGTAGTACACCAGTCTACAGAAAACAAATCACTAAGGATTAAGAAACAACAGGGAGGAAATTTTCTTTAAATTATAAAAAAAAAAATTATCTTATTTTAAAAACGATTATTAGTAAAATTACTTCTTCCTGTCTGTATTTTTTTAAATATTATTTTGACTGACTTAATTTTTTTAAGGAAATTGTCAAGTCTGTCAAAGTGTATTTTTCAAGTAAAAATAATTGTCATTTAGTTATAAAATCCAGTTAAAGGTTTGTCTTGCAATATAAAAAAGTTAAGTATTTTGATTCAACTCTTCCTGTGTATTTGCAGTTCTGTGAGCATTAATAAACTGGGGCTCGATTATAAGTGTTATTCGGAAGATTTTGTTACTGAAATCTTCCTGATATAAAAGATTTAATTTTAAGGTAAAATATTGCAAAAATCAATTCAACGGAATTCTTTCCATAAAAATGTTGGACAGAGATAGAAATTTTAGAATAAATCGATTATATTTATAGACTGGATAAATATTAAAGGAATTTTATAAAAATATTCTAAATACTTTATTGATACTTTGCTAAGATAGTAATGTGTGATTTTATTCAAGTACATTTAAAACCCTATTTTCATTTCAATTATTATGTTTCCAATGGAAAAGATAAATTCGTTTTTTTTTATATACAGCTCTTGCAATAAACAGTGATAAATTCGTTGCCTGCCCATTGGATGCACTCTCCTGGAATACAAGAAGATGGCGCCTTTTAGAAGAAATGGTAGCCTGCCGACCGGATATTCTCTGTTTCCAAGAAGTTGATCACTACCAGTTCTTCAAAAGCACTCTTGGTCCACTGGGTTTCAAGGGCGTTTTCTTCCCCAAACCTGACTCTCCTTGTTTTTACATCGCTCAAAATAATGGTCCTGATGGATGTGCCATATTCGTAAATGATTCCAAATTCGAACTTCTTGAGATGAAGAACCGTTGCTTAGAAGTTTGGGGATATCAATCGAATCAAGTTGTTGTCCTTTGTAAATTAAGGTAATGCTCGTCCTATACTTGAGCAAACTTCATTATTTATTGCATGTCAGTAAAATGCTACGTTGTTTAACTGCATTACTTTATTATAAATATGTAGTTATTGAAGAATAAGCTTGTCTTTGTTATACATCCATTCGTCAAAAATACTTGATATAACATATAAAGATGTTCATTATATCTGTTTATTTAACTTTTGCTTTTTTTCATACTTGTAGAATTAAATATTAATCTTTTGAATCAAAAACTAACCTGCCATGTTTTAAATGAACAGCAGTGGATAACTTTGGACTCATGGATTACTATATGGTAGTAAATTTAGAGAATCCAGATTCACAGTAGGCGAACCATATTTAAGCAATAATAAAATAATTTTTATTACGTTTTAATTTTGGTGTGCCGAGAAAGATTACAAAAATTTCACATCAAGATAAAAAAAACACATTAGTATACAAAAATTTTAAAAAATAAATGTAAAACTAAGACATACTAGAAAAAATAATACATGTTTAAGCTTATATAAATGTAAACATCTATTGCAAAGCTGCACAGTATGTGGCCCGCTACCTTGATTTTGCTATGCACAGAGTGAGCCTTCAAATGACTAAATTAACATCAAATATGACAGATGCACAATTTATTCATTAATGAAAAAATAACGTGTCATGTCACTGGTGTTGGCTAGCAGGTCACATCGCAGTTATTGGAAATCAGAAGGAGTTTGCTCAATTACTCTCGAATATTCGACATGCCATAACTACATATATATCTATATAAGAAGGTTGAAATCAGCACTGAAAGAGCTTGTTACTAGGTTGAAATCAGCACAAGGTTGAAATCAGCACTTGAAAGAGCTGAAAGAGCTTGTTCCAGTGTGCACCACAATTCTAAAGCCTTTTATGTAAAATACTTGGGGAAATAGAACTTCTTAGAAAAGAAAAATAATAAATGAACTTTAAGTTTATAAAGAACGTTGGAAATCAGACTCTATTTAATCACAAACAACTACAGTAAACTCTAGTATTTCATTTGCATGCAACATTATCGATTTCCAAAGAATATAGTATGAAACGACATTACACTGCGTTACACAAGACGTTCAGTAATAAACAGGGAAGTCAAGAAAAGCTATCATTCCGAATTATAAGGAAAATAAGGAAAAACTAAAGCAAAATTTTTTTTAAAAAATTCTGACGCTGATAACAAGAGTGATAATGTCGCTTCTTACAAAATGGCAATATTCGGCGACAGCACTCAAAATTGTCAAAGCAAAGAAATCTACTGATAGAGAGGGCTCATAAAAGACTGCAAAGTGGCAAAATAATGAAAATAAAATTTTGAAACATTCAAAATGGCGTATTAAGCAATTGCTAGAAGGGGGAGGTACCATATATCAGTCCAACCAACATTAGCCAGTTAGCAATTTTTATCCGAACTATACAAACCAACTTCAGTGCAGCTCAGGAAATCCTCAATCTTATTCCTCTTAATGGTACAATTAAGGGTACCGATGTTTTTGAAGCTGTAAATAAGGTGGGGTCAGCTATAATAGGAACTGAAATTTCGTTTATTGATCTTCTGAAGCAAACCAGCATAAGATCTCCTGTAATACAGTGTATTGTTGTTCTTGCATCGCCATGCTTTTCTGTATCTAGCATTGAGTTTGGCTCTAGTAGTATACTCTGTATTGTTAACCAAGAGGCCTTATGTGGAAAATCCTTCCGTCAAATGAATTTCATGAAAGTGGTTGTTAAAATAATATTATTAAAGGGAACACACACACAACCAAGATTTGATTCACAGAATGTTTCGTAACATTTTAATCGAAATAGATGCTATATATAGAGGCTTGTTATACCGGAAACTGTTTGCAGATGCGTTGTTCTACACAATGAAATTCCTTTTTTCCTTTAAAATGAAGTCAAGTCCAACACTACGGGAGTAGAAAATCAAATGATAGAGGCAAAAGTTTTTGCAGACCTAAGCATTTTTGGCAGATTTGACACCTAACCTTAACGTCTTAAATTTAAAACTAAAAGAAAAACAGCAGAATATATCCATTCATTATCTGAAATCATAAATGAATTTAAGAATGAAGCTTTTGAAATCTTCGTTAGAAAAAAGCAATCTTCATTTTTTTTCAAATTGTAAGGAGCATTTTGAAGAAATAAAGAATTTTGAGGATGCTTCATACACCGCGTTGCATAATGATAGAACCACCATGTATTTTCAGCCTAGCATACAGCAATTGGAATAAATGATTGAAATAAATATTTTATTGAAAATATACAAAATAAAAATGACAGTAAAAAAGTAAAAACATTACTCATGTTTTATATTTTCATGTAATAAAACAAAAAATACAAATTTTAGATTGCAAATGATAGAACCACTTTCAGTTAATGCTTTGTAAGAACACCCTTTTTGGTTATAAGTTCAAAAATTCGATTAGGCATGTTTTCGACTAAGCGTTTGAGTATATTTGCATCCAGATTTTCCCATTCTGTAACAATAGATTCTTTCAATTATTGAACCTTTAAATACTGCTTGCCGTTAGCGTATACGCCCCTGCTTAGAATACCCCAGACGGTTTCCATGGGGTTCATCATGTCAGGAGTACAAGCAGGCCATTCGATTATTTGCACGCTGTTGTCCAAGAACCATTCTCAAGACGAGTTTGCAACATGATTGCATTGTCCTGTTGGAATTTCCAAAATGGACCTCAAATTTCTTCTCCAAAAAGCAACAATTTTTTTCTAACAAGTTTTGATAGTCTATTGCTCTCCTTCAACCAGTAGGGAAGGCAATGTTAGTCGGCCCAGCATTGCCAAATTCAGCCCAAACTATTAACGATCCTCCCACACAATAGAAAAAATGTGTGGCTCATTTCGGAGATCCCTCCAATAGAATGCTCATCCGTCAGGACCATCTAGATTGAATTTTTTTGTCGCTGAACACTACTTGAGTCCACTGTTCTTTCCAAGCCATGTATTCTTTAGCCCATTGCAACCTTTTTCGTTTGTGAAGATCTGTAAGTCTCCGTTGCGTTTTCATTTTCGTGTACACAAGATGTTCCTTCCGCTAAGCTGTACTGAATAAAGTTGACTTATGAACTTTGATGTTGGGCTCTCGTGATAGTCTGTTTAATGTTTTACCAGCTTTTAATTTCTTTACAACTAACCTTTCTTGCCGCTTTGTTAGCTTTCGATGTCTTCCAGTGGGTTTCCTTGTCCCATATTTGGATCCAAGATGGAGAAAATTATTGACCACGCGTGTTGAACGCCCAATATGTCTTGCTATATTCCGTGAAGACAATCCTGCTTGGTCAATTGCCTTTTGTCAATTTGTCTTTTTTTCAAAATCAGGGAACGGTTGTTTCCTACCCATACTTAGTGACACCTTTTCAAATCAATAAACTATGCGTGCTCTTAATAAATGCAAGTAAGGTTATGTTTGTTTATCAAACGAAGCTTTTATATACCTGTTTGTCGAAACCAAACTGCGCATGCTTCTCTGGGATAGACTATTCCACTAAAAAGTAGGGGTGGTACTATCATTTTGCAACCTAAAATTTGTATTTTTTATTTTATTACATGAAACTACAAACATGAGTAATGTTTTTACTTTGTTATTGTCATTCTTATTTTGTATATTTTCAATAAAATTATTTATCTTAATCATTTATTCCAATTACTGTATACTGCTGAAAATACACGGTGGTTCTATCATTATGCAACGCGGTGTATTTACCTCACATAAAATTAATTGACACAATTGCAGAAGAATTCAAAAATTGATTTAATGACCTTAAAGAAACAAAACAGAGATTTCAATTTTTACTGAACCCTTTAAAATGTCAATTGAGAATGTAAGTAGAGCAGATCTTTAACTAGAATAGTGCGATTTGTAATTAGATCCTTTTTACACGGAAGAGCTAAAACTAGCTTATACTTTTCAAGTTGCTGCCGAAAGAACGATACCCTAACTTGCTAAACTTATTGCTTACACTGGACTCAATTATGAGAAGCATGTATCTTTGAGAAAGTAGCTTCTTCAATATGGAATTTATAGAGTCAAAAAATATATATGTTTCCTTTCTGATAAGCCACTTAATCTGTAACTCCGTTTGTCAATAACTAATATTAAAGTTAATATTGATAAATTAATTAGTGAAAACCAACATTCACAAATTTCACTTTTTGTATACCATACCCATTAAAACTCACTGATAAATTTGCTTTTTAAGTATTTTGTAATGCTCCTCTCCAAACCGCATTTTTTTAAAGCAGCCCTTGGGGATACTTGCAGTTGTAGAATCCTGATCTACTGTCTTATCTATTATGTATGAAGCCTTCTACTTAGAATTTGTAGCTCATGCTTTTTAACTAATTTTTTTGGTCATGACTCTCTCAGCTGTGAATAAATCACACATAAGTTTGTTTCTTTTTCCAATTTGATTTCTTCATATTTGAACTGCCTTTCTTGCTGATTCAGCGCCCATCTTAAATCACTAAATTTCGCAACTTACTACAATTTACAATTTAGTTTTATAACTTGTGCCTTTAACGTTCTTGATGCAATTGTCAATGAAAAGTTGACGAATGAAACAGATTCAAAACATGTGTTGAACATGTTACTAATAATTCATAAATGTCTAATATTGCATAAATATCTAATATTGCATGTTTTAATATTCAACTATCTAATGTAACTAACGTTTATATATTCCGGGTGAAATTATTAAGTCTAAGCATGGAAAGTGGAACTTGAAATACTTTCATGTAAATTAACAGCACTTACCCAAGCTTTATTTTCTGATAAAATGTCCTTACTAGTATCTTAATTATGAGTTTTGAATTCTTCATACAGCTGTGATAGTAAAGGTATACAGAGAACCTTGAATCAATTACCATAAAAGCATATCAATATATTTCTTGATAGAATTCACAAAATTTTGAACTTATCTATTTTGAACTTTAATTCTATTGTAAACAATTTGTGGTACAAAATACTTCAGCAAAGATGCCTTGACTTTCAAATCCATTTAAAAATAAATTGTAAATATATTATCAAATGATGCAATATATAACGTTAAACATTCATTTCTTATTAGCAAGATGGATGCTATCATCGAACAGTTTGTATAATTTAGATTAATAAAAACATAAATTTAATCGTCATTGTATATTTATTACGGTATTTTAAATACTTATAGTTGATACATTTAAAAACACACACACACATATATATATATATATATATATATATATATATATATATATATATATATATATATACATATATATATAAATATATATATATATATATATATATATATATATATATATATATATATATATATATATATATATATATATATATGTATAAATATAATAAAATTTGTATATCTATTTTTATCACATATATCTATTTTTATAAATTAAGGATAAAATGTTGAGAAAAAAGTTTATCAGACAAATTTAAAAAATTAAACATTATGATATTCAAGTCTGGAAAACTTAAATCAGAAATGTAAGTATTCTGTGAGCGAAATTTCTGAAATTTATTAAAATATTGTTCCTCAAGAAATTCAAGAGTGCATTCAGAGATTGAGCAGTTAGGAACACACAATAAGATCTCCTATTATAGAAATTCTTATAAAATTAATTATGTCAAAGTCATATTTTGTGCTGCTAAATTACTCATACACTGAATGTGCATAGTATATTATTGCGTCCTTCTTTCAATACTTACTAACGTCATAGACTTTAACTAATAAATGACTCGCGCATTTAAGTTTTTATATGTAAGCACTGAAAAAGCAATTTGCAATTAAAAGCAAATTTGCAAGTAAAAGCAAAAGCAATTTGAGTTACGATGTAAGTGTACTTTTGTATTAAGAATTTTATAATGGATTTAAATTTTGCTCATAATAATATCGTTAATAAAAGTTTACTCCATTTAAATATCTTTCAGACGAAAACTAGACAATTACATTTTATGGGTCGCCACAACTCATCTGAAAGCCCGACAAGGACCTCTTTTAGCAACCATGCGCCGAGAGCAAGGCAAGGATCTCATGGATTTCATTAAAGTGTACAGCGGAAACAATCCTGTCATCCTCACTGGGGATTTCAACGCCAATCCATCTGAACCAGTATACAAAACGATCACGAATGACGACACCTGTCCTTTAGATAGTGCTTACCGCTATCTGACAAACAAACGAACAGAACCCCCTTATACAACTTGGAAGATTCGAGAAGATGGGGAACACTGTCAGACACTCGATTACATATTTTTTAACAAGTTTTTTGAGGTTGAAAGTCTTCTACAACTGCCAACTGCAGAGGACATTGGAGAAGGTCGAGTACCTTCTTATAGATATCCCTCTGACCATTTCTCTTTGGTAGCTGATTTCAATCTGAGCCAATCTTGAGTTCCTGTTCTCTACGAGCTGCAAATGAGACAGCTAATTCTACTTTTTTGGCTAGACATTTGGCATCAATTCAAAACTTTTCATATATCTCATCCGTATCTTAGGTATTTGATAATGGATCTCGTCATGATCATTACTCAAACATGTTGCCATTTTCGTATTTTTATGAATGGATTTGAGATTTGTTTTAGTCTGTTCACTGTGTCTATATTCAAAATGATAGTAGTCTTGACTAAGAACTTATATATTCTCTTGATGAATTATATGCTTACCTTCGATTTTTATCACTATTTAATCATAGTATTTATTAATATGTGCCACCATAATTAATGTGGATTATTCATCATCGAGAAGATTTGCAGTTGTTTTTTCAGTGGTAAGTATATCTTGTAAATCTAATACTTGCGAAGCAGTATTAACTAACATATAACATAACAAATATCATCAAAATGGAGATTGATTGCAAGAATTTTCAATAAAAGTATGCAATTTAAAATGATTGTTTGTGATATATTATGTGTATGCATTGTATGATATATATATATATATATATATTATGTGTTATACATATTAAGTTGCATGCTTTAATTCCAAGTTAAAAATTCATTGTCTAAAATAACCTGTTACGCAAATATTTTTGTTAATGACATCGATTACTCTTTTAAAATTGCAACTTAAAAGTACATGTACATATATCTATCTATCTATACATATATATATGTACATGTACTTATGTATATATATATATGGTAAAAATTATTAAACTGTGATATAATATTGTTTTAAAATAACTGAATGACTTTAAATCTGATGACTTATTATACAAATGAAATTAATTTTTTTATGTTATATTTAATAGTATTTGTATTATATAATCTTAATTCCTGTAAATAATTCCTTGTAAAATGTATGCAGAGGTACTTTTGATATGATGTATTTATTTTAATTAGTTATTACTGGAATTTAAATTATGAACATTATTATATATTTATTATTAAAATTACAACTTGTGAAATACAAAAATGTATTTAGATTTTTTTATTCTAATGCACTTATTAACTTTTTGTCATGAAGTAAGATGAATTGTTTAGATAAGTTAGATAAACATCAATTATTTTTTATATTCCAATCAAGGTTTTGTATATTACGGAATATAAACATACATATCTTACACTTTGAAACATTGTTATTTCTATAAAACACACAAAAACCCATCATTTTCTGTGTGTACATATTTGCAAATAAAGTGAATTTCTTTAAGAAAAGACGAATTGTTGATTTTCTTTAAATTTGTTCTTAAATCATTTTGCCTTAGATTTATTTTTTAACTCATGTTTACGATTGTTACTTTTCATAAATTTTGCTAAGAACTTTGCTTAAAATTTGTTAGTAAAGAATGTAAATTAATTGCATTCTCTTTATTTAATCATTTCAAACTTTTACATTTATTAATTTAAATCTTAAAATAAAGTTTACATGAAAATCAACTAAAATTAAATAATATATATAAATTGAATTATATGAAAATCGAATCTTTACTGTGCCATTAAACACTGATGAAATAATAATTTTTTTAAATCTGTAATGGAGATCAAAAGAGGCTCTTAGTATCATTTTAAAAGGGAGAGAGATAGGATTAAATTTCTACGGAAAATCGAAGTAGTTTTATTTGTATCTGAATGACGGCGCTTGAATAATGCTTAGCCATTTTATTCTAGATTAAATGTGATCTTGTTTATTTAATTCAAGGTTATGTGTGTGTTCATTACTGAATTAAAGCATAGTTTTAATGCGATTTAATTTAAATGAAATTTTAAACAAATGATAAAAGATTAATTGAAATTTACATGATGAAAATGAAAAAGTGCTTTGAATGTGCTACCGTTTTGGAGGCTTCATAATAAAATCTCTACTCAGAAACAGTTTTCTAAACAAGAAATTTGGTTTATAAGACACATAAGGTTTTATTTTTATTGCAGTTATATTTCAAATCAAAAGCTGACCCTATAAATTTGTATGTCAAATGTTTAAATTCATTTTTAAAAAATATAATTTACAATAACTTCTCCCCCCAAATTTATACAAAAAAAAGTGCAGAACGTCTTAAATCACAAGGATAGGATTTTATATATTTGATTCAAACTTAATTCAATTCTCATGTGCTCTTGTTAGAGAATGGTTCCGCAATAGATGTCTGAACAGTACATTTATGATGAACTCTGTATTTTATGTAAAATGTTTAGATTCAATTTTAAAAGCATAATTCACTGAAGGCATTTTTGATTTTTGTTATTTGAAAATGTACAGATATATCAATAATATCCCAAATTAAATCACAAGGATATAATCTCGTTTCTTTCATTTAGAGCATTTTAACATCAGTTACTTTCATTTTCTTAAGAAAAGCTTCACTTCTTCAGCAGAATATTATGTCTGAATTGTGCATTTCAGTGATGAACCACTTGCCTAAGTCCGTCATTTTAATGAGTCTTAAAACGCACGCAGCATCTTCAGAGGCATTCGATTGGTATCCATTTGGCATATTTAAATATTGGGCACATAAATTAAATACGGTATGGCTTTTATATCTTGCAATTACCACTAACAAATTTCTATACATACTACATAAACCATAAACTATTGTTTACCCAATAAATAGTAAAAAAAAAATCACTTTTATGATACTTATTAAAAATGAGTTCAATTTTAAGTCTTTTCATTTGATTCGCGTATAGAGAAAATTTACTACTTTAAGCGAATTGTGGAAGGCTTTTGTAAATTGTGTCCTTTTAAAGAATGCATAAATTCTTCACGTGGAATTTCAAAAACTATCTTTCGATTCATTAAGAAAGTGACTCAAGTGGTGTATGTTCTTAAGTACAGAATAATTTTTTTTTGATTGGAAAAATAAATTAATTAGAATTGCAACTATTTTAATGGATCAAAAATCAAAAGTTTTACATGTTTCTGAAGCATATTGGTCTTTCTGATATTGATTTATTAAGATCCAATAAGGTCTTATATTTGAAAAAAAACGTACTTACAAAGCCCATTAAAAAGTAAGCTTACTTTTTTCTGGATTATATATTTACATTTCATTTTACTTAACTAGATCTATAATTTCATATCGTAAATTGCTGTTACTTAATAATTATTTGACATCAATTATTATGATTACCGAAATATTTTCATATTGCATGAAATATAAAATCGACATCTCATCAATGTTCAACATTATTTTTTTAATGTTATTATTGATATTTCTAATGACAATTAACAACGTTCTGTTATTTCTAACACAAAATATATATTTTTATAAAGCACAATATTTATGCTTTCACATAATTACTTATTAATTTCATGTGAAATATAAAAACTAACTATTTTTTGTTCAGTTGCCACGCAATGACAAGAAATGGTAATGGTACTTAAAAAGAAGTTCAGATGGGAATTATTTATTCCACATTCATTCTACTGGTTTTTAATTGCTTTGTAGGTCTATAGTTATCAAAGAATCGAATTAATTCCTAATGGTTATTATATATTTAGATCACTGATTAGACAACACAAGTTTAACTAATAATTTAACGATCAACACATTATTATACAAATAAATTTAGGAAGGTTAGATCAGAGTGCAACGTGCATACGAGTGGCGAGTGTGAGTCCAACTAGTTCCTTTTATCTCTGCTGGTTCTGACTGCAGTCTGGGAAAGCAAGTTCGAATTGGCAAGCAGATGTTGCCCTCTGTAGACAGTAGTGGTAAAAGTTTGAGTTGGTAAGCTGGTGTTACCATAAGTAGATGTAGGAGTACCCTACAGTAATAGGAGCTTCATACAGTACCCTCCCAAGTACCGGAGGTGCGAGAAGTTAGAGGTACAGTAGATTGAATTTGACATGAGGACCCGAACGTGCTGTTACTGGAGCAGGAATGTTGTCTGATGACGTTGAAGACGATGGATGAAGTAGCTATCGGTGTTATCTCATCCGACAAAAGGAAAGTGGCTTGAGCGTGTCCAATCCAATGACTTTCAGCTGGTCTCTCATTGGCAAAGTAAAGTGCTAGAGAGTTCGTTCCAACACTTTGAATGGACTATTGTACAAGTAATTGTAAAGTTTTGTTTACATCATGGAATCATACAAAGACATGAGAGCATGTCTCAAGTGCTGGATGAACGAACACTAGAGGCTGAATATAGGCAGATGTTTGTGTGGGAATAAGGGATTGCATATAACCCCGAAGCTGCTGTAGAAACTCAGTTGTCTCAATTTTTGGAATTTTAGAAGAAGGAAAAAATTCTGCAGGAAGTTTTAGGGTAGTTCCCTACACTAACTCGGAACTGGTGCACTGGAGATCAATCCAAAGAGAACATCCAAGGAGGAAGAGAGGTAGGGTTTCAGTCCATTTATGATTCCGGTAACACTTCAGTGAACTGGTGAAACCTTCAACCAGACCATTCCTTTCAGAATGATACGGAGATGTTCTGGTTTGTTTTATTTCCAGAAAGAAAACTAGAGGCGAAGCAACTGTTCGGAACTGGGATCCTTGATCCGTGGTGATGACCACTTGAAGTCCGATATGATCAATACATTGGCTTAGAAGAGCACGAGCCAGTTTCTGCAGAAGTGTCTTTGATTGGGATGGCTTCAGGCCACCGTATGAAACGATCAATACACGTGAGGAGTTATGAGAAACTTTCTGCAGGTGGAAATGATCCAACCAGATCTATACGATTGTGGTAAAAGCGATGAGATAGTGGAACGAACTGCTGAAGTGGGTTGTGCGTATCCCTTGAAATCTTAGATTTTTGACAGTGAAGGCACGTACGAGTCCATTTAGTCACAGTTTTGCTGATGGAGGGCCATTCGTAACGGTCTAGTATCAATTTTTAGTTGCTCGAGTTCCAGGATGTGGCAATCCATGTAGAATGTCAAAGATTTTACTCTCTCTACGAAAGTTTGTAGGTATATAAGAGTGTACTTTGTCACAATTTGTAACACAGATAACTTCGGTTGTTGGTGTAAGTTTCAAGGGTTGCATCTTTAAGGAAGACTGGGAATATGACATCAGTCGCTTCAGTTCGTATTTGCTATTTTAAGCTCGAGCAATTACTGAGAAATCAATAACAGACTGAGAACTTATTATGTTGATTCGTGATAAGGTATCAGACACCACATTGTCAACTCCAGAAATATGTCTGATATCCATGCTGAACTGAGAAATGAAGTTGAGTTGTCAGATAGAAATGGATTCAGAACTTTTTGTGAAGGCATGAGTTAATGATTTGTGGTCTGTAAACATGATAAATTTTTATCCTTCAAGATTATGTCTGAAATATTTTACAGCCAAATATATTTCTAATAGTTCTCTGTCATAAGTATTATATTTTGTTTCTGCAGGTTTTAATTTACGAGAGAAAAATACAAGTGGCCGCTGGCCAGTTTCAGGTTTAATGTGTATAACAATTCCGATTTCAAAGTCAGAGGCGGCTACCACTAAAGAAAGCTCTTGTTTGGAGGCATGAAAATCTAAAGTTACAGAAGCAAAGAGATTGGTGTTGCATATCTCAAAACAACTAGAAATTGTGTCAGACCAAATCACTGGACGTTTTTCATTTTTCTTAGAATCTTTTAGTAATCCGTGGAGTGGAACTTGTGTTGTTGCTGCTTTAGGGATAAACCGGCTATAAACATTTAACATTGTCATAAAACCTCTAAGTTCTACCATAGTAGAACTTAGAAGTTTTATGGCAGTGTTTGAGTTTGAGAAAATCAGTAATAGCTTTGAATTCTTCAGGAGAGCTTTAACATCTTCATATGTTATAAGACAACCTAAGAAAGGAACAGATTGCTTATCTAATAAGCATTTAAAAGTATTTACTTTTAATCCATGTATTTTTAAATATTCAAAAACTTTACGGAGATGTTGCATGTATTCTTCAGTGTCAGCTGATGACGTCAGTATCACACAAAAATTGAGACCTAATAATACTTGGTTGGATGTACCTCTAAATTGTCTGACCTGCATTTCGAAAACCAAATGGCATTGTGATACATTCAAAGAGTCCAAAACTAGTTGTGACCGAAGTTTTGGGGATAACATCAGGATTAACTGGGATCTGATGGTATGCGCGAGCTAAGTCTAGAATAGAAAAGATGGATTTCCCATGAAACATTTGAGTTCATTCTTGATTATGCAGCCCAGAACAGCGGCCAGGAATAGTAACCTAATTAAGATGGCGATAATCACCAGAAGGACACCACTCTCCAGATGCTTTTTTACCATGTGGAGAGGACCATCCCAACGGGCTTTTAGAGGATCAAATAATTCCTTGTGATATAAGCGACTCTAACATCTGCCTCGCAGCTTGAAGACTTTCAAGAGATTGGTGGCAAGGTTTTCAGAAAACAGGAGGACTTTTTGTTTCTATATGGCGAAAAATAGTAGCAGAAGCTTTGCACTTTATTACTTAAGATGTATTTGTGAGGTCAGGATATTGAGGAAGAATTTTATCAAATTGTGAATTACCAAATAATATACTTTTGTTAGCATTTAAAGGGAAATTATTTGGAATCTTTCCACAAGGAAACAATTTTGTCGTAGCATCAATAAAACATTTACTTTTTTACATTTACAAGGAGATTATAATGATCTAAAAAATCAAACTTCCAGTAGTTGATTGATATTTGCGATCACAAAAGACCTCGTACCGTCGTAAGTTTAAAGTTAGGATCATTAATTTAGTATTAAATAAAGTTATTGTTTTCCTTTCGCAGCAAAAAGAACTACACTCATGTCCATAAATTAAGGATAATTCAGAATCACACAGAAATTGAACTCTAAAATGAAAATTTTGCATGTAGAATTATCACACACAACTTGAAGAATAATATGCAAGTTATAAGAAACAAACAAATGGAATTGATAGTACGTCACAATGAGGTGAGTGTAAGAGAGGGTATATAAGGAATGATTGCAGAGAATTAGAATTGTTCACAAGCGCTTCAGAAGCTTTTCAGTGCAATAACAGCATACTTATGTCACAAGGGAATCATTTGGATGATGTTTAACGGAGTATAATTATCTGTCATCTGGAATGTAAACTTACCCAGCTGGAAGTGTCCGAGGAACTTAAAATCGTCCGGAGTTTCATCTCCAGGCTTTGGCAACGGTTTCAGATGATGGTAATGTGAGTAGACGTAACAGCACAGGTCACCCCCTAGTTAAACGCTGAATGAGGACCGGTATTTGACAGTTACAGCCAAAAGACACAAACGGAGTACAGCATCAGACCTGTTTCATCAGCTCTCTTCAGCTACCGGTACCGGAACACAATTTCAAGGCGGACCATGTACAGACGCTTAAGGCAGTTGGTTTATATGCTCGTAGACCTGTCAGATGTGTTCCACTTATTGCAATTCACTGTCGCCTGTGGTTAGTCTGGAGTGGAAAGCATGCATTGAGGACACCGCAACAGCGGTCTTGTGTGATGTATTCCGACGAGTTCAGGCTTAACTTTCAGTCTGATTCTTGCCGGACTTTCATATGGAGAGGGTCACTAACGGAACACCATTATCACAAACGGAACACCATTATCACTAAAGGAACACCATTGAACGACACCGTTACAGTGGGGCAGGATTGCTCGTTTGCGGAGGAATTATTCTGGGGTCCAGAACTAACCTGCATGTTCAGAATGTAATCATTTCAGGCCACATCTATCGGGATGTCATTTTGAAACAACATGTACGTTTGTTTCGGGGAGCCATGGATGCTGAATCTCTGTTTATGGGTGACAATGCCTGTCCTCACCGTACAAACATTGTAAACGAATGCCTTCATTTGGATATCACCCGTATGGACTGGCCAGCATAATCATCGAACTTGAATCCAACAAAGCATGTGTGGGATATGCTTGGCCGACGAATTGCAGCCCGTCAATCCCCTCCCACATTTCTACTGGAACTTCAGAGAGCATTGATTAATGAGTGGTGTAATATTCCTCAAGATCAGATTGATGATTTGATACTCAGCATACCTAGGCGTTGTACGGCCTGTACTGCAAGGTCTGGGGACATACTATATTTTAACCGTCTTACCAATTATATTATATTTGTTTTTGTAAATAGTTTCTTTTTTGAAATTTGTTCCAGGAAGTAAAAATACCTTTTTTTAACGATGTCAAGCATATAGCATTTTTTTCCTCTTTACCTTTAGGTAAATAGACTTTACAAATAAGTCACATTTGTTTTGCTTCTTTCTCTTTCTTTGCCTGAACTTGCATTACCCTTAATTTATGGACACGAGTGTAAGTAATCAGGACATTTATTTCGCATAGAATGAGAATACGGTTGTACGAAAATATCTGCAACCGTCTGAACTGCGCGGTGCTGAACAATAGCAGCAAGTTTGCTCACTTGTTTTATTAACTGGGCTTTTCTGAGCTCTAACTGAGAAGTTTGCGAACTGGGCTCAACACTTGCGCATTGAATTTCAGTTGGAATTGTCAAGTCAGAGTTTTTATCAGCTGCAATTGACAAATTAACTAAATTTCCATTTAAAACTGCCAGAATGCTCTGTGATGTGTTGGGAAGTCGGGCAAGCTATATCGAGTTTAATAGTGATTCTCCAACTACTTCTCTAGCGAGCCCACGCATACGTATTAGTATTTGGAATAGGTGTTGATCTCCAAGCTCTAATCACCGCAGCACGGTATGTATTTTGGAAGTCTAAAAGTGCAATTCGATCAACCGTTTCTTAGGGCATCATATTGGCTAGATTCTGGAGGATTCAAAACTAATAACTCGCTTAATCCAGAATTTCTGACTCCACCACAGGCACTTCCTGATAAAATTTTGTCGAATGGTCTGAGATACCAGCTAAGTCAAATTGTACTTCAATTCACTTAAACCATAATATGGGATTTGATCTTTGGAAAGGGGTGTGGTTTTACTCCTACACGAGAATTTTATACACTATTTTGATCATCGGTTGGGACATATTTTGATTTAAGATAATATATGAAAGATTATAATATAATATACGAAAATATTTGTAATATGTATGTATATATACTATATATACATATATATATGTATATATGTGTGTGTGTGTTCTGTAACCCATTAAGTACTGTGACAGCAGCGCCATCTTTGTATGTGAGAAAAACAAAACAAAAAATTGTGAGAGAGGAGGGAGTCGAGTTAATGCTTTTGAGGAGAGCAGATGTAAAATGAGTGAGGTGAATCAGGTACGAAAAATAAAGAGTTTCTTTAATGTTTAAAATTATACTGTTCATTATTTTATAAACCAGAGCTATTGACCACTCAACCATATTTGATCCTGCTCATCGGAGATCTGACGACATATTGCCTACAACGAGTGCGACAATGAGTAAACATCAACAACCCAACTGTCTTTGAGAGCAGTACCAGTTGCTATGAGGTATGTGATTGAGCTTTTTTGGTCATTCACTCCCATGAGATAATTTATATTGCCAATTTAAATTATTTGTGTTGGGCATAATAACTTACTCACAAAAGAAATCATCGATTAGATATAATATCCAGAATCCATTGGTTATTGAAAATACACTTTCCACTAGGCATATTAAATAATTTTTATCTTTCAATTTTTATTTCATCAATAAACAAATTTATCCTGATTCAATTGAATGGATCAGATTTGCTGTACGGTCTCCCTTGGTGCCAAATTTGGCGAATATATTTACTGGAAACCCTGCAATCTAGTATTTTGGCAACTCTATTTGTCATTAATTTCTCATGAATATTTATCGATTTAAACTCATTAATATAAAATTTAATAAAAAAATTTTATGGATAATTTAACATAAAATTTTCTGATTAAATTTTATATTATTTTACCCTTAATGTTTAAAATCTATAAATCTGCATTTTTTGTTAATTTTGTATAATTATTTGAGCATATTGTTTGATACCAACAATGTATGAAATATTTGTTGCTATTTCAGCCATTTTCCTCTCTCCGTTTTCCCCGATCGGAAATTCGACATACGGTCACCTTTGGCGACTTTTTGAAAATTTCGCCAAGGGTGACCGTACAGTAAATTTTTATCAATTAATTTATACGTAATTTTTATCAAGAGAAACATGGAAATATGTTTTAACTCAAAAATTTTATATTTACATATTAATATTCAAAGAATTTTATACAATACAAGGAAAACAGCAGCAAATAAAAAAAGAATAAATTAAAATCGCCGGTCTTAGTTGCGCAATACATTTATTTTTTTTTGTTTGGTAATTACTTCACTTCATTTCACTTTACATAAATCTAAATATTACTAAACCGAGTTATCATGCAATTATTATAGCTGAACTAGATCCTGAAAACGTTTATACAAGTCAACAGTTAAGAGTACAAAAAATTTAATACCAATCATGCCGCCATCTATTGGCAATATGAAAAACTAATACTGAATTACGTTTTTTGACTATTTTATTGAACACTTTAAAATATTAAAACAAAAAAATCAAAAAATTATAAAATTTTGTATAAAAAAATTAAGACATCAAGGTATGAAAAAATTCCAGGAGAAATTTACGATTTTCAAGGAATCAAGTCAAAATTCCAGCAGTTTCAAGGGACCTTAAATTTTTTTGGAATTTAATGAGTTTCAAGGAGTTGTGCGAGCCCTGATATGTATAAAAGTTACAAAAAACCAAAGCAGTATAATCTTGTCAGCAGAAATAATTAACAAATCATAAAACGAGTCTAAGTAACCACAATAAATTAAGAGTTACCACGTTAATTCTAATGTATACCACAATAAATTAGAAAAGTTCTAACACGTAACAAAATTCTACTTCAGTATAAATAATGCATTGTATCAATTAAAACAAAATATTTTACTTCTCGAGATTGGATGCTTCAAGTATGCTAATTTTGAACACCCCACAATTTATGTAACATTTTTTTTTCACATACCAATACAAAACGATATAATCGTACTTTGTCAGTAGTAGTAGTAGATCATCAAAAGAAAAAATGTATCAATAAAAATAATGTTCGATTTTTGTACAAAAAAGTATGCACATACACCACGAATCCATATAACATCAAGTTTATATAAAAAAATAATTTGAAACCCACATAATCTTTTCAGACCGCAGCATCAATTACAGTTCTTTATACTAAGATATATAAATAATTTAGTTTTAACAATTATATAACACTGCACACTCCTGAAAACATAATCCTTATTAAGACACATTTCATCATAACAAGGATCAACACACAAAGGCAATTAATCATGCGGTTTGAAAAATAAACAGAATATTAATTTTTATAATTTAGCAAACACAAATAAGCAATGTAATTTTAACAATAATTTTATAGCATAAGTTTCATATTCCTGAAAAAATAATGTTTATTGAGACATATTACATCATTATTGACACACAAATCCAATTAAACGTGATTTGAAAAATAAACAGTATATTAATTTTTATAATTATAAGAAGGATTTATAATTTAACAAACACAAATGAGCAATATAATTTTAACAATAATTTTATAGAGCACTTCATATTCCTGAAAAAATAAAATTTAGGGACACATTTCATGATTACAAGTATCGACACACAAAGGCAATTAAACATGTGGTTTGAAAAATAAACAGAATATTAATTTTTATAATTATAAATAAAATTTATAATTTAACGCATACTGAGAAACATAATTTATAAGAATCACTTCTATATCTATAAGTGTATAAATGAAAAGATAATAAAAATGTAAAGTCGCACTTATGATTACAACACGCATGTATTCACTGACAATCCTCAAATGAAATGGGAAAAAAATGGCTAATAATTAATAGCAAAGTTCAATGCGCATGCACGAAAATTTAGAAAGATGGGGACTAACAGATGTAAATTCAACAGTCTGGAACATTCGGGAAGAGATTCATTCGAATTTTCTGAATGCTTCCGAGGACTAGTTCTCTCGGAGAATTTTCGCCGCTCTTGTCCGCTTGTGTAACTCGACTCCCTCCTCTCACACAGTTTTTTGTTTTGTTTTTCTCACATACAAAGATGGTACTGCTGTACTAGCTCTTCATGGATGCGGAACATTCCGTCCCACGTTGCAATGTAACATTAAACCAATGAACTTACAAATAATTAAAAAAAACTTACGAACAAAATTTGATATGAACATTATATAAACACAAAAACAAAAATAAACACAAATTATTATAAGTAATACATAAAATATAATAACGTATTATATACTAATAGGTAAGATACAAATTTTTGGATTGAGTCTTTTGAAAATTCCTCAAGAAGTTTTTACTTTAATAACTCTGACCCGTTTGTCATTGCCCAGATAGAGTTGCTTTATTCTACCTAACGACCATTTTTGACAAGGAAGATTTTCATCTTTGATGAGCACTATTTCTTTGATTTTAACATTTTCTTTCTCAATTCTCCATTTGGAAGTCTGTTGCAAATTATTAAGATATTGCATCTGCCATTTCTTCCAAAAAATTGGAATAATTTTTGATAATTTTTCCAGTTACTCAATTTATCTTCATTAATGTCAATTAGATTAGGTTCAACAATAGCATTCTAAGGTCTACGAATTAGGAAGTGATCAGGTGTTAATACATCATACACATCAGTATCTGAGGACAGAGGTACAAGCGGTCTGGAGTTAAGAATACCCTCTATATGAGTAATGTGACAATTAAAAACTCTTCATAATTAAGTTTAGCATTGATACACACTCTAGTAAAATAAAATTTAAATATTTTCCAACCACTCTCCCACAAACCACCAAAGTTGGGAGCTCTAGGAGGAAGTAAATGCCAATCAATTCCCTCTGTTGACATATAATTTGCAAGTTTCTCATCTGGTTTTAAAACTAAATGGTGCAGTCTGGACAATTTTTTATTTGCATGTGTGAATTTTGTTGCATTGTCGGAATATAGTTTTGAACATAAACCTCTACGAGCAACAAATCTTTCCAAGAATGCAATGAATGTTTCTGATGTCAAATCTGTTACCATTTCAAGATGAATGTGTGTGGTTTTGGTAACCAAACATATAAAAATACATATATATACTTTGTGCAAGACACCTTCTCTTTGATGTTTATATTTTATGTTAAATGGTTAACAGAAATCAGTTCCTGAGCAATTAAATGGGAAATAAGGAATCACTCTCTCTTTAGGCAAATCACCCATTAATTGCTCAACTCCTATAGGTTTAACTTTAAAACATGTATTATAATCATGAACAAATTTTCGACACATTGTTTTACCTTGTTTAAGTCAAAAAATTTGTCTGACATAATTAAGCAAAACAATTGGACCTAAATAAAAATATCGCTTATAATACATTTCTATTATGATTTTCGTGAGCTTATGGCCCTTTGGAAGAATAATAGGAAATTTACTATTGAAATTTATTCTTGCATTTTTTTATCCTACCATTTACTCTTAATTATATATCCTGATTTAAAAAGGGACATAAACATTTTATCTTACTTTTATCAGGTACAGGTTTTTGTTGATATAAACATTACAATTCGCGCGCGCTCTCGTGGTGGGGAATTCTAATTTCTGAACCTCTTTTACTAAGAACATTTCTATTACCTTGATTTCTTCTGTTGACAAGTCTCCTGTCCTCTTTTTAGTAGAGCTCTTTAAGTTGCATAGAAATCTAACTATAAAGTACAACATACAATATTTTAGTATAATTATTACTAATATTGAGTAAGTCATAAATAAAAAAATTCAAATTAGACTCAACACAGATGAGTCATTTTGAGGTTTGTGTCTGTATGTATATGCATATGAAGTTCAGGCATATACTCCTGCTTGTCTTACAAAGGAATCTCTCGGTTAGGATATTCTTTTTTGGCAAGGAAAATGGGACCGTTAAACCATAGTTCACTTTCAATGAGTTTATTAGATTCCATTCCTCTTGAAATAAGGTTTGCATGATTGTCCCTTGAAGACACATGGCGCCACTGATGAATCTCAGTCCAGTCCTGTATTAGAGCAACTCGTTTGGACATAAACATCTTCAGCAAGTAAGGCTCCTTCCGGATCCATGAAAGAGTTATCATGGAATCACTCCACAAATGTGGTGGATATTCTTACTGCATTCCTGAAGCTGTAGGGCATCTTTAACTTTTGTAATCAGTTTTGCTAAGAGAACTGCTGCACACAGTTCCAGCCTCGGGATTATAACTCTCTTGATAGGTGTCACTCTTTACAAACCAAATTCACTTCAGAATCTCTAGTCTCTAATGTTGATTTGCAGTAAATCACACATCCATATGCAGACTCAGGTGCATCCTCTAATCCATGAAGCTCAATGTGCATTGATTTGTCTATCAATATGCATAATTTAATTCTAACGTTTTTGATTGTTGGCAAAGTTGCAGTAAAGTTCTGCCATTGCTGTGTTTCCCTTGCAGGAAGGGCATCACTTTACTCTAGATTTAAAAACCAAAGTTTTTGCAAGAAAATCATTGTTTCAGTTATCACTGGACCCAAGAGGTTCTAAAGTTCTTCTAATTGTAGAAAGCACTGGTCTTTTTGCTTGAGAAATTGGACTCTCAAAATAAATTTAAAAAGTAAAATGATCTGTTCTGTGTCTCCACAGAACTCCTAATGCCTTTGTCTCTTCTTGGAAATTATAGTCATTATCAGAGCCTGTCTTTAATTCAGAATTATTGTTACACCACGTGTGTAGCGTTAGTCCTCCACTTATAAGGTTGTTTAACAGTTCAGTTTTAAGATTTTTGGCTTCAGTTATAATGACAGTACCACTAAGCACATTGTCCGTGTAAAAGTCTCTCTCTAAAATGGATGGTGCTAGGTGATACTTTTCCCTTTTGTCTTTTGCGTCTTTTTCGAAAAAGCACTTTAGTTGCTTGGTATAGGGTACTAACTGTGCCATACGTAACTGTTTTGAGCTCATAAATTTTAACTGGTTCTTTCACTCCCTCTCTCTAAAGAATTCTCAAAAGTTTAATTTGATTAGGATCAATTAAAACCATTCTATACATTTGTTTAATATCTACTACAAAAGCATAAATGTACTTACAAAACCTCACCATTATTGAAAAAAGATCTTATAAAGTACCACCATTAAATTGTAAGGAGTTAAGTGAATTTCCTAAAATTGTTTGAGAAGACGCGTTAAATACTACGCAAAGTCTTGTAGTACTTTTATCAGGGTGATAAATATTTAAATGGGCTATATAATACGTTCCTACTCCTTTCTCACAATCTGGAATTTCTGCTATGTGACCCAATTTCTCATACTCGCTTAAAAATTCCTTCTATAATTTTAAATATTCAGGCTCTTTTAAAAAGTGATTTCATAACGAATTAAATTTTTTTAATGCAATTTCTTTAGATTTACCTAAACACTTTGGGTTTTCTTTTAATGGCATTTTAACTATACATCACCCTGTACTGTCCCTCTTAACATTTGTTTAGGAATGATCTTCACATATTATTGTTTCTTTATTTTTAGAAATTTTAGTTTCAACATTTTCTACTTCCCAAAATCTCTCTATTGCTTCATGTAAAGTAGTATTATCTTTAATAAGTCCGCAATATAATTTTCCCTCCATTGCAGTGGGCAAGCTCCCATTAACTACATAACCAAACACGGTATTTTGAAGAACCAAATCACTATTTACAGGATAAATCTGATCTGGACGTAATAATTCGTAAAATATTTCAGCGCCTAAAAGTAAATCTATGCCACCTGGTTTATTAAAGTTTACACCTGCTAATTTTACATATTTCAACTCTGTTACATTAATTTTAACCATCTTTGACGGCATGAAATCAGTAATTTTAGAAACAACTAAAAATTCTAACTCTTTATTAAAATTTTCCTCTAAATTAGAAACTGTAATCTTAGCAACCAATTTAATTGTTGTGCATGTATCACCTATACCACAGACTGTTAAATTGGTTTCATTTCGTTTTAAGCCTAAGCCATTTGCGCAATCAGTTGTCATGTAATTATACATTGAACCTTGATCTAAAATAGTGCGCGCGCCTAAAAAAATTTCCTCCATGATCTCTTAACAAGCAATTTACCGTACAAAGCAAAACAGTTTCTGACAGATTTACAACTCGCGTAGAAAGAACTGGGTTTTTTTGGTTAGAAGAGAAAATCGAGGCAAGCGGGGAAAGTAAAGACTATTAACGGGGTCTAATAAGAGTTGTTTAAGGCTTTCACTTTCTGCAGGTGGTAACTCCTCAGTTCTCGGAAAATGCAAAGAGCAATGATGCCGCCTTTTGACTCCCTCTCTTTGACATAAATAACATTAAAACCACGATTTGCACTTATTTTTTAGGTGTTTACCAAGGCAGTTAAAGCAATAATTATTTTTCTTAACTATCTCTACTCTATCAGAAACAAGCAAAGCCATATATTTTTTGCATTTTTATGAAGAATGATTTTCCGAACTAAGAAAGCATTTTGAATTCTTAAAATCGGATAAAAACATTCTAGAAATATTTCTTTGATTTGCGAGGTGTGTTTTTGGTTTCACTTGTTTATTTTCTACCGTTAATGGTTTCCCTTGGGATACATAATATAAATCAATTTTTTTCGCTAATTTTATGGGTTCGAACCAAATATCTATCTGTCTAATGCTGATATGTGCAGCGGTTTCTCTATGTTTACCTAAAGTTTGAAATTATTTATCAGATACAATTAATTGTTTTGATTTCTCAAAATCAGACATTTTTCTAAATTTTAAGTAATAACAAGAGAGGTTAGTGTTAATTATTAACGTAAATTTCTTTTCCAGGACTAACCTTCTCTTTTAGCAAATACACACCAACAACATTATTCTGTACTCTGAACCAAACGGAAGAAACGACACAAACAAAAAACACCAAAATGCGGATCCTACAGATCAACCTACACAACAGTAGAGCAGCGACAACACTAGCTGCAATTTACATTAGAGATAATAAAATAGACATAGCCTTGCTTCAAGATCCCTATGTAGGAAACGGCAAACTGTACGGCTTCCCAAACAGCTGGACGTACAGCCATTCTAACAACAAAGAAGCATGGCTAGTATTCACAGGTGACGTAATAATTAACATACTACCACCCACAGAAACAGCAGTTTTTGCAACACTAACAACACAGGAAGGAGACATTACCATAGGCACACAGTATGCGAGACCATATGGAGATTTGGCGGAAGCCCTCCAAGAATAGAAACCAATTATAGAACATACCAGGCCATTTATCATAGGAGCAGATTTGAATGCAAGGTCACAGCTATGGGGATACAACTTCGAAGACGAAAGAGGCAATACACTAATTGAATTTTTAATTGAAAATGATCTCCACAGAGCCAACATTCAAGGAAACATCCCAACATTCCGAACAACACAAGCACAGGGAAACCCAGACTTTACCATAGCAAACAGCAGCGCGATAAACTTAATAACGGGCTGGAGAGTCGAGAACACACATACGGCAAGCGATCACAATTACATAGTATTTAACATAGACAACAGTAAACCAACACTAAAAAACACGCGTTTTAAAACAAAATACGGTAACCACGAAAGATTCAAAAAACAAATAAAAGCCAAAACGTGGAAACTGGTTAAAGAATTAGGGAATAACATCAACACCGACAGACTAGACAACTTAACAAATAAACTAATAGAAATAGTACACACGACAGCGAAACAAAATTACAAACTAAAAAACAATAACATAAACACACAATTCAAATGGTTCACAAAAGAACTAGCAACACAAAGAAACAAGGTCAAAGCACTCAATCGCAGATTTAGGAACTGCGATGATGAGGAAAGGATAAATTGGAGAACTTTGTTCTGCAAAGAACGTTCCAAGTATAACAAAGCAATTTTAAAAGCAAAAGCAAAGGCTTGGAAAACATTTTGCACAAAACAATCAGAAACATATGGAACGGCCTTTAAAATGGCACATAACAAAACATATAAACCAACAGAATTCAAAATCAGCTGGGAGGGAAACATAGCCCCCAATAAAAGAGCAGCAATGAAAAAGATCACAACACATCACTTTCCAAATATACCAGTGCCCTTCCAGCCTAGAACACCAGTGGACGACACAGAGGAACAAATAATGCCAACAAGGGAGGAGGTACGAAATGCAATCTACTCATTCAACACAAATAAGGCTCCGGGACCAGACGACCTGGATTATCTCATCTGGAGACGAGTCGTAGACGCGACACCACAAGTAATAACACAATGGGCAACACAATGCATAAAACTACACCATTTTCCAACACCACTAAGAACAGCAAAAGTTATTTACTTTGCAAAACCAGGAAAGGACCCAACACTCCCGGAGTCATACAGACCGATATGCCTACTCCCCACACTCGGCAAGATACTAGAAAAAATAATTTGTCAAAGACTGATACACTTCCTTGAGAAAGAAAACAAACTAAACAACAAACAATTTGGATTCAGACAAGGTAAGTCATGTGAAATGGCACTCAAGGAAATTACAAAGGAGATAAGACACAACTGGGATAACAAACTATAGACACTCCTAATCTCAGTTGACATTAAGGGCGCATTCGATTCGGTCCACTGGCAGGACATTAACACAAAATTGATAGACTTAAACTGTCCAAAAGCAATAATTGAAATAATAAGCACATATTTGACAAACAGGACAATCCAATATGACTGGGGCACTGGTAAAGCAACACAAAACATATACAAAGGATGTCCACAAGGATCTTGCCTGGGACCAATACTTTGGACAGTCATAGCAAATGACTACCTAAACAAAACAACACCACCAGAAGTCAAAATTACAGCCTTTGCTGATGACTTTCTGATAAGCGTTAAGGGAAAAACAAGAAAAACAATAGAAACAATAGGACAGAGGGCAGTTACATCCTTCGAGACATGGTGTACAGAACATAATTTGCAAATATCAGTACACAAGTGTAATATAATCACGTTTGCCAAACCACACAAACTACAAAGGGAACCTATCATTAGGATCGGAGGAATATCACTAAAGGCGGTCACAACAATCAAATACTTAGGTGTGACGTTAGACCAGAACTGAAACTGGCTCGCACACATTAACACACTAAGGCAAAAGGCCATAACAGCACACGGACATCTAATCAGACTGGCACCGCGCGCCTGGGGAATAAAGTCTAATCTTCTCAAAACCTGGTATCACACAGTAGCAGAACGCATATTCACATACGCCTCATCAGTATGGGGAACTCATTTAGGCAAACAAGCCATACAAAAACTGCAGACAATACAGAGGCCATTCCTTTTGAGAATTACAAGAGCCTACAAAACAACATCCACAGCAGCGCTAAATGTCCTAGCGGGTGTGATACCACTTCATCTCCAGGTACTTAGGGAAGCGACCGTGGCAAACGTGCTCAGATACAATGAGGATGCACAGATAGGAACACAAACACTAAGAAAAGATGATTACCAGACTAAAGCTGCCATAAATCCACTTCACCCAGCTGATAAAACAATGGAGAGATACATAAATCTACCGCCAAAACAACATACACTATCGCCACAAATTAACATATATACGGATGGCTCAAAAACCGAAGATGGCGTTGGCGCGGCAATATGCGTATATGATCACACACACTTAATAAATACCACTCATATGCCCATGAATAGAAACAACTCGGTCTTCCAAGCTGAAATATATGCAATTAACAAAGCATTAACATGGATTAAAGAAAAAAGCCCAGTTAGTACACACATACATACAGACAGTCTCTCTAGTCTGTATGCACTAGCAAAACACAAACAAAGAAATAAATTCATTCAAAAGACGCAAAAACAACTTATCGATTTAGTAAAACAACACGAAGTTAAATTATACTGGGTACCTGCGCATACAGGAATTATAGGTAACGAGGAGGCCGATAAAGCAGCAAAAAGGGCGACACAAATGCCACAGGAGAATATAATAAAGCTACCACAGTCGCACCTAAAGAAAATAGTATTAAAAGAAATCCTGGTTCGATGGCAAGAAGAGTGGGACATAGCAGACACAGGCAGGTATACGCATACCTTCTTCCCGAAAGTGAACACAAAGCGACTAGTGGGCCAGCAACAACTAGCCCAATTTTTCACAGGTCATGGCCAATTCCCTACCTTTGTTCACAGGCTGGGTAAGGCCACAACAGGAGACTGTATTTGTGGGGAAGAAGGAAACCCACAACACTACGCATTTGATTGCCCGCTAACTTCAACACTACATTTAAACAGGCCAACAGACGCCAACATACCTGCATGGAGCGCTACAATTTTAAACAATAAAACAGCGCAAAATAAACTAATAGCAATCATTAAGAAATTAGAAATAATCAAACCGGTGGCGGTAGAAAACATAAATGACTGAGATTCCCTGTGCTTCACAAACACAAACACAATACAAACAACAAGGCAGACCTCACCTTAATGAGGATTACAGTGACAACACATACAAAAACACGAAAAGGCACACCTCACCTTAGTGAGGAGCATATCCACCAAGCAGTGGACACCAAAGACGTACACAAATCACTCTAAGGAGTGAGCATGACCAAGAAAACGCCTGGATGCAAGCAGTTACTGCGGTAACGTCAACACAAACTCTAGTGTGGTGATGCCAAAGTGATTGTGAGTTCCCAGAGACGTTGAACACCAACTATAACTTGGACATTGACCGGCCACAATAGTGGTTTCTCAGACGGTCAATGAACAAGCGACATATTCAGCTAGTGAGGATGCACCACCTCCTGTAATAAACTTTCGTTCCAGAAGATAGTGGCCTCACTCGCTGGCACACAAGGTCGGCGAGAATGAAACCTGTCAACGTAGATACGAACATTACTATCACGCTGCAGGACGAATTCAACCGCGACCCCAACCCGACTATACCAAGGGAGAAACCTTTGATTTGAACTTTTATTCCAGAGGCACACACTCCACACAATCTTGTAAAATGACCAACGTCAATAGAGCGTGCTGCAGCTCTCCCTGTAACGCAGCAGAGTTGCAAGCCAGCTCGGGATGGATTCTAGAGGTTTTCATGGTTTCCCTCTAGACTAGCGTAAATACGGTCCATCTTCCCACAAAGACCCCCATGAGGGCACACATTCCCCAGCCTGCAAATGTAAAGGTGACGTCCACTGCGTGGGCCTCACCTCGCGTTCAGGCTTTGTGTTGTGAATGTTAATAAACGTGGACTGGTGGATACACGTTGGGTTGGTGGATGGGCTTGTCTGGTTTGTTCCGGAATCGAGCCAAGTGACTTTAGATGACAGACCAGAACATCGGTCAGGCAGAGAAATGACCCGTCTGTTTAACTCGGCTACTGGAGCGGCTCTCTTTTCCAGGTCCGGCGGGGGGGGGGCTTGTTGCCTCTCCGTGATGGGTTCTGCAACGCAGCGGACATTAACAGCCTTACACTCGCTTCGCGAGTAGGCTGTCCGCCTGCGGCGTCGAAATTTTAAGTAATAATCAAAACTTGTTGTTATGCGCGTAGAGAACCAGACATGAGTTTCATTTAGGTGTCGTATTGTTTTTCTGAATTACTCTAAACATGATTGTGGTGTGGGCTCAAAATCTCTTAGAATAATTTCCTTAACTTTTTCATAATCATTTAGTTCATCGTCGCCTATGTAAAAAATTACATTTGATGATTTTTCACCAAGCAAATTTAAGAGTCTCTGCTTTAAATGTATATTTGAAACATATTTTGTTACAAATGCTCTCTCCAAAGAAGTAAAAAATAGATTCCAACCTTCTGGTTTACTCGGTATTTTAATCGTTAATGTTTTACTACTTCTTATTAGGGAATCTAAAGTGTTAGTCTTCAGTTTTATTTTCTGTGTGAATTATTTCCTAGCTTTTGCATCTACTCTCAAAAGTGTTAATTCTAATTCAGCTTTCATTCTCTCTAATTTTATTTGCTCTAATTGCTACTCTGTTTACCTATTTTTCTCAATCGTCTCTAAATCTAGTAAACGGTTCTCTTTTATAGATTTTAGGAAATCAGCTTCATATTCGGGCTCATTTTTAAACGTGACATCATTATAATGTTCGTTAACTCTTCAATTTTCATTTTATCAGTAATGACCTCTCCTAACTCTGTAGCTGCAACTTTCAAATCAATTTTATTCACGTTTTTAAGCATTTTGAAAATGGAACTCAAAACTCAATTTTAAATCTATATATGATTAACTTATTCAACAAGACAAATTATAAAAATACTAAAAAATAACTCACATTATTTTGTACAATGTATAATACAGTGTTATATAGAATGTGGATTACTTAAATAAAACATTTGCTGTTATAGATGTAAATTCATTGAAAGATTTTGAAATAATCATTAATGATTTTAATTTAAATAAAAATTATTCTCTTTGATATTAGCAATTATTTATTTTTATTATTTACAGAAATGAATAAAAAATATTGTATGTTCATAATTATATGCATATATGGCTAAGAGCAATTTTTAAAGTAAAATGAAAAGTTATTTAACGTGATATATATATATCATTTGACTGCTATATGATTTCACTTGTAATCCAGCTGTAATTTATGTAATAATTTCAGACATTAATGGTTCTTCATACTGTAATTTACTATGTGAAATAATTAGTTTCATATTTTAAGGAAATTATTTGTATTCCATTTTGCAGGATTTCTGAGCAAAGGAGCTTATTAAAATTATTCCCAAATTTCTTCTAAGTTTGTTCGGTAAGTCTTTACTTCTGAACATAAATTTTCTTTTTGTCATAAGAGTTTTTGATTAGTTAAAATGGGCATGTCTAACAGCTGTAGTGTTCGACAATATAAATGTGATGTTTGTGATGTTACATTTCAGAACACAAGTCCAATCTGAATAGCCATAGCAAACAAAAACATGGTAAAACAGAAGTCTCGCAATCACATTAATATGTGTGTAGCTTCTGTGGATAATCTTATTCAACTTCCTTAATTTATGAAACTCATTTGTTAACTATGCATGGCGATAAAATAAACAGAGAGAGTCATCAATTTAATTCTATTGAGAGTTCATTGTGTTTAAGGATACACAAATAGAGTGCATAAATTTGTTAAAAGGTATGGGCCTAAGAAACGGAAAGATATAGAAGTCCATTATTATTTTTTACTGTCAAAGAAATAAAAATGCTAATTGATAAAAGTAAAAAGTGTCCTGCCATGATGTCTGTAGTATGTGCTCAAGATATAAATGTAGAGTTTCTCAATGTTCAAACTTGTGTTAATAGTGATGTTTCTGTTCCATTTTCCAATAGTAAAAGTGTTAACATTTCAGAAGTTTTTTGTAGTGAGTGTCCTTTAAGTTGTACTAATAGAGATCTTTTGAACAAGCATATTTCTGTCATCACAAATCTGAGCATGTTGTAAATCAAAATAAAGTCATATGTTGTATGTGTAAAGTAAATTTAACTTAAAAAAAATGCTATGAAGAGCATTTACATAATGTTCATGATGTTGTTCTTCAAAGGAAGAATGTGGTGTTTCATTCAAATCTAGAATTTTTTTAATGGAAAGAAATATAGAGCAAGAATACACATCCCAGTATGTGAAACATGGTGGTACGAAACAGGTTAATTGTAAAATATATGAATACTTTTATTGCCATAGGTCTGGACATTTTCATGCACGTGGGGAGAATAAACGAAATAATAAGATGTTAGGATCCAATAAAATAAATGACACATGTCCCGCTATAATGTCAGATTCATATATTGAGAGTGATACAATTAAAGAAGAGTTCATTAAAACTTCTGTGGGTCATTCCAGTGATTTAGGTAGGTTTCGATTCAGTAAAGAAGAGCACCTGAGGATTGCAATTGATTTGTCGAATAAGAAACCAATCAAAGAAATATTAAATGATGTTCGGGACTTTGTTGGTTGCTCTTTGAACCGAATACACTTGTTAGACCGACGGGACATTTTAAATATTAGAAATCATTTTTTTCTTACCAAGCAAGGTGTTTTATATGCAAATGATGCTCAGAGTGTTCATGCATGGGTCAAAAGTGTAGAGAAGACAGATTCATAAATCAGGTATTATAAACCTCAAAGTACTGTTGACTTGAATAATAAGTGTCTTAAAAAAGAAGATTTCCTTCTTGTTATTATGAATCATGCTCAGCTAGGGATGTTGAAATTGTATGGCAATGATGTGGTATGCACTGATTTTACGCTTGGTGTTAATGATTACAGTTTTGATCTTTGTAACGTATGTGTACTAGATGACAAGCATCAAGGGTTTCCTGCTGCTTTCATATTGAGCAATCGCCAAGATTCACAAGCCTTAGAAGTTGCTTTTCAGAGTATAAAATGTTCTGGGGTGGATATACATCCCTCCATTTTTATGAGCGATGATGCAGATTCCTTCTATAATGGTTGGTGTTATGTATTTGGCCCACCGAAGAAACGGCTATTGTGTACTTGGCATGTGGATAGTAGTTGGCGTAGAAAGTTATCGGAGCATATCTCAGATCAGACTTTGCAGGCTGATTCATATAAAGTTCTACGCTTTTGGAAGAAAGTGATGAACAAACTTTCAAAATTCTTCTTAATAAGGTTATTGACTTGTTTGAAAATAAAAGTGATACTTTGCAATTTGGAAATTATTTTGTAGCTTATTATTCTCGTAGATGTGAACAGTACTACCGAAAGTGGGCAGGTGTGAATATAAATATGCATTTAGAAAGTATGCGCATAACAATCAAGTATATCTACTTAGAAGGCAAAAATTTAAAAGACTTGATAAGTCGCTGCATGCATTAATGCAGTTTATAAGAGATAAAAGTTTTCAAAGATTAATTGCTATGCATAAGGGTTAGGTATCTTCAAAAATGACAGCAATACGTAAACGACACCAAGAAAGCCTAAAGTTGGATGCAGCAAAAGTTTGTGCTCACACTTCAGATGTTTGGTATGTCCAATCAAGTACAGTTGAAAGTGAAGTTAATGGAAGAAAGCAATGTAGTTTACAGATGTGTGCTTTACAATGTACAATTTGCCATGAAAGTTTACACAATATTACTTGTACGTGTATATACAATACAATACAGTGGAATCTGTGTAAACATTCAATTTGGTGAACAGATTACGCAATCTTGATGTGCCTGCTTGTCATCCAAATTCTCCTGATTCTGACCGTCAATTGGTCATTAATGAGCATAGCAGTAATAAGTCTGAAATTGAATCTCATGTTCAACAAGTCACAAATCTAGCAACTGGATGTAATTTGCAGAATTTTAGAACAAAGGCTATAAACTTTGTGGCAAAGTTTCAAACAGATATGCTAGAATAGGTGCATAGATATACTACAAGTGAAGAATGTACTAAATAAATGATTATGTTGAAAAGTTTCGAAGCATCAATGTTAGGTATTAAAGCCTGCACAACTTCTGTCCTGTCTAGTAAATTATTACCAAATAGTACAATGCCTCCAAATAAAAAAATAACTAAACAAAGGTTTTATTCCACTGAAAGGAAGCAAGCAAATAAGATACTTAAAAAATATAAAAAACCATCTAGTCAAAAGGCAAATAGAATCACATGTAATCTTTTATTAAAGCCATCAAGTGCTGACATGTGATCAGTATTGTATATTTATCATATATAGGATTTGATACAGATCTGTTTGTATTGAGGGGGACCATATAGTGAATTTTGAAGTAATTATTAAGTTTTATTCAACTCCTTACTAGACTTGTGTTTTGTATAACAATTTCATAACTGATAAAGAGAGTTCATCTTTTTTAAGGAGGAAACTTTTTAATGTATGTAGAATTTTAGTGAATGACATTCAATGAGTGTCTACATCAATTGTGTAGTTAATGATTTTGTAACTAATGTGATTTTACGGAATGTTTTTCATTCAGGGAAGATATCGATGAATTAGTTTGGTAATAAATTTTTTAAGTTATGTAAAATAGCCATTGATTACTATTTAAAACATAGTAGAAACAATTTGGAAAAATAATTTTTCTGTGTGTTGAAGGCTTTATAAAAATTTCCACTTGTGCTTCATAGAAAGTATGCTTACTAAAATAAATAAATATAACATTTTTGCTATACTTACTTTTATTTGTATCAACACTGTATACTTCTGTTAATCTTTTAAAATTATTTGCTTACAATAAGTGTGCTATTATTCTTTACTTTTTATAAATACATATTTTTATTGGTTAAATTGTTTATTGGCAGACTTTTTTAAGTGGCATATATTACTGAATTGCACAAGAGTTTTCTATAGCTTATGTTTATTTGTAACAGTTATTTCATTCCTAAATTTAATGTTTTGCAGTATGCTACATGCTTTCTTATGACAGCTCATTAAATTTGTAAACGTTCAAAATTTAACTGTTGTCACAGGCATGTGTGCTGTAACTGAAATAAAGGAAATTCAATGGGAAGCTTTTAAGGGAAAAAAAGATTCATAATTTGTGAACGTAGTCATTTAACATGTAATGTGTCATTTAACATTTAACATAAGCACTTATTGCAGCAGTGCTTATATAATATGCTTGAATAATATCAGGATGAGAAATTAACTACACGGGAAAGGGGTTATGTTGTTAAAAACATACAGTTTTTAAATTAGGCTAGTGTAATAACAAATCAGTAAATATTTAAAGTATACATAAGACTTTAACATATTGCTGGACAGACAAAACGTGATTAAATGTTGGTGGAGTGATTTCAATAACGAATATACACAGCTTTAATTATATGCATCACTTTAAATATTCGTTACATATTGCTCATTAGTATAGAAAGTGAAATAAGAGATTAATAAAAAATATTGTTAATTCTTCAAGAAAATTACAAAAAATTGTTTGTATATTTTAGGGCAAGATACTTGCAAATGATGTGGGAGGGGGTTGCAGTAACTCGTATATCGAAGAACTATCGATTTTGTTATGTATCACTTTCAAATATTTATGTAAATATAAAAACTGAAGACTAATAAAAAGTTATGATTTACTAGATCATTTTTATTGCTATTATGTTTCTTAATTTATTATTTATTACAGCTTCTATTGTAAGAAATTACTCTAGGGGAAAATGATGGAAATAATGTTAATTTGATAAATTAAAAGATGCCTGTATTTTTTCTCATAGCTATTTAGAAAATTAATTTCAACATGTGACGGTCTGAATCATTCTTTTAGGCTACTTGAAACAAGGAGAAAAATTATATCACAGGAATCCTTCGGTAGTAAGATTTTTATGATTAAATATGGTATTTACGATCTTTAGTTCTTACTGCAAATGAAAATATATGTCTTCGATTACTGTAAGAATTAAAGGATGGAGGATAGGGCTTGTTTCAGATTTTAATGCTGGGGAACCAGCTATTTAAAATATACTGCTGGACAATTGCTAAAGATGGATAACACTATCATTCATAGCAACCACAAAATGAACGAAAGCAAAATGTGGAAAATTAGAATAAGTGAGGGATATAGTAAGAAGAAGTATGCGTATGCAAATTTTTTTTCACATCTGTTCATCACGTGATAGCTTTCATAAGAGCTTTAAAGAGTTTGACGCGTGTGGACAGTTGTTGTTTCAAGTCAAAGTTTTAGAGGAAAGATTTAATAGACGAACTTGAAATTTTTGGCATGTCTTCCCGACATAACTTAGATGATTTTATGCGTGGCTGAATTATTGGAAAGATCGAAGAAGGGCGAAAAATAACAGATGTTGCCAGGGAGTTCGACATTGCTCACAGCGTTGTTTCATGGCTGTGGAAATCGTTTAAAACTACTGGAATGTGTAGTAGGTGGCACGGGGAGGTCGTGTTAGCAGTACGAGACCTGCAAAAGACAGATATATTGTCCTATCAACAAAAAGGAACAGGCGCACCACAGATGTGGCAAATCAGTTTCTTGCTGCCTCAGGAAAGCAGATCTCCCGAAAAACTGTTGCCAGACGTTTGAGGGAAGGAGGACTACACGCAGACCTGTTGTGTGTATCCCATTGACCAGACAGCACCGTACTGCCCGTTTGCAATGGTGTCGTGAGCATCGCAATTGGACTGAATAGGACTGGGCATGCATACTATTCTCAAATGAGAGTAGGTTCAGTCTGTCATCGGATTATAGACGCCAACTGATCTGGCGCGAGAGTAATAATGCTTATAGTCCAGAAAATATCCAGGAAAGGGACCGATATCCGAAATGCAGTGTCATGGTGTGGGTCAGCATCATGATCAATGGCCGTTCCCTATATGTGGTTGCGAGTGGGACTATGATGGGTCAACAATACATTAATGAAGTTCTACTTCCTCATGTTCGTCTTTTCCGTGGTGCTGTTGGTGATAAATTTGTTTTTATGAACGACAACGCAACATGTCATTGAACCCTCGCTGTTCAGGATTCTCTAGACAGTGAGGGTATTCAACGCCTCGTATGGCCATCACGTTCTCTAGATCTAAACCCCATTGAAAATTTGGGGGATGCGTTGGGGAGACAAGTTGCTAATCGAAACTATCCTCCGACAAACAAGAACACCCTCATCCGTGCACTGTCAGAGGAATGGGATAAATTGCCTAAACAGTTGCTGGATAATGTTGTGTAAAGTATGATACGACGTGTGGAATGTTGCATCACACTCCACGGTGGTCATATCCCGTAGTTATACCTTTCTTCAAGGTGCCTGCTGACTTTTAGATGCATTGTTCCATTTTTTCGTATGCAGCATTAAATGAACATTTTTTTTTATTTCAGATGTTTCACAGCTTACGTACTTTCCAGAACAATAAATATTCTTTATTATAATGTCTGAACAGTGTGGCAACTATATTTTATCCTACTAGGCCTCATGTCTCGCTTAATGTTATGCTACATTGTAATTTGTGATCCTTCCTTAGCAATTGTCCAGCAGTGTAATTTGGTTGATCTAAATTGCTGATATACAAGATTCCCTTGTGCATAGGTAATGTAGGTCGAACGCGCCTTTGCAAGAACCTCTTGGGTGGTGTGGAAGACTTGCAAATACAATTTATTTATAAATATATCATTTTACTTTTTATATCTGTATGTTTTGTGCTAAGCAAGTAAGTGTTACTTAAGTCCTCAGTTTCTTCATTCAAATTAAAGTTCTGTTTCTTTATTTTATTTAACCAAACTGATACGTCAATTGCTATTTGTGAAAAAAGTGGATAAAAAGAATTACACAGTTATAGGTCTTCAAACTGCTAACAAAAACATTTAATAAATTTATATTTCACCCACTATGACTTTAGTGTATCATTAAGTATTGTACCTTACATTTTTTATATATATTAATGACAAACAATCATCAAATTAAAATCATGATTTACCTGAAAAAATGTTTTTTTCCAATGGCAGATTGTAGACAGTTACAATTGCAACAGAGTATATTAATCCATTGTTCCCTAAACCCAAGAAACCAGCCAGAAACAGCGACCTCTTAGCCGCCAAGGCGTTGCCCCGGGTGCACCACAGGAGGTGGGTCACCATCGCACCCTGATTTAGCTGAAAATTGCAGCATTTAAATTTATTTATACAGTAAAACTTGTATGGATGGTTTTCAATGTAAACAAAATCTAACCTCAGTTGACCGGAAGTATTCTCAAATACTTCCGGTTTTCTCTCTTCCCATTGAAAATCAATGCAATTTCAAAAATAATTGTTTAATTATTTTCAAGTATTTATTTCAGTTTCCGAAACTGTTTTTATTTTATCCATTAAAATCATAATTTTTAATGAGAGTGCAATCAGTGGTGATCCCGTAAATTTTTACAAAAAGTTTTAATTTTTACTTAAATAATCTTGATGGATTACCATATTTCTCTGGGACTCGTTTTTATTGGCAATATTAGGATCAATTGTTGATGAATGATTGAGTGTAACCCACATTCTAACTTTTGCTATTATTTATAAATGTTGTTAATCATTTTCTTCTTTAATAATTTTTAATTTTATGCATTTATTCCAAAATTTCAGGAAATATATTTTGCGTGCGTTTGAACTATAAATCCTTTCAAATATTAAACATGGTGTTATTTCTTCTTTCATTTATAGTATTATAAATTTTATTAAAATTTTCTTGATCATGATAGAATATATGAATTGGTATCATATATATTATGATGTGTTTATTTACTTGTTGTTTATTAATATTTTAAACAAACTTTGGTTTTTATTGCAATTAAAATTGAAGTCTTATTTTTAAGAGTTGATTTAATATATAGCTAATTAAACTAAGGACTGTAAATCGGGAAATTTGAACATTTTCATTTGCGAAAGTAAATTTGCTCCTTCTCGCATATTGCAACCAAATGCTGCGCAGCAACTACTATCTTTATTTCTGCATTTCAAAAAATTTTTTGGGATAATTAATTTTAAAAGAATTTTTTACAAAAGCAATGGAAACTACAGAAAACAAGCGCAATGCTATAAAAAAAAAATAACGGAATAGTATGTAGGAAGTTTCGTGCCGGAAGTTTTCTAGATCTCGACGGTAGTAGCGCTCTCTATTGGATGCTTTACAGAAACTTCCATCCATTGGAAAAATGAATAGTAGTGAAACAAATGTAGAAAATTTAAGACGATAAATTTAGAGAAGTAAGCAGCATTTTTATGATAATAAAATAAAATGAAACGTAAATCCCGAGTTTTTTAATAAAAGCTTAAAATATTTTGAAACTATAAAGTATTATAAAATTTTACATATATAAATTAAACTAATGTTTATTTACAATCGAAGTGTCTGCTGCCCCGCCGTTAAGTATTCACTGTAAACCGTGAAAAATGATGTTTATACTTTTGGTCTGAATATTTGAATTTCGAATGTGGTTTATGTTCGTTTCTTAATCTGAAATTTCTGTTTAATATTCAATTACTTAAAAAATTTTTCTTCGGTTGTTTAACAAAAATGATGTTTAGATCATAGTAAGTATCACATAGAATAGAATTTTGTATTCCATCTTCTGTATACCTATCAATAAACGAGAGTGCAAGAAATTTAGCAATCTTTTAATGTATTAATTAATCTTTGAACTGTATTTTGCTTTTATTTTTCTATTGTTTTAAGTGCTTTGTGAACTTAAATAATAAGCTTATTTTAACAGAAATGATGTTTGAATCCTAATAAGTAACACAAAGAACAGATTTGAGGTCTTTCATCTTGTGTTTGCCAATCAATAAAAGAATGCAAGAAACTTATTCAGTAATTTGATGTAAGTATAGTCTATGAATGTATGACTTTTTATTTAAAATATATATTGTTTTTACTTCCTGTATTTTGAAGTGTTGTATGATCTGAAATATAAAAACTCATTTTTACTAAAAAACTTAATTCTAACATAATAAACTTAATACTGCAGAAGAAGTTCAAAGAAAGAATATTAAATAAGCTTTCTTCATTATCTTTTACAGTCTAGTTCATTGAAAAAATTCATTTGCTCGTTATTACTATTTTATGGAAAATCAAAAGTCTGTCATACATGACCCTCAATGTTTTAGATAATTTCATATGTGTTTGAAATTTAAGTTAATCCTAGTTAGATGTTTAAAGACCTAGATGCAGGTGCTCAAACAAATACCATTGAAGGCACCTGATCTTCAATTAAGACATCTATTCATGATAGGAATCGTGTTAGGTCAATTCGATTAGCACCTTGTAGAGTAAATATAGAGATTGTAACCATTGCTATTACATCACGGGAGAATTTTTTTATGCCATAAATTGTTTGTCTTTATTGTATCTGTGACTCTTCAAGAAATAATAATTGAATACTTTTAATTCATTTATTTGATTAATATTTTGTTGTATAGAATATTTTGTTTAATATGTTAAGCATTGTCTTAAAACATTTGAAATCTATGTATTAGACTGAGAATTATATAGTATTTGTTAATTAAAAAATTGAGTTTTCATAAAAATTCATGTTAATGATTCAATTTTATGGCCCTAGGGTAGACTGATGTTTCTTAAAGTGGGTGTCCTTATATGGTTAATTAAAATTAGAATTTTCGTAAAAATGCATGTTTTTGTGCAAAACAGATTTATTTTTATTGTCTAGTTATCTTCTGCTCTAAATGGCTTGATATTTAATGTGATGTTTTTCAACATATATTCTGGGAAAAAAGTTTCTAGTAATTAATGATTTAATGCTTTGGTAATAACAATGATATATTCAAAGTTTTGAGACTCAAATTAGTGTGATCTTGCAATGTTTACAGTTCAAGATTGAGCACAATCAGGATTTTAAAAACCATAACATAATTAACATATTGGTAAAAGACAACAGAGCTGTACAGGTTTGGTGCGATTTCCAATTTTCATGCCAAAAGCTCCACAGCTCTGTCGCTAACGTAAATTATGTTACTACACTCAATATCTGGCTACTAATATCAATCATGTTCGAACTTCAACTTTGAAATCCCGCAACTTTTGGAATTCCAAATATCAAAATTTTGAATATTTCATTATAAATAAATACTATAGAAGTATTTTAAAATTCTAATTACTAGAAACGATGTACCGTGCAATTGTGACCACCTTAAAAAAAGCTTCAGTGTAGTGCTACCTAGTACAGTGACAACTGGGAAATAAAGCTATGACAGTTTGCATTTTTTATGCAAACTTGAATTTTAATTAACCGAGCGTGTAATGCCCACCTTAAAATAAAAGAAAGAAAAAAACTTCAGTACGGTACAATTTAACACTTAATGTGAAACACTCAATAAAACTTACTTAAAGATGTATTTACTTATGTAAACATGCACATTTATAAAAAAACTAAAGTTTCTAATAATCATTCTGGATGAAATTTTTATGAAAAATAAAATAGCTCACCCTGCCAAGGAAAGAATGTATTATTATAATGTATTTATTCATTGGAAAATTAATATATTCCTTTGTTAAAAGTAAAAGCTAAACCATATGTACTTAATAATTGGAAAAATTGTTTTTATTTAGTTGCAGACAACAGTTAAATATATTGGAAAAACTGAAACTGGTATATATAAGCTATCATTCATGTGATTTTTCATGAATTATCAAAATTTTTAAATATGGAACAGGTGTTTCTAATCCAATGTCTTAAAATAGGACATTCAAGCATTAAAAAATGAACTGTGAATGGATCTTTGTAGTAATGTATTTTATAACAATCTTTTCAGAAAAATTTATCTAACAATCTTTTTTACCGGAATTACTGTTGACAGGTGAGTTTTATAGGTTTTATTTGAAAACTTCTGTTTTGAAAGAACTTCTAGAATTTGCTAAAATTGTGTTTCATTTGACAGTTAGAAAAAATTTAGCTTGTATTGCTAAATTCATGTTAGTTCCTAATTGTACTTAAATCAACCTGTTACTGTTATTTTATTTCTAATATCAAATGAGCCAAATTAAGTGATATGCTAATTGAATAAGTATTATTCATCTATCTTCTGACTATTTGTTTTAGGTTGAAATATCATTATTAAAAATAATTATGCTTTAAATTTCAGAAAACTGTGATAGTAAAATAAGCAACAAATTTTTTCAGGTGCTTAAAATAAATTCCTTTCTTTATAAAATAATATTTAATAAGAAATTTGCAATTATTTTATATATTTTTTCTTAATTTTTTTATTGTATTAATTCCTTGTCTTTATATTAATAAAAAAATGGTTTTGTTATACTGGTATTCTTATTTGTGTAAATACATATAATTTAAGATTATGAATAATTTTAAAGGAAATCATTGACACATATTTTTCAAAATTTAAAAAATTAAATATTTTTTTTTCTTTTGAATTTTAATAATACAAAACACAATTTATGTATATCAAAAAGAAAGATTACATTTAAAATAAATCATGTTTATCTTGCTAAAAATCTTTTTTAAATATTTAACAATGTTATAATTTATACTTCAAAATTTGAAGAGATATAAAACCATAAAGACATTTTATTAAAGTTTTAAATTATTATTATAGTTAATATGCATACATGTATATAACAATATAGCATCTTTAAAAATTCAAGAATTAGGGCCAATATTTTAAAATGTATTTATGATTAGATCTTACAAAATTGATTTTAAAAAAATCAATTCGCATGTTTCCATAATTTTTCATGGCTACATTCATGTTCTACATCTTCCATTTTAAACTTATTACTTTAGTTGCGTGTAATTCATGCAAATGTTGTTATTGGGTTGTTCGGAAAGTAATTTCATTTTTCCTACATGAATCATCTTTTTGCTGGTAAAAACAACCACTTTATGCCTGTGGAATTGTGCTACTACCAAAAAGATAGTAAAAGCCATTGGACTAGAATAGACAATGTGCAATGCAATACAGTATTTATTTGCTGCACGTTTATTTTCATGAAAAACAAAATTAACCCAATATTTACCAAGGACATGAATAAGGAAATTTTTAGTCGTAATGTAAGCAAGATATTGTTTCAATTAATGCTTATTGGATGCAAAGTGTCATTTTATTTAATTGTAACTTATAAAATCTTATTTTTATCATAAATTCTGTATTTAAGAATTAAAATCCTGATTTCAATACAATTTCACAAACTCTTTGAAATTTATTTTATCCAAGTGTAGTGAGTAAACAGCAAATAACAGATTGCTTTGGTTCATATATATCTCTTAAAATTATTCACCAAAACTGAATTCAATACTTCTATTTCTCTTAATATACAACTATGTTTAAAGGTAAAAAATATTTTGCTAACTAAAATATAAAATTTCATACATAAGCTTTTCTTTTAATTTTGCACCTTTAATGTTAAACGAATAAAGATTTTAATTAACAAATCAAATACTGTAATACACTTCATTTTTTTTCTGTATTGAATAAAATATTTTGCTGTAACATTATAAAGTACCATTTAAAGAAATAGCTTTTAGAGAATATATGCTGCTTCTTATCACATGTTTCATCTTGTCTGGGGCTAACCAGGCAGGACCTGGTTCAAGATCTCCTTCTGGCAAATCAAAATAAGCTTTTTTAAATTTATTATTTATTACATTTAACCAAACACACCACATACAATGACACAACATTGCACTCAAATTTAGAAATAATTGCATAGTACAAAATTTTAATTTGTGGACTGTTTTACCGCCGAGACAGTCATCCATCCTTTTTGAAGTCCACTCACAGATTTTTCCTCACATGCTCTTGAAATTTTCTCAAAAAGGAAGTTTGGATTCTTTACATTCTATAGGTAATAGATTTCTTTAGGGTGAATGGGCTCAAGGACCTGATCTAGCTCTGTTGACCAAGGGGATGAGATAGAGCAAAACTTTTTGGTTATTTAATAAAATATTTACTGCTGCATGCCAACTAGCTGAAAAGAAATTTTCAATTTATAAGGGAAGTTAATCATATGAATATAATATTTCAAATTTTTCCTTGTACTTGTATTAAAATTAAATGCTTATTCCTATATGTATTCATTTTTATTATAGAACCATTTTATGTGTTCTAATTTTTATTTACACTAAAAATTTTGAGGTATAAATTTCCAGCCTTGCAGTTTAAATGTTTACAAACACACACAGTTGACTCTAGTATATTCAGAATCTATTTTATAGAATGTCAGATTTTATAATTTAATTATTTCTTAATATTTTACCAACTACTTTTACAAATGTGTTCAAGAGTTATAAATCTAAATGCTGTATTGAGTTGTGATTTCCAGTTGTTAAAATGGTGTCCAATTCAATAGACTTTTTGGATTTAATGTATGTTTTGTGAGCAATAAGACATCTTTGCTTGCTTATAATAAGCTTGTTATAAAATTCCAAAATTAAAGTGAAACATTTGTGTGAACTAAAAAAAAATTTTTTTTTAACTTAAAATTAAAAAATGTTGCACACCAAGGGGTTTACTACAAAACATTTTTTAAATCCAGCTACAGACATTAAAATCAAACCTTTGAAAAAAAAATGTGAATTATTGCTACAATTGAACTAAACCATATTAACATGATAGTTTGCTGTATCACTTAGATAACTTGTACAGGAGAATCAATGGTCATCTCTTTTATTAAATAAAATATTAAAAATACAGCACTCAGCATACAAAAAATTCAATATGCTTTCATATAGATTAGTATTGAATATAATTACAATGAAAATATTAAAAATATTTTTAAACAAATCAATCATTGAAAGTATGTATTTTTCTGTACCTTAAACATTGATTAGTATGTACCAAACATAAATTATGGATTTTTTAATGAACTATATTATTTCATCATTTTTATGCTGCAAAATCACTATATTTTCGAATGTAATTAATGTGTGTATATATATATATGAATTACAACTCTTAATATTAAAATTTACAATATATTAAAGAAAATTTATTACTTTTTTGTATACCAAATATCCAAAAAGTTCAAGTATATAAAAACACTTTTCAACAATAATATGGAATTAAAGAAAGGGAAGAATTAATTTTTGTTTAAAATATTTTTTCGTTTATAGTGAGCAGATGTATACTTGGATTTATATTTCTGTAATTTAAAAAAATTGTAAGAAATTTTAAAATTATATCTTTATTTAAAGGTATCAAATATTTTTGTCTACCACCAGTTTAAAAATAATAATAATATATATATATGGGGGGGGGGCCGCGGGGAAATTGATATAAAATTTTTGATTTTTTCTTATATACAAGTAAAATTTTACTTTTAATTAATAAAGGATGAAGAATATTAAGATCACAAAGCAGTATCTAAAGGACATTTAGAAAGTGTATATATAGTTAAAATACTTAGAACTAGAATTTAATATAATATTCATAAAATGTTTTGAATTTCCATTATCCTTACAGCTAAATTAGAAATTTTTATCATACACAAGAGTAGAAAAATTTATTCCAGTGGATTATTAAATTCACCATTTATATTATTTATTTTAAATTAATTATATATATTTTATAGAAAAATAAGCATTTTTTTATAAAGTATATAAGTGTATTTTAAAAAATGTAAAAGTTTTAAATAATTACAAATAATATTGTAGTTAATTCTTGTGTTTTAAAATTTTTAACTAGGTATTTTATTTGAACTTAAGTCTTGGAAATCATATAAATTAAAATAATTTCCTTTTTTGCAAATCAACTAATAATTTAAACAAATCTTATGTAATTAAAATAATATAAAATACTTTTAACAGTATATGCTGATATTTATTGAATGATATCATTGAAAAAGAATCAATTTAAAAAGTTATTTCAATATCTTATTAAATGTACTTTTTGGATACTTTTTTAAATATCGCGTAACTTAAATGTTACCATTAAACGCCAAAATAATTTAAATTATTAGTTTATTTGCCTGTCTTTTATAGCAGTGATTGAAACCAATAATATTTGGAATTTATATTTTAGTAAACATTAATAGAAAATGTTACATTAGTTGTGATTTACTGATTAACAAATTTATAGGATTTATGTTATCAACTCAAAAAATAATTTCTATAAATATTTGCATAACTTAAATGTTATCATTAAACGCCAAAATAATTTAAATTATTAGTTTATTTGCCTGTCTTTTATAGCAGTGATTGAAACCAATAATATTTGGAATTTATATTTTAGTAAACATTAATAGAAAATATTACATTAATTGTGATTTACTGATTAACAAATTTAGGATTTATGTTATCAACTCAAAAAATAATTTCTATAAATATATAAAAAACATAAAATGGAATTATAATATAAGGAAAAAATTAGTTTCTACCTATTTCAAGTAAAATCTTCTCAGTAAAAATAAAAAGTTTGATGAAGTACATAGTTTTAAGACGAAATTCTTACAGACCTTATAATTTTGATAAAATAACATAAATATAAGGTAAAAGTTCAGTATCTCTCCATATATGATTTCTCGCCAAATCTGGCGCCCTTTGTTTTGATCGTAGTGTTGCCGATTTCAGTTTTTGTTTTCATTGTAGTGTTACCAAATCCAATTTTTGTTACTGTTCTTTTTCTTTTTTTTTTTTTTTTGTCAGTATTCGTTTTTCTCCTGTTTTACATAATTTTTACGTTATATATGTGTTTTTTTCAGTGGCAACAGCTATTTTTCACTTCAAGTTTCTTTGTTCTACGTTTCTATTGCAATTGGAAGCCATTTGTCTTCTGTTTGCTGTTGGTGCAATTAAGGGATTTTCCCTCAATTGTGTTTCGTTGTCGCCAGCTTCAAATCATCGTAAATTTTTCTTTTTTACAATTCCTTTTGCGTTATTTTTTTTTATTTGGTTCATTTATTTTATATACATTTTTATTTATTCATTTATTTTATTTAAATTCTATTGCTTACATGTATTTTTTTATTGTATTCGCGTTTCATCTTTATTTACTTAAAAAGTGTATATATTTAAAAAAAAAATACTTTTTTCATGTTTTTTTTAAATTTTAAAAAAATGTATACATTTGAAAAAATAGTTTTTGCATGCTTTTTAAAATTTTATAAAGTGTATATATTTAGGAAAATATTTTTTGCATGCCTTTTTTTTTACTGAAATGTGACACTGGTGACAACGAACAAAATGTCAAAATAAATATACCAGTCGGCATATCAGCTTAACTTCATATCAAGTAAGTCCATCATTTATCTTTATTTCCCTTTTTAAATTTTCTAAAATGCTTATTTTTCGATCGAACTTCGGGAAATTTTTCGTGTTAATAAAGGCGCACTTAGCTTGGCGACGAAAAAAATTCGCTGCGTCACCAATATATGGGGATACTGAACTAGTTCCAAATTAAATATTAATTAGTTTATGTGATGAATTAAAATTTTTCAATTTATAAATCACTATTACCATTTCGATTTTTTCAGAAAATAAAAATATATATATAATGATAAATAAATTTAAATAAATATATTTCTTTCTGTTTTTACATGTATAGGTTGATGGAATTTCAGTTGATGATTCAGATTTTAAAAAGATTCAATCAAGTTTGCCAATTTTAGTTTATATGGCAGGTTATTGTGCATATGCAATAATTTAAAATGTCAATCATGCAGGGAACAGTTAGTTATAGACAAAGAATTAGCCGTCAAAGATATTTACAAACTAACTTCAGATTTAAATAGAGGAAGCTTATACTTTCCTAATTCAGATGTCATTAGAGTTGTAGTTTTTTTAATTAGCCCAAAAATTATTGTCTCCTGATTAGGAAAGTAAATTTCTTAAGGAGTTTAACCAAAGAAAAGTTTTAAGTCAATTAATTATGTCTTTGATGAGTAATTTTGAAATTTACAATGATGTAGATACTTGTTTCCCTGGCCATACACCTGAAGATATAGTAAGACGAATATATAGTTTGTGTAACATCTAACATACTTCTTAAAAATTATTGTAAAAATAAAAATGATATATCAAAAAAAAAAAAAAAAAAATTCCGAGAAAACGTAACTTAAAAACATTAGAAAAATTAAACATTTCATTGAATATGTCTAATTCTAATTAAATTTTTATTACTGATTCTTATAATATTTTTCATTATTGTTTGTTGTAATCATAACATAAAATATATTTTTAAGCAAATCATGCACAAGATTAATGAGTTGAAGAATAAATGTAATAAATATATGATCAGATATATATATATATATATATGTATATATATGGATTAGTTTAATACACTAATAATACAATGAATGTGCATTTTAACTATAGTATATTAAACATTATTTGTACAGTTATTTACAATTATAATTATAAAATATGATTATGAATACAACATTTATATTTCGGAACCGTTAAGTTTCAAAGTACGTCTTAACATGACCGTCTTCTCTTATCAACTCTAGTTCCTTTTCTAACCATTGACACCAGGATCGCTGTTAAAGTAGCAAGCACTTGATGATGTCATGAGTAGAGGTGCGACATCAGGTAATCCATATCTCACACTCGGCCATTCTAAACGCTCAGATCCTCCTGGCGACGAATGTAACTGCAAGTGAAAAATACAAAGAAAGAGAGGAAAGCGCAACCAGCAAAAGAAATAACAAAACAGAATTTTATGTTTTCTTCTTTCGTCTTAGTGAACGGCAAGTGAAGGAGTCACGTCGTTCAATGTTGTGAAGATTCGTCTTAACTTCTTGAATGTTCCTCGTAAGCTGTTTGATGAATCGTCTTCTTTTTCTCACTTGCTCGCATTTTCCTTCCATCGTGCTTATTTTTTTTATCATATGTATCATAAATATCTTGATGTAACACACAAGAAAAAATATTTATATTGGTACTCTAATACTTGAAATAATGCTAAAGAAAAAGGTTATATATAAAAGAAAATTTCTTCTGGAATAACGATATATATAGGAATAGTACAGCAATAGACACAATATATATTATATAATACACATGATAATAGTTTGATAAAAATTATTTACATCTTTGATAAAGGTTTCATTAAATCTGCAGAGGAAGATGTTGTATTAGGACTTTCATGATTACACACTTTTTCTACATCATATCTGTCATTACCTTTTTTACAGATTTAATTTTGTAAGGTCCAAAATATTTCAGCTTAAGTCTTAAACCTGGTCTGAACTGTGTTCTTTGGACAGCGACTAAATCACCAACTTGATATATTTTGGGAGGCTTTCTCCGTTTATCATAACATTTACTTTGTGTTTAATATTGTAAAATATTAGTTTTCGCAATATTACGCAATTGCTTTTTTATCATGTACTACATATTGAAGATGTTCTTCTTCCATTTGCTTAATGTATATGTCATTTTTATTTCGCATTTTAATACCAAGCATTAATTCGAATGGTGAGAATTTTGTTGTTTGTGAGGCTGTACTGTTCATTATGCGTTGACCATTAGACACATGTTTATACCATTTTGTGGGTTCTTCTATAAATAATTTAGTTAAAAATGCAATTAGGGTTTGATGCATACGCTCAATTTGTCAGTTTCCGCGAGGTACTCCAGTTGTGATAGGTAGGTGCTCAATACTTTCTTCAATACAATAAGATTGGGATTCTTTGGAGGTAAAAGCTGATCCTTTATCTGATATTATTCGACGAGGGTTACCAAAAACAGTTTGTTGTAATTTTAGCTTATCTGATGCATCTTGTACAGAGGTAGATTTAACAGGATATATCCAAATAAATTTTGTAAAAGCGTCCACTACAGAAAATAAGTGTTTGTAATTTTTGTTTGTAGATGGCAAGGGTCATAAAAAGTCAATGTGATATGTATCGAGAGGAGTGTCATCTTTTGGAATTGGATAGAGGAATCCTTCAGGTTTACCTGATTTTTTGGAAGATAAGATGCATGTGATGGAATTGGCATTGAAAATTTGAGTTAACTTATCTAAATTTGGAATATAATAGTCTCGTTTAATAATTTCTGTAGTCTTTTGTACTGAAAACTGACTTAGAATTCGCATGTTGAATTAATTGATTGCACATGGTTTGTGGGACGACTAAAAGTTTTTGATCTTGGACCAATTTGTATAAAATGTCGTTTTTAACTTTACAATCAGAATTAAGTGATTTTTCGACTGCGTTTTTCATATTTGTGATAAATTCATCGGTAGATTGTTACTTTATTATCTTCTGTGTAATATCATCAGGAGAAATAATCATAACAGGGTAACGACTTAAAGCATCAATATGTTGTATTTGTTTACCTGACCTATGAGAAATTACATAATCGAATTCTTGTAACAAAAGAGCCCATCGCGCGATTTTTGCGCTTAATTCAGCTCTATCCATTGTTTTTTGAAAAGCCATACAGTCTGTAACTATTTTAAATTTAGTTCCGTGTAAATATACGCGGAATTTTTTAAGAGCTTCTACAACAGCGAGTACTTCCAGTTCATAACTGTGTAATTTTTCTTCTTGGGGAGATGTTTTTCTACTCATATACAAAATTGGGTGAAAGTTTCCGTTATCAGATTTTTGAAGGAGCGCTGCGCCAAATCCAAGTTTAGATGCATCTGTGTGTTCTTCTAATTCCGAACCTGGCACAAATAAATGCAAAACAGGATGTGTTGTGTGTAATTCTTTTAATTTGAGAAATGCCGTCTTTTCAGTAGAACCGAATACAAAAGTAGATGACTTTCTTAGTAGATCACTAAGAGGTCTGGCAACAATGGCATAATTTGGAATATATTTTCGAAAGTAACCTGCTAAGCCTAGAAACGATTGCAAGTGTCTGACGTCTTTGGGTTCAGGAAAATTAATTACTGCTTTTATTTTTGATGGAGAGGATGAAATAGTATTGTTTTCTGCAACATGGCCTAAAAATTCAACTTTTCTTTGCAAAAATTGGCATTTCTTAAAATTAATATTTAGTCCATAATTTGAAGCAGTTTCGAGAACACGTTTCAATTTAATAAGTCCCTCTTCTTCAGTGTTATAAGGTATGATAAAATCATCCATGTACATAATTAAAGTACCATCTGCTATTAATTCTCTGAAAACACAAGATAAAAATCTATTGAAAGCGGCTGGACTAATTGTTAAACCAAATGGAGCTTTAAGAAACTCGTATTGTCCGTTATGGGTAATGAAACTAGTGTATTTGGTACAATTAGGGTCAATATCCACATGGAAGAAACCATTTTTTAAGTCAATATAAGTGAATACTTTTACACTTTGTAATTGATCTAAAATATCATCAATAAGAGGTAATGGATAATGATCTTTAATAATTTTCTTATTTAATTTACAAAAATCAATACATAAGTGTGTAGAATTATCTTTCTTTTTTACCAAAAAATTGGACTAGCATATTCGCTATAAGAAGGTTTAATTATTCCTTCTTTTAACCAATCATTAATTTGTTTGGATACAAATTCTTTTTCTGGTATTGACATTCAACATGCTCGTTGGCATACTAGGATATCATCTTTTAAAATAATAGGTATTTTCATTTCTGTTTTTCGCATCTTATTGGGCTTGTAGTTGTTAATTAAATTGCATACTTCTTGTTTACATTTTTTATTAAGTCTGTGATTTAAATCAATGTCTGATGTGTTGTCAACAACATTAATTAAATTCACGAAAAAATCATTATTTTTTGATTTACGTAAAGAAATACCATCTTTATTGACTGTTAATGTTCCTTGAGTAATTATATCTGTACCGATAACTAAGGGTAAACTCATCTGATGTTGATAAATAACATAAACTGTTGTAGAGAAAATATCATTATCGATTTCTATATTAGCCTGAAATGAACCAAGTGGCTGTACTTTAGAACTACCAAATCCATTTATGAGAATCGGTCAGTTCAGAAAATTCAGTTTGACGATACAGATATTTGCGTAATAAAGTTGCATGGCTTCCGGTATCAGTGAGAGCATCTATCAAAATACCTGAAGAGTTTTAACTATTTTATGCATATCTTGACGAAAAGCGGTGATTGTTAAGAGAACGAACTGTTGAATTGTGGCTATCAATGGGTGTGGAACATTTATTATCACTGGCTTTATGACCAAAAGAATTACAACGAAAGCACTTTAAGCCCTTATTTTTGTCTCTACAATTAGTCGATTTATGTCCATTTTTTTCCACAGTTAAAACAATGAATAGGGGTATTCTGAATTTTGGTTTGAGTTTGATTCTTAATTGTTCGTTCTACTACAAGAATTTTAGTTTTCACTTTTTGACAACTTTTTTGAATTTCTTCATAAATTTTTAATTTTGTTTTAAATTCTATTAAATTAGTGGCACCATACAAGATTGCTTTATTCTGAGGATCATTAATGCCTTAAATTACATAATGAATTATAGCCATATCATCAAGTTGAGCTCGACTGGCACAATTTCTCTCATAATTTAAAAATATTCATATATTGATTCTTTATCTTTAATTTTTCGACGATTTAGTCATGAATTTCTGCTGAATTAATTTGTTCACCAAATTCCGAAAATAAAGCGATTTTCAATTCAGAGTAGCAATGAATATTGCTTTCGCTTTTGATAAATAACAACGCAATTCCACTTAATGCTCTTTGTGCAAAAATAAATTTTTGAATATCTGACAAATTAAATGAAATAGCAAATGCTTCAAATTTCTGAAGCCACATTTTGACCTTTTCATTTTTCTAACCTGTATACTTAGGAACTAAATAATCAATATCTTTGAAATTAAATGACAATCTTGAATGAAAATAATTAGCATCAGAAATATGACTATCATACACTTTTTGTCCTTTATTATTAAGAGAAACGCTATCGCTTTGCACATTCGACTGAGTAGAATTTGGAATCGCTTCAGTTTCAGCATCAGTTACCTCACAATTTCTTATATTTTCTTGAAGAGACTCCAAATCAGTAAGAATAAAATTCTTCCTGCTAATTCAGGTAGTGTTTCATTAATATCGATTTTCAAAATATCAGCAATCGAAATAAGTTCGATTAAAGAAAAAGTTGCTGTAATATCATTTAATTTAGACTTATAATTTAAATCATCTTTTATGAAATCAAAACCATGAAAGTTTTTTATTCGAGAACGATTTAATCCATCACCTTCTTCGCCAAATAACAGCTTGTGAAGAAGTTGGATATTTTCTCTTTTTTCAGTCTTCAGTGCAAGTGCGATTTCAGTTATATCACTGAGAAACATCTTGAAAATAAGAGTGACTCACGCTTCTTTAAAGTAGAAATCCAAAGCAGAGAATGCAGGAAAATACACAAATCGAAACCAGAAACAGGCCCTCTTCAACTTGTCAGCGACTCGGCGGCGGTAGAAGAATTTCAGCTGGAATGATAAACAAATCTCTTCGGAATATATTTGAAATAAAAAAGTAATTGGCCAGGGCCCCCATGTGAATTAGTTTAATACACTAATAATACACCGAATGTGCATTTCAACTTTAGTATATTAAACATTATTTACAGTTATTTACAATTATAATTACAAAATATGATTATGAATACAACATTTATATTTCGGAACCGTTAAGGTTCAAAGTACGTCTTAACATGACCGTCTTCTCTTATCAACGCTAGTTCCTTTTCTCACCCTTGACACCAGGATCGCTGTTGAAGTAGTAAGTACTTGATGATGTCATGAGTAGAGGTGCGTCATCAAGTACTCCATATCTTTCCCACACACACACACACACACACACACACACACACACATGTATATATATATTCCTGTATATTTTTCCAAATTTTATAAATAAATGCTTTTTACTTAAGGATGTGTTTTATTTACTTACTATTTTAAAATCGAAAATATATGAAATTAGATTTAATTATGCCATTAAAATTCTAATGTTAAATTTCATAGAAATATTTTTGTAACAAATAATTTACAGGATAAACGATCTCTCTTTTAATGTCTTAATATTTTTTCATAAATTCTTCCAAGGGCAGTAAAACTCTCTCTTCTATCTCTACTTAACTATATAATTCGTTAAGTTAATTAAATGCTACTTTAACAAGTCTAAACTTATTTTCTGCAAATAAAAGTAATTTAAGTTTGTTAATTTTAAAGTGATATAATAAAATATTGTTAATTCTAATATTTTTTCTGTAATTGTTTACAGTTATTATAATATGTTTTGGTTTTAAAAATCCTACACATTAATGAGAAGAAAAAATTTAGTTAGTTCAAATTATAAAACAATGTTATTAATATTAAAATTGTATTTCCTACATATATGCAATTCTATTTATAAAACTAAATTTATATTTCTCGTGAATGTTTTTTCAATTGTGTCTAATTGCATTACAATGAATAATAAATATAAAAATGTGTATATTTTTTTGAATTTATAAATATTTTAAACTTAAATTTACGTTTGAATTTTAGTGTAATGTACTTCTTGCATTATAATCGAGGAAATTGCTGTTTTATATAGTTATGATATTAAAATTCTAATATTAAATTTCATATAACTACTTTAATAACAAATAATAAAGTTAACAACTTTAAAATCTTTTTTTTATAAGTTTTACTATTTTTTTAAATATATATATATATATATATATATATATATATATATATATTAAGTATAATTGTGTTCTACCTTTATTTATATTTATGTTAAGTAAAATTTTTCTACCTTTAAATAATGAACTAATTCTTTAAGTTTTTTAAGTTTATTACTTTAACAAATGTAATCCTATTTTCTAAAAAAAAAAAAAAAAAAAAAAAAAAACTAGACATTTGTTTGTTTTACACATGCAAATTTTGTTTTACACATGCAACTTTTGGCGATGTAACAGCGACGGTGAAGATTTCAATCTCTTGATGACTCATAACTCTTGCGCTCAGGCCTTGTATTCTAGGGGGTGTTGATCCGGCGCGGTGAGAAAAACAAGTTCGCGACGGCCCTGGTCAAGGTCGCCAGAAAACTTTGCGCTGTAATAGACACATGTAGTCAGAGTAGCTACGTAAGCGAAAGTTTGATGACCCAGTTTGGGGCCTCCTCTCTCAGGAAGGAGACCGTGATCCTTGCACTTTGGGGGGGGGGGATGAAACTAAACCAAAACAACAAGTGTTTTCCGTGGAAGTCGGCAATTTGAAAGGAAGTTTTACTTGCTGGTGCTCTTTCCGAAAAACAGATTTGTGAATTTATTTCTACAATTGAAAATAAAGAGATTTTGAATGAATTAATAGAGAGAAAATAAAATAGATTTTACCGATTCTTTTCCAAAGGAAACAGAAATCAATCTTTTAATTGGTGCAGATGTTATAGGAAAATGATTAACTGGGAATTCTTTCGAATTAAAATCTGGTCTAACAGCCCATGAAATGAAATTCGGGTGGACTGTATTTGGAAAATATAATTCATGTGAAAAGAATAATATTTCAAAAACTCTATCGATGCATTCTGTGAAGATACCCTTAAGTAAATTATGGGAACTTGGACTTCTAAGAATTTTCTATCCAACCCCAGTCGAAAAAGAAAAAGGTGATTTTAATTTAGATGATTTCAAATGAAAATTCTTCTTGATGGAAGATATGAAGTAGAAATCCAATGGAAAAAAAATAATATGAATCTATTGAATAATAAAGAACTAGTTTGGAAAAGACAGACGCAAATTGTTTACAGAATAGGATGCAGCGAATTTTTTGTTGAATAGTATGATTATCAGCGTGTTTTTCAGGATTGGGAAAAATTAAAAGTTATTGAACGCGTGCCAGATTTTGAGATAAACAATAATTGTCATTATTTGTCTCACAGACCAGTAATTAAATTAGCGAGCTAAACCACTAAAATCCGTCCTGTACTCGTATTTGATGATTCTGCCTCGGAGAAAGGGAAGCCTTCTTTAAAAGAATGTCTGTATAAAGGAATTAATCTTATTGAGTTCATACCTGATATTTTTGATAGATTAAGAATGTATCCCATTGATATTAGTGCTGATATTGAAAAAGCTTTTTTAATGTTGTCTATAGCAGCACATCACAGAGATTTTCTTAGATTTTTTTTTACCATCCAATAAAGGTCAGATAGTTTACAGACATTGTAGGGCTGTTTTTGGAGTCCCTTCAAGCTCGTTCCTGCTTAATGCTTCTATAATGCATTTATTAGAAAACTGTAAACCTGAATATTATGATGTAACTCAGAAGCTTGAGCGTTCCTTCTATATTGGTGTGTTGGGTGTATTTAATAGCTACGAACAAGAGCAATTTGTAAAACACGCTAAATTATGATTTATGATGAATGGATGTTTTAATTTACGCCAGCAGTGTTGCTTTTCAAAATTACGCAAATGTTGATAAACATTCAGGAGAGATACTTCTGTGTTAAGAGTAATTTGGAAATCGATACATTAAAATGTTGCACAGAATATTTGAATGCTTTGACTTCTGATACAAAAATTATGAATAGAGTAATTTTTATCAATAATACAAAGAATTTTCGATCCTATTTGATTATTAACACCAGTTACATTGCTTCCTAAAATGTTATTGCAAAATTTGTGGAAAATGAAAATTTCTTGTGATGAAGAATTGTCTCAAAATAATTTAAGCGAATTTTTAAAATGGTGTAGAGATTTATCTCTTTTAATAAATGTATCTTTGCCTCGATATATGTCAATTAATTCAACATCTGAATTACATGTTTTTGTGGATGCTTGCAAGGGTGCATACTCAGCGTGCGTCTTTGTTCGATCGGTATTCGATTCTGAAGTTAAGGTAACTCTTGTACTAGCAAAATCTAGAGTCCCACCCTTAATACCTTTAAGTATTCTGCGTTTAGAATTAATGGCTTGCTGCATAGGTTCCAGACTTGCAAATTCTGTTATTATTGCGCTCAATTTGATAGATACAAAAATTACCTTTTGGTCCGATTCTACTACGGCTCTTTGGTGGATAATAAAGCAAGGAAAATGGTCTATTTTCGTGCAAAACCGTAAAATTTTCGTGTAAAGAGATTCGTGAATTGACAAAAGGTCAGTTATAGAGACATATTCCAGGAAATATGAATATCACTCATGTATTATCGCGTGGTTATTCTGCGAAACAAATGTATTTTTCCAAATGGTGGTAAGGTCCTTTGTGGCTGCGAAAATGTTCTGAAAACTGGCCTGTTGGAGAAACTCTGCCAAACTGAACAAGTAGATTTGGAAAGAAAAAAGGTTAAAGTAACGAATATTGATGTCTCAAAAGACCACCCCCTTGGCTTTTTGAATAATGTATCACATTATAATAAAATGATTAGAATATTTACATATCTATTGAGGTTTGTAAATAATTGTTAAATTGGTCCGAATAAATGCAAAAATCATGAACTTACATTATTAGAAATAGAGAATTCCAAAGAAACTTTTTATTTGTCTTGTTCAAAAGTATTACTTAAATAAGGTAAAATCTTCAAATTTTATTGAAACTGTTGTGTAGAGAAGATAAGGGTATTTTAAGAGTTAGAACAAGAATAGTTTACAGAGATGATTCAAAATCTTTCCTGTATCCAATATTGTTAATAGAGAAATGTGAATTCACTAAACTGCTAATCAGAAATGTTCATGTAAATAATAGCAATGCGGGTATTCAAATGATGCAATGTCTTTTACGAGAAAATTATTGTATCATTAGAGCTAGAAAAGCCATAAGAAATGTTTTATGTAACTGTGTTGTGTTTGGAAAAGGCTTAAAACGAAAGCTATGTCAAGCGAACGAACACCTTTGCCACAAGATAGGGTAAAGGATTGCGAGCCATTTGAAATTGTTGGCATTGACTTAGCCGGACCTCTATATTTGAAAAATGATGGAAAAGTTTGGATAGCATTGTTTACTTGCGCAGTATACCGTGCTATCCACCTCGAGCTTGTTAGTTCGCTCTCCTCTGATGCATTTTTCTGACATTTAGACGGTTTATTGCTAGACGCGGCCGGTCACGAGTAACATACTGTGACAATGGAACAAACTTTCGTGGAGCTTTCAATGACCTCTCGAAATTAAATTGGAACAAAATATTGAAGGAAACAAATGCTTTGGAAATTTATTCCTCTCACTGCAGCTTGGTGGGAAGGTTAGTTCGCACTGTGAAAGAACTGTTAAAACGCACTTTGGGTAAGTTTGTGTTAACGTATGAAGAGTTGTATACGATTATTTGTCATTGTGAATCTATAATTAATTGTAGACTACTGACTTATGTGTCTGAAAATCCACAGGAATTGGTTCCTCTGACACCTGCAATGTTTCTTATAAAGAATCGGAACTTTGATGTTCAGGATATTAACCAAGTAAACAGACAGCCTTGTAAAACGAATAAAATACAGAAGCAAGTTTTTAAGTCATTTGAGACAATAATTTAGAAAAGAATAATTGAGTCAATTGGTTCAAAAACAGAATGAGAAATTTTCTTGCGTTCCTAAAGTACGAGTAATTGTATTAATAGGAGATGATAACAAAAAAAGTTTATTTTGACCATTAGCAAAAATTATAGAATTAATTCCGGTCGCGATAATAAAATTCGTACCGTAAAATTTAAAACCCAACATGGAGCAGTTTTGCCACAGATACAACGTATCTTTCCAATGGAGATACAGGCAAATGAAGATAATATTAATGTTGATAAGAAACGAATTGATGAGAAACCTATTCCTGTTGATGTCACTTCTTCTGAATAAGACCTGAAAATGTTATTTTTAAAAAAATTTCTTCGTCTGGTAGATGTGTGAAAATACCAAAGAGACTTGATCTGTTTAATAATGTATGTTATGGGATTGAGACTCAGTCCGATTCTCAAGGGGGGGAGTATATTAGAAAGAGAAAGGAACTGTGCCTGGCCGCTAAGCGGCGCTGTTTGTCACTTCATGTTTTCTGTTTTTTGTATGTTAGTAGAAGTTTAAAAATGCTGTAATAAAGTTGTGCTTTTGTGTTTGTCGCTGAATTCTTTGTTTTCCTTAATGAATCTTTTTAGAAAATATTTTTATCATCATATCAAAATATCTCCAGCATCGGATAGATGCAAACCCCATGAAAAAGATTATTGAAAATATTAATCAAAATTACTTATTTTTGATTCGGAAATTGTAACAGAAGTATTTCTATATAAAAATGCAGTTTTCCGTTATTTTTAAGCCAATCAGATTCGCCGATTACATTCGTTATTTTCTAACAGTTATTGGTAACTGTTATCAGCTCATAATATAACAGTAGTAACAGGTTACTAAATAATAAACATTTGACGCAAACTACCGGAGTTTTCTCCCGTGGAATTCGGAGAATTCGGACGTCATGTCAATTGATTATATGACGTCATTGTTCAATTAAACCAGTGAAGCTATTTACATGATATTGAATTATTTAAATACGTTTTTGACTATTTTGACTGATCGAGACAATATATATAGAAAAAATTTGAGATACTTTTTTATAATAACTATAAATCTTGAAGTAAATGGCAAGCAAATGATCAACACAATTCAAATAGTATTAAAATTTTTTTTTTCGAATGGTTGGGGTATGTCGGGATGTAGTGTTCCCTTATACCCAAGGAACCGGCCAGAAATAGCGACCTCTTTGCCGCCGAGGCGTTGCTCCGGGTGCACCACAGGGGGTGGGCCACCATCGCATCCTCACACATGCCATAGGGACCTGTTTATATAGTAGGCACCATTCATACCTCATTCACACACAAGGAAATGACAGGATATATAAATAAATTTTGAAATTCTACATTTTAGAGAGCCATTTTTCATTTTATTTCTATTTATTGTTTGGTGGCCGAAAAATGCAAAATTTTAAAAACAACAAAATTAGTGTACAAACTCTAATTCAGATTTAAATAAAATGATAAGAAGTTCGATCAAGATTTCATAAAATAAAATCTTAATTTTAACCTTAATTACATTTTAAATAAATTTTTCCAGCAATTAAAAAACATTTTTTATCTTCAGATTAGTAATATTAATTCTTAACACGTATCAAAAGTTTCTTTATCAAAATACGAGAAACCAGACTGTGCGAAAAATGCCATTTTAAAGGAAAAGTAGCAAACCGTAAGCATCATAAAATAATTTCGACTTTAATGGTTTGAATGTTACCGTTTTCATTATTTAATGGCACACAAAATAATCTTATGGGCTATGTCTAACGTTTGGTAGCAAAAAATTTTAACAAACTTGCTTTAAATTACTTTATTTCTCAACGCAATTAGCAAAACACTCCATAGATACATAATGGTCACCAAGATTTGGACAGCGGAAATTTCATGCATCGGCCAGCGGGGACTAGTGTCCTGAGACAGAGCCTGGAACGTCGGCTCCTAGAAGATTTTGGCTACGATTCAGTGACTTGGCGGTGTAAAGAAAGCGATAAATTTCTCTGGCTAGGATGTTTATCTCATTGTTAAACAAGGCGGATTTCACAACTACGTATTCCGTTTTCTTTTAGAAAAATGTATCGATTTAGTATTGTTATATTTTTATAAATGTAACAAAAAGTATTATTTAATTAATATTCATCGTGAATATAATTTCTTTGTATCATCCATTGTTCTTATATGTGTGCGTATTGCGTTTACATGAACTTTTCCTCTCTAAATATTTAGCGATTTAGTATTGTTATATTTTTGTAAATATAACAAAGAATTTGTTTATTAATTCATTGTGAATGTGAATATAAATTCTATGCATTATTAGAACAATTATTATTTATTCATAGCTAATTTACTATTGTTTATAAATATATAAGTTGTTACGTTTATATTAAACAGACTATGCATAATCAATCATAAACTTCTTTTGAGATAATTATTACAAGCAAAGTAGCTGAAAAATATTTTATTCGAAGTTTCTGCTTAGGAAAGAATTTTATGTTTTGAAATTTATTTACCTTGATATTTTGATTTATTTAAAGGTAGATAAAAATTGTAATTAACATTATATGAGTCACTGTTTCTTTACAAAAATATTTTCTTCAGATTTTCAATTTTTTATTTTTAATCACTGTTCAAATTCATTGTCACCATCATGAAGTACACCCTCACTGGGTTAATTAGTATCTACTGCAGAAGTGTTTATCTTTGAGAACTTAAAGAGTTTTATCTTTTTTATTTCCAGTTAATTTTAGGCTTGTACACTGTTCCTTAGAAATAAAATGGCTAACAAGAATATGAAAATAATATGGAACACAAAACTGAGCTGCTTATAAAAAAAAAATTTGAAGTAGTACTTGTAGCTTTGGGCACTGAGTCATTCCAATGTTCTATGAATTCTGACAAACGTTTATTGCATATGAAGAAAGAAAAGGCAGGTAAAAAACAAGAATGCCCATTCCAAGGATACTGAAAAGGTGATTGATTACAGATAAATAGTTTTCCCCAGCTTTTTGATTTTCAAAACATGAGATGACTCTGTAGTTCACATGCTCTTCAATGAGTTAATGTACACAATATCTACTGATTTATTTTTGCGGATGACAATTTCTATTTATAATTTTTGAATGCTGCAATGAAGGAGCCGCTCTCTCTCTCTCTCTCTCTCTGTTAAAAACTATATACCGAGGCTTAAAGCTTGGCTTCAAATGATTGAAAATAAAGATTAGTATGAGAAATATATGTGGTCATTTTACTTAGTATCACATAAAAAAATAACTTAGAGAATGTTAATATTGCATATTCAAATAAGGTATAATACCTATGATTATATCTGTGTGGTGCTTCAATCCTTACATTTACTCAAATTTATTCTGTATTTGTGAACTACTTATTTTAATAAAAATGATTTTGTAAAATATGCAAAATCTGCTGTACACATTCAAAAACTGATTTTATGAATGTAGCAATTAAATATATTTTGGAGATTTATAATTAAAAAAAAAGATGTTATTAATGCATCATAAATTTTATGACATTTATTGTGCCTTAAATAAGGTTAATTTCACTGACCCTCACCTAGATGAATGAAAAACATGGGCAACCTATGTTAAAGAAACTATACAAATTACATAAAGCCAAATTCAAATTGCCTACCAATTAGTAGAAATTAAAAATTAAATGTGTGTATTAATATTTTTGAGTCAATAATTTGCTATTTATACGAGCCAATATATGTGTCAGCTCTAGTTGCTTACAAATAAAATTATTAGTTACTAAAAAATATTGCTTATAAATAAAATTACAAACAACCTAATTTATTTCACAGACATTAATATTTTTTGTGTGTGTGTGTGTGAGAATTTAATATTGAAATATTCATTGAATATATTATGAATGAATTGAAAGAGAATCTTTCTCTTCAAAATACCTCTCATCCAAAAGTAATCTACTTTCAATTTAATACCTCTCATCCAAAAGTAATCTACTTTCAATTTAATACCTCTCATCCAAAAGTAATCTACTTTCAATTTTAATAACGTAAGTAATTAAATTAGACTTAAATCCATTCTTGAACTCCTTGGTGCACTAATGACCTCACTCTTCTTCCCTCAATCATCTCAGTTCACCTGAAACTCATCCTTCAGCATATTTTTCTGTTCACATGACAATCTGTTATACTAATGTTATTAAAATACAAAAATCAGAGAATGAAATGTGATACTGAGTGTCTTTTATTCATATAAATGAGAACATTTATAAATTTTCCCATTTTAAAAAAAATATAAAACTTTGTTTTTCAGATAGATGAGTTTTTTTAAATTGAACTACAGATGTTCAATATATTTACAACTTGTGACATTTATCTTATTTAAAAATTTTAATTTAAAAAATAGACAATGTAGACACACACACTTATATATATATATATATATATATATATATATATATATATATATATATATATATATATATATATATATATATATATATATATATATAATGTAGCAAAATATTTTTATTCTGCTGTTTTCTTTATTGAAATTTATATAACATCCAAAGTTTATTAAAACAATTCATGTGGTTCAAAAATTCTTTAAACAATTTTTATATTGGATTGACAAACATTTTAAGTAAAAGAAAAGAAAAAATAAAATAAAATAAAAAAAAAAACTTGAGATACTAGTTTGTAACTAAGCCATGAGATAAAGTGTCAAAATATTTTTGTCAAGGCATTTTATTCCCATTTGTGTTTATTCTTATTAAAATGCAGAAATTTGAAGGAAATGTAATAATTTCAATCCACCCTTCTTTGGTACCTGCATATTATCGTATCGATCTTATCCGCAAAAAAAAAAAAAAAAAAAAAAAAAAAAAGTCTTCACCATGTAAAATACAAATAAAGTTTATATCTATTTTATATCTGGTGCCAAGATATAAGTAAACTATACTGCTTTTCCTTCATATTTTGAAAAAATATTAAAATTTTCTAATATAAATATACAAATCAACTGGCGCGAATTTCGTTTCAAATTATACCGGGGGGATAAGAAACCATAGGATTGCTAAAATTAAGTCTGAATAATATTCACATTTTATACCACGAAATTATTGCAACTATTTTCTTCCAGTTCGCATGCATTAGAATCGCACCTGGAGCCGACATTCCGGGCCTGATCCGTGACATTAGTATTAAACGGTTCTAGTTTGCCGGCGTCAGTTTTCCGACGAATTTCTTCCACGTTTGCCCCCAGCCTAAGTCTGGGAAAACAAGTTTGAATCGGTAAGCACATGCTGCCATCTGTAGACAGCAATGGGAAAGGTTTCAGTCGGCAAGCAGGTGTTGTCATCTGTAGACAGCAATGGGAAAGGTTTCAGTCGGCAAGCAGGTGTTGTCATCTGTAGACAGTAATTGTAATTCCCTACAGACCCGACCGGTAAAAAACAAAATTGAGATTATACTTTGATTTCCTATATGTTTAAGCATGCTAACGAACATTCTAAGAATTATTTCTCCAAGTTAAAAGAAATTATTATCACATCATTCTTTAGGACAAATTTAGATTTTTTTAAATTGAGCTAAAACAGAATTTAACAGACTTCAAATACTAAATATAAAACAAATTATATTTAATGCTTGAAATCATTTCTGCAAAGTAATAATTGTAATATTATTTTCATAATATTCTTATCACAATTTGAAATTGAAAATTATTTGATATATTATTTTCTTTTAAACAAAATTTTAACATTTTGGTTAACAGTTTGGGGTTAAGTTCAGTTATATAATAATAATAAAAAAAAAAAAAAAAGAAATTAATGTTATGATTAATAACACATATTTATAAATTTATGGTTAGAAACATATTTATACAACATACTTATAATTTTATCGTTAGAAATAAAGTAACATTTACGTTAAGAAAGATACTTTTATAGTTAAAATTTTGCAATATTCTATCAGTAAATGATAAGAAGAGGACGTACTACACTTTATAAACTGGATGCATTTTATACATTCACCAATATGAAAATTAAAATGAACATAGTCGGCTAAAAATTCAATTCTCTGAAATATATTTCATCAGTAACCTCAATGTGTGTTAACGAGGATTTCTACTTTGCAGTCTCATTTAGCTCACCATTGCTATTCAAAGAATTTTTTGGAAAAAAATATTTGTGCCACTTTTCAGTGCATTGCTTGGCATTTTTTAAAATGCAGATATGAAATGATACGGGTTGAAATATTTGCAATTTCCATTATAATATAAGACATCTGCTTGTTTGTCCACAATTGCTTAAATTAGTCCTTTGGGTCGTGAAAGGCATTTCTTAAAATATCGTTAAAGTTCCAGATGACCCAGTGGCATTACGATAAATGTTTTTGTTGAAATTAGCGAAACAAACGAGTCCATAAATCGCAAGTAAATATTTAATAAGGAGAAGTAATTTACAAAGTAAAAGAAATTAATTAACTAAAACAACAAGGCATGTTGTATTTAAAGGTTTTGGATGGCTTAAACACTACTATCAATCAGAAGGCAGCATTGCAAGCGATTGGTGTAAAATTGCTGACGTCTTACAAGACTCCAACTTCACTGACAAAAAAAAAAAAAAAAAAAAAAAAAAAAAAAAAAAAGATTGAGTTTCTTTGTGATTACATACATTAGGTTATATACAACTTTCGCCCTTAATCGCATAGAAACACAATAAAAACATAATAAATCAATAAAAATATGAATTATATCTTAAAGCAAGTATACATTAAGAAACCAGAAAAATGCAATCCAGCCAATATTTACATTAACATGATACAATCTAACACAATCTTAATCCACATAAAGACAATATTGCGCTGATTACAAATTTATGCAATTTAATTATTCTTTTGATTGGCACTAGAATTATTTAGAAGGGGGCGCTGCGCATTTCGTGTGGAAAGAGAGAGAAATGAAATAACTAGGATGGCCAGATTTTGTGTTCCTTTTACATATATTAAATTATATATAACAGTTTTATTCATGATTAACAGAGTAATTATACTGGCATACCAATAAAATAAGTAAACATTACTGATAATTGCTTATGACGTGTTTTCTTTTTGCGTCTGAGCAATACCTTGCTGGAAGACTTTTGTAAAAAGTTGAGACTTGTAATCACAGAACTTGGTATTACAAGGTATCCCAAGTACATTATTAATTATTTCACTGATTTCTAAATTTTGATTATCTGTAATCAAGTCATGTGGGACATCCTTTTGGAATAACAAACCAAAAACGATCTGATATAATAAAATTCAAACTTTGGCTAGTATTGATTTCAGAAAGACAGATAACACCAGAAATTGATACGCATTTAACAACAGATATCTTGCTTTCACTTTTGTCTTTTGTGCTGTTCAATTTTGTTGAACACAGCTTCATTATAAAAGCTAGTTACCATATACACTTTCCGACATTAAAAATGTAACACCAAGAAGACGTTACCAGAAAGTGACGAAACTCAAAAGACAAACAGACATACCAACGAAAAATAAGTGATCTATATTTCGAAATGATATGCATAATGCAGAGCGAGAGCAGGGTGGAGTCAATAGATTGTAGAATAGCCATAGATAGCGATACACGAAGCAACACGTCCAGGCACAGAGTCTATGAGAGTACAGATGGTCTCCTGAAGAATGGCTCTCAATTCCCTTTGTCAACCATTTGCCAATGTGTGTCTTCTGAAAGAGGCAATAGCAGGGTATGCAAATGTCGTCCAATCATGTATGTCCCAAGCGTGTTCGATTGGTGAGAGGTATGGAAAGCACGGTGACCCGGGAAACAGCTGATACCTTGCAGGGTATGTTGTCTGATGCGATCAATGTGCGATCTGGCGTTATCCTGCTGATAAAGGACACACCCTGAAGCAGTAAATAATCCACGTAAATTTGGTCTGTCATAATGCCGTGAATATGAACTAGAAGTGACCTGAAATCGTACGCAATGGTGGACCAAAGTATGTCAACCTATCGCACGGTGGGGCGTTCCACAATTGCTGCAAGATTGGACCTGTCTTCTCGTAGATGCCATACTCATACGCAGTACCTCTCACTGAAGAAACACAAACATGACTCATCTAAGAAGACGATTCTGGGACACCCCGTCTTCCCTATCTCGCTAATCCGCCACTATTCCAGACGTTGGCGTCTATGCTGTGGGGTCATTGACAGTTTTCTTAACGGACACCATGAGGGCAGGCTAGTAGAAACCAATCGATGGCAAATGGTTCTTCTTTATATGAGAGTATCCAGGGAGCCTTGCACATGCTGCAGAATTTCAGACGTGCTTTAAGGGGTCGCCACCGTCGGACGTGTCGATCCACGTGTGCTGACGTCTCTCTGGCGACATCGGCACCTCACAAACATTCCACAGTTACTTGTTCCAATTATCTTCGCCACAGAGGTGCACTATGGACGTGTACAGATATCTGTCAGCTGCAATTTGATGTAAGGACCAACCTGTTCTTCTGAGTTCGATCATCATGTCCCTCGTAAAATCGTCTGTCTCCTGGAATCGTCTTCATTGACGTTGGATCACTGCAATTACAGGCGTCCGTTGCGACAAGAACAAACTTTCAACGATTATTTTTCAAGTAGCAATAACGGTGCGAATATTGCACACTACTGGTTCCTCATTTTATATCTTATCCAAACGGCCGTATTCACCATCAACCTCGACCGCTAGGTACGAGATAAATTCCGGGTCAAAGCTGAAACGGTATTCACCGTCAACTTCAAGATGAGTAACCGAGGGGAAAATCTGGTTCTACGTTCAAGAACCGTAGACCTGACTGATAGATAAAACCTGACTGCGCATGTGCAATTTATATATACTATAAGTGATCATGTGCATTTCTTTTCAACTCTTGTGTACTTTTTAATGTTTAATATTTGCGAAACAAATTTCAAATGTATTGTAATTTAACGATAATTATTTTATACACTAATTTATATTATAAGCTGCAACGCTGGGAGTTTCTTGAGAACTAGAAAGTGGACTAGAGTTCTTGTAAGTGGAACATTAAACCTAAAAAGAAATCTGAAAGAGGATGAAATGGAAATCCACAAGTGATATCTTTTGACGAAAATCTTGGCCTGATCTGGATATAAGAATATCCCCAAGATTTAGAATAAAACTGTTATTTCAAATGGAGACATTCTTCTAGAGGTGTATAGACAAATCTGTCGCCACTTCTCTCTAGCTTGTAATTGGTGATATATAACAAGTACGCTAATCAACAAGTTCAAAAGTAATCTCCAAAGTAAGCAAAGCTATTGCATTTTTGCCATTGCATTATATTAAAATTTTACTGATAGCATTGTCTTCTATTGTTAAGATGTATGACAAAAGAAATGTTTAATTTGCAAAAAACATTCCTGATCCTTTAGGATAAATATATGTAAATCTAAAAAAGATGTAATAGATAAAAGAGTAAATTAAGGGAAGAACATGGTTTTTAATATCTAGTTTAATAATACACACACACACATGCACAGCACACACACACATGCACAGCACACACACATGCACAGCACACACACACACATGCACAGCACACACACACATGCACAGCACACACACACATGCACAGCACACACACACATGCACAGCACACACACACATGCACAGCACACACACACATGCACAGCACACACACATGCACAGCACACACACATGCACAGCACACACACACGCATGCACAGCACTCACACACATGCACAGCACACACACACACACACATGCACAGCACTCACACACAAGCACAGCACACACACACAAGCACAGCACACACACACATGCACAGCACACACACACATGCACAGCACACACACATGCACAGCACACACACACATGCACAGCACACACACACACATGCACAGCACACACACACACATGCACAGCACACACACATACATGCACAGTACACACACACACATGCACAGCACACACACACACACACATGCACAGCACACACACACAAAATTACTTGAGAATATTTTTTTTTCCAATGGCAGATTGTAGACAGTTACAGCTGCAACAGAGTCTATTAATCTATTGTTCACTGATACCAAGAAACTGGCCAGACACAACGACCTCTTAGCCACCGAGGCGTTGCCCTGGGTGCACCACAGGAGGTGGGCCACCATCGCACCCTCACACATGCCATATGGACCTGTTTACAGGGTAGGCATCATTCATACTTTAACATACAGGGGACAATACATCCCGATATACCCCGACCATTGGAAAAAAAATCTTTTTTTTAATTAATTGGTATTTTTTTAAAAGAAAGGCTAGTGATTTAATTATTATAAACTGTTTGTGTTTTATGATATTTTTAGAATTATAAATACTTAAAAAAATTTTATTTTCTATTTGATTAATTAAATGTAGTTTTCTTTATTGGAAGGGGTTGCCAAAATTTTTACTTTTGAACACATAACATCGAAAAATTTACAAAGATATTTTAAAAATGCTTTCATCGTACATTTTTTAAGAAAACTAATCTTTCAATAATCCTAGCTTTTATTTGTCAAAATACTCTGAATTTAGGAATATGTAATGTATTTCATGTTTGTAGATACCGGATACACTTATTTAACATATACTAATTAATATGCTATTGTGTGTATTCTTCACCTCTATAATTTTTCCATAATTTTAACTACACCAAACTATTCTTGACCTTTTTAAGAATTAAATTTATTTCCGTGTTTTTATCTTGTGAGATTTCATTTTGAATTGTGAATTTAATATGTACATATATATATATATATATATATATTCTATTTTATGCATATTGAAGTTACTCTTGCTGCTTCATATATCATACTAAACAAATAATGAAATTATTCTTTTTCTATATTTATTAATGTCAGCAGATATAAACACAATAGTGACTATTTTAAGAGTTCTATTAGATATATCAGAGATAATTTTTCATTTAACTAAATGTGCCTTATTGCTTGAGTTGCTGTTATACATACTTTAAGTGATTCTGTGAAATAAGTTATTTGGTTTGGTTATTCATAAAAAATGGAGCAAAGATTAATTTAAATTGCAAGTTTTTCCTTTTAAATATATATTTGACTTCCTGTACTATTTTGAAACATTAAAAAAATAGTTTTAATTAAATTTTATGTTTATAATAAATGCAAATTTTGATTTCTTCATGATTTTTTGTAGAAATTAGTGTTCATAGAATTTGATTTATTGCATTACAAACAATTCTTAAGTTACATCTAAGACCTTATTTGAAATAATTCCTACTTGTAGTTTTAAAGGATACTGTATTTTAATGTTTATTTAAGCAAGAATAACTCAAAGTATTTTGGTATGCTAAATTATTTCCTGTAAAAATTATAATTGGTATGAAAATATAGTAAAAATAAAACATTTCTACTTACCAAAACACATTAAAAAAGTATCTAAGCATGTTTGAGTAATAATCTAGAAATTAATAAAACTTACTAATTAACGTAAAGGAGCAGCGAATTTTTACATGTATAAGAAATGCGAAAAATATTGGGGAACCAAACCTCTGTGCACGAATTGCTGTCGTAATTGAAAATGAATCCGAAAAACATTCTATGTACAAGTGCTTTCTTAACAGGACTTGAAATAATGTTGGAACTAAGACGATAGTTATGATTTTTCTAATTAAATATAATTCGCTCGTATTAACGGTTATTTTGTTTTTTATTTGCATGTCTTAACTTGAAGCGCGCGCATAACATGTAAATGTTGAGGGATTGCTGTGTAAACTTACATTATTTTATATTTGTTTCCCATTCCATTGAATTCTCAATATTAGTTATTTTAATTAAACGTTTTATTATTATATATATAACATTGTTGTAATTTTTATTCGTAAATAAAAGGTCTCGACAGGATTCAAGAACTTTATGGAAATCAGAGTAGAATCCAGAAAAAAAAAATCTAACATACTTTCCATTTACAGTTTTCAGGAATTTTCAATTTCTCTGTATTTTAATGCTTACAAAAATTAAAATTAATGGAAGTATTTTTGAAACTGCATTCCCCAAATAGCTTTATTAAAACCATTTCAAACTAATGTTCTTCAGCAACGATAGAATTTGAGATTTTATTACATTCCATAATTGAATAAAATCGTATTGATTTGGTTTGCTTGCCCCTCTTTGCACACAAGGACAGGATCTAACAATACATTTCAATTGATGATTATTTTGAGCTAAAAGTTACGAAATTCTAACCTAGATGGCAGCGCTATGAATTCGATTTCCAACACATTTCAAGGTTAGAATATTTACAAACAAATTTTAAAACTGGATATGGTTTTAGTTATTCTTAATACATAGAACTATAAAAATGCTCAAATAATAAGTTAATTGCATTAGTATTTGATTGAAACGTACTTTTCAATTATGAACATATTTGATGGTGAAATCCAATGGAAGGAAACACTCTTTAAAATGTAAACTCTAGCTAGATGCTTTTCTGAAGGTAAGCAAAATTTTACTCCTTTGATCTTTATATTTTCTTCATAAAATATGTTTTAACGCAATTTTTTTTAATAAAATATTAACAATATGAATGCAAAACTTCTAAAGACTTGTTGTTCTCGTGTGCAGGCTAGGCTGGTAAATTGGGGTGTGCTGCTCCACTTTTCCAACTGAACCGTATTTGATGTGGAGTTTGACTTCTTCAGCACACACACACACACGCCATAGGGACCCGTTTATAAGGTGGCAACCATTCACACACATGGAAAGGACAAAGACGGGACAGAGAGAGAAAGAAAATGCATCCATGCGTGAACCGGGATTCGAACTCAGGACCTCCCTATCCGTAGTCAAGCACGCTGACCACTAGACAAGTTGGCCGGCTCTAAAGACTCGTTTCTTCCAAGTAGACTGAATCTAAAACTAAATTAAATCGAGCTTTTCATTTTTTATTAAAAAAAATTAATATAACTGTTAAATTTCAAGGATAAAGAAAATTTGACTGAGCGTCTCTCTCGCTGCCCTTTGTGTTATATTGTGTATGACTCATTATATAGCTTCAGAATTTTTTTCTTTTATGTAAAAGCAACGTAGAAGTGATTTTTGACAGTTAAAATTTTTGTACTTAATTCTAATATACGTTGTTATAAAAAATAGTCAATCTTATTCCACAATTGAGATACAAATGTATATGGGATTAAACGTTTTTAAAAATACGTATATTCTCCCGTACAATTAAATATAGCTACTATAATTTAATGACATTGATTTTTACAATTATTTTCGTTAAATTCAGATTCAAGAATTTTTGCAGTTTTATACCCTCTCAAGATTCATGCAAATTTTTTTATTACCATTGTTTTTACTTTAATAAAGCTATTGAAAGTCTATTTTAAAAAATATTCGTTTTATATTACATAATTTAAATTTTTATTGTAATTATTATTTATTTCGTAAATTATGACGTTACTATGAAGGGTTGCATATTGATCACAAAACAGATAATCTTTAAACAAAAAGAAATACTTATGTCACAAACAGTCGTGAATAAAATAGCAAATTTTCAAGAAATTATTGAAGATTTTTAATAATTTTCATTTTTTTAAAAGATAAATAAGAAATTAAACACAATGAAGGATCGCAAAAATCTCCCTGAATGCATTATTTTTTGGACATACAATACACTTCCCGAATTATCCACATAAGTAGAGAACTCAATCATCTTTTCGATAGTATCCTGAAAATTCTATCATAACGAACCAGGGACGCGGTGAGCATAATTGGCGCCCGGGTATGATATCTTTTTTGGATCCCCCTTGAAAAAAAAATAGCATTACAATATAAAAATGGGAATAAAATGTATTAAGCAATACTTTATGTAATGCATTACAATAGAGTATACTTGCAATAAGAATACAATATAAATAATAACAGAATATTGTACCTACGATAAAATAATCGAAAATATATCAATTTTAAGTCTCAGGCTTAGCTTTAAATTGAAACAAAATTCATTTCTAATTTTTTAAAAAAAATATTTATATTGGATTTGGAAAAATGTCAAAAGAATAATCGGACTTCTGTGATTTAGAATTAATTATTAAAAGATGTAATTTATTTTAAATACCAACACAATTATTTTAAAAAAACATAACTTTTTTAAACATGAAATAATTTGTTATATATAAATATAAGTAGATGTAATTTTTTGCAATTTAATATAATTCGCTATTCGTTTTTCTTGCTTTAGCTGAAGCGAATTATGATCAATTGTTTTATCATAGTTGATTATTTGAAATTTTTCTTTTTCTATACTTAAAAATGTTAAACCACTTAGATAATATTTTGACTCAGGGTAGATCTTAAATACGTCAAAATTAATTTTAATTTCCTGAATGAACGTTCACAGCTTGCAATTGATGTAAAAATAGTTAAAAGTATTTGAATGGTAACGACTCTTCTTCTATATTCTCCGCATGAGACTCGGCAGGTTAGAAGTTCTAATGGAGTTTTAGGTTTAATTTTTCTACTGCAGAATAACATCGCTCTGTCTCACATATCTCTATAGAATTCTGTCCCATGGAAATCTGTAAGATAAAATTCACCCAAACTTTTAGATTTATTAAGCACGTTGACTTAGTGCTCCCAAGTCACAGGTCTAGGTTCGATCCTCGGTTAAGTTCAACTTAACCCTTCACTTTTTCAGTAGATAAATAAACTGAGTACCACTCATGCTTGGGAACTAAGCACCAGGGATTTCGTTTTAGGTTGATCACCTAACCGGGACATTTGCTTCGCACCGTAGAGCCCTCGGTTAGGAAAACAGATATGTGCACTATAGGTCTTGACCTTGATATTACAATTTTAAAGTCGGGATATTTATTTATTTATCCATTAATTTTTAACTTCTAAGAAAATTAATTTAGTGATTTAATATTTCCATAACAATGTCTTAACAATTTTAAATATATTTTTGCTAGCTTGTTAACCAACTGAAGAAATTAAATTTTTTTTATTTCTTATTGATTGTGCATTATCTTATTTATGAAAGACTACAAATTGTTGATCATTAAGTGTTGAACGTATGCTATAACTTATCTTAACAAATTTTAAAAAACACTATAATATTACTAACTTAACAAACTTTAGCTATTTATTTCAATAAATAAATAAATAACTGGGTAAGATTTGACAAACATAGTTTTGGATCACCCCATCTGATTTTTCACAGTATTTTTTAAACTTTTCATTTACCACAGTTTAAACTGAAAATTTTATTTAATTTTTTTTATCTCAGAAAAAATTCCAGTGAAAAACAACTTTAACTTTATAGGAAATTTCGCATTTAAAATAGCTTTTTTAAATTATATCATTCAGACCATTAATGTATACCAAAATTATTTTTATTGTTAAAAATTTATATCCCAAAATGTAATATTGATAATTTAGGAAAATATTCATTTTTATACCATGAAACCAATTTTTTTGATTCTAAAACAAGAATATCTTTGTTAATAAGTCTTCATCTGATTTCAGTTTAGGTAACTAAATCATGCCATAGCATTATCAATGAAAATTTCAGATAAGCAACGGAACGCTAGACAAAATATTTTATAAATGTCTTAAAACAAAAATTAAAATAAATCTCATTTAAAACACACATAAATTCAAATAAAATTATGCCTATTTAATAAAATCAGAAATTTTCAACCAAACAATATATATTATATTGTTAAAAGAATATTTTTTCCCAAAACTGGTGCACTTTATGTTGTTCTTTCAAGTTTTTCATTGGTTCAAATTATAATCTAGAATTACAAGTGCTAAGATAAAAAAAAAATATTTTAACTGTTGTATCGAATCGGTTATCATAGTAGTGAAAATTTTCTTCTCATTTTTAAGGCATTTAATAAAGCTATTTTCTAAAGATTCAAATAAGGGCTGACTTTATTAAAATCAATATTTTTTCTATTAAGAATCATTTTTGAAGTACTGTCCATGGAATGTCATAATTTTTTTTCAATAAATTTATATCATTTAAAGACGATCTTAATGTTTAAATTTTTATAATGTAGACTGAGAAATATGTAAGATTTCTTTATAATTTCTTGTTGGATTTTTTTCAAATTAAAAGATTTATTTTTTTATAGAAATTGAACTAATTAATTACAAGACATTTTCTGCATATTTAAGCATACAGAAAAGAAAAAACAGCATTTAAAAAGATAAAAAGACAATTATAGATTTTTTTTATCATTTGAAAAAATAATGTTCCAATATAAGGTGCTAATGTAAAGCCAACAAAATTACGAGTCAAATAAAAATTATTTCCCCGAATAAAAACCTTTAAACATTAAATAAATTACTTTTAAATGAATAATTTTAAGTAATTTAATGCTTAATTTTCAAAATTCTACATGCATATTTTAATAAGTATATGTACCAAGAAAAATATGAAATAAATATTCAAATCGAAAAATTACATAGTAGACAGAAAATACAACTCACAGCAATAATATTTTAAATGTCAAAACTGCAGAATTTCAAACGTTTGCATTCTTGTTTCCGATTAAAAAAATGGAATACTAACTAAATACTATATAATTTGGGAAGAACTGAAATACCAATAGTGTGAACAATAAAAAGGAAACAAAGTTAATGTGTTTCTATAGAATTTGAAAGTAATTAAATATAATTATTTTAGATCCCCTCCATTTCGACCCCTACGCGGTATATAGTGCTGTAGCACTTATCTGGTTTAATAGGAACAAAGAAATAAGTTCCTTAAATAGCTCAAAATAATTTATTACCATTAAGGGTACAATTTGAGCACAACACAGATACATATACTACAAATAAAACAAAATTACATCTAAACACATAAAGTTAAAGGGAATAGGGTAAACATGAGAGTCATATGGATATACGTCTCATTCCTACGGTTGCTGGAGAGGGACTGACTTCCTTGGTGATGACGTCATGGGTGGTGCTGAAGATATGGGGCGCTACAGACTCCCCCTCTGGCTCCGCCGACGTCCCGGCAAGGAGACAGGATTGAGGTTAAGGTTGAGGTTGTCTACGTGGTCTTCCTCTACTTTTCAATGGATACACTGGCCCTTTATCTCTAGAGGATTGTTGATAAGGCTTCAACATACTGGTATGGTAAGTACCAGTACTTGATCAGGGCAGCAGGATCTGCAACATCATATGTATTTGGGGATTTATTCGTTAATATAATATAAGGTCCTTCACGCTTGGGCATGAATTTTTTACTTGTTTTGGTTTTGGACTTGCTCACGGGATGTAAAGTGATCCAAACTTTATCACCTGGTTGATAATAAACGGGTCTATGCTTCTTGTCAAAGTACTCCTTTCTAGCATCTTGCTTTTGCTCTATACGTTCTCTAATTATGGGTGTAAATCGTGCAAATTCTTTTAAGTAAGGTGTTATCTCTGCGACGAAGTTATCGTTATCAATGACAGCTCTAATATCATGATTGACATCGTCTGTGGTTCGAAGTTCTCTTCCGAACTGAAGGTAAGCTGCCGTATGACCTGTAGAATCACATTTTGCGGTGTTTAAAGCAAAACGTATCATGGGTAGTTTGTCCTCCCAAGTATCATGTGAGTCACCAACTAGAATTGCTAATTTGGGTTTTAGATCTCGATTTTACGTTCAGCAGGATTTGCTTGAGGATGGTATAAAGGTATAAGATCTTGCTTAATATCTAGGATCTTACAAGTTTGTTGCATTACAGCACTGACAAATTGTACACCGTTGTCGCTGATTAGTCTTCTAGGTAAGCCATAGCGTAAGAAGACTTCTTCTATCAATATTTTAGAGCAATTGATAGCTGTGGCATCTTTTAGGCAAAAAGTTCGACCCATCTTGTACTTGTATCTTCAACAAGAAAAATCCATTTTTTCCAGCTGGGGTCTCTGGAAGAGGACCAAACAAGTCTATTGCCAGCGTCTCAAATCTTTGTGAGTAAATAGGCGTTCTGAGTAATCCAGCAGGTTTCTGGTTGTTAGAATTGTACCGATTACATTCAGCACAATCTTTCACGTATTCGGCGATAAACTTTCTCATACCAGGAAAGAAATATCTAGAAGCAATTTTATGATACGTATTCTCAGCTCCACAATGTCCTGCCGTGGGAGAATCATGATATTGCTGTAGGACACGTTCTCGCTCGTGACAAGGACAACTAACTGTGCTTCTTCTGACTCTGTTTCAGGCGAATATCGATACAGTATTCCCTGATTCATGAGATAACCTCTACTAGTCCAATTTACATAATTTTCATCTTTCCGTCCACTTTCAAAGCAGTCTATGATCTTTCTTACATCCTCGTCCTTCAGTTTGTTCTTTCGCGAATGTCTTTAGATTTCCGGGATGGTAAATCTATGGAAATAGTGTTGAAGTTACAAACAAATTTGTTCTCTGTATCAAATGGTCTAGACAGAAGATCTGCAATTACATTAGATTTTCCTGGAGTGTAAAGTATTTTCGGATGATATGACTGGATTTGAAGAGCCCATCGAGCTAAGCGTCCGGATGGCGATTTAATACTCATAAGCCACTTCAAGGGTTGGTGATCTGATGCAATAATGATTTCTTGATTTTCCACATAGCCACGGAACTTCTCAAGAGCCCATACTACCGCTAGTGCTTCTTTTTCGGTAGTTGAATAATTTCTTTCTGCCCAACTGAGCAATCGACTGGCATATTCAATCACATGTTCTTCCGGTCTTTCTCCTTGGATAAGGACTGCTCCTAGAGCGTAATTACTCGCATCAGTTCTTATGAGGAATGGTTTAGATCCATCTGGCTGAGACAACACAGGTGGTGAAATCAGCTGTCTTTTAACTCTTCAAATGCTTTCTGCTCTGTATCACCCCATGTCCATTGTTTATTCTTTTTAGTTAAGTCACTAAGGGGTCTAGCAACTTCAGAAAATGGGGAACATATCTCGGAACCAGGAACAAGTCTGTAAGAAGGACTGAACTTCTTTAACACATTTTGGTGTTGGAATTTTTGAATAGTGGATACTTTGTCAGCATCTACTTCTACACCTTTTCAGTTATCCAATGACCTAAATACTTCACTCTGTCACAAGAAAATTGCACTTGCTTCTATTGGCATTGAGCTTAAATATAGAAAGTCTTTCAAACACTTTTCGTAAATCTGATAAATGTTCATCAAAAAGTTTCTGATAAGATAATGATATCATCAAGGTATGACAATGCAAAAACATCTTTGAGACCAGATCTAAATTTATCAATGAGACGTTGAAAAGTTGCGGGTGCGTTGCACAACCCAAAAGGCATACGTAAAAATTTAAAAGTTCCAAATGGACAGATGAAGGCTGTCTTCTCTTGGTCTGATTCATGAACTTTGACCTGATGATAACCAGATCTTAAATCTATCGTAGACATGTATTTCGTCGTCTTGGCCTCAGTCAATAAATCATCCATTCTAGGTAGTGGATAGTTATCCGGAATAGTCGTTGAGTTTAACTTGCGGTAATCAACACACAATCTAATGGTACCGTTTGGTTTAGGTACTAATACCACAGGACTTGCATAAGGAGACTCACATTCCTCAATTATTCCTTCTGTTAGTAAGTGAATCTAGCTCTTTCTTCAACAACTCTTTTCTTTGCAGGCGTCATTCTATATGGTGGTTCAGCAACAGGTAGGCTATTTCAGTCTGTATTCTATGTTCAATAAAAGGAGTAGGCTCTCCCCTGGCTTGAAGTTATTTTCAAATTCTTCCAGCAATGAATTTAATTTGTTTCGTTGTTCTCTTGTCAAATGTTTTTCTTCATCATTCCTCAATTTCACGGAATTAGAGGTTTCTGAAATTTCAGCAGGCATATCAGGAGAAGTTAATTTCTGCGACATTATTACTTTTGCAGTACTTACGGTTTCGGATGGTTCACGATAAAATGGGTAATGTCTGTGTGGATATTCACTAAAATGCCAAGTGCCATTCTGGATGTTAAGCACAATTCCAGCAGCCTGGAGAAAGTCAGTGCCAAGCAATGTTCTATTGCTCTAGCGTTTGGTAATGCAATAAATTTCATACGAACTTTCTTTCCTCTACATTAAGATTTACTACTGTTGACAAAGCTGGGACATTTCTTTCTTTTCCATCAGCAAGTACCATTGTAATATTCTTCTTTTGAAATTTGAAACCTTTCCTTTTCAATAAACTATAAAATTTCTCTCCCGCAATGGAATTTGATGCACCGGTGTCGGCACAAAAGCTGCTTTTTCACCACAAACAGTTAAAAAAATTGAGCTGGACAATGAATCTGAAGATTGTGCGGTATACAACTTTACACCATTAACAATTGTTTTAGCCTCTTCTTTTAATTTGTTGCACTTTGGACACTTAGACCGAATAAACCAGGATTACCACACATCCATAGCAATGAACAGAAAATCTTCTTTCTGGCTTGTCTTTAGTAAATTTTGGACTTTCATAATTGGAATATTTAATTTTGTCATTTTCCTAGAAATAGGAAGCTTATAGTTTCTCTCTGAAGCAGATTTAACATAGTCTTTGAAGTTTGGCTTCTTAGCAAAGATAGGTGAATTTTTCTTCATTCCCAGTCTTACATTTTCATAACTGTCAAGCTTTTCTGCAAGTTCTAAAGGATCATTCAGCTCTGACCATTGATCAACAAAATGTTCTCTAACCTCTGGAGGTGTTCTTTTCTTTAACTGGTCAGCTATAATTAAGTCTTGCAATTTCTCAAAAGTGACGATATTTAATTCTTTTACCCATCCTTCGAAATACGATTTAATTTCAAAATAGAAGTCTTTCCATGTTACTTCTGCACTTTTTCTATGTTGCGAGAACATCTGCCGAAACTTATCTGAAGTAAGTCTAAAACGCTTCAAGAGCATCTCTTTCGCCTTTGAGTAGTCTTTAACGTCCTCTTCATTTTCTCTAGCAATTAATTGATTTATTTCGGCTGGCAATGAGCCTATCAAGTACGGCATCCAATTCATCTCAGGTATATTCACTAATTTTAATTGACGTTCAAATACTGTCAGATAAAGTCCGATTTCATCTTTATTGGGATTAAATTTTGGGAGAATTCGATTCAGATCCCAGTTTGTTTTCTCTGTTCACTGGATGGATCTGTGGAGGAAAGTACCTTCTGAGCTTCCACTTGAAGTTTTAAGCGTTGCAATTCATACGCTCTCTTTTCAAGGCATAGTTCTTTTTCTTTGGCAATTTTTTCGCATTCAGCTTGTTTTTTCTTTTTCAAGCCGTTCCTCTATTATATTAGTTAGCATATTTTTCACCAACTCTTCATCATAATCTTTTGATTTGGTTATGATATCTTTCAGTTGAATTACTTTCAGATCATCTGCTACCCCTAGCCCCATTTCTGTAGCGAGGTTTCTCAGATCCTCCTTTTCCCTTTTCCAAGGAATGACATTTTTGCAAGTGTTTTTATTTTAGTTAAAACAGAAATTTAAACAACATCAGTCTTAAGTACCAGATTATGTTAAAATATAAATCTTTTATAACTCTAAATATATATGAAATGTAACTTATTACTATTTATTCAAACATTAATTGCAAATAAAATGAACTCTTTAATTATTGTAAATAAACCTGAAATATTCATATGATATTCACCATAATAAAATAATCAAATCAAATAAACCTGAAATAATCATATATAATATTCACCATTATAAAATAATCAAATCAATTTTATTATATTAATCTTACTAAATTTATAAAGATTCGCTCTTATTTTATATTTCAATTCAAACAAAACCGAAACAAAACATTTCAAAATTCTATCATGAAACTTTTTATTTTCTTTTCATTTAAAACTCTATACTATCGTTTTACAATTACCAATAATCACTTAATGTACCTTTGTTCATAAATTATATTTTATCAATACTTCAATTCCAACATTCAATAAATCAAAATATATTAATAAAGATAACTTAATCATATGCATTCAAAGAATATTTTATATATAAATAACAAAATTTTCTATTAAATTTTTATTTCTTTTTAAATTTCCTCAATTTCCTAAAATATCAATTCTGATTCCTTTTACCAAAATATTAATAATATATTATTTTGTTATCTTAATATATAACCTTAAATATACATGAAAAACAATATATTTTCATTCTTTATTCAATGAAACCACTTACTAAAAGATTAAAACACAAAAATTCCAAACAGAAAGTGAATGAGGAAGAAATAAAATAAAAATAAGCATTAATATATACTGAACTCTCATAGCATTCATAGATATTGAGCGGCTAGACAGAGAGAGGCATTTATGAAAAACAATAACAACGGTCGTTTGGCGCCTTGTTTCGTGTTTTAAATCAAAACAAAAGTATCATCACATGAAAAACGCACAGTCATCAGACATTTAAATTTCTGTTAGCTACTCAATTTTAAAACACTATCTCACTGTAAAGATTGTTATCTTCAAATATTCAGAATTAAGAAATATAATATATAAGAAATATATAATATTCAAAAGTAACAAATATTTTACTTATTGTTCATAATTTTCTTAAAATATAATTCACGCACACATACTATAATACTTCAAATATAATAATAAAATAAATGTTTCTTTTTTTTACTCAATATTCTACTAAATTTTAAGCATTTAATAAGATATGAAACATATCTACCAAATCAAACAAATAACTATACTCAAGTATTAATACTGTTCTAAATTCAAGAACATAAAATAACACTTTTATCGAAACACAACAACTTATAAAGAAACTTTTTATACAGTTTTATATTCATAACTGCTTAAACATTAACACTCATTAATTACTTCCTTAATTGTAATTCTTCACAATTAATTAGGAAATATTAGAAATATAAAACAGTAACAAAACTTATCTCGAATTCGCAAATCAAAACTGGATAATCCAAATGAAGGAGACACTCCACTCCAGTTGAACAACAAAAGACACTCCAATCTCGGATGAGATTATATTTTGCATTAATCCATAACACACAACACATCAGGAGGTAACCTGTAAAATTTTGAGTTCCCCTCCAACAACAAGATTTAATTCTAGGTAGAATTTTTAACAGCGAAAAGAAACTCTAACTCGGGCCTCACGTTGGGCAGCCATTATTTTATGGTTGTAGCACTTATCTGGTTTAATAGGAACAAAGAAATAAGTTCCTTAAATAGCTCAAAATAATTTATTACCATTAAGGGTACAATTTGAGCACAACACAGATACATATACTACAAATAAAACAAAATTACATCTAAACACATAAAGTTAAAGGGAATAGGGTAAACATGAGAGTCATATGGATATACGTCTCATTCCTACGGTTGCTGGAGAGGGACTGACTTCCTTGGTGATGACGTCATGGGTGGTGCTGAAGATATGGGGCGCTACAGTGCTATTTTATGAAAAATTTCCCCTTTCTTTGATGGTCAATCTGGTGCCAGACACAATATTTTGGACAAAGGGAACCAATAAAAGGAAACACAACAAGAATTTTCTCACGACACTAGACTAAAAGGCTAAAATAAAGCCTGAGATAAAACAGCAAGGTTTTTTTTTATTTTAAAACAATGGATACTTAAAATTTCACAAAGTCCCAATAACAACTGAAACTTGTTCTTTCTACATCGATTCTTGATAACTCAAGTAAAATCTGATTTTTCTGTTTTACTATTAGCGCATTTAAATTCTTACAAGCTTCCATTAATATTTAAGTTAAATTTCTCTTTTGTGCAAATGATTTTTTATATTACGTTATTATATTCCTTGCATGATAAATTTCCCATTTTTTATCATATGATTTCCTTGTAGATAAAAAAATAGGAAAATTTAATCTTAATTTCAAAGATTAAATTTTCACATTTTTTATCATGCAAAGAAATCAAAAATATTAACGAAATACTGCTTGTTATATAAACTGATTTAATCTCTTATGAGAAAATAAAAATACTACGTCACACACACAAATAATATTTCAAAACACTAAAATTTCGACAAAAAAATTTTACGTTTTGAATTTTTCAATAATTATTGAGGTAATTAGGTTCAGTGCGTAATAATTGGGTTCAGTGGAAATAAAATTCATTGAACGTTACTTTTTATTTTGAGTAAAACAAACTTATTTGCTTTGTTGATATTATTGTTATCACTTTTTTTAATGTATAACTTGATTTAGATAATCTATATAACAATTAGGACTCATAAAAGGCAATATTGGTGTATTCCCAAAATAAATAGGCGTATTTCGTGCGCTTACTCGTTTGTACTGAGTTAATAGATCCAAAAAAATTAGCATACAACATTAACACAAATAATTTGGTAAGTAACTTTATACTAAAATAAAAACCTCTCATGTGCATAAAAATGGAACAGGCCGATCTAATATTCCAGAAATTTAATATGAAAAAATTAAGGTATTTTCGTTATTTGCACATTTACAAGGTTTGTAATAGATAACAATAGTATCACAAACTTTGAGCAAAGTATGAAACTTAAAAAAAAAAAAATTAAAAGAATAAAAACGGATAATCTAACTGATTAAGAAATGAAAATTGAAACCAGGGTTAAAAGAGCACAATTTTTAAAAGGAACTAAACATTGCAAAATTATTATTAATAAGGAAATATAAATGTAAGGGTTTCGCTTATGGCTAGATCCAGTAGCGCTTCCTCATTTTTTTATCAACCACTTCTCTTTTCCACATCTAATTCTTCCCTGGCACTTTTTTTTCTGGACATAACACAATAATAATAAAATGCAAACTTTATTTTTCTGAATAAAATAGATATTATGATAAAACTAAGATTGAAATTTTCTAAAAAATTTTGTTTATCTTTGAAATGATGAGGCGCCTCTCTTCAATCTGCGGACGGGGCCCGATAGCCCACCCCCCGTCGCTACGCTTCTGTGATCAACTCATTAGAAATGAAGTCAGCCATTACATCACAAAGTTCAACAGATTATCGTCAGCCTTATCTGCCCAACCTCATTATGCCTGCAAAATAATGATTATTAGAGATTTTCGTGGATTCAAGGCTTCTCAATAATGAAAGACTGTTCCCTATGCAGGGCAACTGCAGTCAAGCGAGGCTCTCTTCTGCAAGTGCCAAGGAATACGGCTTGCAGAATTCATGAATAAACCTTCCCGTCAAATCAAGAATACCACAACTATTTTCGAGGGCTCATTTCGTATAAATAAATGTGTTCAACAATATTTGTTCTAAATTCTTATTCGGGCTTATTATTTTGCAATTAGCTGTATGCGGGCTACTGTTGAAAATGTAAGAGTTACCATATCAATAATTTCCCCTAAAATCAAATAAACTGTATTTGATATCATTTTTTCCAGAAAATACACATAGAAATTTTGGTCGCATTCGGGCTCACGTCTTTCAAGTATATTCAGTATCCACAAACTTCCTCTACTATAACATTCAACTCTTGATCACGCAACATTTGTAAACGCGTTTATTTAGTTGTATTATGCCATTTCTCATTGAAAGCTTTTGGATGGATTTATTCGGAATCCCTCCCCCCATTAAAAGGCATAATTTCTAAACTTATACCAGCATTCTATATAACAATTTAATATTTCGGATATCTATATGAAATATATTAGGAATATAATCTTCTGTTTTGCTTCAGAAACGAAAATTCACACATCTCTCTATTCGTGAAAAGCTTTATGTTAATCAATAATTTTCGGGAAATAATATTTTCAGTCATATTTCAAAATAAAAACATTTTAGATTTACATTAAATGTACCATTTTTTAGAAGAGCTATCACTAAATTCAACAAACAGTAAAATCCTAAAAGACATCATTAAATTTAAAGTGGTAAAAAGCTGAGCTGTGTGATTTCTAAATGGCTAGTTTGTAGGATTTTCTGCTTAACAGTTCTTAGATTCGAATCTCTGCTCAAAAAAATATAGATATATATTACCTCATTTTGAATTCATTTTTAACTATAAGTTTCGTTCTAATTTCATCTCATGTGTCAAAATAATATTAGAGCAACAATATAGGCTAAGTTGTCGTGACACGCTAGCATATTTCTGCTGACCTAAATGTGTAAAGACAACAAACCGCATCGTGTTGTTACTGTTACAAATCCCATCCAGAATAGCTGAGCTACACCAGATCCATGAGTCTATGGTAGAGCCACCTAAGGCGTGAAGACTGTTCCACTATGCCCAGCTAATATCTGCAGGTGAAGCCAGGAGCAAAGTCAAACTTCTACCACTGGTGCTGCAGATCTTATATCAACAGAAGCAGTCCCCTTTCCCTATGCAATGAGCTTGTCTAACCGCTTCGCAACACTAAGCTACAGCCAACTGTGACACTGGATCCTATATCTGTGCTCCTCAGCAGTGAAATAACATTGCCCTCTACAAATTTTCTACCGTATTCTCTATACGTCATTGTCTTCCTGCAGATCGGATATCGAAGTCTTTACTTCCTGGTCACAAGAGCGATGCTTTTCCAACTAGTTTACTATGGCTCCAGCAAAAACGAAACCAAGCCAAAGGTAAAAACATCTTTTTTTCATTACGAGCGTAGCCTCAAAAATTAAATCAAAATAAAATAGTGAAAAAATATCATTTACGGAAAAAAACGTTATCCTATTTATTTAGCCATTTTTTAAGTAAAAAATTTGTCATTAAAAAAACAAATAATTTTTACATATTTCTCTCTCTCTCTCTCTCTATATATATATATATATATATATATATATATATATATAAACTCGTTTAAAATTTAGTTGAATCACTTATTTTCATAAAGTATTTTACAAATAGAAGCAGGGACATTTATTTTAATTGCTGAGAATTCTAAGAAGGAATAATAATGAAACTTTTATAAAACAATACCGAGAGAAATTTGAAATTTATAAAAATAAAAATTATTATTGAGATATTCATTCTATTTCCGTTTAAAAGTTCTTATATGTAACTATCGCGCGCGCACGAAATCTGAAATCTATCAAATAGAAAATAGAATGAAAGAGATAAATTTTTTGGTTCTAAAAGAAGGAAAAAGTCAATATTTACAAGATATTAAAACTTGTCTTTTAAGATGCATGCGACATGTAAGTCTACGGTATGTATCGCTTTGTTTTGGGCAAAAAGAAACAAATTTAAAAATTAATGTTTTTGAATAAAAAATTATTTTAAAGGGCAATTTGCTTACAGTTGCGAAATCTCCAATTTCTTATTTTTTAATTCCTATCTTCTTGTACGATTATTTATAGATTAGACCAGAGATGAGCAAAATTTTTCAGTCGCAGGCCAAAATTCGAAAATAAGTTTGGTGCGTTCAGATAAATTTTTGTAAAATTTTAAAAGCATTACAATTTAAATATGTTAATGAGAACAAGGAAATTGCGATTTCATTTAAAAAGTTCCTTATATTGATGCTCGAAGTGAAATATACTGATTATAAGGAACGAGAGGCTATGCTCATCTGTCAGCCTACTTCTGAAATAATTCTTTCTAAGGTTCATAGTTGAAATAACTTGTTCACATATATAAGATAAAGCAAACATGGCACTGATTTTCTAGGCTTGAGATATTAAATTTGAGAAATTTACTTTCGTGATGATTTTAATGTTCTTAGAAACAAAACTGCGTCAGATAATTGTTAGATTGCAACTCAATTAATTGAAGCTGCAAATCTGACCTCACTGCTTCACAAATTACTTGAAAAGCATAGTAAAATATCCAATTCTGTTCATTGAATTTGATATTTTTACCATGGCTTTGCAATTTTTGTCAAAATGCAGGTTTTTCAAGCCATTTTCATAGTTCTTTAACTTTTCTGCATTTACTGGTGTATTGAATTTAACCTTGGGGGATGAAACACGTCTTTATTATCTAGCTGTTCTCCAAACAGATTAAGTTTTAGTTCAAAAGATTAGAGATTGGACCAGATATCGTTGATGAATTAAGTTTTTCTTGCATCTTGTGTTTCAAATTGCTTATATGACAAAGAAGGTCTGTGAAAAATGCAAAATCTGAAAGCCATTTTGTATTTTATGGCATTTCACACTCCGGAAAACACTGTTACTCTTGGATGAATGGCACAATGGCGCCTTTCAGCTGCCAAGCTTCACCAAAAGCACATCTTGCACTAAGCCACTTTCCTTACATGTAATACACTACATCAGAATATTCAGATTGCACGAATTGAAGATCTCCGAATTACCTGTGAGTAATCACACGAGATCGAATAGTATTTACAAGCTTCACGACTGCATCAAGCAAGGGTTTCATATTCAGTGCAGATTTACACAGTACATCTTGACGTATAAAATAATGTTTCAAAAAAAGTTTTGGTTAAAGAATTCAAGATATCCAGATTTTTTCTCTGTCATTTTGGGGGATTTATCGGTCGTAATATTACATATACTTGTTATAGGCAATTTCAAAGTTAAAAACTCTTCCTGAACTTCATGAAAAATTTTTGCATTCTGTAGTAACTTTCTTTAAAGAACACATGTACGCTAGTATTTCAGTAATTTTAAAGTTCTCATCAACTCCTGTTATAAATAACACTAATTGATCAGTATAATTTATATCACTGTTTTCATGCGTAGCTATGAAGCCAATCTTTGATTCTAATTGTGATGTCAAATTCTTATAAATGGCGTTGATTTTATGAGTCCTCATTTTTCAAGATAAATTTATGATCTCAAAATTATATTTCTTATCTGGGCATACAACATCAAAACTTGGAGCATGCTTTGTTAAACGAACTCCCCATCACTGAGAGCATAATTATTTCTTCAGAATATTGTATTCTACAATATAAATTGTATGTATAACTGCTTCATGGATATTGTTTACCTTCCCTAAAAAAATTTGTCGGCCTTTTAATTTTTTACAATGACTTTTTGCGTTTTGTTTTCTTTCATATTCAGACATTGCTACTTAATTGGAATTTCTGAGCTTAGATGTGAAATGAAAAAAGGAAAATGTTATATTCTTTAAAGACTGCTACAGTTTCGTTGTAAATGAGACACACTGTGGTCTGTCTCTTTTACCACTGTAAAAACAATCTCCAGTTCCATTCATCATTAAAAGCATGACGTCCTGAATCAAATTTTCATCTTTTAGTGCACATTTTGGGTTTGAAATTTTTTATGAATAACCCAAAAAAGCATACCAAATAAGCTACGCTATACTTTTAATCATTTCAACACTATTCACAATGGTGCTAAATGTCCATAATCTTTAAATTCGCAATCAATAATATTAGAACTAGCGCCAAAAGAAAAGGCTCTGGATGGAGCACTGTGTCACGTGTGAGGGCTGGCTTCCTCTCGGTTGGACCCCCAAGTGTCCGCTTTCTCAAGGAAGCTATAACTAAAAAAGAACACACACACACACACACACACACACACACACACACACACACACACACACACACACACACACACACACACACACACACACACACACACACACACAATTTACTTTAACCGGCAAATTAAAAATCGGACCAGATGAAACATTCCGGAGGGCCGTAATTTGCCCATCCCTGAATTAGACAATGAATTTTTCATGAGAATTTTCTAATTACAAAGGAATATTCAATGAATAAAGAAAATAAAAATTGTAGCAAGAGCGAATAGTAAAGTTATACATCACGACGAATTTTTATTAAACCGTAAAATGTGATCATTTTTATTGACGAAGTTTCTTAAACAGTACCGGATGAAATTATTCATACGAAACTTTTATTAAAGAGTAAAATGATAATTTTTATTTGCCAGTGATCGAATTCGGTAGCTGTAGTAAAATTAATGTAAAATAAACAAAGACTTTACAACAATTTCAATTCCAGAGATAAAAAAAAATGATGTCCCTAAATTCCTTCTATTTATTTGACGAAAGTAATATGTATAACAGAATCAGAAGGCTTTTTTTCTTTTGAAGGGGCTTTTTCATAACACAAATCCAATTGAAAAATGTCCTTCACGAAGGTTAGAACTAGTTTTAAATTTAAACTGTTTGTTCATTGTGCCCTTACTAACGCCAAATTTCTCTTCAAATTTAGAATCAACTGATTACAGAGAATGCAAAGTTTACCGAATACATCTCCTTTTTAGAGATAGAACTTTATTATATGGCATCCATTTGGCAATATTAAGATCCAACGGTATACACATGCTCTGGGAATGAATTTCTCTTCCAATACCAAGTACAATGACTGAGACTCCGGGAGCTCGATTAATGGCCGAGCTCCCGGAAGAGTCAAAACATCGTATTCAAAATCATATCATACACTATCTGAATATGGCCTGATTTCATTTAAATTATTTTTCAACTGATTTACTGAATTCATAGTTGATACCTGTGCGTGATTACCCGCAAGCTTACTTTGTTCGAATAAAAAAAAATAGTAAATCTTGATCCTTCGGATTGTTTTCTTTTCTTTTTCTTTTGAAAAGAAAAATTTATATTACAGATTTTCTCTACACGTTGCTTATCAAAGTAAAAAATCCAAATAATATTTATAAGTAAAAAATCCAAATAATATTTTACTTAACGAAATAAACTCTCCCTTATAGATTAACTAAAAACTAATCGCACGAGGTGTACAGTGCTTGTAAACTGTTTTTAGCTACAAAAAGTTTTTAAATATTGAAACTGTAATTCTTTCTATTTGCTTTCTATCGCATTTCCGACAGGTGGCATATTGGAAAAAACGAAATTACAGTCGCTACAGAAACAAAAACAATGTTTCCTCAAAAATAAAAAATAAACATCGTTATTTTTCTTAAAAAAAGTTACAACTTTATGGTTCGAAGAAGAGAGGATCCAATAGAGTAAGTATTCTTTTTTTCTGTGTGGTTTTGCCAGTGGGGACGCGCGCAAGAATAATAATTTCAAAAGTAAAATGAGTAAACGCTTACTCGTTGAATCAAGAAGAGTTCTTGAGAGAAGTGTTACATCGATTAGCTTTTTCATATGCCGCGAGACTCACTTTAGAGTGAGTTCAAATCAGTATTGGAGTCCGGTGACTTAGGGGCAGCGTTTCACGCTCCCAAGGAACAAGTTCGATCCTCGGTCTGGGCAAGGTCAAATCACCCTTTCATACTTTCAGTGGGTCGATAAACTGAGTACCAAACATGCTTGGGAATTAAACACTGATGTTTCATGTTAGGCTACCCACCTAACTGGGACCTATGCTTTGCAACCTAAGGCACTTGGTCATGAAAATAGTTATGGACAATGTAGGCCTTGGCCCACATGGGCTGTCGTGCGAAGGAGTTTAATTTAGTTCAAATCAGTATTAATTGCATTTAAAATTACTTAATACTCAAATTTTCAAAATGAATACTAGAGATCATCATCCTAATATAAACCTGCCTCCATTTGGCTCAGCCACTTCTACTCCGCCTAAAAAATGAATAAGCATTGGACTTATCGAATGAAATGAAAAATCAACAATATAAATACATGCTGGCTTATTCACTTATGGCAGCTTTTAGTTCGAATATGTAACAAATCGTGCCATAAACTACTTAGACAATATTTATAATCAGTGTTTTCAAATATGGGCATTTTATATACTTCTAAAACCTCAAAACATTCTAAGTGGATATAAATTCCAAATAAAAATAATTATTACAAAATAATAATAAATCTATTCTGAATCAATATAATTCTCTTGCAACTTTTCTATAAAAAGTTTCCGAAATTCTAGAAGAGGCTAAATGCTCTCATTCTCCAACGAAAATAAATCTTCAAACACTATGATCATTGGAGGAGAATATTTGATTTTCTAAAACCTGAGAAAAATTCATGGCAACTACCGTGCAAGAATAGAGGCAAATGGAATGGTATGAGAACAGGTTCACAGCCTTCAAACTCTTCTCTTGATACAAAGGGGCTCACTGACATGCCACTGGAAAGAATGCAATCTTTTTTGTCAGCTTCGGTTGCTGCTACGCTCGGAATGCACAAGAATGGCGACTTTTGAAATCCTTTGTTAGGTTAAAATGCTCAACAAAGCAGGATTATTAAATATAATCGCTCGGAACTAGACATATAAGGTTGTCTTTTATGAAATATAAGTTTTTATGAGAATTAATTTATCCTGAAAATCTACTTTTCCTCACGATAATACTGTTATAATAAAAAATTATAATATTTAATTTTAAATTATAATTCACCACCTAAACCGAGGAATTGCAATTAATCCTTGCATTGTAATTGATTGCTATAGAATGCAATGAATTGATATACATATTAGTCCTGTGTGTTTCTAAATTCTTCAAGAATTTTATCAAGAAATAGGCAGAAATAATTTTGATTTGTATGAGACCTTTTTCAAAAGTCCCTGTCTCTTTTAATAGAGGCTCCCATACACTGTAGTCAGTTGCAGCCACTTCAACGTTTCTCATTTGTTAGCCTTTTTGCATTTCTTTTCTGGCTGGCGCAGTAAATCACTGCTGTCAAATAATGAGGTCGTCGCCATATGCTGGATTTCAACATTGATGTTACAGTCAGTTGAGAAACATTATCTTTTATAAAAACTGAATAGGCATAGGCCGTCTTCGCACAGAGATTTCTGTGGAAGCAGGTATCGAACACCTGAACATATGTGTGCTGCGTTTCCTAACCAAGCTTTTGCACTGTCATATCCCATTTTTAGTTTGCTTGTCGCTCATTTTTTAAATACGCTGGGCGATTCCTCTAAGACTCTGACAATGGATTCCAAACTGCTACAAACAACCTCCTCCCGCCGAGTTGACAGCTTAATGATTAGCACTCTCTCTTTCATTTCAACAGTTCATGTATTTGATTTCACTTTTAGATGAGGAGATTTAGATTGGTTCTGAGTCCACTTGAAACTGTAGGCCCGGCCTAATTAGCTCAGGATGCGAAAAAAATTACCACTGAGCTACAAACAAACCAACAAATTTCCTCTTATGAGGGAATTGAATCTACTAACTCTTGAGCTGAAAGCCAGACCATCACACTTTTGAAAAATTCTAAGCAAAAAGTTTAATTCAATTTTTTGCTTAGGATTTTTTAACAATGGCAAATTTTTTAACTGATTGCGAGCGATAAAGGGTGAACCTGGAAGAAAATTAATAAAGATAAAGAATGCGCCTCTTTTTAAATATAAATTCAGTAGTGTGATGTTTGAAAATATTTATATTTGTATTCTTGAATGGATATACTGTCTATGTTTTTTTCTATTTATAGAGATTGAGGCGAATGGATTTCCCTCTCGACGACGTTCGAAGCGTGTTTGGAAAGTGAACCGAGTACCATTTATCAAGTGCCTTAAGGACGTGATTCGGAAATGAAAAATAGAAGAGCATTCTTTTTTTCGAACTCGAATTTTGCCCGACCTCCACATGAATGGGATCATCGTTATATTCGACTCCAGCAAGTTTCTCGGAAGTGATTAATAACCCAACATGTTAGCATTACTGCAAGCATATGTCCGTAAGGGAATCGGTGGTTATTTTCCCTCGAATTTGTGTTGGACTACGGAAATATATGCTTAAACGATTGTGGAACTTGTTCGATATTTGAAGAAGTTGGACTTCCGAATTTTCGAACAAACTGAACGAGTTCAGAAGCATCATTAAGCAAGAAATTTTACGGCTCTTTCTTGGGAACGAATGAAAGAAAAGTATGCAGAATTTATATCAACAAATAATTGGAATGACTCAAAAAATGTTTTGTAAAAACGCTGAGAACATTTAAGATTTCGGATTTCAGTAATTTTTAAATAAATTAAAAAATATTTTCCAAGTAGATTGATGGCAACATATTAGAATGAAGTAAGAATTTTTAAAAATATTTTCTTTTTAATTCTTTAAGCGGAAAATACTTAGAAATTTATTTACCTTTTTTTATCATATATTGTATGATAAAAAAAAATGGGAGAAAATATTTTTATAAGCTTTCTTTGTGTAAATGATAAAAAAAAAACCTTATCCCCTCAAGTGCATGCAAAAAATTTAATTGAAAAAAATTACGCGCATTCTTAAATTTGCCTTGTGTTTAACAATTATTATTTTGTTTTATAGTATCTATGTTAATTTTGAAATTTTCATTTTTTTTTATTTATAAAGTACAAAACTTTACTTGTCCTTGGAACACTTTAATGTTTACTTAAGACATTTTCGAATATAATGTATGACACAAACTTGCGATAAAAATGCTTATCAATTTTCTATTTCTCTCAAAATTTAGTACCAATTGAGAAATCAAATTATAAAAACAGCACTGCTTTTAGCAAAAATAAATCTCTATAAATGTATTAAAACATTTTTTTAAATTTTGAACAATTATTTAAGTGTAAAAATTTTCTTCGCGTTAAACTAAAAACTGATGATTGGGAAAAAATTTCAAAAAATCAAAACTCACTAGAATGACCGAAAACTTAATGCACAAACTAACAAGCTGATAGCTGAATGATTAATTCTCTGATTTTCAGTTCAACGGTTAGATTCCCACCTGGATGTGAATGTTTGTAGCGATTTGGAAAACGCTTGGTTCCGGTCGAATTAGTCTGTAAAGAGCAAAAAGTGACATTAAAGTGACAATTAAAGCAAATAAAGCGCAAACCTAGAATTAAGGTGTAACTCAAAATTAAATATGAAAGTCAACCTAAAAATCGAAAGAGGGAGCTGTAAGCAAATACTTATAGCTTTTCATTAAATCCGTTGACTGTGCACAATTTCTCAACATGCATTTTTTACACTCTTTCACCATTGTCTTTTTTTTTTTTCTTTTTATCAGAATTAGTATGGTCATAGATCCTCATTCACGGTACCAAGATTTTCGGATATTCCACAAGTACCATGCGTTTTGATACATATTATCAAATACATTCTTTCTCGGAAATTTGCAATACAATCATATAATGGAGTGTTACTCTCCTATTATTTATATAAATAAAATCCTTATTCTCTTTGTCCGCCAAACAAGGGTTTATGGAAGAAAGTTGCTCGAAATCGAAGGAATCACAATGTCAGTCTCTGGTTAACTAAAAATAAAAACTTTTTTTTTTTTTTAAAAAAAAGGAACTTTTCGAAATTTTGAATACAATATTTGTAAATAATTTGAAATGTAATTAACGATTATTTGTACACCCTGTAAAATTGCAAATGTTTAATATAAGTTATGTAGCAATCTTCTCGGGAACTATTCTCGCTTCAAGATATAAAAGTATAGCTCTTTTCACCAGTTAAAAATTTCATAATGCCCGTTGCCATTCGGAATTTAGAATAAATATTTACTTCATTGGATTTGCTCTTCTTTCTTACTTCACAAAAAAATTACGATGTTTATAATTTTGAAAAAAACTCCGATGTTTATAATTTTTCCCATTTTTGAGGAATTATTGTTTTTCAATCTTTAGTAGATGTGCTTACGTCTTTCACAATACGTCACTAATTAGAATTAAATTGCAAAAGAGTCTCGAATTGAATCCTGCATAACTTTGTAACTACAACGATTTTTCTACCATGATACACATTATTCGATTTTTTTCGTTAATCTATGCATGAGATTATTTCGTTAATTAAATTATTTTTAATGTGTACGCTTTGGTGTGTTAAACTGTAGAATTTCATGTTTATGAACTTCTAAAACTTCTGTAGAAGTGCCTTTTTAAAATTATTTGTGGTCATTTTATTTCGGTAAGCTGTGCATAAATATATTTAAGTTCTGATTCTGCTTTCAATGCATTAGTTTAATTTCGCCTTTTCAATTCGTTACTGAGTTAGAACATAAAATGTTTGATAATATGGCACATCACTCAATAAGCCTCCAACGTGACACATATATAGCAACATTGCTGACAAACCAACGTGATTTCCGGATTGTACTAACCTTCAAACAGACGAGTCCAAATTTTATGGCATTCTAACAGTTAGTTTAGAGGTACAGTCGTTTTAGTGACCCAGATTTGTAATTTTCTAGACAATGGATAGAAAGAAAATTTATGTGCAGATTAAACATTGTTTCTTGATGGGGAAAAATACTGTTGGTGCCAAAACCGCTGCTTGGTTCCAACAGTGCATTTTCCAACCCAATAACAGGGTTTAATCAACACACAACATTTCTTGTTATCTATGGTCTTGAAAATTACAAATCTGTGGTCTCTAAAACGACACTAATCCTAAGCTAACGTCAGAATGCCATGGAATTTTGATATGCACTGTTTGAAGGTCAGTACTGCCCAGAAATCCTGTTGGTATGTCAATAATGTTGACACATAATGTTTAAACTAAAACTTTTGTCAGAAGAGATTTTAATTCTTGAGTTTATTTCAGTATGCTCTAGAGACAAGAAATATCTCCTAGGTGTTCTGTTTCCATTTTTATTGCATTAATTAAATAGCTGAATTTTTAATTCCTAAGTTGACGGTATACCCTAAAACCTAGGGGTGCATGATAAAATTTAAACTATATAAGCATGCTCTGCTACTCAGGTATAAATTATAAATTCACTCAACAAGATGAAAATGATTTAAGCGAAACACAGTGAAGCGGATGCATACTAGCTTGTAAGCCGCTATGCAATTAGTAGTGTGTCGTTGGAAATGAAGAATATATTATTTAACAATCCATCCATTCAGCAAATTCAGCAGCTTCTTAATATGATTTTCATCTCACACATTAATGTCTGTAGTGGTTTGAAATTCACTTAAAACTGTAGATTTCGGTTAAATTAGCTCTTGTGGACCAACAATGACGTCATAATCGTAAAAAAATGCATCGTTAATAATACAATGGATATTTCCGCCCAGTACTCAATGGATTTCATAAGTAGCTCCTATCGAAGGACTTCCTATCCATGTGTATCACTGCGATTCTTAGCATCTGACCGCTCCTCTTTTACATCCAACAAGAGGCCGTCTGCTTAGATAGACGTTCCTGGTGAACGATTAAAAGAGAATGAATGGCCTACTTGGACCAGCCTGCTCTCCATAGAGACAGAGAATGATTTCCGATCCCAATTTAATGAAATTTTCACTTAAAGTGGCACATTAAATAGGTCTTCCAAATGAGATAACTCTTTTGGGGGTCAAATATTCAGGGTCTTCTGCTTGGTTCCTACTTCTAACTGACTAAGCCTTCCACCCAGCTGCTTTCACCTACATAGTAGAGTATACTCTGGGCCAGTCACTGGGCGGTGTCTTCACAGCTTATATCAGGTATATCATTTATCTTATTATGGACTGTTTTTTTTTTCTTTTTTGGCAAGTATTGAGTAGAAAATATTAAATACTCCCTTAATTTTGTTACTTTAATTAAAATATTTTTATTATTAAATTCCATTTATAATATCAATTTATACTTAGAGCAAAAATGTCTCTTTATCTAAATACTTTAGTACCAATAAGTAGCAGAAATTAACTTTTGAATTTAACTTTCTATTTTCTTTTTATGTCCTGTAATTTTAACAGAAATATGTATCTTTATGAAAAAAATGTAATGCGTAAGTTAGGGATACGATGATTTAAAATACATCAAGCATTTATTTACATAAAAAAAACAGGTGGACTGCAAAATTATTTTCAGAAAAATCTTAGTCCAATTATGAAAACAGAAAGTTTCTGTAAGAACAAACGATTCTAAAATTTGGTTGTTTTATCATACACTATAGATTACATTAAATATAATTTAAATTAAAATTAATCATTTTAAGTTTAACCGCAACTTCTAAGATCTCAGTAATTGGTCACAGCGAATAAAATATTTTTAAATTTTTAAACTATTTTATTTCACATTAAGCTATTTTCGTTTTCAAGACACATACAATAAGAATAAACTTAATTTATATATATATATATATATATATATATATATATTATTCTACCTATTCTTTTTCTTTATTTTACTATATCCAAATCATCTTATTTGACATTTCATGTTATATAGAGAATCATTGTTCACCCTTATTTATTTCAAAACCTTTTGTATCCTTTTCTGTTCTTTTACTTTTTTCAAGCATTTACGTTTATATACAAAATATTCTTTTCACCATCTTATGAGCTATTTATTTATAAAACTTTATTCTTAGCCATTTAGTTAAAATAATTTTTTTTTTGAGGTTACATGTGTCAAATATATAATTTTTTCTGAAATCACACTTTTTTTGTTATGTTTCCTCAGTTGGTACTGTCACTTCATTGTATTTACAAATTGCAGCCATTATAGGTTATGATTTTATCTCGGCATTTTGCCCAAACATGCTGCGCAATATCTCGTTTTGATGTGGGGCTCCTGACGTATATTTCTACTCTAAGAACTCGTCATCAAATAGAGTAGTTCTTGGGGGAAATGCTGAGATATTTTTTCCACTTTTAAATTAGGCCTGCTCTGAGATATATTCATTGAAAGAGTGTATAAAAATCAATTTTTTTCAGAGCTTAATAAAACCTAAGTATATTCTGAAAAATCTGTTTAAAAAAAATTTGCACATATAAACCAAGTATGTATATATATATATATATATATATATATATATATATATATACAGGGTGACAAGTTTATCCTTTTGATAAAAAATATTGTAGTAAACTAAAATCATGGTATTTATTTTCAAAAAACTAACTTTATTTAAATCATTTGCTACTTAGATACAACATATTTAAATATTTTCAAAATGGCACCCTTGGGCATCGATATAGAGCATTAAACATCGCGTAAAAATTTCTGCAATGGGCCGCAGTTCATCAGGCGTTAATTTAGCCCATTCCTTCTTAAGAGTAACCTTTAGGTTTTTCAAACTTCGATGTGGCTTAGAGCATACTCTTGATTTCAGAATAAACCAAACACTATAGCCCGTTGGATTTAAGAAAGGTGATTAGGGGGACCATATTCTCACAGGTATGAAATCTGGAAGATTTGCTTGACATCAGTCTTGCGTTGCTTTTGCTCTATGAAAAAGGGTAGAATCTTGTTGAAGTGTCCAGATGTTGTTTTTAAAAAGTTTTTGGGCCCATGGAAGTAAAACCGACTGTAAAATCTCATTGCAGTGTACATGGTCTTGTTCATTTTGACGCCTTGATCTATGAAAACACAAAGAGTTTTTCCAGATTTACAGATGTCACCCTAAGCCATTACTGACTTTGGTCTACCACCGCCATGGTCAAGCTCCAAGAATCGTTTTATAGTACTTGATACCGTTTGTCTGAGGATATTCAGCTTTCTGCCAATCTAAATTTGCTTTAACCCAGCCTCAAAGAAAGCAATTATTTGTCGTCGTTGGTTTGGCATATTAATTCAAATAAGAAAATAAAAACTACGTATTTGTTTTACTAACATTAAGATCTCATAAGCAAATGAAATTATTATAAAAAGTGGTGGACATGAATTAAGTCAATTAAAAGCAGTCCAATTCTTTCAACAGTATAAAGTTGTCACCCGATATATATATATTCCAAAAATATAATATCTCCTTGATGGTGTTAGAAACTTAACATTTGAAAAAATCGACTAGAAAGATTTCTAATGCAAAAATAACCGAGAGGAATTAAAACTGAGAGTTCAGAAACTGGAAAACTTCAGTTTCTACACTAACAAAAAAGACAAAGGTAGAAACTGAACTTGGAAAACTTTTCATTGGAATATTTTGGATGCAGCAAAAAAAAAAAAAAAAGGCGTGATTGGAATTCAATGAATGGAACATTTGAGTAGTAAAATTTATACTTCAAAACAGATAAATATGATAATTGAAATTGTTTTGAAATATATGCGTTTTAAAGCTCCACTTTCAGAGTTGACAAAACTAATGTGTGTGTGTGTGTGGTCATTGAAATGGAGAGCTTAAAATCACTCGTGTTTTACTTTACTGTTACATTCATTCCATATTCATATTGCATATCCTAAATTTGTTAACAAGTTCTTTTTGTACTACGATTCTAGATTCACCAATTGAGATAAATAATAAACTAAAACACACATCAAATCGTTGTTGAAGGGCGTGTGCTTGAGTAATTGCTGCTTGGGTTTCTTTGAAATTAAAAACTGCACACACTCTCTCTCTTTCTCTCTCTTAAAACTCATACGAACAGATAATCCAAGAAAATTTCCTCTGAATTCCTTAACTTGGAAATATTCTCCGGCAAATAACAGAAATATGAATGATTACTTCATGAAAATATGAATATCCCGAAACAAGTCGAGTTTATGTAACACATATGTATTTTCCTGTTAATTTTAAAGTGCATAAAAACTTTAACTTTCCAAGCGTTAATGAATTAAATTGAAACACGTACAGAGATTATCGATATTAATGGTGATAGTTTTAACTAAAAGACCCCTCTGAACAACAAATAAATGCATGTGAATTTTCTTAGTTTTCTACAATGGTCTCAGTAGGTTAATTCAAAAGAAAATTGTTTTTTTTTAACAGCAAAGTTAAATGTGAAACAAATTTATATGCTATAGATGAATACATTTTTATCAGTTTTGTCATTGTTATTCGGATCACATGAGTCTACTCCAACCACAACTGACTACAAAGTTATAGTTTAACAAAGGAGTTACATTCTAATAGCAATAACTGTTAGTAATCATTTCCTATACTCATTTGTGCAGTACTTTCCAAATTGTAGAATGCTTTTTCTTTTTTAATATGGATTTTTAAGGTTAATATGTAACGGTGAAACTTCTAAAATAGAGTAATCGTTTGTAATTTAATACACTTGATAACATTCTATAATAATGGTATTATTTTAGTTATAACTTTCTGTTACAACTTTCTGTCACTACTTTATTTATCTTCTTAGAAAGTTAAATCTAATTAATTATAGAGTTTTCCAAATAGTAAATAATTTCATTATAATGCATTTCTGTGATTTCTCTCTGCAGTGCTTTAACCCCAGTTCTTTATGTGCAATGCAGTAGCATTTACTTTTTTTTAAATTTAGGCAATATGAATAACATTAACTTATTTAGTTTTGTTTAATTAAAAATAACATTAACATTATTATAAGTTAAACTAAACTCATAATACAAAGTAATCAAGAAAGCTCTTGCCATTTTTAATGACCCAAAAGAGCATGACCTTAAGAAAGTGTAGCCTATTGTTAGTCCTCCAAGTAATCATCATCGGCATCCAGCACCTTCTGCGAACGCGTCTCCAGTAGTGTAATCCCCTTGCAGGAGAACTCGGGGTTTCTAGACGTAAAAAGACTGTGAGTGTTTAGCGCATGTCTTCTTGATCAGTGAAGGATTTTACACGAATATTATTGTCCAGGACATGGAAAAGGTGGTAATCTGAGAGTGCAAATCAGATGAGTACAGAGGATGACAAAAAGTCTCCCAATCAAGTCACTGTACAATATTCTTGGACATTCGCGCGACATGCTGCTGTGTTTTGGACCAAGAATAGTGTACCCTTACGGTTAACCAGTACTGGCTCCTTCTCTTGCAATGCCTGTTGGACACGTTCTAATTGCTCCGAGTACAGGTCCGCCTTAACCATTTGGCCAGTTGGTAGCAGCTCATAGTGAACTACTTGATGATTAGACCACTAGACACAAAGCATAATGTTGCTTAGGATCATAGGTAGTCTTGCGTGGTGGTCCCAAGCGTTCCAAACACTGGTTGTGAATCCAGTATCCTGGATTCACAACCAGTGTTTGGAACGCTTGGGAGTGTCATACAGGATCCGCTTCTCCGCACTGGTTAGCACTCGATCGAATATGTATGCGCTACGGGGACGAGAAAGCAACGATGAACAGGCTGCCACTCGTTTTTACTTATGGACTTCCAACAGCGTGTGAAGAAATTACAAATTCAGCTAGTTTGTTTTACCTAAGTAGTGCAGAAGCAATCTAACCGCTTTACCGGAAACGTTAAATTAATTATCTGGCATGTTCCCCACACGTTTGACTACTATAATTATCAATGGCAGCCTGCAAGGCTTATCCAAGGCCCGTGGTAGTCCAGTGCGAGCTTAATCACAGGGGAACAAATCTTGCTGACTTGAATTTGTGAAACTAAGGCTTTAACTAGCATTCATTTATTACACTATCCCCAAACGCCTACATATTCGGCGACTTGACGCAGCACCTGATAAACTAGCTCTCTTTGATGTCTTAAAGCAAACAACACCGAACGAGCTCATTCGACACGTCCATTTCTTTTCGCTACTGTACGAGTTACTATCGATGAATATGTGCGGTGGACCTGTATTTCATAAAGACTGATGTTCCTACTCTTAACTATTCAGTGTCTCAACATCGTCATACAGAATTTGTATATGATAAACATGAATAACTTCATAATTAATGAAGTTATAATAACTTCATTCAATAGTAACGCAAAAATGGCAAGAATTTTCTTGTTTGCATTATAACACAATGCTTATAACAATAATTTGTTCAATGTATAGCAGCATAACGTTTTATAATATTAACTTATTTTCTTATTTTCGTTGATATGTTTTTCAATGATTAAGATTAACTACGCCATGTGGGAATTATCATTAACTTTTAAAAATGCATTGTAGGTACAAATTCTTGACATCATGTTTTGTTAAGAAAACTTGTTATTTCATTACGTTTTAGAGAAACTCTAGCATATCTTACTAACATTCATTTGACATTACTTATATTAAAAAAAAAGAACAGAAAATCGAATTTGAATCCTCTAATCATTTTTCCAGTATTTTAGTTTTGTACATTATTTTTCCAGTTTTTTTCCCTTTTGTTAGATTATTTTTTTTCAGTATTTTGCTTTTGTTTTACGTTGAAATGTATTTTTGAATTGATCGCTATGAAAAAGGAAAAAAATAATTGTCAATTCAAAGTTTGAAATAAGATAAAAAGTGAACAATTTTGCCATTTTTTTAAAAAAATTTGGTCACTCAGTGGACATATGAAGTAAATTTTAAACAATGATTCATATGCTGAAAACGTAGTGTGAATTTATTAAAAAAATGAGTTTAAAGAAATTTATTTATTTGATTTCAGAAATGTATTTTTAAGATTCAGATGTACATTTTTTTTTTATATAAAATGGCTCATATTTCATTACCATAATATTTCCAAAATGATTTAAAACGTTCATTTGCTTAGTTCATTATTATATATAAGATTACAAAACAATGCGATAAAGTTTTCTATATATTTGAAAAAGTAAGTCTTTCATCAATTAAACTTTTTTTTTTTTTTTTTTTTTTTTTTTGGAAAATAAAATTTTTCATTCCTGTTTGTGAGAGAAAAAAACTTTTTTAAGAAAGATTGTCATATGTGATTCATTGTGGGGCTGCATTCGTTCATTTGACGCTGGCATGCTGTAAATCCTTTTTCAACATGTGTAAATTCTTCATCTAAGGCAGGTTATTCCCAGAATGCATATATCAGAGAATTATTTCAATATTTTATTTTAATTATATTAATAAAGTCTTTATTTTATTGTTTCCCAGAATATTGTCTATGGTTAAATTGAGAACGCCTGCAAAGAAGGAAAAAAAAATTGCACTTGGATCTTGACTTCCTCCTACCTTAAAATTCAGGCTGTTTCACTTTGAAATTTTGATTAAAATAGTATTTGAAATTAACTTAAACCACAAATAATGCTGCTTTAAAATCACTGTAATGATGATTATACGTCAATGTAATTAATGTAAGCGATGTAACACCGTTTTCGGAACTCTGCTTGCTTCAAAGATTGTTGCAAGTGCTCCAGTTTTAAAATTCTCACCACTGGGGGTAAAGAAATATGTATTCGACATTCACTTAGGGACATCTACATGGGAAGAGTTCATTTTTTTAAATTTTTTAGGATTGTTTTCACACATTGTGCCAATAACAGTTTTTGCCATTCTGCGGATTAAGCGATTGTTTTTTGAAGGGAACAGGTTTTGCTTTTTCTAATACACTGCCGATGGGAAAGAACGTTGAGCCCAACTTCAGTATTGAATTTTATCGGAAAGAATTTTCAAGCTTTCTCTTCTCATTCGGTTAGTTCATTTTATAATGCAAAACAGCTTTTCGAATAATTCTATTCTTAAGAAAATATCCTAAACATTATTATTTTTTTTTCCTTGTAGCTTTTCCCCAAAGATAGGTCCACCTGGAATCATAACTACCAAAGCTTTTGATGCTTAGCGACTAGAAGCCCACTATAAAAAGCAATTTCAATCAAATAATTTATTTTCTCTTAAATTACAGCATTCTTCAAATACTTTCAATAACTTATATTTTATATGTTAAGATCCAATTAAATTTACTATCAATATTCTTAATATAAAAAAATGTAATTAAATGTGTTTTCAGTTGAGATATAGAAATTGCAAATAAAATTGTTTTTATTAATTTTAATAAATATTATACTTTTACTAAATAGGGTTTAATATGAATTTATAAATTTTTTAAAGCTTTTATCCTTATAAAAATTATTGACAAACAAAAATGCGCAAAATGATTTTTGAAATATACAAAGATATGAAAGAAATCTTGTTATGTATTTGGCTGTGCACTTAAAACGATCTTGTTTCAATTGTAGTAAAATTTGCACAGAAAAATCATAATATTTTTCTAAACACACCATACCATAAAATCATACCAGCATATCATAAGATCTCTCTCTCTCTCTCTCACACACATTGTGTGTGTGTGTGTGTGTAATAATTAATCTTTCTTGCGTTGATAATCATAAGAAATAAAAACAAAATATTTATTGAAGCAAATATTTTTAATTAAATATATCTAAAAGTTACATAAATCACGACTATGTTTTACACAAATACAATTAAAACAATTTGAAAAGGAAATTTACTGTTTATAACTTAACATGAATTCATATAATGGGATATTGAAAATGATATAAAATTTAAAAGAAAACCCTGTGTTATATTCAAGCTTCTGGATTTAATTCATAAAAACATTTTCGTTCATAGCGTGTATTACTTAAGTTAAAATATTTCTTTGCCTTTTAATTGTGCAAATTAATTGCATGTTACAGAATAATCCGAAAATTAAGTACCAAATAAAATTTATTAACTATGTATCTAGTGTAATGATTCAAATTTTGTATAATCTTATATCATTCATTATTAACATTATTTAAGATTTGGTGCAGCACATTGCTATATATATATGTTTAAGGAGGATCGTATATATATATATATATATATATATATATATATATATATATATATACAAAAATATATATATATATATATATATATATATATATATATATATATATATATATACACACATATATATATATATATACTGGAAATAATAATTTTTTTACTTATGTAATGGCACACACATTGATTACAAACAACAAAACTCTTGCTGGAAGGTAATATAAGGAAATATATGATGGAAATCAGGATATTTATTTCTGTATAAAATACGGATTAACGTCAAGAACATTCTGCATAAAACGGAAACTCCGGGGTTTCGTGCTACCTAAAAATCTATCTGGAGAAAATTGTACATTTCAAGTAGGGCATGAAATTTCAGAGAAAAATTAGAACAAAATTTTAAGAAGTTCTGATATCTGAACGGAGGGCGCAGATACCTTCGAGATTCATCTTCGTATCTTGCATCCGCAGGGAAAGAGGTTGCAAAAGCTTTCACGAAATCTGCTGTTCATGAAACAATAGGTGACAGGATTGCAACAGGAAGACGTGTAGGCCAATAATTGGAAGAAGGAAATGCCACTATATCCAATCTGATGGTAGACGATAGTTGGGTCGAAGAGTGAGATGGTGTTAATGGCGTAAAGTGGACTCCAGCAGATAAAAAATTCTAACACGACCACGAACAGCATTTGGATGATTCTCTTCTTCTGAATAATTCCTCGTTCGCTGTTGTTTTTGCGGATGGCAGGTGTTCCAGATAGGGTTCCAGAGGCATTATGGGAAGTGGCAGATGTTATGGTAGAGGTAAATGTTGATAATGTTGAGGAAGTAGTGTTTCTGTTCATGTTAGGAGATGTATTCCAACAGTAACGGATTTTATTTCCTAAAATGAAATAGTTAGAAGAAGATGACAATGCAAAAGGAATTTAAAAAATAAGTGATTAAATTCAAACAATTAAATTTTATAAACATATGAGTCTTTTTAGAAGTGAGTCGCATAAAAAGGTTTTATAATTTTTTCATAAAATATCTGGTGATTGATTAATAATGATGAAAATGATTAAGATTTGCAGAGATATTTTGCAAAAACTAATACAAGCTCTTTCCATTACGTCAAACAAATGCTTAATGAATTAATTTAAATCTGATGAAAAGTTTAATTAAAAAATTTAATGATATACAAAAGCCTTTTCTTTATTTTTATGAAATTATTTTAAGTAAAGCATTAAGGGAGCATTAAGAATTAAGACTACCTGTGTGACAGGTAGTCTTATAACAGATTTAAAAGTTACATTTTATAGATAATTTTTTTTATATTATTTTATTTTCAGTACATATCATTTATAATATTTACAGTGTTATGTTTAGCCCGTTTGCAGTTCTACGATATTTTTTTTGTCCTTCATGGCTAATTAAAACGGATGTAAGTTTAAATGCTATTTAGATCAACTTCAAACATCCCCACCCCCAAGGTGAGAATTGAACGCAGTAGATGTAGGAACGAAGGGCAGAGCGCTAAGCATTCGGCTGCCAGTAGGCTTATTTACCATAATACCAAATGAAAATTTTAAAGCACTGATTCGTAAATCGCATTGTTCTTTAAGGACAATTAATATTTTACATTAAAGTTACAGTATGACATTTTATGTAAAGTAATGCAGTTAATGATGTATGTTTGTTAAAATATTATTAAAAAAAGAATATAGTAATGTATATCTACAATTTTACTATATTTGGATATTTCATTTAACTAAAGAAATGTAATACTGTTGGAAAGCATTACTAAGTGAGTAATAACTTTTTTTAGTTTTATGTGACAGACCAATAAGTATTTGAAAAATTAATTTAAAAGTATAGTTTTTATATAATTCTTTATTTTCAAAGTATATCAGAAAATATTAGAACTTATATAAGGTCGTCCCATTAATGCGAACATCACGTACTTTCGACTTCAACGTTAAATGACCTATCACAGAAGACAAATATTCAGTACAATGCAGCTAAACGTATATAAAGTGTGTGTACGAGAAGGCTTCGGAAAACATTTTAATCGTTGACTCAATGCAAAAACGGAGCTATTTATTCAAAACCCAAAAGGACATGATCATTCAGGCCAAGGTTATGAGCATTTCTGAAACAACTAAGTTTGTGCTCTGTTCGCATGCCAATGTAGTAAAAATATACCGTGCATGGTAAATGAGACAGTCCAAAACCAGCTACGTGACTAATGTGTTGCACCACGGGGCATAGATACCAGAGGTGAACGTGGAAAATCGTTCAGGTGAACTGACGTAATACCGTTATGCAATCTGGATGAACCAAGGGGCTACCAACAGTGTCTCCCAAACTACTGTTCAGTGAACGTTGCTACGTTTAGGGCAGACGCCTGGTTCATGCATCTATGCTGACACTTGTTCATCGGCACCAAAGGATGGGACTTGCACACGAGTACCGCCACTACACATCTACTGAATGATGACAATTAGTGTTTTCCAATGAATCACGTTTTCTTATTCATCGGACAGATGGAGGTTGGTGTGTAGAATGCGAAACCTCAGGAAGAAAACACCCTGAAAGCATGGTTGTAAAGGTTCAGGCTGGAGGTGGGTGCATTATAATCTGGATAATGTTTTACTAATATTTTCTGGATTCACTCATCATTGTGGAAGGCACAATGGGTCAATAAAAGGGCTTTTCTAATCATGTCCAACCCTATACATGCATTGTTTTTCTTCATCTAGCAACAGGACTATGTGATGTGAAACATAGCTGGCAGTGAACGTGCGTGGTTCGAAGAGTATCAGGATGAATTTACCGTTCTCCCTTGACCAGCAAACTCACCTGACTTAAACTCAATCGAGAATTTGTGGGACCATCTCAATCGGGTTGTTTGCGGCATGGATCCTCTCCCGCATAATCTAGCACAGCTGGCCACTGCGTTGGAGTTAGTATGGCTCAACATCCCAGTAAACACCTTCCTAATTGACTCTCTAACTGTACATCTCAAAGCAGTCCGCCCTGAGAAAGGGGGATATTCTGGCTTTTGACAGGTTTCACATTAATGTGGTTGAACTGGAACAAGGGACTATCATTCACGTTAAAAAATCTTCATTGCAATATGATTGTTATATTAAGATTTAAAGTGTATTCACATTTAACTACTAGAAGTATCCACAAGAGATTTGAGAAATGAGTTATTGAACTGTTGAACGAGAACCATTTTCGATTTTACATCAACGGTTCCTTTAAACCAAAATTAACAATTGTGAACAAATGTAAATAAATGTTGAACATTTTAGTCTTACTACATGAGGATGAAATATTTTTATCGTTTGGTTCATAAGAATTTTAATAGCAAAATAAATAAACGTCGTAAACATCAAAAAAGTAAACCAACTGTAATTTAATTACCGGTGTGTGTTGAATCCTCCGATGAAATGACCATAGCTTGCCAAAGAGTTCTTATAATCAAGGAATAAGTGACGCTCATAAGGACAAGAGGCAAGATGAGAAGAAATATATCCAAAAAAATTGTAAAGGTTTTCTCTGCATTTAAACTGGGCCAGTTTTCCCGGCATTTCTGTTTACCTGTAAAATTGAATTTAAATTTAAAGATAAAGGAAACTAACACCAATAAAAACTCATAAGAGAATTTAAGCTTGAGAAACAGTATTCTTAGACTCTTTTATTTCTATGAAGATCATAATTACACTTTCATAGAAACCAATAAAAAAGTTTCTCAAGGTAATTAAAATTCATCAAATAAAAGTTTTCAATAAAGCAGCGCTTGTCCAAAATTAGGTGTTGGAATAGCTTCTAGTAAAATAATTAAATGGTTTCATGGTTATTAAGTTTAAGGAAAATTGTAGTTTTTATTTCACGACACGTGTAACGGCTGAACTAATGTTTTCGTTAAAAGAGAAAAAAAATCCCAAATTAATATCCTTAACACAGCAGTCAAAAAACTTAAAAAAAAACTAGAATATATTTTACTATAAAAACTTATTAAATAATTTTCAAGGTTACTAAATTTTAAGTAAATTATAGTTATTTTTATTTTATTACACGTGCAAAGCTTCATGTCAGGTATTATCGCTTTCATAGGAGGAAATAATGGATGGATAAATAATAATGGAGGAAATAATGGAAATAATAATGTCATAGGAGAGAGAGAGAGAGAGAGAGAAATAATATCAAGGAGTAAAGCTCTACTCAAAATACCTATGCAGATTATAAATAAGGAAATGTTATATTATGAAATATTTAACAGTCTGAAAGCAAATCATAAATACAACTTTTTTATTAACCATCTAAATTAAAAGTACACATGATGACTTTCTAAATTAATAATTAAGCAAATGATATTAATTAGTTAATCATGAATTTTATATACTTAGGATAATGCATTTTATCAAACGTTCGTTAAAAATAATAAAAATATAAGAAATATTCACAAATGACTTTATAATTTCTAAAATTAATAAACAAAATTCATATATATATATATATATATATATATATATATATATATATATATATATATATATATATACCAACAAATAATATAAATTAACAGTATACAGATTATTTTTATGAAAATAAATATCTGAAAGAAAATATGGCGACGAGATTCATACTTTTGCGTGGTAAAACATTTTGGCTGACTCACGCGAACGTGTTCAGAAAATTGAGTTTGAAAAAGCAGGGCTCCTGTTTTCTCTGAGGGGAAAACTGAGAAGAAAATTTTTATCGTTATTTTCTTCTCTGACCACGATGATGGCTTCCCTGTCATTGAAAGCATAAAATATTTAGGGAATTATCCAGGAAAAGGGAAGCATTTTTCATGATAGCAACATTTTGGATGCAAACACAAGGAGGGAAAATATGCGTCTCGTTCCCTCTCTGAGCTATACCCAATTCGCGTTTGATTTCACATCACTCTTTCTAAAGACGCTCATCTGAACAATTCACCTAAATCATTCCAAAAAAGAAAAAAAAAATGATATTGAAAATAATAAGAAAACAATACAGATTTTTGATGTTTTTTGGAAAAGTAATTACTATTTTATATCAAAATGGAATTTTTTTTACACACGTATTTTTTAAATTTCTTTTTAACAATTTTATTTTTCAAACTGTTCGAACATTTTATTCCCTTACGGATTGAATGTAATATTTAGTTGCATGTGTTTAATTGTTTAAAAATATAATTTTAGTCAAATATTTATTAAAATCAATTATTAGTTCTATAATTTTACAAGCAAAGCAGCTTACTTAATAACATATTTCCGAATATTGCAAACAATAGTTTCCTTACATTACTTCAAGGTATATTTAATATATTGTAAATATTGCGATAATTTCAGACAAAAGGAATATGAAACATTCTATATTATCCAAAAACAGTCATTATGACTGCTTTTGAAATTTTAAATAATCAAATGACTTTTATAAATGAATTTGGTAAATTTTTTACATGACCAGTTCGGCTCTGTATTGAAATAAGAATTTTTAATTTATTTCTATTACCGTCATATATGATAACATATAAGTATACGAGATAACTTGTTGATTTGGCTGTCTACTTGATAAGTTGCAGTTGCTCAATAATTTAAGTATTACTTTTCATTCCAATCTTTATGCTGCGATACTTGTTCTAACGAGCTATTTATTTTATTTCTTTGGCGCCCTAAATTCATAAAAGAAATGCCGAATAGAAGAGATTAACTGGAAAAGCTAACGAACACAAGGAAAAAGCGCTCCGAAATAGAATCAGATGCAACAACTCTTGTTGGATCATCTGAAGATGAAGCGAATTCTATTCCAACCTTCATCGCTATTTTTAGTGTCCATGAAACATCGGGCACGGAAGCTAGCGATGTAGAGTCGATCGCCAGCGATGAAAAGGAAATCAATCAGTTCAGGAAAAGGTATAGGGTACTAAGAGTTTAGACTCTGATGAAGAGAGAGAGAGAGAAAAAACACTTTTCAGGAGACCGAAACAGTTGCCGATGGTACTGTGTGGTTAAAATTTGCCGAAGTTTGTATTCCTGGAAAGTTACTTGTATTTTCTAGAGAGTGAAAAGGCCAATAACATACAAATAATTTATAGGAAAAACGTCAAAAGTATGTTTGTGGAAAATGTCCACATAAGAAGATTTTCACTTTCATTTGCATAAAATGTATAAATAATAAATTTTTTTTGCAAGTGAAGTAACTTTTATTTATTGATAATATTTACTAATAGCTTGTTATATGACGGTAAATAATTCAAAAAATACTAAAAATATTAATATATATATTATATATATATATATATATATATATATATATATATATATATATATATATATATATATATATATATATATATATATATATATATATATATATATATATATATATATATAATATATTTTAGACAAATTTCTTCACACATTAGTTATTCTTTCACAATGCAGTCATTTTGACTGTTTTGGGGCAATATCGGTATTCACTAAGTTTCATTCTTTCTGGTGTTAATAAAACTCCTAATAAGAATTTAATATTTAGTGCCTCTGGTTAGTCAAAATTTAAAATATTTTCCTATTTCGAAATGGATACATTGCTTTTCAAATTTTGATTCATTTTATAAACATAAAATGATGTGGCTAAGTCAAACCGGAACCCGGTTTTAATTTTTAATGGCATTTACTGATGCAGAAAATCAGCAACTTTTCAATGGATTCATTTAGGTTAATTTCTGCATTTATAAAACATTTAATAAAGAAAAGCTCAGAAAAAATTTCTATTGAAATTACTTGGTAAATTGAAAGTATTCCCATAAAAATTGCTTACTTTATTGCATAATATAATGTAAATTATATTTCAATATTTCAACTCAATGGGAAATAGTTTTCGTATTGATAAATCAAAGAAGAGTTCGAAAAATTTATTTTATCTCCCATACATATAGTTCTTAGGATTATTTATTGTAAGCAAATCGGCAATCCAATTATTCTTCGCTGTTGGGTTTTTTGGTGACTTTAATTAATATAATCACAAGTTTCTCATTTCTTTTCGTAGGTAATCTACTTTTACGTGTGTGCACGTTGAGTGTGTAAGATGTGTTTAATATATTTCTAATGTTTGCAAATCAAGTTAAAATGGAAAGATTTAGAGATTTCTAATTATCTGAAGAGTTGCTTTTGTTGGTCTATGATCTGGTTCTATGGTATTTGCCTTCTCTTATTATTATTCATATCTTTCTTAGGAGAAAGTTATCGAATAATACAAAGATTTATTACTTGATATGGGATGTAATAACAAAAATTTTGATGTGTACAATGTCACATTATTAATTTACCAAAATATACCAGCATTCTTTTACTCAAAACTTGCATTAATCTTAAGAATTAGAGTGACAAGTTTTGAACAGACTTTTTATTTTCACCTAGAAAGAAAATTTGTCATCTATCACATTAACAACCAATAAAATTGAGTACATTCTCTACCTGCTTCAGCAGATTAAATTCTAATTTTACTGATGAAATATTTACAAGATCTTTAAAAAAATAATTCATTTTTATTTAAATTTATGATAAGTTGATGCATTAAATAAATAATAAAATTTAAAGATTTATCCCTAAATACTTAATGAACTATATATTATTCATTAAAAACCATAGTACTCCTTCATGCAATAGAGTTCATTCTAGAATTATCTATTGTTTTCACTTACCTGTTTATAACTGACAATCATGAGATACCAAAATGTTTAATTTTACAAAACTGGTTTATATATGCCAAGATTTCAAAATATCATCAGATAAAGAACAAAAGTTTATTCTTAACTTAACATTATAAATAATAATTTAGGACAAATGTATAACTTAATAAATGATAATAATTGTAAATGTATAAGAATCAGAATTAACCATTAAATAATATAAAACATTCGTGAAGAATGAATGTTAATAAGCAAATAAGCTCTTTAATATATTGCTGAAACTCTTTTCAAAATAATGTTAATTTCTCAATTAATAATCTGAATCAGATAATATAACTCGGAAAATAGAATTAGCACAAGCACACTTCTTACAATTATACATTATTTTAATAATGTATTAAATTTTCTTGTTTTTTAAGTTCCTGCTGAAAATATATACGCTTTTTTAGAATAATATGGTAACCTGAATTTCCATAAACCAGTGCTCAAAAAAACTGCTCAATCAACCCAACTCTCTTACTGTCATCAAGATTCTCGTAAATAGATAAAGATTATTTTAAAGCTCACCAGTTCCTTTTATTTCTTGCAGATTGCTTAGAAGGAGAATTGGGAGCATGCAGAAGAGGGAGCCAATCCAAACTATTGTTATCATTTTATAGGCATGTGAAAGTGTCTGCCATTTTCGAGACTTGAGAGGGTGGCAGATGGCGAAGTACCTTTCCACTGACATGGACACTAGTGTCCATGCACCCACGCTGACACTTACAGCTGAAAAGAAAACATTTGCACTGAATATGTATATCCTAAAATATATATTGACTGATTTATAGTAATAGAAATGTATACTGGTTAATTTTGCAAATATTTGTAATATTTGTAGAGGTAAAATAGAGTTTATATGGTAAATATACTCAAAAATAGGGAAATAAAATCCCATTTGATACTTTTCTAAATACTTTGCAGTGTCTGGGAAGGCAAAAACGCATCCCAGATACGCACACGCTAAAAAAGTGAATGTTGGTTAATTTTATAAAAAATTTATTAGAATTTGATTTCAGTATGAATAAGAGAATTAGCTTTTCCTGAATTATTCTATAATTAAATTTCTAATATATTTTAATTCTTTTTACAATATTTCCAGTTAACTCATGAAAAAAGGATTTTTCAGAACTGATGGTTATTAGACATTTTTCACACGAGTAGATAATAAAACTTAAGCATATGTACATAGAAAAATATTTATATTAAATATTGTTAAAGTATTAATTTAAAATATATATCTTAAATACAAATTTTAAATGCATTTTAAATTTGAAAGACTAAAACGGAAAATATAATAATATTTTATGTTGCTATTTTATTTCCATTCAGGTAAACAGAGAAACCTGATCAATAGCATATTATTTATAATACAATGGAGCAGGTTGTAAACACAATTCCTATTTTCTCAATTTAGACTATAAATAAATTACTGATATAATGACTACTATTTTACTCTTAATAAATTCTATAAAGTAAGTGCTTCTAAAACTCTAATGAAAACATTTATGTTTCCTATATATTTCTTATAACTCCATGTTTTAAACTAGAATGGTGCTAATTATTTCAATATTTAGTATTACATTTTAATGTAATACTAAATATTGAAATAGTTAAATATTTCTGAAATCTGATAGATTATTGAATCTTTATATGCCCTTAATTTTCTTTTTTTCAGGATATTCACAAATTTCATGAAAATTCTGAATTATTCATAATCCTAAATACCATGAAATATTTACATTACTAATATTTATTTTTCAGGATATATTCAACAAATTCATGAATATAATGAATTATTCATAATGAGTGATGCGGGAACATTGCAAAGTAAATAATATATAGACTTGAATGAAAACTTGATAATTATTCTGTATTTTCAAAATATATCTTAGTTTATCAGGATATCTTTTAAAACATTCTAACATATTTCTGTTAAACATTTAAAAAATGTAAAGATACCATAGTAGTTTTCATCAAGTTATGTAAAACTCTTTACCCTGAATTTGGCTTATTTTAGTCCTGATTAAGTAAAAAAAGAAACTAAGTAAAAATTTATTTAATAGTACTAGTCATAGATACTGATACTTTTTATAAAGTTCTTTAATTCTTGTAAATAATAAAGAAATTTTACTAAAAATATGACAATCAGCAACTTTCTTTTTCTATCTGGTTATTATGCTCTTGAAATGCGAGAGAAAATTCTATTTAGAGAAGTATTTAATATGATGTTGCTCCTTAATCTTTACTGCGGAACTGTACAAACAGACATTATTAGGAACAGACACTAGGACTAGTCTTATCCGTAATTTATCCGAGCATTAAAGATTGTATAAATGTTCCTCTTTACACCTTTGTATATACATAATTTATAAAATATTTTAAATGATTACCTTGAAAGTATGGAATCAGCTTACACAGAGCGCTTCCGAACAAGAACTCTCGGTAGAGGACACCAGTTAAAGTAAAGGGCATGCAAAATACGCCAAGAAGAAAATCACTGATAGCCAAGTTGAAGAGGAAAACGTTTGTAACTGTTCTCATTCTTTTGTTGATCACGAGCGTTACGATCACCAAAATGTTGCCTGTCACTGCCAAAACAAAAATAATACTGTATGGTATGATAAGGTGCCATGCACTGAAATCCTTATTATTCAAAGTAGAGACACTGGTCGAGTTTTGTAGAACTTCCCATTCCACAACAGCATTCTCTGAAAATAAAGTCGAATTTTCTGGCTCAAAATCTGCTGATGAATCCATGTTTTCTCAAGGGAAAATAGCAATTCCTATAAAAAAAATTAATTTGTGGTAATATCATGTGTTATTATGTAATATAATCACAATTACTTTCACACGAAGAATGTATCGAATCATATAGATATACAAATAATGAATTAAACAATATTTGTGTGTGTATATGAATTATATATAAATGATGTCGGTTTCATTCCTCCTTTTTATAACATAAATTTACGATGATCATGAAAGGATACATCTTTTTCTTTTCACTTTTTTATACATTTAAAATAACAGTAATTATTTTAATTTGGTAAAAAATTTTATTTCAAATTTTGAATTATTCAATGATACATCTTAAGCTACATTAAAATAATTATTTGTTTCAAGTGTATTTTTCAAATAACTGATACTAAAATATATGTAATGGTAAGAATATCAATAAAATGTGAAAAATATTGTTAAATAAAAACATTATTTAAGGAAAATAGTAAGCTTTAATTCGTCAAATGGGAAATAATTAGCCAAAATGGCGACGTCCTAAACCAGCGTTATTTTCATTTATATATAATATTGTGTGTGTGAAATTTTCAATATATATATATATGAGTCGCTATTTTTATTTCATCCCATGATGCTTTAGTGCTTTTTGAATACAAATTGCTTTCATTATATAAATTTCGCAGTATAAATCTAATAAATTTTTCTTGCAGTTTAAATCAATTTTATACTTGAAGAATATTTTTTTCAAGATGTATATTTTTTTTAAGATAAGAAATTAATTTTGAGTCTCGCAATTGCGACATGTTTAAAGTCAAATAGAATTTTTAACTACTTTATATTTTTTATAATCACATATTAAATTTTTCAATTTATTCATCTCTTACATTTTTCAATAGAATGCATTTTTTTATTCAACGTATCATTGCAACTCTATGTTCTATTCTTGAAATAAGTTCTAAAAGAAAATCTGGTTAAATATAAAATTCTTATTTCCTTAGAAGACTGTGTGTGCACACTAAAATTATTTTATTTTTGTTATTATTTCCTATGTTTATGACTATTTTTTATTGAAAATCATATTCTGAAATATTTATGGAAAATTATTTAATTAATAATTTAAAACAGCGTTTTTAAGTATCATGCATATATGATATGCTATTTCAATAATATCTTTTTAAAAAAATATTTGAGAAACATTTAAAAATAATTGTTGATTATTAAAAGAAGTGTGTTGGTTTCATTTCAAAATAAATCTAAAAATTTGCAAAAACTTGTGTCTTTCGTCTTTCTTTATTTCAGTTATGAAAGATCTTCATTTGAAATAGGAAATAATGCTTTTAAGGATAATATTGGAAATGAAACTTTTAATTTTCTTAATTATTCTTTTAACTTATTTTCCTTGTTTTTCCTGTCCTTTTAAATTCATTTAGTTTTAGAGTTCCACATTCACGCTATTTTTTAATTAAAAAATAATACAAAATTTTTTGCAAATGCTCCGCGCTGTTTATTATCGCTGTTCATTTTTTGTTTATACATTTTTTTCATCTGTTGAGAGGAAGTTATCTCTCTGCAAAAATTTATATTTATCGCCATCTAAATTCCAAGTATATTTTTTCTCAAATTTGATTTCTGCAGACTTTGCGTTATTTTATAATTCTGATTAAAAGAATAAAATTTTTAAGCCTTTTTAAAAATTATAAAGCAATTCCATAAAATATAATGAAAAGAAATAAAATTTCTCGAAAGCAATCTCCTTTCTATAGATCATAAATTGTTAATATAGTTTCCTCTTAATGTTCTATTCTTGAATCGTAATGGGGGAGGTAATTAGGACAATTTAGAAGACTAGGCATGTCTTGAACCAAACTGAATCTTGTAGAGGATACTTTTGTGAACATTATGAAGTATTAATATTTAATATACCATGGTTGGAGCTCATTCTAATAAATAACAGAGTTGGAGAAAGTATTTCAAGTGATGAGATTTTAAGAAAAATGTATTCTTTTAATCTCGATTTGCTTTAATATTCCATAGTTTCATAATTGATTAAAACTATCATAATATATAAGATATGTATTTAATAAAGTGGCCTTATATTAACTTTAATTAATAGGATAAAGGAAACGAAATTATATAATAAGACAATAACACATCCCACCACATTCTTATATAAAAAATATATTACTTAGAATGTAAGAAAACAATTAGCTTGCTCTTTTGCATAGCTTGTTAAGTTCATTTCTTAGAAAATGAAAACAATTTTCGATGCAGGTATGCTAATCTTAGATATGTATGTCTTATAACTAGAGCTCACAGATGGGGAAATAAAACGCATTTGTTTGGAAGATAATGTGTGTATTCAATACAGTTACCGGTAGCTGTACTGACAATTTCTGTGCCTGCACTGGAGTGGTGTGAAAGTTTAAAAAAGAAAGCCTACCTCAAGAAATGGTGTTACAGCGCGACCAAGTTATACGAAAGCCATGTTCAACAATTTTGATTCAACGCAAGTATGAAAGTGAAAACGTAATACAATCAAGGAAATATATCTAGACCATAGGATATTTATCATATTAACAAAAATTGGAAACACACAATTACATGTTATTGGAAATTTTGAAAGCAATACATTTTAAGGGATTTTATTTCTGTGTTAATAATAATTTTTATAAAAATAATTCACATGATATATTTTTGAAATCATTGAATATTATGTTTTTGTAGCTTTTATTGGAATCAATATATGCAATTAATTTTTAAGCATCCTCAGATCATTTTCAATAACTTAATATAATTACTTAAATAAGGAAAATGTTAAAATTTTCTATAAATAAATTATTTTTCACAGTGGGGTATCGGTAAAAAGTAAAATATCGGTTCATTAATTTGCTAAATAAAGTAACACACATAAAACTAGGAGTTGCAATGTTTTTTTATGCATTGATTGTTAATTCATTTAGTAATCAAAAGGTACTGACAAAAAGCATAATCTTCGAATTTCTTAATTGATAATGGTATTACAAAAAGTTTATATTATCGCGAAAACAGACAAAATCATAAATGAGTGGTAAAAACAACTTTCTATAAATCAAACATTAAAGGACTTTTTATGGAATGTTTGCAATTCCCAGAGATACACGTATGTACAAAGAACAAAATTTAATTATGCTGCATCCAATAAATTCGATTGGGGAAAATATTTGAACTTACATTGTGGAATTATCAAAAATATTTTTTGCTCTACAGTGCAAGTATAATTAATTTTCCAATGAAGCATTACATACATACAAAGCTTTTTTAATTCTTTTTTGCTTAGAATTCGAAATTATTTCTTCGAGAACATTAATTGGATCCAACAAAACATTATTATAAACATCTGCCGAAAGTGAATGAAAGGAAATCATTCATATCAGTTAATTCTTTATGCACGTCATCAATGATTTCTAAAAAATGAGATATATCTTTTAGTATGTTTTCGTCTTGTATGGTAAATAGAAAACAACACACTAACTTTCTTTAAAGATTTAGATCATTGAGAAATATAATTTATCTCCCAATTATGCAATAAATTTTATATCGCGTTTATAGGAGTCACCATATTAAATAGTTGTTAAATTACAACTCACTCACACAATGGAACTGAAATGCTAATATTTGAAGTATATGCAGTCGGTATTGAACGTCAGTGTGACACACGTGACGTCCAAATTCGTTCGTTGATCTGAGGAAGCTGTATTTCGAATACCTTGTATTTGTATTCTTAAAATAATTTCGCAATTTTATTCTAAATCTGATACTATACAAAATTAGTTACACATAATACTTATAAGTGTTAAGAGTATAAGTGTTAAGAGTGTTAAGTGTAAGTAAGAGACTTGTTTTTATAAGTAGAATAATGTTTATTTTAAATCAAATTTAATAATATTGGAATAGAGTTGTTAGCAAAAATATTCTAAGAGCTATAAAATTCTTTTCCAAGCTTCATATTGATATTTCAGCATATAGTGTGCCACAAGTCGACAACATTTGTAACTAATGCCGAGTTATTCAGTTTACATACACTACTGGCCATTAAAATTGCTACACCAAGAAGGCGACATGCTACAGACGTCAAATTATACGAAAAGAAGAAGGTGCTGTGTTATGCAAATGATTAGCTTTTCACCGCATTCAGATAAAGCAGGCGCCAGTAGCGACACATGCATTGTGTTTAAATGAGGAAATTGTTCAGCCGATTCCTCATACACAAATTTCATTTGAACGCTGTTGCCTGGTGAAAAGTTGTGATGCCTCGTATAAGAAAAAGAAATGCCGTACCAGCACGTTTCTGACTTTGATAAAGGTCGAATTGAAGCGTAACGGGATTGCGGTTTATCTTATCGCAGCATCTGTTAGCAGAATATGGAATCGATGGGTTCAGCACGGTAATACGGAACGCCATGCGGGATTTCAACGGCCACCAATCACTAGCAGCCGAGAAGACAGGCATATTATCTGCATGGCCATAATGGATCGTGCAACCACGTCACGAGCCGTGAGTCAAGAAACGGGGTCGTTTGGAAGACAACAAATGTCTGCACGAACAGTTCGACGACGTTTGCAGCAGCATGGACTCTCAGCTCGGAGACCATGGCTGCGGCTTACCTTGACGTTGCGTCATAGACAAGAGCGCCTTCAATGGTGTGATCAACGACGAACCTGGGCGCACGAATGGCGAGACATCATCTTTTCAGATGAATCCAGGTTCTGTGTACAGCATCATGATGGTCGCATACATGTTTGGCGGCATCGTGGTGAACGCACACTACTAGCGTGCATTCGTCATCGTCATACTGGCCCATCACCTGGCGTGATGGTATGGAGTGCCATTGGATACACGTCTCGGTCACTTCTTGTTTGCATTGACGGTACTTTGAACAGTGAACGTTACATTTCTGGTGTGTTACGACCCGTGGCTCTACCCTTTATTCGAGCCCCGCGAAACCCTACGTTTCAGCAGGATAATGCCCGACCGCATGTTGCCGATATTGTACGGACCTTCCTTGATACGGAACAAGTTCAGCTGGTGCTCTGGCCAGCACGTTCTCCAAATCTTTCACCAATAGAAAACGTCTGATCAATGGTTTCCGAGCGACTAGCTCGTCACCAAACGCCAGTCATTACGGTTGATTAATTGTGGCATCGTGTTGAAGCTGCATGGGCATCTGCACCTGTATATGCAATCCAATCTCTGTTTGACTCAATGCCCAGGCGTATAACTGCTGTTATTACTGCCAGAGGTAGTTGTTTTGGGTACTGATTTCTCAGGATCTATCCAGCCAAATTTTTTGAAAATTTAATCACTTGTTATTTCTAGTACAATATATTTGTTCAATAAATATCATTTTGTTATCTGAATTTCTTCCTGGTGTAGCAATTTTAATGGCCAGTAGTGTATATAGGATCCTTTATAAAATATTTTGTACTGCTTATAAAATAGATTTTCAAAGTCTGCTTTTATATATTTTATGATGGCAATTGAAATAATATTTTATTTCTGAATTACATTTTCTAAATGATATGAATGATTTTATCATTTTTAACTAAAAGTAAAATATATTACATTAATGAAATGAACCATTTTAATCTTTATTCCACTTTTAAATAGTACCTATTTTCAAATTAAATAACAGTATTGTGATAAAAATGGATTAATTCAAGAACGAGAATGGTGACATCGATACATGTTTGATATTGAATCGGCACAAAATATGAGGAAGTATTTTCTGCAAGTCAAAGAGTTTCATGGATAGTTTTTAACAAATTGTTTTGTTTAAGCTCTATAAAGTGACTTAAATTTGGAAGATATTTTACCCAATTCCTACTTCTCATGTAAGACGATGAATTATTAGATTGTATTGCCGTATGAGTTCCCTAAGGACTGTCTTCCCAGAGCTGATGAATAAACGAGATGCAGAATATATTCAAGATAATCAATGACATGCCATACTTCAAATAACTGCGTTAAAATTAATCAAATAGGCGTAAATGTTGTACGGATTTCATTTGCAAATGCTTGATTTAAAATTTAACTGGGAATATCGGGAGTCATTATCAATACTTGTGAAATTGTGATGTAATTAAAATAAATATAATCACAAAACTTATTTCATTCCCGTCTGTGTATTCAATTTATATGAAATTCATTTAAAATTTCAGTAAATTATATCAATGCAACGATAATTGCATTTACATAATTTTTTAAGCCAAAAATGTCTTGTTTTCTAACTTTTGAAAGAAACGTAAGAGGTGCCTGATAACACTTTTGCACATTTAACATTTATTTACCATTGCTTTTGTTACATATTAGTTAGTATTTGAATAAGACATTCATGGAATCGTAACATTCGGTAGATTTTTTTAATGCTGAAAAAGAGAAAATGACTTTTGACAAATTAGGGAATACTTGCGCATTAATTACACAATCCGTACAACTCAGAGCATATGGTAGATAAAACATTGATTCAAACCTTTTAATGAAACATCATGAAAATTCAAAAATATAAAAGAGCCCCATTCATAGTGGGCAGAAATAATGAGAGGATTAAAAAAAAAAACTGTAAATAAAAATTACGAATAAAATCCTAGCTGGGTACATGATTGTAAGGATCACGAGAAAACATTTAATTTTCACAGTTCCCCTTTCGACAATAACATTGTACAGAAAGATAACCGTGACATCATCGAAGTACCGAGGATTCTCATCAACCCAGGAACTACAGGATTTTCCTTTACAAGGAAATATTCCTGTATTCTGATGGAGAGTAAACAGTCTTATACTTCTTGTACAATATTTCTCTAAGAACAATTACAGATAAATGTTACAAATTTCTGTACAGAATTCCTGCGTCATGAGACAAATTGGCAACCAACATCCTCTCTCAAATCGTCAGCTATAAGAAATCGTTTGCAAATATGTTAGGCCAGCGAAGGTGACATAAGAATGTTTCAAATTAAAAAGTTAACATTAAAATGATATTATTTTCTCAATGCATATACTCATAAATTAATACTTATTATTACTCTTTTTCAATGATGTATCTATTTAGCATTTCCTTTGTATTTTAAAAGTTCATATCTCCTTGTTTTAAATCATCTAATTGTTTCCAGTTCCTCTTACACTTGATGTTAAATGCATTAAACTTTGGCACTAGTATAGAAAAAAGGAAATAAAACTCTGATGATACTTTTATAATTTGTTTAGTAGTCCATAAATTTTATGAATTGTATAGTACCTAAAATGTGAATAAAAAAATTAAATAGTATTCAACATAATAAGCTTAAGTAACCATTTATGTAGGAATAGTAATTTTCTTAAATTGTTTGGTTCCTTTCCGAGAGAGTTGGTGTACTTTTAGAATTTGTCCATTTGATTACTAACTTTATTCAAATTACTGTTTTAGCAAATAATTTGGAATAAAAGAAGCTCTCAAGATTTCATAATAAACATGCATATAATTAAACGCAGTTGTATTATGCCGTTTACAAATTTATTATTATGTTTGAAACTTTTAATGAAGGTCTATATGATCGTATGATGACCTAATGCGAATTTTAAGTACATAATATATTTCGAACTATAACTACTCTTAACTTCTAGCATATACATTAGAAAACATCATGAAATAAGATTTCTGGGTAATAGAAGAACCAATTTTTTTATCGCTTTACAGTGAACACATTACTTTATGAAAATAATATTTTCTTAGTTTTCAAATATTACAGTTCTTAAGAAATGCTTATAGCTTTGTTTTCATAGAATAGTTTTTCATAAATACTTTTTATTGTAGCTTTGAATTTTTAATAGATTTTAATAAGAAGAGCTTATTTTTTATTTTGTATTTCGACCCTAAGGTATCATGAATTCAAGAAAAACGACAAAATTATTCTATTTATGGGTATGGTGGACTTCAAAGCAAATTTACAACATTTTTGTCACTTTTAATACAAATATATACTACAAAAATTGCTTTGCCACATGCTTGCTCTACATTTCAATGAAATTAAAGTTAAGAGAAAAAAATTTTTTTGGATTCACCTAAAACTTAACCTACCTATATCTAAGCTGTTAATATATCAAAAATATTCATTTTCATAATGTTCACTTAAAAATGTAAAACGGATTGAAGATATCGGGCAATTTATTAACTATTTAAATCAATATGTTATTTAAATATCCTGATTGGAACATTAAAAAAAGCATGTACATAAATAATATACAACTGATTTTGTTATTTTCCTATAATGGCAATTTAATACTTGGAAGCGGAATATTGAAACGCTACATTTATGAGCCACACATATTATTTTAATATTAAAATATATTTGTCTCGTGATATTGAGACTAGATTATTGATTTCGAGATTCCAAAATCATATAGCCCGAAAATACTGTTCGAATAGTTCTTTTGTCTGAAGAACATAATATGAAATTAAATAAGAGAGCACTAAAAATTCCTAAAAAAGCCTTCTATTTATAATTAGATTTTTAATATATGAGACAGTTTTTTCAAAGCATCTTTTTCTGATGATATTGTTGTTTCCTCTTTTCTTGAAAAGCCATTTCAGGGGGAAAATATATGATTGAATGGAAACAGAAATTCTTTAATATTATTTCAATAAAATTCACCATCGAAACTGGGATAACTGATTTTGTTTTAATTTAAACTTTTGATTATTTAATTTGTGTTAAGTTTATTTTTGAGTCATCCTTTTCTGTTAAATTTGACTTTAAAATATTTTCTAAGATAATCAATCATTATTTTATTTTCATTATGTTACCAGAATTTATTTGGATAATCTAAATTCATCTTTAGTGATTCTTTACTGACTACAGAAGAAATATTTCTCTGTTGTTTTTTTCATCAAATTATATCTATCTATCTATATATATATGTGTGTGTGTGTGTGTGCATGTATGTGTGTGTGTGCATGTATGTGTGTGTGTGCATGTATGTGTGTGTGTGCATGTATGTGTGTGTGCATGTATGTGTGTGTGCATGTATGTGTGTGTGTGTGCATGCATGTGTGTGTGCATGTATGTGTATGTGTGTGTGTGTGCATGCATGTGTGTGTGTGCATGTATGTGTATGTGTGTGTGTGTGTAATATGCACATAATTTGAAAAACAACAGAGAAATATTTCTTGAGAGCCTTGATGATTTATTTTTAAAAGTATACGACGAGCATAAAAATATCATTTAATAGCTTTATAACATTTTCCATGAAAGAAAACAAGTTTCAAACTTCCTAATGGACTCCTTGGTATTCTTCATATCCATATTTTACCGATATTTAGAATTATTTTATCACCTAAACTTCATAGAACTCCTAAAATCTAGACGTAATAATAATGCTTTAATATATACACAGAATTATGCTTTAATAATTACAATGAATGTTTCCAGAGAGAAAAATATACTTGTTAGGGTTGATACTGAAAATAAAACTAAGTTTATTATCCTTTCGTTAAATTATTTTTCTTGATTTTCGAAAGAATTTTAAAGTATGATAGCAAGCATTTTCTTCGAGAGCGGCTAATACGTTCTCTCTTTCGAATTTACTTAACGGAACGGAAGGAATATTGTACAAGTATTTTCATTTCCGATGTATAATTCAATTCTTGAATCAACCATGAACTCAGGACAGTATTCTCTTATTGAATCAAACGGGAACACAGTGAATCTTATAACTCAAAAATGTTTTAATTGTTTGACAATTTTACAAATGCATTACGAATCTTTTTCTTGAACAATGGAACACTTTATTATCTTGATAAGAGCTATTGCTTATGATAATAATGGTATTAAAATAAATAATATAGCTTTATATTGCTTAGTCATGGTAGCTTATTTTAAGAGATATCAATTTAGGAAAGAGAAAAAAAAATATTTGTAAATGTGAGCACTCAAATTTAGACAGGTAATCTTTGATCCTCTTATTGTGACTATATATATATAATTGCTTATTAACAGTAAGTTGAACCGTTATAACTTTACAAGCACCATTGAAGAAAATGAATAACTCTTACAACTTCGTGCCTTCATAATACAAATGGTGAGCAAAGATTTTTGGAAGAGCATGAACAAAAGTACCAGTACCACAATATATTCTTAAATTTTAGTAGGTTAAAAATTACTGCAATACAAACATTTATCAAATAAATAAAATAGTAGTTGTGTATTTTTTTAAAGTTTCTAGTCCTTTGGTTCGATCTACAGAGGCGGGTGATCTTAAATTCTCCGTCTCTCAGAGTTTATAGCTGAAGACATTTGCTCACATATATGCGATGAAGTAAAGAAGACACTAATTTTCTGAGATGAGGTCATAAATCGAGATACTTGCTTACAATAATGATTCACATTTTTTCCAAAGGTAATTTATTGAAACAATAAGTATAATTTATTTTTATGTACAGACCGTAGAATCTTCACCTGGTGGCTAGAACTGGACCACAATTTACCTATATCTCTATCATGCGGTTTGATTGTCAAAACGAAAAAGTATTACGCATTTGTAAATTCTAAAAGATTCACCAATCTTAAACTATGAAGAATTTTGGCATAAGATTTAGAAATTTTGAATAAAGAAAACTTAAGACCAAAACTTAAGGCCTCGAATTTAAATCTTTTTATAGATTTTGGAGGCTCTAATGAGTTGTTTATTTAAATGTGTTTCTTTTCAAGAAAGAAAATTTAGCAATTTTAACATGTATTATATTATCTATTATATGTGGCATTCAAACACTTCAATATTCTCATTTATTAAAATATGCATATTTGTAACTAAGAAAAGTTATTTAAAAATGTAAGAAAATATATTTACATACAAAGCAAAATAAGAATTTATCATCATAAATCAAATGAGTAATTTTAAACAGTTTAAAAAAATCTTGAAATAAATTCTATTAGTTTATAGGCAAAGTGAAAAGTTTATAAAATTTTATAAAATATTGTGTTAATTTTTAAAACTAAATATAGATTTTGTTATCTTTTTCACTGAGTATTTGCATAGATTTTCAATGTCAAAGCTGATTTTATTGAATTACAATTAAGAATTTTTATGTCTTGAGTTATTAGTTCTCTAAACTACAGGATATCAACCTCAAATTCAACATCATTTCCTCAAATAATGAAAAAGTACAATTGTTTTTCTTTTTAAAAACAGAAAGAATACACCCTTTGTACTGACTTAGAACAGTAAAGACATTAGATTACGTCAATAACGATACTGCTCTCTCTACATCGATAAAAGAACAGCAAATGAATTTCTTGACAACGCAGAATGTCTCGTTTTTCACTGGCCACTGTTCCTCTTAACGAGAATGACATTCCGGGCTTCATAAAAGACCATTCTTAGTCGGGAACTAATTGCATGTCGCGAAGACACTACTTGACTTAATTAGTGCTGCTATAGATTACCCCGAAGAGTGCTTACAATTGTTTCAGCTCGAGAAGCGAAGTAATTGAGGTTCAGGCTACTCAATAAAACGGCATGGAAGGGGGGAGCGGAAAATTATAGTCTAAGATGTTAAAAGCTGGAAGGAGTGAACTTTAATCCGGAAAAGGAAGCGTTATGCACATTTGAAATGATACACTACAAAAGGATTCCCTAACATTATGTTATCTGATACGTCAGGAAGATTTGTGCCAACTTAAAGAGTACATTTTACACTATCTAGATTATAACTGCGCTTTGATTTTTATGGGACGAGCAATTACTTAATAAATTAGAATTTCAACTTCATTGTATAGCTTAATGTAATTAGATGTTAAAATTTTAGGAAAATGTTTCACTGTCAAGTACACAAGAATGTCAAATCTGATTTGAAACTGGATTGTTTCTTAGTGATTAATTATATTCATTGTTTACTAATAAATTATTGGTTGTGATTGATAAAATTATTCATATACACGCATGCACATTAATGAAAACAAAAATTCCTCAATGAATAGTTGTATTATTAATCTGGTAATCAGTTAATTAAGAAAATTAAAAGTTCTAATTACTTAAGATTTGTTTAGATTATCCTAAAACCGTAAAAAATATGTTCGATTTCTGTGCATTTTTGTGGAAAGACGCAATGAAACATTTTTATTTCATGCTTCCATCTTAATTTCTGGATTACATAGCACAACGATAAGTCATAGAATCCGAATGTAAACAACATTTTATTTTGTAAATTTTGTTACATTTCTATTACATTTTTGAGAAATTTCGTTAAATTTTGATTAATGGAAATAAAAAGAATATACTTTGAAAACGAAAAAAATTAATTGTAAATAACTACATTAATTGCTATAATTTCCTACACAAAAAGTCGCAGTTTTCACATGTTTAACAGTCAAAAACTCAATGCCATGGTGGTTTTTTTTAATGTGTGGAAAGTTAATGTTTAATTATTTTAATTTATAAAACAAAACATGAAAGTTTAAAAAAAAAAACATTGGCGATAGTATCTTTAATCCAAAACGCTAAAGATATCACCAGATAAAGTGCACCAAAGAGATGACTACATGATGGATTTGAACCCTTTCGATTCTAATTGTAATGTTGTTATTCTTTCATCCAAAGTAAAAGACAATAAATTATTTTTTCCCTAGTAAGGAAAGAATATACTTTCTTTTTTGATTCATTTCCCTCTCTCACCGTTACGGTATTCTTTATCACATAGCATTATTGACATAATCTTCATATAATATTAAGCCTATTCATAAATTTACTATCAGCATTACTTCCTAGAAATTTTTATTTGATTCCTTAACTGATATGTCATGGGTCAAGACTGTGAAGCCAAACCAATTGAACTTCAAGCAGTGTTTCAGTGCAACTGTTTCAAAACGTGCGGTGTATTTTCCGAAGTTTATGTTATTTATGAGTGAATTTATATTCATCGATAAGTTAGCAAAAATCAAAAACCTCGTTTGAAATTAATTATATTATGTATTTAACAATGAATATTTACAAAAATTAATTAGAAATTTCTTTATAGTTATTTAGAGTATTTGAAAGTCGTGAAAAAATATTAGTTTCCATTCATCTTTCAAGAAAGCATAAAGAGAATTTCTTAGCAAGTACTTCTTGATTTGAACGAGAAATTTTTATTCTATACTTAAAGTACTTTGATGTATTAATATATGATAGATGATATGATTCTTCCTTTTCAAACACTTTTATCTAGTCTTGCATGAATAATTACTGTACAATAACTATGTGACAAAAAGAAAAAAAATAAGCAGTGCAACTCATTACAAATGAATCAATCATCATACATCACAACCCTTTCAATCCATTGTAATGCTCTAGTCTCGATACTAGTACATGCCTTGCTCATTACTAAATAAAAATGCTACCTTGTGTAATGGTAATCTACTCTAAAGAACCTCGTTAATGTGAGAAAAGCGTGAAATTCCTCATTTAGAGCTGAAGTGTCGAGTGACGGGAAAAAAAGAGTGCCATTCTTCTCATCATCATTCTGAATAATTTTGTTTTCGATGATGTATATTTACGGGCATAAAATACTGGAGGAATGAGGAAAGGGATTGATGATCCTATTATTTGGAAGTAAAGTCATGTGGTACTTTATTTTTTTATTTAAATTCAATTAAATATAATGAAGTGTAGTAAACTATATTTTAATAGTTCTTGCTCATGGAACTTAAGCTTATTTTACTATAATAAGATAGTTTCACTAAAAAAATCTGGAAGTTAAGTCAAGAAAAATAATTTTTTTTAAGTTAACTTTATTTTATATGCGTGATTTCTAAAGCCTCTAGATACTTTTAATCTTCATCTGAGATTCTAGCTTAAAAATAACTAATTTTCTCCAAAGCATTTCATTATAAAATTAAACATTCCTTCTACTTTATACGGTTGAGGTAAATAATTTATACCGAAATTTCCTTTTCCACTATTTTGAAGCAACTTTTCTCTCTAAACTACTTCTTTATATAAGCGCATTATTTTTTATTTGCTTATAATAACCAGAGAAATGCAAGTCTATTTTTAAATTATTTCCAGCATTATGAAAACTTTTAAATTTTAACATATCACTTGGTGTAAATTATTGTACTTTCACAATTTGTCTCTAACTCTAAAAACATATTTAGAGAAATTGGAGTTGTTTGGTAAATAAACATTACACAGAGAATCGAATACCACTGTGTAAAGATGCTTGACTGTGAATGAAAAGATCACTATGGTTAAAATTATTTATATGAATTTTATGAATTATTATGAAAACTTTAATAATATAGGAATAATAATCATTGAAGAGCCAAAACTCATGGAAAAGCCATATGCAAATATCCAAATGACATGAATAATGAGCAATGCACAAATGAGGAGATGCACTCAAGATTTTCATTTCTATTCAAGAGAAGACTTCAGAGTTGACAGTGAGGTAGAAAACAGACTTTGAAAGAGAAGAGTTGATTGGAACTAAGCGCAGGAGATATTCACTTTCCAGAAATTGTTGAATAACGCAAATTCTTTGATTTTCAATGAAAAATGCTTACCTTCTATCATGGATAATGCAGTGCTTGACATTGACTGATCGATGTTTGCGAAAATAAGAAGTGTTAATAGACCACCAATTCTTTTAGGAAGAATTGCTGCAATAAACAGGTGATGTATTAGAGAGTATCTTAGATGTAAATTGAAGATAGTGCACCAAAATTTGGCATTTAATATATATGAACATAAGAGCAGAAGAGTCAGACTTGAATGCGATTTCTTAACAACATGCTATCGATTGCAATATCTTTGTTGAAAATGTCAACGTGTCGATTGGATCTTAATGATTAGAAGAATTTTGTTTAGTCAAATGACTCATGATTTTAATTAGAAAACCTTGAGAGTGAAATTCGAGTGTGAAACAGAGTCTCTAAGAAGATGTATCCAATTTGCCAAGAATACAAATAACTGACTGAAAACGTTTATATTTCAGCTACTTGGAGACCATTTGTAGACATTCACCGATTTTGTGTAGTTAATTAGTAATCTATGCCTCGCCATTTGTGACCGATTTAAATAACATTTGGATCAGAATCATTTGATTATTGTGATCTCTAGGAATAAATCTCCTTGAACATGTATAATATAAATGATAAGTTAGTTTTTCACATGGAAATCTTTCGATTTATGGAAAACTGAAAGTTTAATATGGCTGAGTAGTTTTTAAATGAACTTCCGGCTTAGTAGTTTTTCAATGAACTGAATCACAGCCGCGTTGAATTGTTACATTTTGTCAAAATGTTTTAGATAAAAAGAAAATTCTACAAAATAACTAGTCAATAAGATAATTTCTTTACTTTTAACATTATTAGATTACTTTAATTAATTAAAATAGCAAACTTTCACAAAAAATAAGCTATCGAGTAACTTTTTACTTCGGTGTAGTGAATCCCATGAAAACTGTTACGTTAAATTGTTTAAATGTTAATTATATTTATAAAAACTAAGTACTTTTTCAGTAATCAGAAATTTACAATTATAATCTGAATATTTTAACTGAAATGTTAATATAACAAATATTAAAATAAACATTAATATTTGTATAGTTTTCAGCTTATTAAATTAAGCACAAACTACAAATAAATGTACATCTCAGTGATTGATCCTCTGTAAATGAAGCTTATATATTCTGCTGAAATTGAAAATGATCTCCCAAGACCATGATGGACATCTCCAATGGATTCCATCCCATGTAAATATTAGTAGCAATGAGATCGCAGATCGACTGGCCAAAGAGGCCAGAGAGGAAGATACGCCCACAGGTTCATCTCTTACATATTAGGAACTTTAAAGAAAAATCTAGATTACTTCCAATCTGGCAAATTCCACCAACACCCCAATGGTTCTCTGGAATATCTCCTATAAAATGTGACCGAAAATATCAAACTGAGATATTTCGTTGGGGTTATCTTTAAAAGATACTTCGTCTCTTCATTCTAAAAAGTGAACAGAAATCCGGTCTAAAAATAGAAGATATTCTAAACTTAATAAGAGGGATTAGTCTTCCGTTTAAAAAAAAGCTGTTTTATTCAAATAAATACCAAATAATTCATTATTCAAAAATTCGAGTTTAAATAAATATGGCGGTATAACAAACTCATCAAATTTACTTTCTAAAAATGTATCTTGCTCAAAATTTTTTTTACGAAAAATAAGAGAAGCATATTTTTTAATGTCGTGATTCTCTTATTTAATTTTAATAAATTAATACAAATATTTATTCTTTTATTATGACTAATTCCTCTCATTTATTCTGTTATAAGAATTATACGTAATTTCATTCAAGGAATGTTGTGTTTGAAATGGGTTTGAAACAGTTAATAGAAATTTTAAATATGTCTAATTTACTATAAGATTAATCCATAATTTATAGCAAATAAAAATTTAATGCAATATTTAAACAAATTCTTTCCTTAATTATGTTTATTTAAATATCTGTCTATATATTTTTCTAAGAAATTAGAAATATTTATATAGTCTTTTATTTATTTATTTATTTATTTTTTTTAATAAATTAATAAAATTAATCTTTTATTTAATAATAACAAAATTTAACCGTGGAAAGTTAAATGTTAGATTACTGAATATGAAATAGCAAAAAGCAGTTTAGCAATAAGAATTATCACAGAAATGAAAGGAATAATTATTATGCATACGACACAACACAAGCGTCATTGAGGTTGTTGCACTAACATGCTTACCAGCACTTAGCTTTCAATTGTTTTCTACCAATTAGGAAACTACACAGGAGTACAAAAATTAAGCAACAAGGTAAATTTTAAGTGGATATACAAGTAATTGAAAAAAAGGAATTCCTGCCTTTAGTACAACGAACACGCAATTCAGAAAAATAGTCAAACGTATCTATAAACGCGTATCAGGAACAAACGCAATGAAAGACATTCGCTGCAATAGCAAGTGAGTTTTTCCATGAAATATTGACTAAAGGACATAACCAGGATGATATCACATCACACATATACAAGGAAAGATTGGCAAGCAGTAGGAGGGGTGAAATGAGATCAATGTGGCTGAAAATTCGGAACTAATAAGTGTCTTTCGTGTACGTGGAAAACTTACTACACTGTAGGTATGGTTATTAAGCAGGATGGTGTTGGCCGCCATAGAAAAAAAACTACTGTATATGATCGATAAAATCTAAAGCCTATTTCAGAAAAACATGCACTACTATTAAAAGCGTTATACATAATATGAAACGATGTGGAATGACATTAAAGAAAGGCATAGTCTAGGAGGAAGCGAGTTGGATACCTGACTCATTCACAGATCTTGGAGTTAAAAGCCCTCGAGCATTCAATATTTTGCCGCTAGTATGACGTAGTGTGGAGAAAGTGTGGGGCCCCATGTGCTCACCACGTCATTTGATCAGGATCTAGATTACAAAGGGGTTAATTATGTTTAACCGAAATAGGCAGTCAAAATTGTAAAAAAATAACCCAACCTTATAAATTTTTCAACAACAGTAAAAAGTTGCCTTTTTGTGTAAAAATTCGACAAACAAATTTTTTGGTAACCATAACATATTTTCAATTACATATTTCCATAAAATGTTTCTTCCAATATTGAAACGTGGAACAGTTTACATAAAAATTTACCAGACCATTTCTATTAAATTTTAAATTGCCATTAAAAATGTTTAAGTGTGCAATGCAATTATGTTTACAAAAATTCTTTTATTAGGTAAAATAATTTTCAAAGAAAACAGAAATCATTACTTTTAATTTGTCATTATTAAATAGAGTAATTTTTTATCTACTAAAGAAAATATTTGAAATTTAATGTTATTATCAAAGTACATATTTTCTAATACTGATCACACACAAACGTTGATTAATTTATTTTATTAATTAATTAGTGTTATTAATTCGGGAAGAAATATTTCACACGATTTCTCCCTACTTTTTCAAGTCTTTCACTCATGAATGATGAAAATGGAATAGTGTTGAAGATGTAAGTACACACTTATTTATATATATATATATATATATATATATATATATATATATATATATATATATATATATATATATATATATATATATATATATATATATAGATTGTTATATATAATATATGTCTTATATAGCATATATATGTCTATATATATGCTATATAAGACATATTAAAATTAAACGAAGCGCTCATAAATAATGAAATATTATTATCTGAAGCATTATTAATTAACCTATATCCTTAGGATAAAAACTTTAATCTATTGTATTTTTCCTTGAATAATTCAAGTATCTTATCCTTCTTTATATTTCATATGCACATAAATAAGAAAACCTTCCCGCGCTTCAGTTAAACAGAATTTCTGGTTTCAACATTGATTCTTTATTTCCTGATTAGATTCTTAAATGGAGAAACAGATTGAATCTTTTCGTTTCCAAAAAAGAAAAAGTACAGTTTGATAGATGACCTTAGTTGCGGTCGTTGCAACTAATATAACAAATCCCTATTCGAATGACCCTATAAAAGTTGTTTCTCGCCCTTTCCTTACTCTTTATTTCCATGGGAACCACTTTAAAAAGAATTTTGAATAAGATAATTATATTTTAACAAAAGTGTGCAAAAAACATCTTCCTGAATGGGAATCATAAGACTTCGCGTTGATTAAAATATTCTTCTCTTAATCATGGGTTTTTTTTTTCAGTATATTAAATGATTAGCACTCTGTTACAAATAAATAAATATTTTCAATATAAATTAAAATAAGATTTTAAGAATAAAGTAAAAATATGAGCGTTAAAATATATGCGTGATAAACTTTGACGTGTCAAATTTTACGTATCTGAATCACAATTTTTAATGTTTTTTTTTGTCTATATTATATTAATTATTGATATTTTAATTTCATTTTTCCAGCATTTGCTTAGTGGTTCTATTAAGGATTCGAATTTAAAACTTTTTTTTTTAATCTTACATTGTCTTTTAAAAAAATTAATACTTTTTTATTATTGAAAAGGAAGAAAGCAGATAAATCACAAGTTCAACATCTAAATATTAAATTTTACATATCATTAATAAGATTATCTTCTTAATTTAAAGTATTAAACTTCATTGCTTTCAGTTAAGAAGATTAAATAAGAAACATTTTGATGAATAACCTTACTTAAGTACTGTAAATAATTAATAAAATTTCTTTCCTTTCTTTATAATTTTATTTAACATCATGCTTAGTTATAAAAAACAAGTAAACATCAATCAATCGAAAATCATCACTCAAAAAATTGGGAATTTTTTTTGATTGATTTTTCTCTTTATGACTGGTCTTTACACATTAGGACTCATTAGAGGGGAGCAAAAGCTTGAAATGGATTCTGAATCACTAGAAAGAACCACGTTCGAGATGGAAATCAAATCTACAAACTGTTAAACTGAAGACCAGCTCATCATTTGTTATTTGAGTGAAAGTTTTGTTGGCTTTCATAAATATATCTGCATCAATTGTTTCTTGTCAGTTTTTAAAAGTTTAACAAATGGGGTAAGAGTAAGATCAGAACCGTACTCAAAATAATCAAAGTTCTTTTGAGTTGCTGTGTGGACTTCATTGGGTGAACAGTGCAGCAAAAGCATCTTCGTCACTGCGGATCGAATCCTTTAATCACGAAATTCATATCATTTTTGTGACACTAGGCGATGAGAATATCAGTTAAGAATCTTCATTCAAGATTTTGAAGATTTCGTTTATGTCAGTTAGCATGCAGGTGAATTGGCCTTGTTTGAATATTCTTAAACAGAATATTTGCGTTTTATGCAAATGGAATTTCATAATTTTATTTAATAAAAAATCAAATTTCTTCAGTGTCAGTATTGTGAAATTTACAAAGTTAGAATAATTATATTTAACGTTAGAAATATGTAACTTTGTTTGACACCGAATTTAGCCAATAATATAGATGTTTTGTGCTGCAAAGTAAAGCGAAACTGTTCATCCTGGAAACTAATACAAATTCTCATAATTATAATCTATTAATAAAATTAGTTGGATAACATTGACAATAACAAAAAATTTGATCACAACCAAGATTCCACTACTCGGAAACTGAGATAAGTAACAACAACAGAATTTGAACTTTAAATTAAGATTTGTATTGAATATTTTTGTGTGATAAAATTGAAGCTTTTATTTAAATTTTTAACAAAATGCTATTATAGATGTCATCCGATGTGGTAATTCATTATATCACCACCATTACGAGGTTGACTATTAATCATATTTATGTTAAATTTTTAACCACATTGTTGTTGTTAATCAATATTTTAATTCTTCAATTTAGGATTTCTATGTAATGACACTGACTTTTAGCAAAAATATTAAAATAAGGTATCATTATATTTAGATAAAATTAATATATATATATATATATATATATATATATATATATATATATATATATATATATATATATATTATCCTTATCGTGTATTATTTTTAGACATTCATGTAGTGACACAGTCCAAAAAAAGGATAATGACAACATACAACTAATATTAAGTATATTTATATTGTTCCTTAATTATAGTACTTGATGGGTACTTTAATGTACTGTGCCTCTTAGAGCTATGCTTCAAATTCCATATTTTTTATTATTACCCAATCGAAACATTATTCATTTCATACAATGCTTTTTTTCTCCACTATTCCGAAAATGTTTGGGTCTTTTTTTTGCCAAAAATCATCCATTTACTGTCACGGGAGAGGCAAGTTGCTTTAGGAGTCATTTTTCAAATTTATCTTGAAATCACTCCATGCTTGATTCCAAAAACGATCATTCTTTAGCCGGGAGAGAGAGATGTAGAGGGAGTTCCCGGTCACGTTTCTCATCCCCTCTTCGTGAAAAAAAGAAAAAGATAAAGCGAAAAAGGTTTCACTAAATTACATGAAATGAGTGAGAAATAAGATTATTTTTTAAAATATGTTGTCACGCTGTAAGTTTTCTTTTTGCAAACACTATTCTTCAGTTTGGTTTATAAATTTAAAATTGATATTTTGGAGTCAATTGTTCCAATTTATTCTTGTGAACTTTTGGTTTAAACTCATTTATCTTTATATAACAGTTTTTCATCTTTTTGTTTTGTGAATCTAACTTTTTTTCGTTTAGAATAAAGACAAACTTTTTAGAATAAAATATAGAATAATGTACTTTCCTCAAAAAAATTCTTTAGTTTGGATTTATCATTTTGTTTAAAAATAACCAAAACAGAAAATTAATTCTTTTTCCAAAGTATAATTGTATATATATATATATATATATATATATATATATATATATATATATATATATATATATATATATATATATATATATATATATATATATATATATATATATATATATATAATCGCACAGAGAGATGAAGATGAATTCCTTTTTGAAATAGTTTCAATTCATTAAGTATTTTATTAGTTTCTCTCTCTGCTGTTCATTTGAGAGCATAGGGAATAATTCGATCGAAATGTACAATTGTGTGGAGAGCCACATCGAACACAAGGTGGAAATCGTGTCCCCCAACTGTTGAACTGAGAGCCACAGCTCATACCGTTAAGATCTGAGTCACCATTTCTGATTAGAAAAGTTGGACATTTTTAGAATTCGAAAAATAAGGAAGTAGCTTTTGTCAATTTTTCTTTCCCTTTAGTTTAGCTGAAGTGTTCACAGTATGAGCTTCGAAAACCCATTGATTGGATTCTCACATCTGCAATTTTTAATCTGCTTATACTCCTGTAGAATGAGTGTTCATATTGCAGAATAGCCTATTTATTTCACTGTACTTCAGCGAGTTCTTATAAACTGCAGTAATATGTACTCCTTCTGACCTATTCTTCAAATGGGATCTCTAACTGGGAAAGAAAACTATTCATTTGAAGAATAACACAAATAAATTGCGAATTATCTTTTAATTCAATATTTTGAACACATTAAAATTAGGAAAATTAACTGCAGTATAATCAATTGTATCAAATATAAATAATAATCTATCAAGAACAGAATAAAATAATCATATCTGCAAATGAAAGTTTGAAAATTCAATTTCATAACAATCTGGAATGTTTAATCTTTTGTTCGTTTCAAGTTGAAGTGTCTACTTTAAGAAAAAAAAAATGATTTTATTCTATGATCGTCGATAATATTTTTATGGCACTTCGTATAAAAAAAGAAGAGATCTGTATAAAAATAACTATATTATTTCAGATTAATAAAGTTTCATCAATAACTTTGCTTTTAAGAGAAAGTAATAAAATCCTAAGTATGATCTTAAAGTATTTGATTTTTATGATAACTTAATTATTTTTTCTTAGAAATGCTTTTTTTAGTTTTCCTGTATAGTTTCGAAATACATCCACAAAAAAATTTAAAGTAGACAATATATATCTATTAGCCTTACTCTAAACCTTTTCTATTATAATAATGCATTTGATGGAAAATTTATAAAAGTTTTGTTATAAAATATTCACTATAAATCTATACAAAATTCATAATTTTCCCATAAAATATCATTCACACATTTTTAAGATTTTAATATAATTTCAATCGGAATTCTTTTATTCGACCAACCATAAGAGTCAAAAAGAATAAGAATAATATTTTATTTAGATAAATAATATAATGAGATTTTTTTCCTTAAAATTTCAAAATAAAAGACTGTTTTATTAAACTTTGAGTTTTATAGAAATGAGACACAGGAATACTCTCTCTTTCAACACAGGACTCGAAAAAAATTATAATTCATCGTTCCAAATTCAGTACATCATTTATATATATATATGTATATTTTGGAAATATACTAAAATTATGGGAAAAGAGAAAAAACTTAAAATATTAAATTTATTCTCTCTATAAAATTAGTTAACTCAATTTTCAATCTAAAAGCTTTGATTATTAAAGTCATTTTTTTAAATATAATAGTAACAATATATTTTGTAACAAAGGAATCTATTTTAGACATAGTTTTCATGATGAAAAAGATATAAAAAGAAAAGAAGCAGTTAAAAATAGTAATATAGTATGTCATTAAACGATAATTTTTGCAGCAAAAAGTTATTTAGAAAACTATAAATAAAAGAAGAAGTTAAAAAATAATGATAAAAGTAAAAGTAAACAACAACAGAATATAATTTGGAGCTTCACAGAAAATTTATCACTTCTTGAAAAACCAATTAATAATAACGAGTGTCACGAATTTTTAAAATTAGGGGATCAAAAGTCCTATTCATTTTTCTCTCTCTTGTATAGATATACAAGAATTTGTGAGACTTTTATTATATATATATATATATATATATATATGCAACCCAAAATGATTTATTGTAACTTATTTTATAAGGAGGGAAATTTAAAAATATTCGAAATCATGTTTCTTTCTCAAGATAATGTAAAAAATAGAAGTGAAAAAATATTAACTGCTGAAATATCATAGCAAGAATTTACTTTGAAGTTTTTTCTTCCTATATTCTTAGAAAATGGTGATAAGGAAAGACATATTTCTGGAGATACTTGCGTAATGATAGCGTTTTAGCTAGTAATATATGACTAAAATAGTATAAATTTTTGCATCATCTACTTTCTTGGAAAGAGATATAGCATTTTGGAAGCTTACATAATATAATGTAATAAAATAGAGATCTATTGAACAAGAGCAAAACTAAATAATTAATATAAATAAATAATTAATAGAGATCTTCTGAAGATATAAAAAAATATGAATATTGTTGGTGTTTCATAGATATAAGCGGAAATAAAATTTAAAGATTGAATTTTTATAATTTATTCAAGTATCATATCAATTCTATAACTTAAGTTTAATGTACTCAATTTTTCTTTCGAATGATTTTTTTGATTTATAAATGTGTTCATAACAGATAAGGCCTTGTTTGTCTTTGTAATACCTTAATTTTTCACTTTTAATATATTTTAATGGGACAATAATATAATATGACCAAACAATTTAAACAATGGTAGTTAATAAATTAGTTTCTTTCATTAAGAAACATTTTTTTTGAGAATTTCTAAGTATTTGTGAACATGAAACTTGCAAAATTTAACTATACCATTCAAAATATAATTATTTCTTTTCTTTTCTTTTATGTGAATTGTGTAGAGGATTAATTAAATTTTTTCATTAATTTGAGTAAAAAAAAATCTCAACTCTTTTTGAATAATTTTTAAACAAGATAAGGGTTTTCGAAAGAAATTCGTTCATTTATGAAAAATTACTTCTTTAAGTATCACTATTTCTCAGCCTTACAGAATAAGGCGGAATAAATGATGTCATAAATATAATAAACTCTCCTGTCTGTCCTAACCCAAATTATACGTTCCAGCTAATCGTAGTTTAAGAATGATTATTATTCCTTTGTAAGCATCAAATTTTAATTATGTCTTACCTAGTACAAACACAAGCACAGCACCAACTCAGCATTAAATATTCATTCCATTTTCTTCTCCTTGACTTCCTTTCCAAATTAGAGGCGTGTAATGTGACAGATATCAGCTCGTGCAACATCTGAGAACTTTTGTCACATTGTCAAATTTCAAGTTAGAAAGCTGAACCAGTTAGAGCATTCAAAATGTTATACATATTCATCAAGCCCCAATTTAATTATGGAATATTTTCAACAGGCCACATATAACGCATTCCGAATTCACTTCAAAACGCTTTTCACGCCGCTGACAGATCTCGGGTAATAAAGGGCTACTCTATTAGAAAAGGAGAGAATGTCTCAGATTCAAAGGGGATCTTTATGGCCTCTTAGTGGATGCCATCGATTTGGGAACACAATCTGGAAATGGAGATAGGATTGTGGAGAATGATTTGCAAATTTCTCTTGTTTAACGCAGGAGACTTATGTGCCTTTTTGCCAAAGTCCCAAGGGCGCCGCAGTTAGAATTCAGTTAGAATAGATAAAGAGGGACATCAATTTTTTGGTTCGCGTAATGGAAAATGTATTTTTCAGTTCAATATAACAGCTTTTAAAATAAGTAAATCGAACTGGAATTCGAATGACAGAACAATTTCTCTGCATGAATAACTTCACAAGATCACTTCACTGATTGACCTGTTTTGTGGGAATGAAATATTTCACATTTCCTAATGATGCTGCCGCATACTAAATAATATTACATTTTTTCCATTACCTCCCATAAACTATTGATTGACTCTTAGAAAAAAAATTGCGTTTTTTTTTTCCAAAATCTTTCAAAAAATGTATTCTAAAGATGATTTTTAAGAATAGAATATATCATAACTTACCACCCGAGCACAAATTTTAAACATAAAAGTATGCATCAAAGATATAGATTATAGAACATAAAATTATTTCAAAATACGGACTGAAGAATAAAATATGCCGTATTATTTCATAATCCTTTCAAGATTGAAAATTTTTACTTCTACTCAGGAAATTAACATTGGTTTTGTATGTAACAAAAAAGCCCAATTCCCAAAAATTTCTAAGCAAAAAAAGTAGGCATTAATTATACATTAAAAAATATTCAATTAATACATGGCTTTAATTGGATATTAAATTGATCTTTAATTAAAAATAAGCAAAATATTTTTAAAGAAATAAAAGAATTGACAGTTTATTGGAAATAAATTAAATGATCAGAGAGAAAGTTTAGTGTAATCCATAGTTTGATGTGAAATTTTACTCAAAAATATAAATGAAGAGAATCGTTTTACCTTCTGTACTTTTATAATTTATTTGATGTCTATTTCGACACATTATTTAAACATTAATTTTATTGCTGTTATCAAGGAGACTTCTTTTTGGAGACCTTTCTCCCATATTATGCGGGATGTTACCGTCGAATTATTTTTGCAGTCTGTTGCTGCGAGCCCATTTATTGAGTTTAGCTGAACGCTTTTTTAAATTTTTATTCTTGCTCATATTTCTGTTTTCTCTATGTAACAGCTGTTGAAACAAAAGGAAAGAAAAGGGTTCTTAATAATCAGTAAAAATAATATGTCGCGAAATTCATTGTGCGAGGCAAATAAAATACATTGCTTTTACAACAATTACAATTTAAAAAATATAATGTTTCATCTCATAAAGTATGCTTTTTAGATGTATCCAGCTTGTAAGAAATGAAAATTCGCCACTAGAGGGCGAACAAAAAAGAGTCAGTTGATGTACGTCGACCGTGAGATGCGGTCAGAGAATGGCTAAGCGCAATATTCAATAAATTTGTTATTTATTACTGAATTGCAGAGTATTTTTTAAACGTCCTGACATGGCTATGTGTAGAAGTAATCTTAATGAAAAATCATCAGCTAAGTGAATGCACGTAGATTTAACATTTCAGAAGTAGGATTATTTATCACCCTTTGATATTCGTTTTGTTTTCTTCTCTGATATTCAAACTTGTATGCTTATGGATTACGATTAAAAATAGGAATACACTCCTCATAACGAAAAATTAATTTAGGGTGAAGAAAAGAAGAATTTATGACGAAAGGTACTTGAAACTGCGAGTTACATGAACACGGAATAAAAGAAACGAAAATACGCAAGTGACTGATGATTTTGCGCTTTTGATTTCTTGCTCTAAAATGGCTTCATTTCTGGCGAAAGGCAAAAAAATAGATTTAATTACTTTAGCTACTGAATTGGGAGAAACCGTTCCCCAAGATTATAAAGTAATAGAGTTAAGGAACGTAATCATTAGTTCAAAAAATTATGAAGAAGAATTTGAAGTTTTATTGGAAGGTGTTATTGAAGATCGCTTAGCCCAAAAGCAAAACGAAGAAGAAAGCGCAGTTCGTGAGTTTGTAGTTACAAAAGTTATGTTTACACAATGAAAATACAATAGGAAATACTGGTAATGCAAATAATTTTAATTCAGAAAGGCGCGATTCTTGCAATTTGCAACATCTTATGCAAAAATATGATGTAAATGAAGGTGATATAAGTTTTTATCTTACCTTATTTGAAAGACAAGCGCGACGAATGGGTTTAGATGAAGCTCATTGGGTTTTCTATCTCTTAGGACTTCTAGCATATGAAATAACTCAGTGTATTGCCCGCGAACTGGATGATAAAGCAAATAATTGCTATGATGTTAAGGGACTATTATTAAAAAGATTTAAATTAAGTCCACAAGAAAGATTTCAGCAGAAAGTTTATGAACATTCTCGTACAATTAAGAACACATGGAAAGATTTTACTTATGAACTACGAAATTATTTTAATGAATAGTTAGATTGTCTTAAAATTACTAATTTAGAATATCTTAAGGACTTAATTGTTACAGAACAATTAAATAAAAGTGTTTCCCCTACCATTCGTAATCACTTCATAGATGAATGGACCAATTTCATTAACCCAAATAAATTAGCTGAAAAATTAGATTCGCATGAGAATGCTAGATTCGGAATGAAATCTTGTATTGAAAACAAAAACGAGGAATTTATGGAAAAAAGATCTTATTTTGATAACTATGCAAGCAAATTTAATGATCGCTGTAAAAATGAAAATTTCAAAAGTGAGGCAAGAGAAAACCGCGAATTTAAAAAGTTTCCTAAGAATGAATGTTTTTATTCTAAAGAAAAGCGTAATACGAATTTCAGTTCTCGTAGTTATAAAAATAGCATTAAATGATTCATCTGTTATGATTATGGGCATATTTCTAAGGACTTGTCCAAAAAAAAAAATTAATTTGTAGAGAATGTGGTGAGAGTGAACATACCCAACGACATTTTTCGATAAACAAAGATAAAAATAGTTTGACTTTAAATGTTGAAAACCTTACCCCAGTAAATGCTTATATGAAGGAAGCAAAAATAAATAATTCTGAGCATTCTATAAATAGCTTAATAGATACAGGATCGAGCATTTCTTTAGGTAAGAATTCGGTTGCAATTAAATTAAAACTAAATATAATTCCATTAAGGAGAAAATTGTTTGGATTTGGCTCTACTGTTGCATCTGCTTTCACACTTGGAAAAAGTCAAGTGGAATTAAGAATCGACGAAGTCAGGGCAACACTTGAAGTATTCGTAGTGAATGATGATAGTATGGTGGTTGACCTAATTGTGGGAAGAGACTTACTAGACAAAGCAGAAATCGCTTTCGCCTGAATTGGCTCCAAATTGCACATCTGGTATTTGAATAGTATTATTTTCTGAAGTGGAAGTCGAATTGAAACATTAACAAATAAAACTGAAAACAGAAAAAACTTTTATGATAGAAAAAATAGCATAGATTTTATTCAGGCAAAAGCAGTAAATATGGAAAACGGTCTTGTATTATTAGAGGGAAAAGGAAAAATTTCGTTTTTGTTTTTGAAATTCAAAATGGTAAACGGTAATTCCTGTAATGAATAATGGCTAAAAGAAAATCAATGTCTGAATAAGGTAACCCATATATCGCAGAATTGAAATTTAAATTCTGAATTTATTCTTTCATTTAATAATCTTTGTAATGTAACTGAAGATATAATATTCACTGTAAATAAGGATAAAGGCGCGATTAAAATAGACGATATTAAATTTGATAAAAGTATTTCTTATGGTAAAAAGTTGGAAATTGTGAAATTAATTAATGATTATAGAGAATGTTTTGCCATGAATATAAGTGCATTAGGATGTACTATATTAACTAAAATGGAAATTACTAAAGTTCCAGGAAGCAACCAGTTTGTTTACGTCCCTATAAAACAAATGCAGCTGAAAGAAGTTTTATTAAAAATATTGTTAAAGAATGGAAAGAAAACAATAGAGTTCCCGAAACAAAATCACCTTATGCCAATCCAGTATTGTTAGTTCGAAAAGAAACTGGTGAGTATAGGTAGACTTGTTGTAGATTACAGAAAATTAAATAATCAGACAATTAAAGAAAAATTCCCTTTGCTCAGAATTGATGATTTATTAGTGTCTTGGTGAATGTAATATTTTCACGACATTAGATTTAGCTCATGGTTATCTCCAAATACCATTAACAGAGGAAGCTAAGTTAAAAACTGCTTTTATTTCCCCTGATGAGACAGGACAGTTTGAACGTATGATTTTTGGTTTGTCAAATACAACTTCAGAATTTCAGATATTAATGCATCAAGTATTAGGACCATAAAGAAAATTTTGTGTTATTTAGATGATATTTTGTGATACCAGTGAAGAATTGGACTGATATGATTGAACGAATAAAAGAGGTATTTGACAAACTTAGATCTGCTAATTTGACTTTAAAATTGTCAAAATGTGAATGAGGTAAAAAGGAAGTAGAAGTTTTAGGATTTATTGTTAATAGAGAAGGAATAAAACCAGGAATGAGAAAAATTAGATCAATAAGAGAATTTCCAACTCTTAAGAATATTCATGATATTCGTAGATTTTTAGGTTTAACTGGTTATTTTCGGAGATTTGTGGAAAAAGATGCACAAAAGGCAGAATCTTTATCACGACTCTTGCAAAAAGAAGAATCTTTTAAGTGGGAAGAGGAGCAAGAGCAGTCTTTTCGATTATTGAAAAATAGCCTCACAGAGCATTCTGTGTGAGCCCATTATAACCCTCAAGCAAAAACAGAAGTACATTGTGATGTAAGCTCTAGTAGTTTAGTAAGCATGCTTTTACAACAAGGACAATAAATAGTGATTGGTTTATTGTGTCAGCAAAAAGACAACTGATATTGAAAAGAAGTATCATTCAAGCAAGCTCGAATTGATGGCCATTGTGTGAACTCTCGAAAGATTAAGACATTATTTATTGGGCATAAAATTCAAAATACTATCAGATTGTCAAGCACTGATGTACATGAATTCAAAGAAAACAAAGAGTCCTCAGATTGCAAGATGGTGAGATTTAATTCAAGAATTCGATTTTGAAATAGAACATAGGCCTGGAAAGAAAATGGCTCACGTAGATCCAATGAGCAGAGCTCTAGTTTGGGAATCAGATGATACAACAGGCTGATCCATAAATACGAAAATTAATAGAAATATTCAGAAAAAAGATCAGGATAGAACAAGAGAAGAAAAACAGCTTATAAGAAATTACGTGTTTAAGAGAAACAGATTATTTAGATGCATAAACGAAAATGGAAAAGAAAAATTTCTCTATGTTATTCCAAAGAATATGCGAAAAAGTACAGTAATTAAATTCCATGATCTTATGGGACATTTTTCTGTTGACAGAACTGTAAATAAGATAAAATAATTGAATTGGTTTCCATTTATGTAACGTTATGTACGAAAGCACATTTTTAAATGTTTTGAATATTTAATGAACAAAACACCGTCCAGAAAATAGCCTGGCTTATTAAATCCAATTAAAACAGGTCGCAAAACTTTTGCAATTATACATATGGATCATTTAGGACCTTTTGTTAAGAGTTCTAAAGGTAATGAAGAATTTTTGGCCATGATAGATAATTTCACAAGATTTGTCCGATTGACTCCAGTGAAGAGTACGTCAACATCACATGTGTTGAAGGCTCTGAAAAAGTATGTAAATATTTATGGTATACCTGAGAAAATAATAACACATCGAGGAACTTATTTCACTTCCCATCAATTTCAACAATATTATGCTGAAAATTGTATATATCATACACTCAGTTGTACGATGCGCCCACGTGCAAATAGAATGGTTGAAAGAGTTAACAGAACAATATTGTCTAATATAACAACTGGTGTGAAAGATCAGAATCATAAAGATTGGGATGTTAAAATACATAATGTTGAGAGAAACTTGACCAACTTTGTAAACAAGTCAACGAACAAGACACCATTTGAATTGCTCTACGGTTATTCTCCACGATTTAACGATGGAATTTTGAGAAAGTTAGTTGATGAAGAAGCTCAGAGCTGGCAAGATCCATCTTTAGCACAGAAAAAATCTTCAAGACAAATAAAAGAAATTCAACAAAAAATGAAGCAGTATTATGATAAAAAGAGATGTAGATCAATGTTGTTTGAACGAGGAGAGATTGTCGTAATGAAAAGAGCTTCGAAATCTTCAGGACAACCTTCGAAGACACAATTTAAATACCAAGGCCATCTTATAGTTACCGAGGTATTGCCGAACGATGTCTAACGTGTGACTCAGCTGGAAGAAAAAAAAGAAAGGCCCCTTCTACGCAACAACAGTTCACATTAGTCAACTGAAACCATGGCTAAATGAACCAGATTCGGATGAAGACAGTGATATCGATAGTGCCAATAGTGATGATGATGACTATTCTCTGAACAGCCCTAGACGTAATTCACATATGCAAAGACTAAAGCTGAATGAGGGATCCAAAATGGTGAGATCTTCCCAATTGTATTTAAAGAAAAACTTGCAGTTAAAAGGCAATGAACTTATTATAAACTATTGACTCTAAAAATAAATAACTTTAAAGATCATTTACTGTGTGCTTAAATATTCATCAAACAATATGAAAGGCTGTTAAATTTATTCTGTGAATGATTTAATACTCCTAAGTTAATTTATTTTCTTTTAAATTCTCTCTTTTGTCGTAAGTAATTTTATTAGAATTGAGAATTGTATTAAAAATTACTAGTGAAAAAAGTGTATTATATATTATCATAGTTTTTTTTTAAATAACATAATAATTTTCTACTTTTAATGAAAGATGTGTATTATTAATGATTATAATTACAGTATTTGTGTTTGCGTGAATGATATATAATGATAATAATGTAGTTAATAATTTTACTTAATCTGCTGTGTTTAATTCACTTTTTAATGTTATTATTTGTGTTGTATTAATTAATACATGAGTATTATTATATCAATTGAGGACAATTGTAAGGTCAGTCTGGCCGAAGATGAGAAATGAAAAATCACCACTAGAGGACGAACAAAAAAGAGTCAGTTGATGTACGTCGACCGTGAGATGCGGTCGGAGAATGGCTAAGCCCATCTCCAATAAATTTGTTGTTTGTTACTGAATTGCAGTATTTCATTTAAACGTCCTGACATGGCTATTTGTATAAGTAATCTTAATGAAAAAATAAGTTAAGTAAATGCACGTAGGCTTTAACAAGCTTGATTATCTCCAATAAGCAGAATAATAGTATTTTTCCATATTGTCCAACCAAATAATAAAAGTTCTTAAAATTCAATTATTTTTTTACATACATATATGTGTGTCAGAGAGGGGGAGGAGGGAGACAGACAGAGAAAATACAAGATTATTCAATTGATATGGGGAGGGGAAATTGAGGACTGGAATTGCTTAGTAAAACACACATATTACATAATTTTTAGCATAGGAATGTGTGGTGGAAGTGAAGCCCTGAGAAAATAATGCAAAAATTGAGACATGAAAAAAATGTTTATTTGCAGCAGCATCAGAAAGTGCTTCTTGGAGGCAATGTTCGCAATAAATGCTCACAGTTGCAATCACCAAGAATATCAGGAAGAATTTAGATGGAATTGGTGTGGCAATCCTGGGAACAGTAATGCATACCTGGCTATCTATCATCTGAAGATGCAGCGCTTCTAGCCATTATGGTAGATTCTACAAACATTGAAAAGGCACTTGATAGAATAAACGCTTTTTAAGAATAAAAGACTTCGAATTATATCTTAACCGTGTTGAACAATGAGAGAAGGATGCTGTGCATCTTCTTTATGCATACACATTTATTGGTGTGGTTATTCTGAATATTTCCTTGAAACATGTGAATAAGGTTCATAATCGATGAAAAGACTTTCGGAAAGGCATTCACTCGATGGACACTGAAATACCTTACAACAACCTGTGGGACGTTGAGCAGTCCACAACAAGACGTGAAAGCATCATATAGTCAAAATTGTTTCACCAAATATTTGCACAGGTGTGAAAATTATTATTTACACTGTGGTAAAATATTCATAATGGAGACCTAAATCAACTATGCGATGCTAATGTTAATAAGAACAGCCGAGCAATATCATTTCAGATGTGTGTGTATGTGTGTGTGTGTGTGAGCATACGCTACAAAAATGTTTGGGTAATTATATGTGTGCCTTTGTGAAAAGGGTTAGTTCATCGTAACAAAGGTCTGGAACAAGAATTCTATGACATCCAAACGCAGGAAAAATCACATAAGAACGATAGTAGTACGTGTCGTGTATAAGCGAGACAATCCGTAACTTGGAGAGTCTTAAAGAAAGAGCAGTTCATATTTAAAGAGATGAAGCTTTGCAAAAAAATGCCCTACGGTACCAAATTATACCACTACCTCATGAAACAACGTGAATTGCAGTTACATTTTCCAACTTATTTGCTATTTTCATGTAAGAAATCCTGATTTGCATTTTCAAATAGATTAAATGAGGTCCCTTAAAATTTACCATTTAATTTTTCCCATCGATATATACTTTTATTACATATTTATACTATGTTTGTATTCATTAAATCAAAAAAAGGTATATAAAATATCTCATAATAGTATTACAAAAAATATTTTTCAACGCTATTATTTGTCTAAAATAAGCGGAATTAAATATATTAATCAACATTTCACTATGAATATTAGAAACAAATACTTTTAATTCTTCTCCAGTCTATTATGTATCTTAAATTAATGACTATGGTGGTAAACACCCTAAACCGCATATAATGTTAAATTAATTCATATAATTATGTCAAAATTACTAAATTATTTCAGGTGTGTTTCATATACTATAAAATAATCTTGGATTTAAAGAAATACAAATTTTATTCCTGCACTCAAAAGCTGCGCCCCGTGAACGAACATCCTACTAATGGTTCCCATATCATTAAGTCATATATTAGGAAGTATCATCCATTCCGCTTGTCTCGACCAAACACTCCCTGATAATAAGCTCGCTTCGTTCCGAAAGGGCTTCCTTTGGAATACATTTGTCAAAGAAGGTCATTTCTCCTCTTGTACGTAAATACCAATTTTCATGAAGTGTAACAAAGTAAGACCCTCGATTGGCTCAAACAATGCGCATCATTTCGTTGATCGAAGAAATGTAATTTTTTTTTTTAGAATTTATCTGTGGTTTTTCAGTTTTATAGATATAATGATATTTTTGTTGCCTATTTTGTGATTAAATTATCATTCACTTTAAAACATGTTTTGAAATTATACTCCGGATACTGAGGCTTCAGTAGTGTTCAAATGCGTTTTCCACTTTGACATTTTAACTAAAAATAAAGATAATAGACTCGAAAAAGTTCTGCAGTTTTAGATCCTTATTGACAAATTAACTAAAGCTGTTTTGTTTGTCACTCAACGGTCATTTTTTGCACACGAGGTCTAATTAGACCGGGACCTACGGCTTAAAGTGGATTCCGAACCACTACAAATATCCATGCCCAAAGTGGGATTCGAACCCACGAACTGCTGAACCGAAGGCAAGAGCGCTAACCATTGTGCTGCCAGCTCGGCAAAAGAAAAATAACTAAAGTAACGTTACCTGAAACGTGCAACTTTAAATTATGTATGTTAGGAAAATGCAAAAATATAACTTATAAAAGATAGAATATTTTTGTTTAATTATATAAATTTTATAATCCTACTGAAATGTATTTTTTACTTTGAATATAAATTTTCTTTCACAGTAACAATAAGAAATTATATTTTCTAATTTCAATCACTTTCAGGAAACTGAAATGATGTGCGGGAATTATTTATTTCTCTATTTGAATAGATAATGTGTTTAATATGCTTACTAAATTATGAAATTTTAAAAAATGAACTTAGAGAGAGAGAGAGAGAGAGAGAGAGAGAGAGAGTATCTATCATTTATCAGTACTACCTATTGTTGAACTTAAAACTGCAGATGCTGATCAAAAATTTAAATATCCATTTCTTGTGACAGCTTTAGGATTGATTTATGTATATTTAACAGAAGTTATGAAATGTATTCATTTCTATTTACTTTTTTATTTCAGTTTTACAAGTAGTCTGAATAGACAGCACTAGATTTCAAATTGTTAAATCTCGAATTGTAGGTTTCAAATGTATTATCTGTAAGATCTACCATTTCTCTATTAGATAGTGATCAGAAATTTCCATGTTAATTTCCTGAAGAAAATCTTAAGATTAACTTAAGCGTATCTTGATGAACACCTGAAACAGTTTTTGCTTTAATGTTCTAATTTTTGTTTAACATATAAGGCATTAAAAATTTAAATCATTGGCTCTTAAATATGAATAACTTGAATGAAGCTATCATTAGTTCCAATGCTAAAATTTTACGCTTAAATTATTAAACACAAAATAAAATATTCACTTTCTACAAGATTTTTATGGTTAATTTATTCTTAAATTAACTTATATATATATGAAAATATTTTGGTTACTATTTCTGTTTAATTTGTAGAAAATTTACTTGAGAAAAACACAGCAACACGAATGACAATTGCTGATGCAGAGAACAAAATCTCCTGCTTGAAATCCGATTCAACTAGGAGCAGAGAAGCTTTTCATGACAATTAATGAACCTCGCGAGTTTATGTCTCCGTGTCATTTCCAGTGAATTACGACTTAGCGTCCATTACAAAGCGAGGGCCCACAGAATATGCTTTAAGAGTGGTTACTGCTTCCTAGTGTTATTGTCGAAAGATTTATCATTATAGTCGTACTAACACTGCAAACCTTACTCTACCATGGGGACTAATAAATATTTTCCGGTACCAAAACTCTGCTGCCAAATTGAATCATCAGCTCTCTGTATTTATGTGTTGAATTCTTTCTCAAGGAAAAAAAAACTTCTTTCAACAAGCTTCGAATCATTATCTTTCGTCTTAAATGTTTAACTGCCTCGTTGCACAAGAAACATGAAAACGCTTATCAACTTCTTTATTGAACTTGCTTTCTACGGTGGAAGCATATTCTTAGGACTATAATTCAAATTCTTGAAGCATCTTTTATAAAATGTTACTTTAATGTTCTGTTTGAAGTGCTATATTAAATGAAGGAAAACCTATATTTATATAATTCTTGAAATATTACTTTTGATGTCATTCAAAATTTAAAAAGTAATGCAAAAATTTTGATACAAATTTGAGTTTTCCGTTTGATTTGTTTGTCTACAGTTATTTTTTAGACATGAATGCTGAATTTATTATAAATACTAAATATTTTTATGCAAATAATAGGCTGTATAAACCAACGAGTGCATAACAAACATCTCTAATAATTATTGTAAATGTAAAATCACAAAAAAGCATCGTAACTTATATAAGAGCTTGAATTAGCATTTTAAAAGATTTTTATAATATGTGAATTTCTAAGGAGTCTTATAACTTAAAATTAAAACATGAATGTTTTCAGTATCCATAATTCTTAAATAGATGACATTTATCAGGTTACATATTTATCAGCTTGAAATAAATACAACATGATCAATAGCCAAATAATGGTATATTTTACTATATTTGAAGAGAATTGAAATTTTCAGTATGCTTAAACAGGAATTTTTTAGAGAGCTCTGGAAATACCGGATAAATTGGCAGTGATAAAGGATATATATATATAATTGAACTGATGCTACCTATTGGACACACACAATTCTACCAGAAATAAAAATGCGCTTATTTTTTAAGATAACATCCGAAAGGGTTAGCAAAATTTTGAGAAAATTTAAACCAATTACAAAAGCAAAGAGATCCTATGAAAATGCTTAATTTCAAGTTAATCCAAGGATTTTTGCACTTTGTGCATAAAATTAGAGGTTAATTTAAGCTATTGAAGACAATCTTAAATTGAAATCTTGAGAAAACCGATAGTAGAATTTGTATTTTATTTGAAGAATATAAAGGGTTAATTATTACCCACGATTTTTTTTTAGAGAATTGAACTCAGATTCTCTTAAATAAGCTATAAATAATCTGTAAACGTTTTAGCAATAAGATTATAAGACAAATTGTTTTTTTTTTCGCAAAGATATTTCTATTTGGTATAAATATTATGTTTTATTTCATCGATATAGTTATTAGGACTGGGTGCTCTAAAATCTTAATTGAGAGTATCAATTTTACTTAGTTTGATGCATAGTTAAGTCAATCCATAGTTATATTAGTAACGTGGTTATTAAAAGTTAAATAACATAATCCTTTATAAAAATTCATAAACCCGAAGTAAATAATATGTTTTGATAAAGAATCGAGTATGTATAATTGTTCTTGATATAATAATCGTATTATTATGGATAATTATTTTAAATATTAGCCAACGATTTTAGCTAATTTTTTATTTGTCTTGTTATTTGATTATCATTTTCAATAAAAAAGTTCTGTGTTAATACATTGACTCTTATAGAAAACATTTTCGATAATAATTGAACCATTATCATGAAAATCTTTATTATTCTATAATTTATTGGTAAAAAATTCGAATTTTTTTATAATAGAGCAATAAAGCATTTCATCTCAAGTGTTCTTTCAATCATCCTAACTATTCAGTATAGTTAAAAAATAAGAAAGCACACGCACTAATTTATAACTGCAAATACAAAAAATTTAAAACTAACTCCCACAGCTAACTTATAAGAAATACAATTTTTCAATACAAAAGGGTGAAAAACAAAAAGTCGAGGACCAAAAGTACATACAAATCTTTAACGAGAAACAATTTATGAAATAGCAATTTAAACAACAACAATTTATGAAATAATAAATCAAAATATTAACTATTCAAAAATTATTTAAAAACATAAATATTCCACAGAATCCCTTAAGATATTAATTAAACATTTTTTAAATGGTCTTCTCTAACAATTTGAGGCTGTCCTTTCAAGTAATGTATTCTATGCATTTTAATTTATTCCAAAAAACAAGAATTTTTAAGCACATGTATGTTTTGGACATACTCTTCTGAAATATGCGCATTCGTTGCATAAGAAAATGTTTAATATGGTGTTTATTTTTTGTACCTTCCCTACATAGGTAATGGCTGAAATGAAGAAGCAGAAAAGGAAAATCAGGAAGGAAAAGGGTCTCTAAAAGTGCTAAAAGATTGCTCTTGCATTTACGATGAGAACTGAAGTGAAATTACTCCTTCCACTCAGTGAACATCGTCTTTTATTTCTTTCCGCTATTCCTTCACAATGAAGCCGATTTTTACTATTTTTTCCTCCAAATGATTTTAATGATGTGCCTAAAACTTAAAATTTTCAAACCGTTTCTCATTGTAGTTAATAATAGCTGTTACGAGCTATATGCGCTCCTTACAATCTTAAAATTATAAAATGTATTCACATCACTAAATTCAGTTGAACGTTAATTTTCAGCAAATGTTTAACTACCTTTTAATTCTGTTATTTAAGTAAACAATCTTAATTTTATTTGAAACTTAACGTAAGAAAAAGAAATATTTTTCAATGAAGCTAAAATGAAGTAATTGTTTAAGTTTATTTTTTTATTTTAGAAATTTTTTTTATTGCTTATCTATATTTCTAGTATTAGAAACCCTAATCAATTTGACTTGTTTATAAATTTAGAGATCTATTAACATCTGTTTCCATATTTTTATCTCTAAATAATGTTCTTGGTCTTTAAGAACTTGATATTCATTCAGAACCCGACTAAAGAGCATCTCATTTTGATTCATATCCAACATTCAATACCTATAAACTATCTTAAGAGAAAGCGGGACCTTCTTAGTTTTTACCTTGGTCTTAGTAAAACATTTAGCTTACATGCAATGATTTGTTCCAGTCGCACAACAGCATGTTATCCTAGGAAAGAGTTTTATGGATGATAACGTGTCTGGCAGTAAAAGTTCATGGATGATAACGTGTCTGGCAGTAAAAGTTCATGGATGATAACGTGTCTGGCAGTAAAAGTTCATGGATGATAACGTGTCTGGCAGTAAAAGTTCATGGATGATAACGTGTCTGGCAGTAAAAGTTCATGGATGATAACGTGTCTGGCAGTAAAAGTTCATGGATGATAACGTGTCTGGCAGTAAAAGTTCATGGATGATAACGTGTCTGGCAGTAAAAGTTCATGGATGATAACGTGTCTGGCAGTAAAAGTTCATGGATGAATTTTTACTGTCGAGGAAATTTAAATGTTATAATTAGAATCAAAGCTGTTAATATAATAAGGTTTTTAAGATTTGTAGAAAACTAATGTAATTCTTTCACTTCATTTTAACGTTCATAATTCCCACTTCCTGACGCTTGAGGTTTAGTACATACTGTTGATTTAATTTATTGTAATTTAGCAATACCATGATTTTGCCTGAACAGTGATCCAGTATCATGGAACAGGTATCTGATAATGAAAATTATGCACGCCCTTGATGATACTAGTTAGTATGTCAGACTTTGCCAATAATAAAGATGATACAGAATGGTAATCCCAACCTGTTTGGTTGATCTTTTTAGCTATTTTGAAATGATGATTTAGTTTGAAAATGCTCCTCTCACTTATAATATCCCGAAACGAGGAATCAATTGTTCTAATAATGTCCCTTCTGTAAAAATTTTGAATCCTCTGTCAAAATTCGACATGTGTCTGCATTCATATCTCATATAATGAAGAAGCTTTTATCTACACATACATTCCTAAATTAAATATAATGCTTGAACAGACAACTAAAGAAATAGAAGCAAAACAAACGTGATTTATTCATAAAGCCCATGTATTAAACGAAAGATAAAGAACAAAGATGGTATATATATGATTTCAGATATATTAACCCCGATTTTATACTTTCCTGGAGCACTTACACCCTATATTGCCTGAACAAAAACTGAACAGTAGATTGCTGGTATGATGGTTAATATATGGTATGTCCTTATATGGGAATACAAGGAAATATGGTTCGTATATGGGAATATAAGGAAATACATTATGTGCAACACTGAAGCATGCTGAAGATCACTTTATCGAGTTACATTTGGAGCAAAAAAATCCACACAATAAGCAATGCTCTCCGAAGGTCCGGTTCACATGTAAAAAGGTGATTAATAGGCTGGGATTCGTCTGCCAAACATGTCCTACACATGTTCCATTGGATTCAAGTCCGGAGAGAATGCTGGCCATTCCAAACTTGTGATATCCTCCGAATGAAGGCAGTCTTTGACAATTTTAAAACGATGAGGATGGACATTTTTCATGAATACAAATTTAGCGTCTACGGTACCCCTAAACAAACGGACATATTTCTTCAAAATGATGTCCAGATAAATTCGCCCTGTCATGGTTCCGATTTGAACAATTAGATATGTTCTGTATCTCAGTATAATGGCCCCCAAGCGAGCACTTCTGCACAACCATGATGCCGGCCTTCAATGGTACTGAATTTCTGGAGTTTTCACTGGAGCATTTGACGTGAATATAACTGCAAGTTAAGCCTCGATTTGTCGGAAAACCTAACACAAGCCCACACTGCATGTTCTCTAGTCTAACCACTGACAGTTGTGAGTTGGCATAAGTAAAACACATCTGACAAGCCTGCGAGAATATAGACACTGTCTGTACAAAATTTGTCTTGAAACAGTCGTACCCGTGGATGACGATATCTGATGCAACAGGTCCACTGCTGTGCTCCATTTGCTTCATTTGGTGATTACTGCCAAAAATCGGTTATTTGTCGTTGGTACTCAAGGACAACTTATACAATAGCGTCTATTAACGTTTCCCTCATCTTGGAACAGTTGTCACAACCTAGAGATGACACTATTCGGAATTCCTTGGCTATTGGCATCTGCATTGCCCGCATTCCAGGTAACCGTTAATTCTACACTTCAGACATCATCCCCATGTATCCTCTGAGCTATACCTATGTGGTCGGGACATTAAGTGCCGTACGGACTGGTTGTGAAAATGTACACTCTTAAAAAAAATCGAGTGGTTTTTCACCACTCGATGAGCGATTGATATTTTGTACTCCATAAATATACAAAATGGTCCTTTTCTATTTAATTGAGTCAAGAAGTTTTCTTTCAAACACTCTATTTTCGATTCAAAGCAATTTTCAATCTTTTTTTGATGTGTTTATGCCACAAAGCAAATGTGATGTGCTCTGATTGGTTTAAATCATCACGCGGCTCTATGCTTTTGGTTTAGTTTCGCTAAAAGTGGAAGAATTTAGCACTCTATTTTGTAAAAGCTATCTATTAAAATATTTAAAATTTAAAATTGGACAAAAAGGAATGCAGAAACACTGCGGTCAGTCTTTATTTCTTATAATTAATTGAGTGACTAAATCAAATCTTCATATTTGTGGTTTTTCACCATTATGTAAACTTTGGTATTCGAAAGCGGGAATGAATGAATTCCATTGAATTCATATTCATGTAATATTGATAATATTTGAAATTTCTGATTAATTGATAATATTTAATAAAATAATAATGTGTTAGGAAATTTTATTTTTTATTTCAAATGCTATTTTCTGACAAAATTTAATTCATTATCAATTAATAATAAATTATATTGTATGCATTTTTAAATTCTTTTATTTTCGAAACAGTGTGAATATGACTATTAATTTTCTCGTTGATTTATATATCCATAATGTATATTATAGACATATTATATTTAATATAGGGTATTGTACTGAATTGAAAGGGCGATTAATATCACATACATTATTTTACCAATGAATAAGAATAAATTTTTTCATAAATAAAATTGGAAGCTTTTTAATTTAAATGTTAATACAATATAAAGCAAATATTAATCTGCAGAATATTATTTGACAGTATGTATTTTATTTATTAACATATTACTGACAATATGTCTTTTATTTATTAAAATTTCACTGACAATTTTTGATTTGATTGTTGCTAAGTACAAGCATTCGTAGATAAAACGAAAAGGAATTATATGTATCAAAATCTATTAAATTGTATATTTTAAATTTACAGCTAAACATTTTGTCGAGGGAAATATAATTTATATTCGTATTTTATGTGGTTATCATCGAAGAAAAAAATAAAAAACAAAATTAGCGAAAGCAAATCTGAAACATGGGGTTATTTTGAAGATGATGAAATGCAATATAAGGAAGAAATGACTGATGAAGTATATTCTGTATAATATGTAATCAGAATACGTTTTATGAAGACTAAGAAAATGTTAACTATTGTTATTACTAAAACTACTGATTTCATTGTGCTTGTAAAATTTATTTAAAGGTGTGAAGTAATATTCTATGTTTGTGATAGAACGCGGTAACTTAATAATATTTTTAAATATATTTTGAAGTAAAATTTTCTAATTTTTCAGTTTGAATTTAATAGTTTCAAAAAATAAATATTCAGTATTTATAGTTCATTTAAACACAGTTTTTACATGTATGGTGCTATTGAGTAAATAACATGAAAATTCCAATCAGTATTTTCAGTTAAAATCTCATATTATAATTTTTAGTTTTAAAGTTGATTTTAAAATAATGAAAAGTAATTATTTATTAAACTGTACATTAAATTAATATTACTTGATAATAAGCTTAAGAAATTTTAAGAATTTTTTAAATCAATTTCGAAGTAAATTTTTTTACTGCTAAATTTAAATTCTTATTAACTTTAAAGTAAATTTATAATTCATTTAAAATTTTCTAAAATTTTAAATTTAATTGTTTAAAAAATATATACCCAGTATTTATTCACTTGATAATAAATTGTTTTTACATGTATGATATTATTGAGCAAACACATATGTGTATATGTATTTTTCCTTTCAGATAAAATTATTACAATTTGAAATGGCTAATGAAATTCATTCAGAAAAAATATTTGAACTTATGGAGAAAATGCCTAAAATTAAATAATATTTTGTGATGAAAAATAGACCATCTATTGTTCTATTTTATAACATAATTTATGTCTTTAAGTATCCAAAAGAGGCTGCTTTCAATGAAACATTGGTAGTATAAAACCTATATTTTTTTTTACATATTTAAGGATGAATTTTAAAATATTCATGAAAGTACTAAACTGTTATATCAATATTATTTTCTAACAATGCCACAATTAAGCACACCATAATTTACAATCCCTTACATAATTTGTATATCTGCATTTTTAATGGTAGAAAATGGAACATGCTTGGAAATGGTAGTTCATACTTGTCCAAGTTTTTTTATTGCATGTGAATAAGATATTTTAAATTATTATAATGCCAAAAATATTTAGTTAAAGTCTTTCAGAGAAAAAAATTTTTTATACAAAAATGGAAGAAAAATCTCATTGTTATTTTGATATTTGTTTCATGATTGCACGATCCAAAAGAAAGTAATTAAAATATATATTTTACAAAATATGCAGTACTGCATATGTCTTTCATTATATTGTAGTTTTCTATCTTGTATTTTTAAAAATAATTTTACTTGCAATGTATTTGAATATTAGTATACGTGATACAAAAGCATAGTTTAAAATTTTTTTTTAGTAATTTGTAAAAAAAAAAAATTATTCAGTTAGTTTCAATTGTTTTTCAGTTACAGTTGATTGATTCAAAAATGCTTTATTCGAAATAAATGTAAGTATGCATGTATATATTTTTATTTAATGTTTAACAATCCATTTTGTAAATTATGATACGAGCTATACTATTTCATAGCAAAGAAAAAATCCAAAATTATTTTGTATTTGTTTCATTGTATATCAATAATTTATGATTTTTGCCACATTCTTATTAAAATTTTCAAGAACTACTAGATAATCATTAAGTTACTAACTTATGTTACTATGTTTTAATTAATTAATTAATGATAACACTATTTTTTAACAAATTACATTTGCTTTAAATTACAATAAAAAGTTCTATTAATTTAATAGATATGATTATTCTCTTTATTACAGATAGATTTGGAATTTGATATCTGGAGGCTGACTGTTTTCTCAATAAATATATTGCATTCTATGTTCATAGAATATTATCGCATGTTCAAAAACTTGTCCTGTAATATGGAATAAATACATGAGAATTCAGGAGGATAGTATTTTTTAGGCTGAATACAATTCCAATACAGAATATAATTACATAGATATCTGACTTCTTGCAGCTTTATTTATTTATTATTTTTTTAATAAATAAGGCTTTATCTTTTTTTAAGTATTATTCTTATGAAATTTTCGGTATTAAAGTTTGTATAGACACTATAATGAGAATACAAATATTATAGGAATTTTAGTTATTATGTGTCTTTATTTTAATTAGGTGAAGAGATCTGTAGAAGAAGAACCAGGCACAAAAACAGTCAACTACTCTTGCTTTGCTGCGGTCAAAAGCAAGACCTGAACATGAAATATTTTTATCTGCGGAATAAAAATTTATTGATGTCGGATATTCAAGATTAAAAAGCATTCAATACTTTATATAAATGTCATCCTGTGTTAAGTACGATGATAAACTTACTGCATTTATAAATTTAAAAAATGGTCCAGTTGGGTCTTTAATTGAAACAATATATTCTTACTATAATCGATCAAGATCTAAATTTCGCAAAACATATGCATTAAAATGCATATTATCATTTTTATTCTTATTATAATAGTATTCTTATTTTCTGTTATTAAAGTATTGCTTATTTTGTGTTGTGTCAAAAAATTAAGCTCCAATATTAATTTGACATCATAAACATAAGAATTTTTGTATACATATTTTTATTTAATTTTTTCTGTATCAAAAATTGAATAAAGGTTTTTTGTATAATCTTGTACTTTATTTTTAATTTCATTCTTAGTTTCATTGAAGTTATTTTCAGTTTAAACTAAACTTGAAAAATATATCATAAAACAAGATTTATTAGCAAAAGCATAAGTGAGTTTTGTGTGTTCAACAGAATAATTGGTCTTTATCATCCTGTAACTTCAAAAAAGCATATTATCAATATTCAAAAATAAATTTTAAGCTATACTTTAAATAAAGGATTTCTTCAAAAGAACTTAAATTATATTTACTTATACAAAAATTTATGTATTTTTTAAATTGTGTACAAACAATTTCAAAAAATAAATATCCAGTATTTATAATTCATTTAAACCTAGTTTTTACATGTATAGTGCTATTGAGTAAATATTATGAAAATTCCAATCAGTATTTTCAGTTAAAATCTCATATTATAATTTTTTAGTTTTAAAGTTGATTTTAAAATAATGAAAAGTAATTATTCATTAAACTATACATTAAATTAATATTTTTAAATTGTGTACAATTTGTTGTATTAATAATGTTTATAAAAGTTAATTTTGTACTTATGGGCCCATAGTAATATATATATATATATATATATATATATATATATATATATATATATATATATATATATATATATATATATATATATATATAAGTAATGAAATATATAAATGGCTGAACAAATTGCTGAATATTGTATTCAATTTAAAAACCACTATAATTATCCAAAACAATTAAAATATCATATTCAACTGTACTGTTATACTATTGACTAAAGAAATCATATCTTTAAATTGTAATTGTCAAAATAAAAATCCTTAAAATAAAGAATTCAAAACCTAATTTCTGCACTAAGTTGTCAATATAAAAAAAATCAGCAATACTTCATAAAAGATTGAAATTCACTCTTTTTTCCATCTAATTTACCCATTTAAACGATATGTTGTTACAACTGTTAAAGGGAGTGGTTTACCCACATCTTTCAAAAGAGTGAATATTTCTTTCTTAAATATTAATTGAGGAATGTGGCAATGAAAGAATGAAATTTCACTCCTTCTGAGTGAAATCCACTCGATTATTTTAAGAGTTTATCTTTCTTTGTAACAGGTCCTCTCGTTATTGTGGCGTACATTCGGTGTCATCAAGTACTTTGCACTAATTTGTGTATAATTAACCCTACGTGGGCTACTTCTACTGGTGATATTTTTCTTATCGCGTTCTACTTCCGAGTGCTTCTGGATTATCTTTAATTTATAAACTTGTGTGTATTATACCACTGAATCTAGTTTCTCATTCTATAAATATGGAAAAAAATTTCTTCTCCTTGTTGACAATCTCACTAATTAGTATCATGAAATTAAAAATTAATTTTATCATGTAATAATACTTCTCTTACATCTTCGATATAATTGAATGAATATTTTATTCCAAAAAGGATTTTCTTGTACACTGACTACAAAACAGGTTAGAGTTTAATTTGATCACATGAATAACTCCAAGTTAAGAATTAATAATTTTAGGCTGAAGAGGAATCTTTTAACAAACTTCAACATCTAAATACATGGTTTTATCTACCGAAGAAGCTATCTATATAAAAAGGCATTGTCTATGTACTGAGTAACAAAAAGCTGACAAAATAGCAAAATATTTACAGAATAAAAAATTAGTTTTAATTCATTCCAATCAATCAGATTAGTTTAAATAGAGATATATTTAATTCTCCAGTGCGTATTTATCGGGTTTATATATATATATATATATATATATATATATATATATATATATATATATATATATATACAAATGAGAATTCAATGACATTTTTTGCATAGCTTACCCACGTAAGCTAAAAAAGATTTTTAAATACCTTTCACCTAACTCTTTATTCTTAAGAACAGAGTAACATTCAATGCCGAATGGGCTACCCAAAAATAAATATAGTTCAGAACATTATCAAAAATTGCTAGAAGTCAAAATCAAAATAAAACAATTTTTACAATACACGTGTTGTTCCCTTCCTTTACCGAAGAGTCTGTACTTTAAAATAAAGTTTATCACAGCATTTCAGCATTTATAACAAATAATATGTTGTGAGAGTTTTCATAAATTATATAGGAAGCAATATCTAAAGTATAAAAGCAAAAAACAACCGGACACCACCAAATTAATGATTTCTGTAAGTTAAATATATATCAGCTTTTATTACTGGAAAAAAGAACTGTTTTGTAATATGTCTGGGAAAAAGAACGGGTCCGAAGGAAAAATTATAAATCAACTTCATTTTACCATTGTCATTTTTCAACTAAATTTATTACTTTTTCGGCATAAACCACAAATCTTCTGAATACAAATATACAAAAAGATAAACAGATGGGGCAAAAATATGGGAAGGAAATTTTGACTGAGGCCCTCGGGGGAAATGTTTCAGGACAAACTGGGGAAAAAAAACGGATTCTGTAGAAAAGGAGTGAGTTATTCCTTCTAGAAATCTTGCTCTGAATGAATGTTGAAATAAATTTTAAATAAATGAAATTTCTAATTTCAGCAATTAATATTCCAACAGAAAACTCAAAAAATATGCATGACGAGTATTTTGCAAGAGTGATACAAGCACAATTAAGGATTTACGAAATTTAAAGTAATTTACATTGTCATTTAAATTCAAAAATATATGTCTTGATGAATATTTTAAAAAAAATTTTAAAAATAGACCCGAGAAGTTCAATGAAAATTTGATTTGGCGTTCCTTTATTTATCACACTTTGTAATTCTTCAATTTGTAAGTTGTTTATTGTCAACCACAGCTAATTTGGTAGGGCTTTCAGTTTAAAGTAATTTCAAACCATCTCAAACATCCAATCTCAATATAGGATTTGAGCCCACGAACTGTTGAGCTGAAAGATAGGTTCAGATTTGGGAGAATTAATGGAATAAGAATTCAAATTGCTTACCGGCAACCAATTGAGGAATTTTATAGTAATTTGTAACTCATGAAATTTCCATATATTATGTAGTTTATATATTTAAATAACATATAAGTATTCAAATAAGTAAATTTAATGATAGCTGTATTTCACAAGAAGAAAATTTAATAATCCGACAGAAAAAGAGTTTGTACTTCTATTAAGTTACTTTTCTCGAAATTTTTATCACATCATTTGTCTACTCATTTTTATTTCAAATTTGAGATTATACTAAATTTTTATTTTTATTTAATTAATTGAATAATTAAGGCAAATTGCAATATCTCTAATTAATGACAACTGTTTGAAATTCCTCCGATTCATGACTATGACTTTTAGTATTTAATTTTCCCAAATATTGAAGAATTTAAGAAACTAATATTTCATTACACATTCAGAATTTTTCTGAAAAATTCTTATTGTATGTGCACTTTGTTTCGCAGATTATATTCTTAGAACGTGCAGTTTAAGCGTAAACAATATTTAAAAGAAATTAAGCAAACATTTTTACCATTTTAATAAAAGTCCCTGTGAATATTCTAACCAAAGCTAACTGTAAAATATTTATTACTAGTTAAGACTAATATAGAGGTCACAATATGAATAATTTGATTATAACAAATCTTCATAATTATTTCAAAATAAAATAAACTTGAATTATGGAGTTAAACCGGTATTATCCTTGTTTTGTGATCACCAATAAAGAGCATCATTCATTTAAAATACAAAGCTATACAAAAATTGTATTCAAACTGAAATGGAGCTTGATGAAAATATCAAATAATAGAGAAACAATATATCTTCATTACTAAATATTTAACTGTTTTAATTTCCTATACATCTTCATTTTGCACGTGAAATTGAACGGAAAAATTTATATAAAATGTATGTAAATATTAAAATTATAATTTAAAAAAATTGCATCTTTATTACAACAACTTTACGATTAAATTAATCCCTTCTTTAAAAAATTTATTTTTTGACTTACAAAAAAATATATTTTTTCAAAAAAGACATTAGTCTAAGGAGAATTCTATTAATAAGATGTAAATTCTGCTTAGATGTGTGAATATCATACATAAAACAATAAAAAAAACGCTTATACCTTATCACAATAATTAAATCCCTAAAGCGATTTGCGTTACAATAATTTTTCATCAAACTTTTCCACTTATATACTTCCCATTCTTCAACAGGAAAAAAATAGCAATTAATATTTTATTCATCCTTTTGAATAGTCTTCAGAATTTTACCAAGCCATTTACTTATGATCATTACATTTAATTCTAATTTCTCGACTCAAACACTTTTAAGGCGTTACCGAAGAAAAGGCGAAAATGTCCCATTAAGCATACAAGATTCTCTCTTTTTCCTACTGCTTGAAATATGTTAAAGAGATGCAAAAATAGCAAAAGAGAAGAAAAAGTGATATATGATACAAATAATTCAAGTGTTAGATCGAGTCATTCTACCCATAAATATTAGCACCTAGTGTTTTCTAGTACTGTATACCCAACTCCCTCTGCCCTAGTGAGATTTTATTTTCTTCTTCTACATTAACTTTGTTTTATTTATCTTAACAGCTATTTCTCCCACTCTCTGGTGTTTTTTTTTATTTTTATTTATTTATTTTTTTTGTTTGTTCCTTAACATATTAATCATGCAATGTTGCCGACCGGGAAAGTCTTTGGAACTGCCACGGCATGTTTGCTTGTGGGAGGACTGTTTTCTTTTCTTTCTGAAGAATGACTTCTCTTCTTGTAGGAATGGTAGCGAAAAAAAGAGGAAATAAAGAGAACGAATAATTACGAAAGAAGTAGAAATCAAACATAGAAGATTAGTTTCATCTAAAAAAGTTTTTTTTTTTTTTGAAGATTTAACTTCCAGATTATAATCCATTAAAACCTATCTCTCTCTCGTTATCCATTTCTATTTAAAATAGCTAGATTTCATAAAAAATTTAAGGACAATTCACATAGTCTATCTGTTAAAACTGTTATTCCTATAGAAAAAAAAATTTCATTACAGTTATTTTTGCCAGGACATTACTAATTGTAGAATATTTTACTAAACCTCTACCCCAGTAAATTCTTAGTAAATTCTATTTAAAATATCTTATAATATTATGCAATATCTTCAATTTTGGAAACGATTTTCTTTAATATAATCAATACACTTTTGGCGTTGAAACTTAACTTAAACATTGGAGCTGACATCTTAGATTACATATTTTAATCTGCAGTGAGCCTAATTTAAGCGACCCAAATAATTGCACCCAATTTCATACTTTCAATTAATTATTTTTCTTCATTTTAACTTAAAATATCATTTCTCAAAATTTTAATTAAAATTCTATCAAAAGTTTGACACATTACATTTCTTTAGCATACAAGTAGGGGTAACATTTTAGTACACAAGCCTTTACAATATTATTCTGCAATAGTTTTCTCACTAACCAATTTCAATTGACTATTAGTTCTATTTAATGAGTTGTGCAATTGTTACCTTGATGAGTGATGCCCTTCCCAACACGAACTGGACAACTGAAGGCAAAAGAACTAACTCTTTGCATAAGCTCTTCTTATTACCCAATGGGAATGGTTTTTTGACATCATGGATTCATTTCTAAGCTCGGTGTTTTCCTGGGGTAATTTATTAAAATACAGCTTCATTTTTTTCTAAACTTCGAAATAAACTGATCACTAAAACTTACTGTAGTAGATGGATCTTGATTTAGATTTATAGCCCATTGTTTATAATCCTTTTGTCCTATTTGTTGCTTCTTGAAAAATTCACAAGTTCTTAGGTCTTAATTCCATGAAATTATTTCAACAGTAATTATTTTCAAGGAAAAGGCTTTTTCTTCTCATGAAATTGTGTGTAACTAATAAAAAGCAATATTTTCTATAGAATATTTTAATAACCAGAGGGATTAGAACCGATTCTATGAACTTTTTGAGAAATATTCCATTTTTTTAATATCAGTATTTTATAGAACAGGCTGATCATTTATTACTCTTGATTTTGAAATAAAAACAGAAATGGAAAGTTAATTAAATTAAAAGTCTTTTATGCCTGAAAATGGAGAATATTTTCAGAAAATATCAGAACATTTCATAATTAGAGAACCAATATTAATTCTATATAGAAAAACATGGAACGAGGATTTCATGTTTGCTTATAGTTATTTTTTCGTAGTTAAGCTTGTAACTGGACTGCAAAGGACAACAAAAGTTGCTCCGGATGGACATGAATCTCTAGGTCTAATGAGCTCTCGTATTTAAAAGCTGAGCAACAAGCGAAAGAACTCTAACGCCTTTTACGAGATTAATACATTATCTAGTACACTTAACATCAGGTTAATGCGATACTCCTTAAACCAACAACTGGTAATTTTCAACCCCGGCCAAATAAGAAGTTCGACATCTTAATTGGAACTATCCTCCAAAATCCATTGTCCCATACGAGTAGTGGGACATTAAATCTTTAACTTAAGTAAGTTTTCTCGACCTTCCGTTGAGTCAGGCTTCGAACCTGATACCTTCTGGACACGAGAATTATGCATAAGCATGTGCTTTTGTTGAAAATAAATGTAACTTATTTTAAAGAGAAACACTTAGAAAAAACTTGGCTGAGTGAAAATACTACATTTTGAAAGACAAATTTGCACAATATACCTCGTTGCATTATGAAATAGCTTTTCCCCACAATTCCATTGATCAAAGAATTTTTATTGCATTTAAAATTTGCTTTATTTCTCGTGAGTGCATACACTTTTACATAATTATTTTCCATCAAAAATTTAAGTTTTTAAAATTCAATAATTAAAAGTAAATTAAAATACTTTAATTAATAAAATTTTACAAAATAATATTTTGTAAAATATTTCAGCTCTATTAAATGGTTTAATTCTTCTTAAATTGATTTCAATTTAAAATTTATTTTAAATAAAGAATTTTTGCACAAAATCTATCGAAAAGTTTTCCTCAATTCTTCTGAATCGAATGCTGATGCTTGTGTCATTTGTGACTTTTTTTCGAAACTATTAATAATTTAGCATTGAAAAATGCATACTATTCATGCATAAATAATATGCATTTTTTGTACTAAATTATAAAGTGCGAATTACATCAATATTAAATAATGCTCATTATTCATTTTCTCATATGTAGACACTTAACTGATACTCTATATAAAGTGATCTAACTCGTTAAATATAATATACCTTCGAGTTTTCATGTTCAACATAAATGCAGATTTATTCAGACACTCCTAATGATATATAATACACTATCTAAGTCATCTGCAGACAATTCCATTAAATTTTGAGTTGGGAGTATCTTATCACAGTTATACCCTACCATTTTTCAAAAGCATTATTAATTCATATGCACATTTTCCAAAAACATATTCCTTGAATCAAGACTAAAATTTCGTTTGAAATCGAAACACTTCAATCTATGAGCAATGTGTAAAAACACTCTTAAAATGAATTCTCATTTCAACAATTTTATTAATATGTCTTTCAACTCAAGTGTGTTATTGGTTTAATGGTTTTTTAATAGTAATTTAATTTAATGGTAATTTAATTGGTTTTTCCCCACTTATTAACAAAGCACATTAAACCCTATTATGCCGTAATACACAGGATTAGTATAAAAATATGATAATATAATTGCAGTTTAAAAACTTGAGCAAATGTTCTGGGATAGTTCTTACATTTGGCTGACGTTAGCCTGGAGTGTTAAAGGGATCATGATTGGAAAGTAGTGGTTTCGATATCTAATCCAGTCGATGGACGTCTTCCAAAACGGTCTATGAAAAGTTATCTGGGGTTTAATGAAGAAGAAAAAGGCTGAAAAGCTATTTGGGGCGTAATTTCACTCAATAAGTGTGGCATGGAATGCAGAAGAGCGACACGGTACAAAATATAACTATCTTCTCAATTGTTCGTGGTTCTGAATTATGGTGTGATGAAGTAATCTCACACTACTCTTGATAGCGTTGCAAGAGAGTGGATATGCAAGGGAATACTTTTCAATTATATAGGGTGTTCATTAATTATTGTTGGTGTTTCCGTACCTCATAACTTTCGTATAAAAGATATTAAACAAAAACCGATTACGTATTCGTAAATTACAACTCAAAGAATTTTATTAATAATTTGTTGTTGTTTTTTGTTGTCGTGTGCCAGCAAGGCTGGCATTATGGGGTGCTCTGCTCCACTTTTCCAACTGAACCATATTTAGACATGGAGTCCGACTTCCTCAGCACACACATGCTATAGGTACACGTATATAGGGTAGGCAATCTTTTACAACCCATTAATACAAGGAAAGGACAAAGACAGGATAAATAGAGAGAGACAGAACATCCATACTCGAAACAGGATTCGAACCTAGGACCTACTTATCCACAGTCAGGCACGCTGACCACTAGACAAGTTGAGTGGCCGTTAATGATTTTAAAAAGATTATTGAATTTGCCCATGTCTATCCCTCGTGCCTCGTATCACATCGAGATTTCCTTCCAAGTGTTATCCAGTATTTGTGGGGTTACACTTTGAATCGCCGTAACAATTCTGCACTTCAGTTCATCAAGGGAGGGCACAAGGATCTGTACACAATATTCTTGACTAACCCTCATAGAAAAAAGTCCAGCAGTGTCAAATACGGTGATCTCAGAGGCCATGGTATTGGTTCACCTCTTCCATACCATCTGTCGGGAAAGTTCTCTAAAATGTCACGTACAATCATATCTCAATGTGGGCATGCACCATCCTGTTGAAATATCACATCTGATTGATGTTGCTGCATCTGAGGAACCGCATACAAATCCAGGATGTCAAGGTCTGTCATGGAATTTATTGTTATTACACAAAAGAAGAAAGGTCTAATAACTTAAGCATATGCGATAAAGCGCACCAAACACTCACTTCTGTGGTATCTCTTTCTGATTCTCGATAATCGTGTGGATTCTCCAAGTCCCATATTCTACAGTTATTCACTTTTCCTGGCACATGAAAAATGGATTCGTCACTGAAGCATTCCCGAATGTAATTTTCATCATCCTCAATTCGAGTCAAAATTTGTTCACCGAACTCAAAACGATGCTCTTTATCATTTGGGTGTAAAGTTTGCACAATTTACACTTTGTAGGCATTCAGATAAAGGCGGTCATGGAGAACGCTCCATATTGTCGTATGTAACCGAAAAGCTGCTTGTTTTGTTGATTTTCGTCGAATGCGAGTAAGCGTTTCTTAGATGCGATCAGCATTTTCCTGTCTTCCCGCTCCCTTTCGGTGTAAAACGCTACCAGTTTTCTGAAATTGTGTTAATCAGAGTCTGATAGAATTATCCAAAGGCGGATCTTTCTGGTACTTGGCTCTGAAGCGACGTTGAGTGGTTATGACTAACTTTTAGTTTAAAAAAAATCACAATACACACATTGCTTTTTCTTGCACGGTCACCATTTTTATTTATGTCGTCATAATTACCCAGGCTACAAATGTGATGACTGCAATGCGATGCGTAAAATTCTTTGAGTTGTAATTTACGAACATGTGTAATCAGTTATTGCGTAATGTTTTTTAATCGAAAGTTATGAGGTACGACAACCCCGACAATGATTAATGAACACCCTGTATGTTACATAGGCTCTGTCATTTGTTAGATTACATTTCGATTGACTACTTTTGCCGATTGAAGAGTGTCCAACTGTCTTTTAATTTTGAACCACGGTTAAGTAATGAGATCGATACCTGATCTCACCGTGGGTAGGAAGGCATTATTCAAAGTGGAAAGTCTTGAGTTCGATCCGTCCTTTGTTGAACTATAAAAATTAGGTGTTTTACTTCTGCTTCCTGTCTGCACATCTGTTGGTATGGCTGAGAATTGTTTGAATTTTCTCCTTTGTGACATCCAAATACGTTCCCATCCAAGTTATAAGTCTTCTTTGAAAACCAAAACACAGCGGATATTCTAATGATCTTACAACAACTTCGGCTGGTCCACTATATGGTGTCAATCTCCCGTTGTTCAACTGTAACTAAGACAGAACATAGGATCTCCTATTACGAAGAATTTAGTCTTTCCATTTGTTTTTAGTGAATCCATATATGTAATTTCATAATTTATTCAACCCTAAAATTTCATTCATACATGATGCCTTAAAGAGCCTTAAGCGTGTTAGCATATCTATATCTTTAAGAATTCAAGTTTGAAAAAACCATTCATAAGCAATTGGTTTGTAAAATTCTAAGCATAAAAGAAGCCAAACTTTAATTTGAACATTGATATTTGAGATTTGAAGTTATCTCAATTCTTGAAAGTACTTTAACAAGTAATACTTGCATATAAATTGAGTAGTTTTATTTACTTGTGGCTAATAGCCTACTTCTTTTATATAGATCATAAAAACATTCGAAGTTTGTTTATCCCATGCATGTCCAACAAAGGAAGCATCAGATAGAGAAAAATGGGACATAATAATTGAACTTCGGAACAAATTCAGTACAATGGAAATGCATGTAAACAAACGGTGCAAGGAATGATTATTCGTAATAGAAATTACCAACTTTAATGCGACAAAGAAATGAATGACGACACGATAATCGTATAGATTTTGACAGCGATTGAGGCTGTGAATTTTTAAATATGCAGAAAGAAAATATTTAAAAAAATTGTGGTTAAAAATTGGTGTAAAAAAATGAAAGCAGAGAAATGAATTTAAATCCTCTCGTAATACCAACTGATAGTGCAAAAGATAAAGCACCGAATATAAATTAAATTAGCTTTTGAGAAATGCCACTGGAATTTTTTGATTTTCTAATGGCTATAATTGAAATAAAGGAAATTTTTATGTGAGAGTCAGTAAAAAACCTAGCTTGAATCTTTTAAGTAAGGCTACTGTAATGTTTCCAGTTGCCTATATTTATGAAACGAAATCACTAAATACTCTCAATCTCCCCGTAGTTTTCAGCAATAGTTAACTGACGAGGTTGACACCTGAAGTGGCGTTTTCTTCTCCACTTCAGTCTTCCCAATGAAGAGTCATTGGCTGTATACAAATCTTAACGTGGTTAGGCTCTTTTAGCATGAAGGTGATCAAATGAAAACGTGGGAAATAATTGCATAAAATTGTGTATTCAAAACTAAATTGCTCTAAAATATTTAAATAATTCACAGCATGTTTTTAATCTCTATACGACACACCAAGAAAATTTTAGAAGAAATAAGATTTCAAGAAAAACTTTGTTACAAAAACTAAAATATTTCAATAGTTGTATTTTCCTACAGTTTGTATTATTTGAATAATTGAACTCCTTATATAATGAATTTTCATCAGTAATAAATTGAATACTTTTTAATCAAAACTGTTTAACATTGTGTTGCATTTTCATTTCTTCTTTTGAATATTAATATTTAAAAGAAAAATCTCTTTCTTCCATATCTGCTTGCATCGTCTGTTTCGTTACAGACATATTTTTAAGAGATTCATTCAAACCAATTCTCTAAAGGAGTTCACAAAATCTCATAAAAATATTTTACATTCCCCTTATTTTGAATCATTTCATTCTATATAATTTACTGAACGTCATTTTTTATTTTACTTCAAAGAAAAATATAAAAAAAAAACCTAAGTTCACAATCAACAGCCATGTAGTTGCTGGATACATTCTAAGTATAATCAACAGTTCGAGTAAAATATGCTAACTTTTGGATATCAATCTACTAAAAATTAATCGCCCAAAATAAATTGTCATATGCTATCAAACATAAACCATGATCGGAATTGTTGCCTGGAATGCAATGTGTTCGATACTGCGTCTAGCTAAAATATTGGACTCCACATGTTTAAGTTTCAATAGGCTCAAATATACCTTTTCTGATGGAGTGTCTGAACAATCGGATGCCAACTCAAATATCGATCGTGTCATTTGATCGTATTTAAAAATAATAGGGAATTTGGTTGTGTTTAATGGTTTTGATCTGCAAAAATAAGCATGAAGAGAGGTAATGAAATAACAAAAACATAAATTAGATTCAACTTTAAAGTTTTTTAACACAGTGTCATTAAGGAATATATAACTATTGTAGTTTGATATGAAAATAAATTGCGCAAATATATCACTTATATTTATTCACTATTTATAAACTATCACACAATCCATTGATTTTATTGAATTTTAATTATCCTTGAAATAAATTATTTTTAGTCTGCATTCACATTAATCTCTACATATTAAATAAGCTAAAAGATTTTATATATTTAATATAAATGGAATTAATTGTGGCATCTGCTATATTTATTAAATCACGTTATAAATGCGTAAATGCCTATTATTCTAGTTATGATAAAAAAATAAGATTTCAAGAAAAACTTATATTTATTTCAATAAGCTGCTCTTAGAATTATTGTGACACCATTTATTATTTATTTATTAGAGTAGTTTGCTTAGTTACCCATTAATAGTGATATTTCAAGAAAAATCCCCTCCACATCTTAGAATTCTAGTGATAGGATTCATAGCAATGTACAATCGAAAGAAAGCCGTCTGAGAGGGAAAAAACAAGAGGTATACAAGTCAATTGAAAAACCCTACATTTATTGATAAGTAACTCTTTAGTTAGTCTGAAATACTATTGCATTGCAAGATAAAAACACACACAGCTTACAATTTTAAATAAAGATCTGAAATCGATCCAATGTTTACTTCACACAGCAACGCTAACAAACAAAAACGCTGTTTTATTCTAGCGCATGAGAACAATTTGAAAGGCATTTTTTGCAACATATTTTCCATGCTAAATTTCATTTCCTCCAAACCTTCCCTTCAACTCAATAGTTAGTTGTTTCGACTCCGATGTTAAACTATAAATTCCTGTTGCCAGGGAGAATGCAAATTCCATCTATTTCATTGATATCTCCAGTACATATTAATTACTACACTGGGTTCAAATTAGAAATACTATTTTCTATAGAAGTTTAATAATTTATTATGTTAAAGTTTTGAACAGCAATAAATTTCTATAGTTCGTGTAAAATTTTATTTCACATGCTGAAAATTATGGTAATGTTTTCCCAATCAAACTTTTTCCACCCTCCCTCTGGATAGTTGTTTACTGATAGAATCCGAATGTGTGCATGGATGGGTCGTCCTTCTTCATTCAAGTCCCACCAGATGATGTTCTTTTGTTTTATCCGAACAATTCTTCTTTTTGAATGCCGGCCGAAAAAGGAAGCTTCTTATACGAATGTAATCTCATGACTACTAACCATCAAAATATTTCAGAACATCTGCTTAAACATTGGAATACTCAAAGGAGATAGGTTAAATTATTCTGTTAGCTGTAGAATTGAACTGAAAAATAAATTCTTTAAATTGAATGCTTTTACTTCTTATCCAATCAATGGATATCTTATTCAAATCAAATTCACTGAAAAAGGAATATATTGAATTTATTATTTTGTAACTACTTATAATTTTTATAATTCTTGACTTTTGCATGAAAAACATTTCTTAAGTGCAATTCTAAAAAATAAACTAAGCAAATGAAGTAGATTACATTAATGTATTAAATTCATTTCAGCATGCTCTGTGGAAGAAAAAAGAAGGAACATATTATTTCAACAAAATTTTCATTGTAAAATATATGTAGTTATTTATAAAAGAAAAAATTATAAAAGTTTCTGCTTATATTAGTAAATCATGAAACAGTTTGTAAAAGAGAAAACTCTTATCTTTTCATTTATATTTATTATTAATTTATATTACTAATTCATAGTTATATTATATTAGTAGATATATTACTAATTTGTTATGCCGTGATGCATTATGGCTAAAAATTCCTTTTTTTTTATACTTTTATTCACTTAAAAATAAGCTCGATGAGAAGTCATTTCATTCATTCAAGGACTTTTGAATGCAGTGTATCCATTGGAGCATTCAAAATATGTATACCTGACAAAATACTATATAATTCAATAACTTTATTTCAAACCAAAACTCAAGCATAAGAAAATTACATACAAATAAAAATAGCATTGAAAAATAAAGTTTTTAATAAAAGCAAATCCATGAAAATTTGTGAAGTTTACATTTATATAATAAAGCCCCTATCTAATATTTCTTTCACAGGGCGTATTTAAATAAAACATTTTTTCTTTTCTTTTACTATTTTTTTTCTTACATTTTACTGCATTTGAAAAGATTAAATTTGTTTCGTTATGTTCCAAAGGAAAGTAGAAGCTCACAGTAAAAGTTTCTTAAAAAGAATGAATATCATTAGAAAAAAGAATTTAGTAATACTTCCGAGGAAGTGCTTCCATTTTATTGAATAAGCGAAAGCTCAGGTATCTGTTAAAAAGATTTTTGTTCAAAGTTTTCATGAGACTTTCTATAATTAGAAGCGACAGTTTTATCAGTTGTTTTTTCTTCTGAATTCAGACTTATAAAACAGTTGAAGCGGAAAAATAAGGGAAGGTAATTTAAAATTTTTTTTAAAAAATACAAAATTCGAGAATCCTACAGAAAATAATATTAATAAATGAAAATATTAGCTTTTGGAGAAGTTGCACACTAGAAATTTTATTTTTTCTGAAAGCACTTTCATTAATATTGTCATGGAATAAGTTAGTTTTATTCGAACTGACACTATTTTGAATTTCATACAATTATTCCTTGTTTTTATAATTTGCAATTTAATTTTAATTTGACAAGAAAACACACACTAAGTTTTTATGAGATAATTATTTATAATGTTAATAAATATTAGTATAAATATGAATGTAATTTTTTATGGTAGCTTTATAATGTGTTAAAAATTATTTGTAATTTAAAGGTAAATTTATATAACATTTTTGTGGTTTTATTTCTAAAGTATGTGAAAAAATTCATTTCAGTATTAAAAAGGAAATATTGAAAAAGATTCGGAAATTTATTGGGAAATTTAAAGATATATTTATAGAACACAATTTTAAATTAATCTTTGTTTTAAAAATATGCATAGAACAATTCGTTATATTATTGGCAGGCAAACAGACATTTAATTTTTAAAAAACTAATTTTAATACTTAAATATTTCAAAATTATATATAAATTTAAAGTCAAGTTTACAAATCAGTTTTAGATTAATCTTAACTTTTGTGTAAATGTAGAAAGGAAAACAAACGAATGTCTATCATCTTTTTTCTTAAAAGTAACTTTAATGCTTTGAAAATTCAAGGGTTATTCCTATTTAACAGTTTCCCAGGAAATAAACTAGAATTACAATTTTTTATGATCATCTTGCTATTCCTGTGAAAAATTGCAGTTTCATTTGCACTGGTTTTGTTTGTCTAAAATCAACATTTGAATGTATCTGTAAAACTATTTGGAACTCACTAGCAGTATTTTTTCACCATTTAACTTCAGCAACTCAACTATTTACTTTATAGCTTTTTCTTATTCTGAATTCAACTATAAAACATTTTATTGTTATATACAGAGCTCATCTCTTTTAAATGCACCAAAAATCGTTTCAGATTTTCATTCTATAAGATATATTATGGCTGGATTATAACCATTTTTTTGAAGTAATTTAGAATTCAGTAAAATTCACAGCATTTGAAAAAACATCATTATATATGGTATAATATTTTATTTACCATTAATTTTATTGTGTGTGGTTCCTGATCTTTGAAACATTTGTTAAAGATATTTGTTCTTTCTAAAACGAAAATACTGAATACATTTTTATACTTATCATCAAAATATTCATTCAAATTAATTAAGTTCATATGAAACTTAAGCTTTTTCTATTGTGTATTGGATACAAAAATATTATTTGAAATAAAAATAAATCCCACAATTTTTTCCGTTTGCAACTGCATATTCAATTATACTTGAGTTTTATATTATTTGTGTACTTGATATTGTATACATTGTTCAATAAAAATGCAATATTATCATTTCATCAAACAAATTATATATTATGCTATGATCACCTAGATTCATATAATGATAATGACAGTAATTAATTTAATTTACTTATTTATTAAATTATTGTTAATTAAATTGTCGATGGAATTACATATAGCAAACGAATTAATATATTTACGTTTCTTATAATATAAAAAGAAAACTATTATTCTCCGATGAATAAGAGAGTAAACTTAGGGGATTTAGAAGTTTGATGAAACGACACTTGGATCGAATTAAACTTTTAGAGTCGTAGAAAAACATTAACTGAAACTGCTAATTTCTTAATGATTGCTTAACCCAACTTGAAAGTAATTAAAACTTCCTTCGATATGAAAATCGATAACAATATGATTTAACTGTAACCATAGTCCAAACCTTTGAAACTTATTCATCAAAGAGAATATCGATATAAAGTCAAAGAACTTCCAAAAGCCTCGATTAAATGAATCTTCCATTAACTAGAAATATTTTGTGAGTGTCTTGCAAACATAAGTATTAATTATCCCTCAACTCGACATTGAACCGTCTTATACTCAGAAAGGAGCTTCAAAACAGTTTTGAAGTATATTTTCTTAAGGTTAATTTTTTAAGACAAAATGAAACTAATTAAATGTTTAATCCGGTGTTAATTCTTGATTTTTCTCGTCTATCTGAGTAGTTTCATAATGCGTCTTTGAAGTTACTCGTAAGAAGAATTTTGTGTATATAACATATATATTTCTCGGTATAAACTTCAAATTAGGAATTTAATACAACATTTTTTAAGTTTTTCTTAATTAATATATCGTGACAAATATTGCACTAAATTGTGTGCAAAACAACATAGAGTAGAAAGTTTTGAATAAAACTATTTTCTTGTGTGTGATTTTTTTAAATATTTTAATACTAACTCAAGATGAAAGTTATCGTATGGATTAATTATTTATGTCCTCTCATTAATTGTTATGAATGACTTTTCTTAAAAAATTCAATAGTTCTTCAATTAAAATTTTATTTTGCTTACATTTATCCTTTAGTCTCTTGATTTCAAATGACTCTCATACGAAATCCTTATCCTTTTGCACACAGAATTTTAGATTAGGCCAGACTGCGGGTGGGTAGGCTTTTTTTTAAACTACGAAGAAACCAAAGATAAAAACAAATTTAAGCTTGAACCCGTTCAACTTTCCGTTTCTCGAATTAAAAACCCTTTCGTCATTTTTACATAGCACCATTCCAACATGAATTAACTTCTTAAGACTGAAGTTGTATCCGATTAAATAAAATGGTCGCTCCTTCTCTTAGGGACGACAAAGACTGGCATGTTGAATTCCACCATTTTTCACTCACAAGAGAGAGTTTTCCAAACCGACGGGAAAAAGAATTCGGAACATTTAAGAACACTTCTTAGCATTCTTTCTGTCAGTAACAATTAGGAAGATATACTTCTCGAACAAAGAACTGTTTCTTTGGAACTCGATTGATTGTGACATGAGTAGCCCCAGTTTCAGCTGGTAATGTAAACTTGGATGACAGTCTTCTGATATCGCATATGCTTTCGACCTCTCTTATTGATCCCGGAAATAACTCGATTGGTCTATTCCGTGTTTTCATTCGCTAAGTGCTCCCAGTTAAATATTTAACAACACTTTTTTGTCCCCTTGAATAGTTTGGCGACCTTGAACAAACCAAAGTTCGAAAGAACACAATGAGATACATGATATCGACTGAAATAATTGTTGTATTGTTCATTGTAGAAGCGTAAAATTTATTTGGATAAAATTTTATCTTTCAGAAAGGAAAAAAATACCAAATGCTTTTTCAGTAATTTGAAATTAAAATATCTACATAAGAGTATGCATTATATAAAATTTTCATAAAGAATGAATAATAATGAATTGGGACTTAAAATAAATACATTTATATCCATTATAAGTAGAATAATGAGTATTTACCAATTAATAATAGAGCTTTTATAGACCTTTTTCGCTTTAAAAGTATACCTAAAATTGAATATTTTTAAAAAAATGTATAAAAAATTTTTCTTGTATGTTCAACTTCCTTGCGAATTTAACCCTAGCGGATCAGGCAGCTAGACAGTCGGTTTTCTGATCTTCAAATCTACTGTTCATGGGTTCGATAATAAAATCATCTTCTAGAATTTGAATAATTTAATAGATAAAAAATTAGATTTTGATAGAGTTGGCTTTCTCTTTTAAGTAAAAAATATCCACAAAGAGATGAATCTAAAAAATTAGAGCAAAAACTGCTAACCGAAAGCTCGTGAATTGTGCAAATATTGATTCGTAAAAAAATACAGCATGTTTTAAGGATAAATAATTTTTAATTACTCGAACGAATAAAAGTTATGCTAAATAAAATGCATGCACTTTCAGTTAATTATAAAACATTTAAGTACTATCTATATTGTCTAAAAATGACAGATATGATTATTAAAATTCCTATAGTATATTTATTAAAATTAAGATATTTTTTAAAACCTAAAATGTCAAAAATTCCATAAAAAATGCTTTAATTTTAAGATCTGGTATTTCTTCCTCAATTCTTGGTATTTAAAATTAAAAAACCCAATATTCAGATACATAATTTTTCTACCAATAACTATTTTATATGTTATACGATAAGTATTACTTTCAGCTACATTATTAGTAATTACAAACATATAATTAACTCATCAATATACGCATATCTGCATCCAAATTTTAATTTAAAAAAAGGTATTAATAACAAGGCTATGTATAGTTTGTGTTCCTAATATTCATTTAAATATTGAATAAATGTAAAAATTCAATATTAAGATTTTACAAAATTTCTTTCGGATTGAAATTAACAATGTAGTTGAATGTTACATAAAAAATGTGTATAAAATGTCACAGCTTAGAACTACAATATTACCACATTCATGCATTAAATCGTAAAAATCCCTTAAAAATTTTAAACAAGTTTTTTGTATAATACACAAATTTAATTATGACTCATATTTAAATGAACTTGGTATTCATTGATTAAGGTAGAAATAAATTTGTTATAATGGTATTGATTAAATAAGGTAGAAAGAAATGCATTTTTTAAGTAATTCAGAACAGAAAAAAATGTTTTAAAAGGAATGGCAATAGTGTAGAGGCTTATTTCTGCCCTAAAAATCAAAGTTCATAAAAATAAAAAAAAAATAAAAAAAAAAAAAAAAAAAAAAAAAAAAACCATTTAGCACAAAAAGGGGGAAAAGTTTTCTCAACTCTTCGAAGTAGCCTGACATCGTGTTAGCTATAAGAAGTTTATTACTCCTCAATAAAGCGTTATGGGTGAGAAATTCTTAGATTCCTTTCCATATTTTTGGAACAGGAATTTGATGTAAACTTATGGTGACGTCTTCTAAGTTCTATTTCTGTAGAAGTTGGAATAAATGTATAAAGAGTTAATGATGTGTGTGGGCACATTTTTAGCCATTTCTGATCACAGGAAAAACCCAGTTAAGAGAGCTGCAAGATACTATAATGTCGCCAAGCGAAAAAATCATTGCTTAAATAATGCTTAAATAGTAGATTTTTTTTAAACTTTTAAAACTTTTTTTAGATGTAAAGGTTATCACTTTAAATTTCAAGAGCTCTAAGTTTGATTGTTATAATTTTTAATAATTTTTTATATTTAACAGTAAAGTTTTTATAAAGTCTAAAAGCTTAACATTATAATCAAAAAACATATACTTGAGTATTGTTTACATTAGTTTAAGAATAAATCATATAAACTCATTCGAATTAATATATAAGTAATAAGACAAAATATATTTGTGTTAAAATATAATTAATGAAATATTTGAATTAATTGGCAATAAAAATACATTTAAAACAATTATTTTAAGAAAATGCAAGCATTTATTTAAAAGTTCCTGCTTTAAAAAATTAATTTTAAATCACATTTAAGTTATGAAACTAATTTAAAAAATGTAGCATTTTATATATTAAAGAAAAATAAACATAAAAGTGGATTGCTGCTAGCTTAAAAAAAAGGATAAAAATAAGACCATTCGCAGATACTATATTTTTCATGTGATTTTTGAACACATCTCATATTTAAATCTCTGATTTATTTTTCTTCTTCTTGAGAAAACATTGATGAATTGAAGTATAAATGAATTCATTTGATCACACACACACACACACACGCACGCACGCACGCAGAGAAGTATAGCACATAATAAAGTAGTGGCAAAAAATATTTCGAAAAAAATTACAAGCCGATTATAGAATTATGTTTTTATTAAAATTTTTAAAATATAGCAACTATTTTTATAACATTTATAATCACTTTTTATAGGAACTTCAAAAATTAAAGTTGCAGCTAAAATTTAATAAGAAATGACTGTTACGCAGTTTATATATGAAATATTTTTATAACATGTGATTTTGTTTGAAAAATTATACAATTTTTCCTGATAATTTCTCAAAAATTATGCATGTGTTCACCGTTAGCAAACTTTTAGCTAATAAAATATGGTCATTATATGTCTTTTAAAAATATTCTTTAGAAAAGAATATTTTTAAAAGACATATAATGACCATATTTTATTAGCTAAAAGTTTGCTAACGGTGAACACATGCATAATTTTTATAAGCAAATAATTTAGGCATGATCGAAAAATTCTTCATGAAAGTTTCGTGGAAACAGGAACAATTTTTCATGAGAAATGTAAGCGATGCCCACCACATTTTACAAATAGTCATTACACTTTGTTTTCTCTAATAAATAATACGGAGAGTCTATTTAAAATTAAAAACTGCGTAATGAAATTTAGATGAGCTATTTGGCATTGCCATCATTCAACAAATGTATCTGGTTTTGTAAATCTAGTTCAAAGTTATGTTTTTCATGCGATATTTTAAAAATAAAAGAAACTTGAACTTTTGAAATTAAAAACAGAATGGAATTTCTCTTAAATTTCAATGTACACAATTTGATCTTATCAAACATTAAAAAATGATTAGAAATGATATAATATAATGATTACTCTGAATTCATCATATGGTGCTCTACAAAAAAGAAAAAAGACTTTTTACCTTTTTCATTCATTGCCTCAGAGAAGGGATTCCTCACCGCAATGATAAAATGAAAGGTGATTATTTTATCCATTCGAATGTTTTTTCAGCTGACGATAACTACCAAATTTCATCTGCAACAAGATAACAGCTGTACTTTCAGCAGCATATATTTTTGAAGCCAATTGAATACTACTATATCCCAATTCGAACATCATCCTTTAACATGCAGAGCGATGCAGGTGAGCCCGGGACAGTACCTTTAGGTGTTTGCCCATCACCAAGTGTCTTGTCATTTTGAACCACTGTCAAGCTACAAGGTCACACCTGAGCTGGCACCCTCCTCTCCATATTCGCGCTACACCAGAGAAAAGACTTTGGACGTCACAGATTAACTTAACTGAAACCCAGCCCACCGAGCTCCAGCAACCCAATGAGTCACCCTCCCAATCACTGCCAGCGACAAATGATTCTTCCCTTTGCTGATCTTAACGGGAAGCTGTGATCACTCTTTAACAGTAAACTAAATCATAATTCTAATGTGTTATTCGGAAAAAAAATATGGATCAAGATATCTTATATGCTAAAAGTGATTGAAGAATGACCAATCGAAACAATATAGAGAAAAAGAGTTTAAGAAAGAAATGAAACACACGGATTGTACACATTAAATTGTAGAACTAATAATTACTGTCTTGTTTTTAAATATGTGTATCGGTCAAATCTCCAGAAATTACACTATTTAAGCGCTGTCAAAAATGGGATTTCATTGAAACGTAGAAAGTGTGTGAATCAGGAATTTTATTTAATTTCTCAAATCTTTCTAAGCTATGCGAAGAAATAAAAAAAATTTTTTTAATTTAATTAAAATTATTTTAATTTGTCTCAATAATCTTCCTTTGTGAAGTTCTATTATCACCAAAGTACATTACAGAGAGCAAATTCCTATGTCAGCTGAATCTTCAAAGTTTTGTATTGTCTAAAAAAATCTAGATTTTTCAAGATTCTTCGTAAGCCAAATTTACGATAAAAGGAGTACATGTATTTCTTACATCTATTTAAAGCGTTAGTTTGTGCTCCTACTATTCTATAAAAATGAAACAAACCAACCTTCTTCAACAATCCAATAGTGAATTTATTTAACAAGACATAACAAAATACAAAAACAAAGCTCTTCTCCCCACAGCAGCTACTTTCCATCAATATCCTTTTTTTTTTTTTTTTACATTTTCTTTCGTTTGAACCCCAAAATTCTGGCAACCCTAAGGTGCCATACCTCTACCTCCCCATAAACCCAATATGAGTAATAAACAAAAACTACAAAACGGGAGTAAACATATTGACCCGTTGAAATGGCAATTTCAATTAAGAGAGGTAGAGTGTATAAAAAGCAATAAAATACAAATGATAAACACTACTACTATTATTACTCAACATTTAAAAATAGATTACTGCTATTATTTTTCACACACAAATTCTACAATTGTAATTAATTACTTACATTAGCAAAACAAACATGCATACATAATACACAATTTTTATTACTTATTGTACAATACAAGTGTACAAAAAAGTAATAAAGAGTTTGTGTATGATAACAAACAAAAAATAATAAAGCAGCACAAAATACATTTACCTTTCTATAGGTATTTAAGATACTGGCTGTTTAAATACATCATTATTAGTTTTTAATTTTATTAACATCCTTAATAAATTATCTTTACCATAATAAATCTTAATAATTCTGTCTATTTTCCATGAATAGGTAGGTAATTTGTTCTCTTTGATGACAACGATGACACCAACTTGAATGTTGTCTTTAACATTCATCCAGGGATTACGCTGCTGCAGATTATTCAAATAATTTAATTTGCCATCGCTTCCACAATACTTGAACAACTTTAGGGCATTTTTTTCACAAATTTAATCTATTACTTTCGACCTCTGAGATATCTGATTCAATAATGCTATTAATGGGGCAATCAATTAAAGAATGCCTAGGAGTCAAGACTTCCAAATCTTCAATATCATAGGTTAAAGGAGTTAATGGGTGGGAATTTAAAATCCCTTCTATTTGCGTAACAATAGTAAGAAATTCTTCTTAAGTTAATTTTTATCTCCTACAACACGTTTTGAATGATACTTAAAAGACTTGACTCAAGCTTCCCATACACCTCCAAAATTTGGATCTCTTGGAGGCAGAAAATTTTTTATTCTATAAGTTCATTCAATAAAAAGTTATTTAAACAATCATGGTTACAAACTATTCTATGCAATTTTTTAAATTCTTTACTAGCAACCTTGATATTTGTAACATTATCACACATTGTTTTTTGTGGTTTACCTCTCCTATAAGTTAATCTTTTTAAAGTAGCAATAAATGTTTCAGTAGATAATTCAGTAACTACATCTAAATGTATAGTCTGTGTAACCATACAAAGAAAATTACAAACATATATCTTTTGAAATATACCTTTATGTTGACATCTATGTTTAATGAAAAGAGTTCCACAAAAGTCAATAACTGCACAACTGAATACTAAATTTACATTTTCTCGTTCTTTAGGCAATTTACCAATAATTTGCTGTTCTAAAACTGGTTTTATCTTAAAACAGGTAATACAGTTGTGGACAATTTTTCTACAAATTGATCGACGATTAACTGTCCAAAAGTTTTTGCGCACAAGATATAACAAATCTTGAGGATCAACATGAATATTTTCTTTTGAATATTTTCTACAATCATGTTTGTCAACTTATGATCTTTTGGTAAAATGAGTAAGTGCTTTTGAGCGTCAGCCATATCACAGTTTTGGAGCGGACCACCCACTTTTAATAATTTTTTCTATCTAGGAAAGGGTACAAATTTCTTACCTTACTGGTTGCAGTTTTACCCTCACTCAAATTTTTAATGTCCTCTTTAATAGGAATGATTTGAACTTGCCTTACCAATACAAACAAGGCGTTTTTAAATTCAGATAATTGCAGTGGCCCTTTCTTTCTGTTGGTAGAATTCTCGCAGTTATCAATGAACCTGAAAATAAAACTCACAAAAAAATACGAAGTAGTTTATTATAATAATTAGTGGTTTTATAGAGTTCATAGCAGAAAAGTTATCAGTTTCCCCTATATCTATATGTAAGTTCACATTTGCAATTTTCTTGAACTCATCCATGTATTGACTTTCTGAAGTTGAAAAATGTTCACTATTGATCACTAGTGTCTCTTGATGACGGAATTCTGTTCCAAAGTATCTGGAATTTGATCTGATCTGGACTCAAACTCCCGGGCAGGAGATAAGCAGGATAATTCTGTGTCTTCACATGTTGCCTCAAATAGACTTTAGTCAAGTTTTTTATTCGTTCAACCCTATTTGCAACAAATACCTTTACTGCTGGGGTTACTTTGCTTTCGATACTTGGCAGTCGATCCCGATAAATGAAAGAAAGCAGGTCAAAGGTATGAAGATATCTCTAAGCAATCAATTCAATTGCATTTGATCAGAAAGAGAGCAGATTGATCACCCCTAAAAATGTTCTTGAAATTTCAGATATTAATTGCTGAAAGTTATTATAAAATGCACTCTGAGAACCAAATTAATCTATCCAAGTGTTTGTAAAAAAGAGTAAAATAAATTGATGCTGAGATGTATAATAAATAAAGTTAATTGCTTAAAATAGTAATCTGATAAGTAAATAATAAGTAAACTTTAAGCACATATATAAGCTCTTAAAAACAATTTATATAAGATTATCAACTGTTAATAAATTTAATAAAAATTTGAGTCTATTGAGCTGCTTTTAAATATTCAGATTATTATTGTTCAAATTTTTTGTTTTTATTTCAAGGAAAATACTTTAATGGATTGAGACTATCAAAAGAACAAAGTTATAGGACTTAAGCTGTGCCCTATTTAATATAGACCTTTATATTATAACATAGACTCATATAAATTAATCAAATAGCTTGAAAAAATATGAATGGAATGGTACAAAAATCTTATTTCAACAACCCAAAAATTTTAATGTCGAATTTTTGTTCAAATCATTACCATGTAAATAAATACTTTCAATGTATAATTAGCATAAGTTTAGTGAATCAGCTAAATCTTTATCAAATTTTTTCTAATAAAATATACGAAGAAAATATTTTATGCCCTGGCAAAAAACTGATATTTTTCTTACAATAGAACTTTGTATGTCCTCGTCATTTAATTTTCCCCTTAAAATGCATACCTTAAAAACAATGAGTATAATATTATTGATATTTTGTAAAACGTATATCTCACTGGATCTGTACAATAAGTTATTGACAACGATGTGGCTTAAAATCTTAAGAAATCACCAGAGAATAAAGAAATTATATATATATATATATAGAGAGAGAGAGAGGGAGAGAGAGGGAGAGAGAGAGAGGGAGAGAGAGAGAGAGAGAGAGAGAGAGAGGGAGAGAGAGAGAGAGAGAGAGAGAGAGAGAATTCTAAATATTTCTCTGCCCTTGCTATGATTATAGAGGAAGTAGCAAGCAAAAAATTGAAACTAATTAAATCTACGTTCTAGAATAATTTTCACAGATACTTCATGAAGCATAATATCTATCGTACATATTCCTACAAACAGTTGGGTGGATTTTTTATTATGATGCATAGTTTATTTAATTAAAATAAAAAAAATTACAGCTCACCAAAAATAATAAAGCCCTGTCACTTTTTGAGACTTTACTGTTGGAATTAATGTTAGATCTAAGTACATTTTCTTTGACAAAGTCACTGTGTGTCCAAATCCCAAAAAGTCTATGCTGAATTTCCAAGAAAATGTCATTTCTTCACAAGTGAGGACAAAATGGGAATAAATTCCTTTTACTTTCAGACAGGGCAAATAAAACAATTTAGTTTGAGATGATATTAAAGACAACCATAACAAATATTTTTTCTCGATGTTATGCCTCTGACATTTGTTTTTATTGATTTCAGAAAAGACGTTTGATATGAAGTAACATATTTCTGAAGATGGTTTTAAGCACAACTGTTTCTAAAATTCATAAAAGTGTGTGAAATCCAGTGAACTTGCTATACGTCGAAGTTATTTAAAAAAAATCCTTTTTAAATAATATGACAGTTTTTCATAATTTTAATATTCTTTAACATTCCATGAATTTAATTGACACGTGTTAAGGGATAGTTTAATAAATTAATGAGAGAATATAAATATTTCATAAGATTTTCATAGTGAATGTAAAAATAGTGTTCTGAGTTTTAACATAAAGCAATGTAGCAGTATTACCATTCATTTAAAATTAGTATTTGCTACCAGATGCTAACGCCAATATATTAAATAGTTTTTGTAACATCTGCCTTTAAAGGACAGTTATTTATTCATTTTTATTACATCTATAGGACTATTAATAGTTTCTTTTAAGATACGGATAAAAAAACAGCTAATTAACTGGAGATAAGTTTCTAGCTTACCATTTTTGTTGACGAAACCCTTGTCAATCATCCTGGAATCCTGAGCAACGAAACCGGAGTTGGTGTTTTTCCTCCACACGGCATAATTAATTTCCTTACAACGAGAGAGAATTTGATTCCGTTGAACAACTCACGTGCAGCCTTTCATAAAATGATAGCTTTCACTTGGATCAAGTCTTGGTGCTGATATTTAAAGTTTATCAACAGGACAAAATGCTTGTCCACACCGGACTATTTTACTCCCATAAAAGATGATGTTCAATAATATATTACTTTCTTAGAATTTGTTCATTTTTCATATTTTATTTTTTAAATAATAAATCTCTTTTGAGCAATACATTACTTATATTTTATTGATTTGATAAATTATAATTTATGATTTGATAATAAAATGTTGTGAATATGATGAGATTTTTTGTAATATTAGTTTCCATTATGTATATGTATATATATCGTTTTCCAGCATTATCTAATCTGTAAGAATTATATATATATATAAGTGCTTTAGTAATTATATAATACCATAGAAAAAATTATTTTCATGATCGCTGCTTAAAATGCAAAGGTGTGCCTTCGTATATTTCTTAAATCACTTGATACTCGTTTCTTTAATAGCATTGGATGGCAGCATAGCAGTCACAGGCAGTTAAAAAAATTTGAAGGCTTACTGTATATCATTGTCTTCCGAATAAGGCTGTTTCCAGGAATGATTAAACGTATTGAAGTGTTTCAGAGGAAGAGACATGGAAATTTCCTAAGCACCCACCTCGACAGTTACTATGTGAAACAGAGCACTTAGCTTCAATTCCACTACTGCCAGATTGGCAGATTCTTGTGAATGCATTCAATCATTTCTCATCTTCTTTACACTTTCAGTGCTTCACAAGTACTCATATTTAGATTAAGGATGAAAAGGATAAATTGTTTTTATCGCAGTAACGATTGTCGTTTTTATCACATTTTCTCACATCTATGAAGGTCCTGTAAAATTAGTTTTATGAAAGAAACCCCAAATATAAAATAAAATGGCGCAATTATTCAGTATTATTCTATAAAACAATTTTTCCAGAGTAAATAAAACTATTATTTTGTTGAACTAACCTAATTCGAGATCTTCTAAAATTACATTTTATTCTTCGTCTGAAAGCTAAATCAGAGTATAATCTCGTTTATGATATGGATATAATCTTCGTAGTATCTCAGGCAACTGATCATAAGCAGAAGAAATGGGGAAACTATGCTTGTAAATACAGATATTATTTCTGCACTGCCTATTGGTTGGATCGCTGTGTGTTCCGTGGCAAATTAAGGTCGCTACTATCCTCTTTCTTGCACGATATTGCAGTACTTATAACTCACAGTTACAACAAAATACAATATTTATAAAAGTGAACGCTAAATCCAATAATTAAATTGGTTCCCAATTAGGCAAATTAAAATTGTCTTTTAGATATTAAATCAATTAAAAATTATTTAAAATATTATTTTATTTTTCTGACGCAATTTAAAATAAAACAATATTTTAAATATTACTAATTAAAATCTAAATGATGCTTTGTCTCTTATAATATAAAGTGATAACGAATTTTAGTCTCATAAATTGATTATCAATTGATGACATTCTTTAAAATCTATTTACATTTCAAATTTAATTTATAAAGCTTGATATGTTTGGTACATATGAAGATTTAAAGGGATAAATTAATTGATATGATTTAACCATTCAGTTTGTAGTTTTCAAAATTTTCCTGCAAACTTGTGGTTAAAATAAATAGAACTATAATTTTGAAATCTTATCTTCAATAAACCGATCACTCAAGTCTTCATTTCAAAAGTTTGTTGGTTCGATTGTCACCTTGGTTGAGCTTGTTTACATAGCTTGAACCCCATAGTAAAAAAAGAAATAAATACTGTAGAATGACAAATTAAAATCAGTAAACAAGTTAACAGCTGTTACATATTTAAAAGGCATGAGTTGTTACATCTTGGCTTAATAAAAACATGCATAAATTCATAAAAGACAATTCTTACTATGAAAAGTAAAAGAAATTAAAATCCTAAGGTTCCTTTATAATTTAAATAAAAAACGTATGATTTTCTTACAAGTAATATGCGAAAATTTATATCGAAAATAAGCATATCGAAATATTTTATGCGCAATAAAATGTTACAAACTTTGTAGGGATTTTTAAAGTTAATAAAAAATTCCTATATTTACATTTGAAAAACTCCTTTCTATCTCTGTAGAAAACTTTTCGTGACTTTTCGGTAATTTTGTCTACATTTTTCAGGTTTTGAAAGGTTTATGTATCAATTTCTGCGAAATCTTATGTGATGGTAATGTCAGTCAAACTATATTATTTTTATCAGATTTAATAAATAAGAACATCTTTATAAAGTGATCTAATAAAAATAAAATTTGCACACTTTTTAACCCTCAGACAAAAAAAAAAAAAAAAAAAAAAAAAAACATCTGTTATATTTAAAAAAGTCAATTAATACAAACAAACGACTTATTTTTAACTAAAAGAATAAAAAGTAAAGAGTTAAAACATTCTATTTCTTAACTGAATGTAAATTAATTTTAAAAAATAGCTATATTTCTTGAATTGATATCCTTCTTATCTCCGAAAATCATTTTTCTCAATCCTAAATTCATACTGCGCTCTATTACTCGGTAAAAAATATGCAATGAATTCGGAAAATACTAAATTCCTTTTAAGTATATAATATTCTACGTTTATTTATCATAACTTCTAAGATTTTTTTATAGATTTTCAATAATTTTTAATTGGAGGAAGTTAAAATCGTAAATAATTAGTAGATAATGTGTGGAGAGAGAATGCGTTTTCTCTTGAGTTCTCCTCGAGTTTGTTAAAGCTCTAATTAATTAATTATCTCAAAAATTCTTAAAAATGAAATACGTGAATCTTATTCTAAAATATTTGTTACAATTTTTCATTCATAGTTCTGAAGCTCATTGATCTTTGTCCTAAAAAGATACAATATAATCCTCAATTTACTTGAGAATAATACTTTTGAAAGTCTAAAATAAAGAAAATAAATGGAGGATAAATGGGATGATGTAGAAAAATGTTAATTAACGATTTGGTTTGAAACAAGTAGATAATTCAGTTAACAAAAAATTCATAAGTAGGAATATTTATTTAAGTTTAATATATCACTATTGAGAGATGATAGCATTGTGGATAAAGAAAATAGAATTTGATGTAGGAAAATGGTCAAAAATAATTTGTTGATTTCGAGCAGAATTCATTTTGATAATTTTTACTAATCACCTTATTTTCAATTTTACTTGAAACAATCATTTCTAAAATATAATGTTCCCTTATTTCAAAACAAACATTAAAAATTTTTTTTTCTTATTTGGAGGATGTCAATGAATCTCATTTTAGTGCGCATTTTGAAATTCAATCGAGCTACACGCAAATGCTTCTTTTTACGTTTGTACATAATTCTAAAATCTATTCTATCGAGCTGCAGTCATGGAGCGCAGAAGACCAAAGGACTCCGAGAGTTTTCTTTTGAATATTAATTATAGTAATTCGTCTCTACTTATTTATTTTTCTATTAGAGAATTAGGAGAGTTTTGCACCACTATTTTCAGTTGTTGAATTTTATTTTAAAGACAAATACCTCCCCTTTGAAATGTGCACTTTTTTAACTCTTTCAGAACTATTTCTAATCAATTCTAAAAGAAATAAATTTTTTAGAAAAAATAGAGAATTTTTCTTATATTGAAATCACTATTTATTAACTTTTTTCTTTAATATTATAATAATTTTACACCAGTCTCTTGAATTGTTGGATTTTCTTCTAAAGCTAAAAATCTCACCTTGTACTTTTTGGTTCTTTTAGAATTATTTTTCTGAGCAATTCTATAAGAAATTACTTTTCTTTGCAAAGAATTTACAAAAGTTTACTTAAAAGCTTACTTAGTATTTTGTTACATTTGCACATAAAACTCTCTTGGACAGAAATGTTAAACGGTCGCTTAACACATCCCGGCCGACAAATCCACAACTTTCAGTGAGCGCGTATAATGGTGGAAAGTTGGTGTATAACAAAAACTGTCACAAAGCATTTTCCATAGCTCATCAAATATGTTCAAAAATATTTGAACCACCTAAGAACTTTTCAGAAGCTAAGTTCATTTCTTTGTTTTGTAATGCATTTAAATTTGCATTTTATTCCATAAAACTGATGTAAAATGCATTTTAAGTATTGAGCTATTTAAAAAATTGAAATAACTTTGGAATTAAAAATAAATTAACAAATCGTTTTTAACACATTTGAAAATTTCATACGTTTTAAATATAATATGTAATATTTATTGCTCAGACATTATCATTTCTCATCCTTTGGTAAAGTACATTTAATGTTTAAAAAGTTACAAATGTAAAAGAGCAAATAAAATTTGAAAGATTTAAATTGAAGTTGTATTTAATCTAAAAATATTTGCCTTGAAAAAATATTTAGATAATAAAAGCTTTATGAACTAAAAAATAAAAAGTATATGAAAAAATGTCAATTCCACTTCATTTTTTTCAAATTTAATTTTTAAAGAGATGTTCTCACGAATATTTTTCTCATAAGAAATCTTTTGTTAAAGTGATTGAATTCTTAAATAGAGCAAACTTCTTAAATAACTTCTTTTAAAAATAATAGAAATGGAAATTTCAAGAAAAAAGGGTTCAAAGATATGAAAATGTCTTGAAATTTAATGAAATTGAGTCAGTAAAGCAAACACTGGAAATAGAATCATTAAACCAAGTATTAAAACTTTAATAAAATGAGATGAAACGAACTTTGAAGCTACGTTTCGATTTTGTATGAACTTAAAAGTACTTTTGTTGCAAAAAATTCTCAATATTAGATTACGTATTTTTCTATATTATATTTAGTATCGGTCAAAAATTAATGTGTATTTATTTATTTATTTATTTTTTGTATAAATTAGTTATGATTTTTCAAATTCTTAAATTTAATTACAAATCTTAAATATTGAATGCTTAGTAAGATGTTTTATAAAAAATAAAGTTATCAAATAATTGAAAATTACTGTTTCAAATCATTCATATTTTTGTCCGCAACTTCATTTCTTGCAACTACAGGTATTAAAAATAAGAATATGGAAATAAAAAATTTTCTTTTTTGTACCCAGAAAAAATATTTTTAAGTCTTGAAAAAATTCATGATCTCCTTATATGGTGTCTCTTCATGGTGTCACAAGATAATAAACATAAAATCATGAATAGGATTTTAGAACTTGTATTATAAATATGCCCTTTTCTCGAGGAATTATTTCCTGCAATTGCTTTTGAGTTAGTTATTTCTTGTAAAATATAAATTTAATTTTTATTAAATATACCAATAATACATTTAAGTGTAAAATATTTTTATTGTATATATTTTCAAGTGTTGCATTTTTTTCGAAGGTAATTCCCATTACATATATGTTTCTTTCGGTACAAAATATCTTTAGAAATAGTGCTATCATTTTGAAATTTCACAAGTAAATGATTACATTTTTATAATTGTCAATTAAGACAGCGTCTGTATTTTTGACTTAGTCAAAACAAATGAGAATTGTGTATAACTTATCTTTTCTCGCTGTTCGAGTGACTGTCTCAATAAACATTGTCAATCTCGAAATTGCGAATTTAACGACTACCTTATACCTAATTTGAGGAGATCTAGTAAGGTAGCATATACAGGAAACTAACTGGATAGACTGCCACTTAAATGGTTCGAAAACGATGATATCAAAATAAAAGCTCTAGATAGATATGAGACATGAATGCAAGCCAAGATCTGATAATAATACTAGCACCCTAAAATTTACCAATAGAATCATTATCTTCTTTCTAGTGTACTATGCCTTCCATACCACTACGGTTAACTTCTATTATTTTACGGGCTTCTTCTAAAAGTAAGGTTACACACCCAGTGCCATTTAAAAGGCCAATCATTAACCTCAAAATGTCAGTAGATTCATCTAGAGTGGTGTAGTTAATCAGTAGAAATGCAGCCATTACAACAACGTTTTTTTTTTCCCGCTTTGACAATGAATTTTGGAGCAAATAACTCTTGACATTCGTGTGGAAAGGAAAGCGTCATAATCAGCCTTTGTTTTCAGGACGTTTTGGTATTGTTCGTAACATGATAATGCGAGTGCTTTCAACATCAAAACAATCATAAAATATAATTTTAAAACCTCACTAATATTTTGACAAAATATTATTAAGACTGCAGCTGAAAGTGTTGGGAATCAAGGCATGTCTATCTGGGGTCGTTTTTCCACAATACTCGTATGACAAGCACTATACAATTCGCACATTTAACCAGCTTTTGAGTTACTCTTACTCTTTAAGAAAACCCATCAACTATTTCACCAACTGAATATGTACCAGAAATGATATATCTATAGTTTCAAATGTATTTTCCAAATTCTTGTAAATGTGAAGCAACAATTGATTAATACAGTGAACGATGAAAGTAGAAGTCTATCAGTTCATAAATGTATATAAAAAGCGTTACTCAAAAGGAATATTGTAGCTTGTGACTAATTTAAACATTCTGTATTGAATCGCGAATTATTCATAGATCCTAAGAGCTCCAACTCTTGCCATTTCATTATATATGTACTTGCTTTACATATTTTTGACACCCGCAGCCAAACAACCGAAGAGTATTGTGAGGCATCGTTTTGCTTCCGGAAACATTTATCATTGGAAATGCACATGGTGCAAAGGATAGAACATAAAGGATTTTCGAATGGCTAACCCATAACCGAGAGGTAGGATAGCGCTCTCCACAGCGAAAGCTATCGGATTCGATCGCAGTCACTGTTGAAGAACGATATTTGGATGTTGCTTTACAGTATTTACGTCTACTGGGTGGATGCGCTCAAGAGTTTTGGGGGTTTCTTCCTTGTGTCACCTGAAAACGGCCACTTCTCTACAAAAAGTTCTCCCGGAAGGTAACTAGGCAGTGGGCAATTAAATGTCTTACAACAGCAGTCCACAACTGTGTGCCTGCACTCACTTCGATAGAAACATGGATCAAAAGAAACGCTTAGGTCTTAGTTTAATCCGAAGAGCGCAGTCTTACCAAAAGGGTGAGGTAAGCCCAAGCTACATGTAAATCTTGAACTCACTTCGGCTTAGGTTTTGAATATTCCGATGAAAAGTTCGGCAGTAAGCTTAAATAAGAAAAGCCACTTTCTTCATATTATTTAATTTTAATTTTAATAAGTACTTTTTCCAGGAGACGATAAACATCTATAGACATGATTTATCCACACTTTGTTGATCGAAGTTAAAATGCTATATAATTTGTGTTGTATTGTATTACTTAAATTTACTTTACCTTAGCATTCATAGGAATCTAGCGATAGAATTTTTTATCTCAATGATTTTCATGTACTTTAAAATATAGATGCCTGTTAAACTTCAATCACAGCCTGAAACTGTTCACGATTATTCCTGGAAAAATCTTTTAAGTTCCTCCATGAAAAATTTTAGATAATATTTTTATTTTGGATAGATCATTTATTTTTTATTGGTATTATGTGCAATATAATATATAAAGAAAAATATATTACATAATATTTAGCACACAATTTTAAAGGTGAGCATTCTTAAAATTAGAAGAATGTGGTCTCTTTTTAGAATAATTTTAAATATTTATCTCCAAGTGATCAGGGTGTAATGATGTCACACCATTGTAATGATGCCATCGAGTCTGCACACTCATTGGCTCTTTCTCCCTCCAGTTGACATATGAGAGAAAACTTGTTCTTCGCACTTCGACCAGTCTCGTGCCAACTTGACATGAACTTGCATTCTGACGAGTTGTCAGTATGATGTTTGTTAATTCTATTTATTTTTTATATTTTCACGCACACAACACTGGAACTTCTACAAGGGAACAAAATTTCCTAATATTTATCAAAGCTACACTGGAAATTTCAATCAGAACAGTTTAAGATTAGTTTCATAGTTAATTTTGTGTACAATATTTTTCGCAAATTTTTATTTTGGTTAGTTCTTGTTTTTATGTGCATATTATGTATTACTTTCAATACAGATGAGATATTCTTTTCTACACTTAAATGTAGAATTTGAAGTGGGAACATCTTAGAATAATTAAAATAGCCCCTTTTATAATGTGTTCCATTTATATTAAATATTTATAGCAAAGAAATCTTTAAAATTATTAAAATAATATAATAAAATTTATTAATTTAACAATTATTTTAAGCAACTGGAAACACAATCAAATTTAAGTATATATATATATATATATATATATATATATATATACTTAAATTTGATTGTGTTTCCAATTTGGAAAAACAGTGAAATATAAATAAGATAAAAAAACATGAAAAATATGGAAAAGCACTGAAATATATGAAACAGATGAAAAGAAGAAAACATAGGGGCCACGTCTTCATCAGGAGGGAGATGGCCAGCTATGCTAAAATAAAGAACACTCTTTTCTGACATGCTCGAAGGACAAATGTCTAAAGATCTTCGAGCAATTCCCCCAAAGAGTGTTCGTATTCAAAGAACCTAGGTTAAAGCATTTGAATAAATATAAATGCAGAAAATTAGAAATACCTATAAATTAAACACAAATGCAATTAGAGATACTCCTATAAATGAAACATACATACAGTAAAAAATTTAAATACATAAAGCCAAAGTCAGCAAATCAGATGGGATTTATACATGAAAATAGTATGAAATATGCCAAAAGTAATTTTAAAATTATAATAAAGAGTGTTGCCAGTTGTAATTAGATTAAATTTAAAATATAAATGTAGGTGTTTTAAGGATTCTTGCAATAACTTCAATGCTTGGGTGGCCCTTATGCAGTTACAAAAACTACGCATTACTTCAATCTTACAAGCGATTCCCTACTTCCTACATATTTTAAAATAAAATTAATTAGAATATTATTATTTTTTAAGTGATCTATCAGTCGTTTAATTTGATTTTTAGTAGATTCATGGTTGTTGCAAATATTATAAATGCCATTAAGTTCATTAATTATAACGTTTCTGTATATTTTTAAAGAAATATTTGAGTTCCAGGAAATTAACTTATTAACATGAAAATTAAATTGATTTGTTTTGTCGAAGACATCAATATATGTAGTAGAATTATCAATAGTGATAAATAAATCCAAAAATTCTGTTTTAGTATCAAATAAATTAGTTTTAATTAGAGAAAGCTCTTCAGGATAAATAGTTTTAGAAATATCTTGAAATTTTAAATTGTTAAAAATAATGAAATCATCTATGTATCTGAAAGCATAAGGATATTGATAAAAGAAGTTTTTTCGAAATAATGTAGAAATAAATTTGCTAGTGTGCTGGAAAAGTTTGATCCCTGTGGAATTCCACAATTTTGAATAAAAATATTTTCACCGTTAAATATATAATTGTTATAAATACACATTTTACTAGATTATTCCAATATTCAAAATTAATATTTAATAATTTTCTATAGTCCTGATAATAAATGTGTAATACGTTATTTAGTTTATCAATAGGAATACTTGTAAAAAGGTCTTTAAAGTCAAAGGAATTAACACTATGAATTTTATTTTTTGATAAGAAATCCAAAATAGGTTTATTGTTATTAATGATCCAAGTATATAGTATCTGATTTAATAATATAGTCTAGTATAATATTAAGAATTTTAGCAAAAATGATTCCAGGTTTATTCATGTACGATTTAGTACCGCAGGTGATAAATCTAAACTTTATAGGAATTTTGTGAAATTTTGGAATGACTGTTAAATAAGGAAACTCTAATTTATAGTTGTTAATGTTTAGAAGTGTGTCTATAAAATCCAAGGATTTTTTTATTAATGATGTTAACTGTGGAGTTTAAACGTTTATAAGTGCTGGAATTTAATGTTTCATTATCAATTAAATCTAAATAAAATTTCTTACAAAAAAATGCGTAATTATTAGAGGCTTTATCCACTGGAGTAATGATGAAATTATCTTTTAGATTATTAATGGCTGGTTTTAATGGACCAAGTTTAATGCCAGGAAACGTTAAATTATTAACAAAAATAAATTCTTTAATTTTATTAAAAAGTTTAATCTTCCAGACTGTAAAAAATTCAATGGGTGCATTATAAAATTTTGAAATATTAAAGATGAATGAATCAATATTATGTAAAATAGTTTTAATTATTTTAAATTTATTAAGTTGAAAAACTGGTCTATACTTTTTTAGTCCCTTTACTTAATATTTCTTTCAATTTAGTGTCACTGAATGGCAAATCTTTCTTTAGCTGCTTTTGCGCTGGCTAGATTTCCTATTGTATTGTATATTCTGTATTGTATTTTTATATATATTTATATTCTTATATATATTTATATTTTTTGCTTTATAATTATATATATATATATATATATATATATATATATATATATACATATACATATATATATACATATATATATATATATATATATATATATATATATATATATATAATACCCACAGTTACAGTTATAATCTCTCAATATTATTCATGTACAATTTTGTACAACATTTTTCAAAAATTTTTATTTCTTATATTTATATATATATCTGCATGGTATATATGATTTTCTATACTAATGTGAGAATATTTTATGTACAAAAACAAAAAAATTGAAGTGGAAAACTTCTTAAAATAAATTTAAAGTTAATTAATAATTATTAATTGACAAAACAATTTAATTTATAAAATAATTATTAATTAATAAACATTTATAGTTCACATTCAACAGTTACGTCACAGGGATCTTGAAATAACATTCAATATATTAATGGTATTTAAATCAGGATCAGTCACCACAACTTAAGATTTTCAATTTTCTTGCGAACAATGATAAACAATATTTTCCTCACATATATAATATTGATTAGATCATTTCTTGTTTTCATACGCATGATGTGCTTATTTTACGACATTGATTTAAGAATATTTATGAACTCAAATATAGATTTTCAAATAAAAACATTTTTAAAATAATAAAAATGATCCGTTTTCTGAATAGTACTTTTTTGCAGTTTTCCATATTCCCATTTATTTTATCTATATGCGTATAAAGAAATAAATCAAAATTTAAAAAACATATATATAAAAAATATTAAGACTTTTAACTTGTTTTTATTCGTAAACATTCCTTTTCGATAAGGGTTTCAAAAAGGAAGTGATAGATGTTCAAAATCATGAATATATATTTTTGGGTTTTGGCAAATAAATATTTGCGTAATAACCATAATCCAGGAAAATATTACAATGCTTCTTAGATTGAAGATATTTTTATTTTTCAACTTATTATCTAACTTAACATAATATATGAAATAATGAATTTTCAATTTATTTTTCATGAATATTTTTAAGTTTTCATTATCTTTCACAATATTAAGATTTCAATAAGTGTCCTCAAAGGATTGCAACTAAGATTCAGTGGCCTGTCTCGCTGCGTCACTCTAATTTTCTTCTACATTATTTATCTTCTAGCGATAAGAATTCTGTAAAAAATTCAATCCCACATCCATTTTATTCATGATTAATAGAATAAACTGTATAGTTTATGCATTTTCTATACTTAGAAGCACAAGGTTCTGAATTTAAAAGCTTCGCTTATTACAAGTAGAGATTTAAATCATATATTAATATACCTAAATGAGAAACTGGTTTTATGCACAATAATTTTTTAATATTAAAAAATTAAAAGCAAACCTAATTTATTTGCGAAAATACTTGGTAGCTTTTCAAATGCACGAACTGAAAAAATATTTTCATTTATCATTATTTTAATGAAAAAAATGTTCAATCGTATGGAGATAAAAAAAATAATTTATGTGTAGATAACTTTTCTTTCATTATCATCATTTTAAATAAAAAATAATAGTAAGATATGCTAAATGAAAAGGAAATTATTTATTACTTTTATATAAAATTAAATAGTTTCTTTCTCCACCTATATACTACATTGCTTTGAGATTCTCTGTTGTTCTTTTGTAATATTTTCCTGCGATGGGTTTAATAGCTGAGCCCGTCAGCACAGGGACATCAGATGTTGCCACACTTTAATCAATCAATACTGATGCAGTAGAGGAGCAATTCCTGTGAATTTTTACGTTGTTTTGTGTTCTCGAGACAGCTAAACTCTTCGGTTATTTAGTTGTCTCACATCGTACTTCTATAAAGGACCACCACAACCACCACGAGAAAAGGAGTCTTTTCCGTGTTTTGAAAATAATGGGTTTGATACCAAATCCAGTGACAGTTCTTGGTGCGAAAAGAGATTCTGCAGATCTTAAGGTTCCTGTGACCTTTCCATTGAGAGGAAAAGCAATGGGGTGCAGCTCAAGTGTCATTTTTGACTTCCGACATGGGTTCAGATCAGCGAAATGATTAGCAGAAAGAAGCCGACCGATAAACTAAACATAACTGTGATAATAGAAACCTAACCTAAATTCTCCTTCACAAATAAGAATTTTATAGGTAACTTTAAGCATATATTTGGAGATGCAAATGAACTACCAAAGTAATTCGAAGGAAAATATTTCAGTCCATTTATTTCATAATAAATGTCTATAATAGTTAGAAACATATAAAAAAAACTTATACAACATATAACATTTCCTTCTTCGGTATAATTTTTATCTAATATTTTAAGTTTTTTCTTCCTTTTTTTTGTGCCGAGAAATATGTAGAGTTTTACATTCTCTAGAGCTTTATATCAATCTTTAAATACTGTTCAAAACTTGCGTACAGTTATTTCAAATTATCTTCTTTTACAATCGAAAGCAATGGCACTCTTCAAAGTAGTTTTTTTTATCACATACAAATAACAGCTTTGGAATCTACAGAACATTCTTAGAAAACAATTTTTCTATCCACTCTATCAAACTAGAAAGATTGCAGTGCAAAAGATTTGTTCCTTTTATCTCCAGTTTCCTTTTTTTTTAAGCCAATCAGTGGAAGGTTATTTTTAAGCAAATGATTACTTTTTTGCTTTATAAAAACTCTGAAATATTAAATACGATTTCTACCGCTGTATAAAAAATGAGAAGAGGCAATTTATTACACATCCTCTTTCACACGTTACTGTTAGCAAAGCAGACAAAGGAAAAAACACTGTTACGCCGTTAACTATTCTCTCTCTTTATGTAACATCTTTCCTAATTTTATTTCTGTTGTCACTGGAGTTATTTTTTTTCAAAGCTTATACACGGACTTATTAAGTATGTAAATGACAAAAGAAAAAAGACAAATCCTTTAAGTTAATTTTGGGAGGAAGTTTATCTATAAGATAAAAATAATTTGAAAAAATCTATTTATTTCTTATTTTATCAATAAGAATCCTGATAAACCACAAAGAAGAAATTTAAATCTAATTTTTTATTGTCTCTTGATATAGTTATTTTTTTAGTTTCATTACACTTTATAAATTGAAGGCTGATAAACATAATTTTAATAAATTAGTGTTATAATTAATTATTATTTACCTACATTAAACTCAAAATCTGTAAGGATGATAAACTCAAAAATTTATTTTTAACACGTTTTATGATAAATTAAAACATTTAGAATTACCGAAAGAGTGTAAAATTTTAAAAAAATTTATAAAAGTAAAACAGGATTGTTAATCAGTTAGTTATAAAACTATCTGATTATGGGTGCACAGTAAAAATGAAAAAATAATTAGTCTCTTTTTAATGTTAATTTAATATTTCAAGAACTTAAATCACTGCAAACGTAAATTTTGAAAGAACTGCTGAAGCTTACAACATTTTTGGTCAATGATTTGGGTTTCTGACGGCAAGTTTCTGTGATTGTAAAAAAAATTGAGAAAAAGATGCTTGGACATGCTATCTGGAAACCCTATTCAATACTTTATTCTCTTGGAAACACCTTTTTGATTTACACGTTTCTCAATTGGTTTTTACAATTGGAAACTTACGTTGTTATCAATATTTGAAATGCTTTTCGTTTTAAATCTTTTGAAAAATCATGTCTAGATATAAAGCATCCTAGGTAGCTTTCTGTAAGACATTTCAAATGTCATAAAGGTTCCAGGACATTCTAAATGTATGGATAAATATATTTTCCTGCATTTTAATATATGTAATTTTATGTGTGTCTACTATTTTAATTTGGACCAGTATAAAATTTCTCATAACCTAATAAATTACTTAGTTGGGATATAATTAATTAACTGGGGCTTAAACATATATAATTTCACTACTTAACATTTTGTTTTCCAGCATCTTAATTAAAATGTTTTATTAGTTCACAGAGATTAATTTAAAATTTCAATTGATTCTTAAAATTGCGCATTTTATTAAAGAAATTATTATTACATATTTTATTCTAAGTGTATCAAATACCCAAAAGTTAAATTTTAGAAACACATTAAGAATATTTTAATATTTAAATTTGCTAAAAAATTATTACTTATTACTTATTTATTATTACCCAAATACACCACAACAGTATACAGGATTAGCATAAATGATTCAATCGTTTTGAAAAGGCTCTATTTTAAAAAATATTACACGTATACGCATGAAAGGAATATGAAAGGAGTCACAAACTTACCCAGTTTATACACATCCTAAAACATTTATTATGTGCTACCTAGTGTAACAAGTCTAAATAATAATTAAACTCATTCCATACATTCTGTAGCTAACAATTGGTATGCTAGAATTGCCGATATCATCACAAAACACTTTGTTTACACGGTGTTTTTTCTATACTCAATTTTGAAAGCGCATAACAAATGAATAATTAGCATGTTTAAGAACAGCAAACCTTTTTCGAGAGGTATTCTCCTCTTGCTGTACATGAAATCCATCCACCAGGAATACACACTACAAATTTGGCTAGTTCCTTTCACATATCTCTCGTATACGAATGATACCTTTGAAAATATAGCTTTTTTCAAAGATATTGTGAATCATTTATGCTAACCTATTCCAAATATGTACACATTTTTGTATATCAAAATATCATTGAGCTAAATTGCATACCTAAAATAGACAAGATAATTTTTTATGAACCTCAAAACGGATAAAATACTTCATGCTCAAAAATTTTTTCTCTTTAAAAAAATTCACTTTATCAAAGTGTTAAATACATCTAATCCTCGCGTGGCAACACTTTCTCTCAACAATGTAAGCAACCTATGAATACCAACTTATCACCCAAAGGGTGCCTAGTAAAGAAAACAAAGATTGGTAAATTGCTCGAAACAACATCCATTTGAAACGTAGATAAAAAATAAATACTTTATTATGAGGCAAGCAATCAGGAAATTTGCTTTATGGACCGTGAAAAAGGGCTTACTTTGGCTAGTTCTTTTATGGAAAACTGCGTACTTTCAGCGAGAGATTTGAACCATAAAATAAAAGGGATTAATGGTATCAATTATAATTGTCTAAAAGACAGTGAAAATGTCTATTTAATTATATTTCGGGTTGCCTTATAGTAAAAATCCTTTTATCCTGTGTGTGTATGTGTGCGTGTGTGTGTATAACTAAACATATAAAATAATTATTATTAACTTAAGGATATTAGTGTTAGCTGTAATAAAAATTAATATTTTAAGTATTGATATACGTATAAATATTCAGCAAGCAATCTATGCAGGAAGAGGTAAGAAACTCTTTTTGATATTAAAGATTCTTATTCCAAGTGGTTTTTAAGTTTTAAGACTCGCATTTTAATGCCCCTTTTACAAGATTCTTCTGATATTGCTTTCCGACCGTTTATTTCTTATTTAAACAGAAGAAAAGTCAAGCAGCTCTTAATTGGAAAAGAGCTCAAGTGAACATTTCTGAGCTCTGGAATACTCTCTCTCTCTCTCTGAATTCCCCTCTCATATCAATGAATGGACATATATATATATATATATATATATATATATATATATATATATATATATATATATATATATATATATATATATATATATATATATATATATATATATATATATATATTTAATGTACATGACAATCTCCTCTTAAGAAATCTTTCTAAACAGAAATTATTTTATTCTAAAACTTAAATTCATTTGTGAAAAATTTATTATAAGTACTTTTACATAAATACATTAGTAACAAACTAATTAATTCTGCATCTAAAATATGCCGGTCTCAATAATCTGGGATTTCATTTCGTGAATAATGGGTTCAATACCTATCTCAACTGAAGACCATAGTTCTAAAAGAGCATATTCCGTAGAATCTGATGCCACTTCACTGTATTGGTGTAAAAAGGTAGGGGCTTGGTCACGTCTCAGGATTGATACTTGACTGGAATTCTAAATGGAGAGATAGTCACCAATATTTAAGTGGCGTTGATCGGAAGAAATAAGTAAATCGAAATGCATTTCAATAACTTAACTTGATCGAAAATGTTCACTTCCTATCATAATTTCAATCACTGCAGAAACAATATAAAAAAATGTATGGGCTGGATACGAATACGTGGAGTGACTTTATTTGCCTTCATATCAAAGAATGAGTTTAAGAGAGTTTAATAGCTATATTTCGTTAACTAAAATTTTCAGTAAATGCATTTATCACAATGAATCTGTAACCAGGAAAAATAACAATACCAGTAACAATAATACGTTTAGAAACAATTACTTTTTCTGAGCTGCAACTATAACAGCTCTATGCGTAGAACTTAAAAGTAGTAGTAGTAAGCCAAACTAAAATAATTACTAACCTTTCAATAAAAAGAATGGATATTAAGTTTTCATACAAGTAATTTTATAACCTTTAAATTAATTTCACTAATAACTTCACAAATATTTGACTACACTGATATGTGATATGAATGCTTTGAAATCTTTATTACTCCTCGAATAATTATAGCTAACAATAATCTGTCTTATAATGAGTAAATTCAACTGAATTTGAACACAATTCATTACAATTAACTAATTTATTGAAAGATCCATTCGAAAATCCCAGAAATCAAGAATCAACACAATTTAAATTCAAAACGGAAAGTTAGTAAAAAAAGAAACCAAGATAATTATTGTGTTGGGAAACGAAACGAAATTTCGTATAAGAGAGATAAAAGCCCCATTCAATCAGTAGTTAATGGATTAAGCATATTTACTGCCGTAATTATCAAAAACGCAGGGAACAGAAGGCTGTAAATTGGGTACCCATGAGAAAACAGTCCTAACAAAGATTACTACAAAAGAGGAAGCTTTGACTTAAGTAAACTGCATATAATTTTTTTAACTTTACGGGAAGAATCATCATCCCCCCCCCCGATGATGAAACTCGTCTTGCTTGCTTTATATACTACTAATGGCACCACTCATTAACAACAAAAACTGTTAAACAAGGCTCGTTAACAAAGAAACTGCTGGTACTGATTAATCAACAGTCTTCAGCGTAAAATCTTTCGCTAACGTATAATTTATCAGCTTTAAAACAATTTGGGATCTCTATAAGTTATACCCCACCTTGTCAAGGGCTGAGCCAAAGCATAGGGATATTTTATCCAGAAGCTCTCCCCTCCCCAATGCCATTTATATTTATTCCCTCCCCACTGCTATTCATTTTGACTAATGCTGTAATAAGTAGCTCCTTTCTAAGAGCTGCAATTTTCACTTCGTCTTTGTTTTATGGTGCGGAAAGTTCCCTGTTTCGTTCCTTTTCGATTGGCATCTGGAGTGAAATTATTTCACTTTGGAAAAGGATGAAATATCAAGCACAAAAGATTAAAGTCCGGTTTCAGAATGAGATATTATCAAGCTTACATTAAGGAAGTTTACTTTTTTCCTTCTTTTTATCACAAATGTTGATAAGACAAAGTACAGATCACAAGTATTTATATTATAAAATTGCTAAAATATGAAATTACCTTAGCATTTGAAATTTCTAAAGTATTTTCGAAAACCTTACCCCATTTAATAATTTTAAAGTGCTCTCCTTATACTGGTTTTATACTTTTATATACTGTATCTATCATTCACTAATTTTTTTCTGATTTAAACCTATTATTTTTTTCATGTGTAGAAAATCATTGCGGAAACAGAATAAGAGTTCAGTGATATTCTCAGCATATTTTCAAAATAATAATAATGCGCAACTAAATCTACTATTTTCTATCAAATTTTATGTTGAAGAGTATTCAATAAGTAGAGAGCAGATGTGATTTAAATTCTAAACTTTAGCTCTATAGATAAAATACCGACATGAAGTTATTCTGAGACGAGTTAAGTTATAAAGAATGAAGATCATAACAGTATAAACACTGGCGTAGTGCTGAGAAAGCTCTAGTATAAAATTGTATCTTAATTAAAATTTCATAAGGTGAATAATATAAATTTACAACCATTTACAAAAAATAAAAAACAAATATTTAAGTTCTTTTAAAGCATATTATTATAATCTATGATATAATTGTGAGTATATATATATATATATATACATACACGAAGATTAGAACAGCTTCTTTTTTAACAGAATCAAATATAATTTATTTTTTTAAAAAATATTTTTTTTAATCTCAAAGTGTATTTACCTAGAATTCTTTGAAAAACTGGAAATATATTAATACAATCTGTTATTTTTGGCGCATTTTTATTTAGATATATTTTATTTGCTTCTCATTTCCTAGAATAAGAAATGTAAGTTGTTCATGCATTGTACCCATTCAATTCTTATAAATATGATTTCTGATACAGAATCTTTTTTTCACATACTCTTAATGCTCTAAGAAAGGATTCGGAAATATTTTTCATATTAAAATAAACACAGAGCTCCATAAAATAATCAAATGTGAATCGGAAATAATATTTTTCAGTTCTCGAGGGTATCTTACAAATCGTATTAAATTGAATGAAAAGGCAGGAAAAGATTGCCAAAATTAGTCATTTGGTCAAATATCCCATACTATCTAGAGTTGTATGATTATCAATGTCAACGCAATGGTATCAAAAATCCTTTTAAAATATTCTTCTCTGTTCCTGTAAGTGAAAGAAATCTTGTGTTGATGTACGAGAGCAGAGGACTGTTCAAAGATGTGTATCATTAGCATTTTATACATATTCATAAGAAAATACTTTTGTCTCTTTTCGCGAGTTAGGTAAAATAGAATTATATATACCTCATGGTATCAGAAGTAACAAAATGTATCATTCAAGTTTTTGAGACCCTCAAAACTTAACCTGTAATGATTAATGGGCACTAAATTTGGCAAAAGCATTGATTTTTTTATATTACTCATCATTTTGTTAATTTTTTTATACAATTTTATTTTGACTATTTCCTTCAATTTTACTATATCTAAGTAATTAATTACCTTTCTGTCAAGTCAAAACTCACAAGTGAATCTTTTAAATGTCTCTTCTATCCTATTAAAATGCAATTTAATTTCTTTCTGTAAATTAGATTGACAATTCAATGTTTTAGTTATGAAAGTTAGAGATTATTAAGTTAAGATATTCTTGGATTTGGAATCAGGTATCATTTCAGTAAGAATTTAATTCATGGCAGAGGCTGTTTGATTGACGCTTAACGGTCATTTTTTGCACACGAGGGCTAATTAGACCGGGACCTACGGTTTAAAGTGGATTCCGAGCCATTACAAACATCCATACCCAAGGTGGGATTTGAACCCACGAACTGTTGAACCGAAGGCAATCATGAACGTTAGGCAGCGCAGCGATTATCAATATTTCGCAATTTGCACTTTCTGCTCGGTAATCTCTTTATCATTGCAACTTATCAACAGCTGTTTGCGTGTTGACTTTCATCAATAGTTAAGAATGGCAGGGTTAATTTCTTTCTCTGTATTACAAGTAATCGGATAAATTCAAGAAGTTGGCCGATTTATGCGAATAGAGAAGATTCATTTTCTCTTCTAGATGAAGTATTTATAGATTATTTTAGGTTAAGCAAACATTTTTAGTAGTTGAAATTTATACCGAATAATATTCACCACTCCAATGTCGAATTATAGAAGCGACCTCATTGTCAGTTCATATTAAAATAATGGAATAATTGTTTCAATTTAACAGAGAAAATTAAAGTAAGAGTAATATATCTCTAGAACACAGTAAATAGCATCTTTTTAAAAATGTTATTATTTGAAACTTTTGACTATAATTATCATTCCTTTGTTAATACTGTGTTATGCTATGTATGTTCTTTGTTAATACCAATTAATTGTATTTGGTAACGATTCATAACTGTTAATAATCTTGGCTAACATAATTTAATAAAATAACAACAAAAAGAATTTTTCTTATATGACAAAATAAACAAAATCATGCTTTAACAAAACATAACTAATTTTACATTTTTCAATTTTTAGGCTATAATCATTAGCAAAAATTTTACATCAAATATACTTAAAATAATTTACGTTTTGACATTTCTGCCTTTAATAATCACACAATTAAGCTTATTGAAAAAAATAAGGCAAAATGTTCTACCAAATAATTATTTATTAAAAATTGAATTTATAAACTGTAAACACTCAATTATAAAATATAATATTAATAAGATTTTTACAATTTTATTAATGCATACACAAAGTATCATACGTTATATTTTACTTTGGAAAATAAAAAATGGAAATTAAAGATTATAAAATACTTAAACTTTTAAATTATGGTATGGTACGAACATAATGTCTGAAATAAATTAAAACAATTTACATGAGAGAAGTTTCTATATAATGATTCCATAGCATATTTATAAAATCAATTAAATACTAACAAAACATTTTTGTCTCTCTTTACTATCATAAAATGATGAAATGATAGACCTATGTCAGTAGAATTGTAAAAAGCACATTACTTTCCATTTTTTGTTATTAAATAAATTTATAATATGAAGCAGTAATAAATAAGAAAATTAGATAACCTTTATATATAACATAATATAAAATATTCAGGCAGTACTTGCCAATTTGTAGTTTCCTGAATTTTTGAACAATCATTATTTTTTGATTAAGTATTTTCTGATTATGAGATAGCTTTTCAATACAAAATTATTTTCAAATAAAAATTACTAGATTTCTTTATTTAGTAAATTTGTAGTTAAAAATATCACACATACTTAAAAATAAACACGAAACAGAAATAATTTCAGAATCCTCATTATGCTTCTTGTGAAAATGAACATTCATAAAAACAAATTCCTGAAGCACTCTAAAATGCAATAAAGATAAATCAGCAAACTTTATTAATAAAAATTTGGCATAATTTAATTGCATCCTGAGCATGTTAAACTAAATTAATCGATAGATTTTTAGATTAAGTCACAAGTAACATATTCACAAGTTTAAAACTAAAAAATATATACGTGCATAGTTTATGATTTCAAACTTAACTTCAAATTTTAAACTTTTGATTAAAATTTCAAAGTTAAAGTTAAACTTTAAATTTTAATTTTAAACTGATGTTTAAAGTTTATAAGTTAAATTTTAAGCTTTAAATTAAGTTTAAGATTTTAATCTATGAATTCATTTTATATTTAGAGGAATATACAAATTTTATGTAACAAGACTCAAGAGAATTAGCTAAAGAAATTATTATGTATACAATATATATATATATATATATATATACAAATGTTATTAGCTTTGTTAATTATTAAAAAATGCAATTCAAATAGAGTAAGATTCGATAACTTATTCTGCTTTATTTTTCTGTCTTTTTTTGACAAGAGCCTTCAGCATTCAGTCTCGTGATTAATTCACACACATTCCATAATCTTTTTCCTTATGAATTATTGAACCCTTCTGTTAATTTGTTCTGAACCTTCTGAAAATTTTCTTGTGAAAAACTGACTAAAATTTCAATTTAATTTTTAGATGTAGAGTTGCGTTATGCCATTTTATAATAAGGAATCTGATAGACCTAAAACAAATTTTATAATGCACAAATAATTTAAGTTTCACCTGAGTCAGTTGAGTTGCAGGTAGCAAAATTTTTTTAATGCAGCTCTTCATTTGGTCGATTTCTTTCGGCTCAATCTAAATACTTTTCACCTCTCTTAATGTGCGGAAGTGGTATCATCCTTCTTCCAATCGCCGTAAAACGATAGGGCAGACTACTGATTCTGTTTCAGTTGTCAAATTCACCTCATCGTTTCTGTCGATGTTGATGAGAAGAATAAGCACCCTGATCGATTCAACCTCCGTGAGGAAAATATTCGTAAAGAGACAAATAACCCAAACTTAGACGATTTATTCTTATTTAAACCTATTTTGTAACTCAATAGAATAGTTAGGCATCTTTCATTTTTAATAATGTTGTAATGTTCTTCGTTTCAATGGATGGTAAATATTTCCAAACTATTTCGATTTACTGAGCCTTTTTTTAAGCCAAAATGCTAAAATATTCCACCGCATTGATATTAAAAGGATTAACCGATTGGTTTTAGTTCAACAAGTATAAAATTTGATTTCCTTGTTGGGTGCATTATAATAAATTGAAATTCACATTCATGTAGCTGTTGATAAAATTAACATTTTTGTAGTGAAAATGACCAACAAGTGATAAAAAAAACTATGCAAAGATAAATTATAATGACCTCACAGAGGTCGATATAAATTTTTAATTTATTTATGTATCAATTAGATTACAGTCACTTTTTAAATTAAAAAGTTACATGCTTCATACACAAAAATTCTTTTTCATACTGTACAATCCAATCGAATAACGACGATCATTTTATACCGGAAGTTGTCAGAAAATAAAACTATTTGAAAGTGAAAATACTAGAAGTAAAGAAGTTAATAAGATTATTAACATGAATTTATTTTTAAAAAAAGATGTACAGTACGTGATTTCAACATTCACAATATTATACAACTTAGTGATATACAGGACTAGTGAAATTAAACTTCCGCTACTCAAGGAACCCTGGAGGCCGTTCTACTTGTCGAAACAGAAAAACATGTGCACATTAGACACTTCAAATAATGCGCTCAAAATTTCTAAAATAAAAAACAGTTTACAATATCGCTACTAGGTGGCACTACGAATTATAGTATGAAAAAAAGGACAGGCTGAGATCTCAAAACAATGAAGGACCAGTGATATTACAGAAAAAGAATGCAATAAGGACGATAAATAATTACAATATTGCCTTTGCAATTTATTAAACAAAAAGAGCTTCTCTAATTGACATTACTAAACACGCAAGTCAGCGCTTTAAAACATGTTCAGTATGTGAACCATACTGTTCAACAACAGACTCCATTCTGAAAATCGCGCTTTCTGCCACTGATTGAAGAGAATCAACATAGATGTTCTGAACATCATGGCAAATACTGTTCTTCAAATCGAACACAGTTATCAAAGATTCCCGGTAAGCGTTGTTTTTCAGCTGACAACCTGAGTTTCCGTAAATGTCCGGCTTAACAATTGTTGGACTTGGGTTTTGATGTGAGGTGGGGCTCCATCTTGCATGAATATGGTTACTTTATGCAAGATCATTGCTAAAGAGTAGGAATTACGCAAGTCTTCAACATATTACGATACCGTAGCCCATTTGCAGAACAGGTGGTAGTTCCTTGAGGGGGTCACTTGTTCAAAAATATGGTCTAATAATGAATGAAGCATTGAACCCTTACGATATGTGTCATGCAAGGGTTTGGCATGCACCACGTGGAGTTTTCTGTCACCCAGATGCGACAATTACGGGTGGATTCATTAACATGCTCATTAAGATGGAAGTGGGCTTCGTCCACCCACAGAATATTCCACGGTCAGGAATCATCAACTGACGTTCTCGCGAGGAATTTGCGAATCCCCGGGTCGTGCCATTCTAATTAATGAACCACTTGAATCTAATACGGGTGAAAGTTTAGAATTCTACGTATCATATGTCTTACAGTAGAGTAAAGCTTATCAAGGGTACGTGAGATTGTTGATACACTGACACTTTCGAGAAGCGATTCACTTCTGCCTTCCACGACCGCTGTAGCAATATCCTCTACGACGACTCTGTTAACCCTTTTTCTTCCTCTTCCCGGCAAAACGCCTAACTGTCCTGTACGCTCAACTTTCACCATCATGTCTCTGAGAGCACGATCCGACATCGGTCCACGTCGTTGTTTCTTCAGACGGTGGAACTCTCTGGCAGCTGCCACTGCCTTTTCTCTGTTGCAGTAATAAAGTTTGACTACAAGCGCTTTCTCCACCAATGTCGGCATTCTGCAATGCTCATTTGATTGAGCATGAACACATCTTTCTTTTATTGTGCATGACATTTGCATATGTTGCTGTAAAATGTTGGTACGCGGCGCCATCTTGTGGAGATATTTTGAACTATAATTTTTATTTCAGAAATCTTAGGCGCATCATCCGAAGTATATATTGTCCAATTATTTTTCTGTTTCGAGTAATAGAACGGCCTCCAGGATCCCTTGAGTAGTGGAAGTTTAATTTTGCTAGCCCTGTATATTCTCTTTGGAGGTGACGCTAAAACGAGGCTTCTCAAAGTCTCATCTTCAGTTATCTTAATGTTTGTTCTCAAATCTTAAATTTCACGCCACATAGATTCCTATGAGATGTAGGTTCAATCAGGTGATCTAGATTCACATTCTTTGAGGTTCAATGAATGGATAACAGTGCTGCCATCAGATTGGGTATAGGAATCGAGAGACCAATTCAATAGTCATTGTCCAATAAAGTGATCCTTAAAATATAATAATATGCCGACAATTTCTCGCTATTGAAGCAACACATCTATCTTATACAAAAATTTTGCCAAAAATAATCATGCTTCCCATCTTCCAATAAGTGCACGAACATTATCCCAAGAGCCATCCGGTTACGATTTTGAACTAAATTTATTGTGCAACATTTATATGTCAGATGCTACAGTAAATACCATCTTTATTATACAAAAACTCTTTTAGAATGGAAGTACTTTCTGATAAAGAAAAGCTGTCTTCCTCCACTTGATGTACTTGGTACACAATTAACTAACAAAATTTTATTCACAAATAATTTAAATAAAATAAAGCATATAAATTCTTATAAAACTTTTATATAACATTAAATAAAAAAATAATATTATAATAATATATTAATAATATAATGAGGTAATATATATCAAGTGTAATGTAAAATATCAATGAAAATCAAAAATTAAAGTTCAAAACTACAACACCAGTTGACAAAAATAAAAAGATATAATTTAAGTTTATAAATTATCAATAAGTATTTGGGTATTTTTTAACTCAAAATGTTCCTTAACTAAGAAAAGCTGGTAGATTTTCATTACTAAATAAGATGATTTTTGGAAACTTTTTTGTGTTGCTAATATATTTTATTTGCGTGCAAAATAAATTCAATCTATTTTTAAAAAGTAAAAAATAGTTTTAAAAATTGTTTTCACTTGTCATTTTTTAATGTAACTTAATATAACTTGCATTTTCCTTTTATAACAACAAAATAATACACAAAGAATATGATCTTAGTTTTTTATATAAACTGATAAAATGTATTAAAAAATTCAAAATTTAAAAATTTATACTTTATTACTTTGTGAAAATTAAAATTTTAAATTAAAATGTCCTTATAACATGCCAAATCTCGAAACCAATATGAAGTAGCGTATTTAAAAATGAGTACCAAATTTTAAGTACCTACCTAATTTAGATTTTGAATTACAAAAATTTGAAGTTAAAATAAAATCATCATAAAAAACTAGTTTAAAATTTAACATTTTGATATCCTACAAATTATTTTGACTTTTGAAGCAGGCACTATATGTCACTACCTAATAAAAAATTAATTTTGGCTTTATTCAGTTTCCAAAAATTTAACAATCCTCTTATAAGACGATGAAATATTTCCGAAATTTTAAGACGTCATGTCTACCAAAATATTATCCATTACTGAGAAATGAAAGTGAAAGGATATATATATATATATAGTAAAATAAGAAGAGTGCAGTATATTGAAATTGAATTTTCTGAGTGGAAGGCAGGTACTAAAAAGAAATTTCATATGAATATCCTAGCTACTTGACTACCCTGAAACATATTTTTGTATATTTTTGGATTCGTTACTCCATTTTTTATGTCATGATTTATTTTTAAAATCAAGATGTAAGCTCGGAAAACTTTGTATCGACATGCAAACTTATTCCAATTTTTGCTTTGTTAAGAAGGAAGCAATTGATTCTTTGAATTTATTCTTTGGTTACGTGTACTAAAAATGTCAGTTTTCTTCAGTCATATTTACCCAGGTCTCATAACTAAAGAGGAAAATTTTGAAATTAAATTTTTTTCTGGGCTCAAGAACTTTGAAATTCTCTATGATGAATAATAGGAAAGATAAATTGGATCATTTTATTATAAATTATTTAAGGATAAATGTTTCAACGTCAAATTTTTAATTTACAAATGCCAGAAAATATTAAAACATTTTGTATAATTTTTGAGCATCATCTACTGTAACTTATTTATCAAACATCTTCATGCTATTTTTATGAATAACAATTTGCAGTTTAAAGTTTTTAAAGGACCCTGCGTAACATGCGCTGCTCTTTTGAATAATTTATAAAAACTTTTCCCACACGCAAATTTTATGATCTTGTTGATCCATCTTTCAAGGATCCTTTTCTACTTTTTATAAATGCGATATTTATGAGTTATAACGGTTAGCTTATGGTTTTCACATGTGGTGAGTCTGAGTTCACATCTGAACAGAAATGTTAATCGGTATTGTAACTTTTAAAATTGTCTAAAATGTCACATTAATTTATTATGAAGGTTTCCTATAAGCCTCTCATTACTGGTTCATTCCACTGCTTTATTAAGACGTTTATCGTGCTGATCATTGAAAGATTAGCAAAGTAATCTTGAATCCAACAGTTCTTTAAGCTGTCTTGAATATGAATATTTGCAGTTTCTTTGAATTCACTTTAACTCATAGACCCCTGATTGAATTAGCACTTGTTTGCGCAAAAAAATTACCGTAAAATGACAAATTAAACTGTACATCAATATATGCATCCACTAAACCAAACTTTAGTGGACACATATATTGATGTGCATATTCTAGTAGAAACAAGCGACTACTTCAATAAATTGCTACATTGTGAGCTATATATATACACGGAACTGGATCTGATCACAAGAATGACGACCTATCAATACTTTATTTTAACTCTATTCCGAGTCTATTTTCTATAGGACAGTTGCATGACTTAGAATTATCAAGTACCGAAAGAGTGTACAAGCTAATGTCCTTTCATTGGTGAAAAATATATTAGCGCTGTTCTTGTCACTTGATCACAGTTCAAAATTAAGAAATGTTTATCTGTGTTCAGTAGTTTAGTTGACACAATTCGATATCTTAAACAAAAGCAAACCAATAATCAAAATAGTTGAATCTCAAGAATAAAATGAAATTCAACATACCTTCTGAAAATTAATTATGTTTCCACGAGATTTGTGAGCGAGGGCTCCGATGATGATTCTCACTAATTTCTAAATCATCTATGCGATGTCGAAAATTTTTTTCCTGTACAAACAAGGTCAATTTTTTCTTTAATCATGCACATGGAATATGCTAGTTCTTATAATCTAACGGGAAAATGATATTTTTTACACTCATAAAAGTACTTTGAACATGTGTATGTGATTATCCTAGAATAAATTCTTATGACATGGATCCTAGTAATATTTTAAATGTTAATTGTTTTTTATATGTTATAACAAATATATTTTTAGTTATATACAGTAGTTAAAACATTTGGAGAAAGCAGATTAAAGTTGAAAGATTTGAAAAATGGTTAACAAATAAAATGAAAATTTCAAGACTTTGATAAATTATTGTTTTAGATTTTTTAAATGTCTTTATTTTTAATTCTACGAATATAATTTTAGTCCCCTTCTATTATTATGTCCCCAACACAGATTTCCCCAGGATCATTTCCAGACATAAATTAGTGTCCGTGTGGGAGTCTTATATGTACCCTTTTTAGTTCACACACCCACACACACAAATACGAATAACAAAATGATTCAATCGGAATATATTTTAATTTTAACTAAACTAAAACTCTGATTGATATTAATCAAAAAATAATATTTATCATTTTTTAAGATTAAATATAACTAAATTAAAAGTAAAATTTTTCATTTTAATTGATATATACAGATTTTTAGATTTTTAATTACATGATACATTAATAATGAAATGCCGCACGCGCACGCGTTTATGCATTTTATATTATTTATATTATATTGTGCAGCAAATATAAATTTCTGCACAATATATATAAACTACATTAATATGTGCAGTAAACTAAAAATATATAAACTGCAATGCAGTAAGTTAAGCAATATATAAACCGCAATTTATATTTATGCTGTAAATTAAAAATGAAAAGCAGTAGTTTTAACAAAAATAGGACAAAGCTTGCACAAAAAAATTCCTGTCAGTTTATCATAGATAGAAATAACAAAAAATGATTGTTTTGTTGCTATTATCTTATATACAGTTAATGCAATACGAGATTTCAAATCCGTAAAAAATCCATCGTGTTGCCCCAAATGGTTGCTTATTCAATTTAAGCGAGTAAGAGTTATTCACCCAATTACTTTCTTTCCGACTAGTGTGTCCAAAATACATTTCGTAAATAGACGTTTCTTTTCACAGTTGTGAGTCCATGATTGTATTAAAAATATTCATTTCTACAAATTATCTAAGTAAAATATTATTTTTAAGAATAGATTTTATTATCAGTTAATCTGTTCTAAAAAATAATGATTTACTTAAATAATTATTTGTATATTGCAAAAAATTGTAAGCGATAATTCTCAAATTTATTATTTTAGGCAAATTACAAAAATTATATTGAATTTTAAAGAAATAGAGAATATTCATTATAAGGGATGAAAATTTAAATTCGCGTTAAGTGTTAAAATTTATCGTTTTACCAATCATCATCGTGGAAAATTCGGTTTGCCACTCAAGTGTCATTTTTATAACGTGAGCACAATTTCAAACATATTTAGTTGAATAGCGAATTTTAGTGTAATTTAAACCCCTATGAATTTCCGCATTCAAGGTGGGAATTGAAACCACGAACTGTTGAACTGAAGACAAAAATGCTTATCATTCAATTTCCAACTTTATTCAACTTTAGAAAAGATAGGTACGTCTGAAGAGCTTGAAACAAAAATAATAGGAATATTGGGGCATGTTTTACTTTTTTTACTAGAATAAATTCAGCACCTTACCATCAAATGAATAATTTCTGCTTTCTATAAGGTATATCAAAAGTATATTACGATACTTTCGATAGTAATCCAAATAACCAATATGGTTTTATAAAGAATAAATGATTATTGTAAAATGTATGATCACTCCTAGTATAAGGGTAATCAAATACTGTAACTTCCGACTAGATTGGTTTGAATATTTAAATATAACGTTTCAATCAAAAATAACAGTGTCTTAAAGAACTAAAAAATAGTTTTTAAGATAATTTATTTGCAAACAGAAAAGAAAAATCTTAACCAAAGCAAATGTGACCATCCAATACTTCCCTTAGTTGCTACAAAAGGAATTACAATTTCCTTTTACAATTCAATGGGAACTTGAGTGATACATCCTCAATCAATTAAAGAGAATTCCTAGATAAATATATATTAAGATTATTTTTGTGTGATAAAAAAATATAATTTGTGACCTAACTTTCAGTGATAAACTAAATTCCTATCAAAGCACACAAACACGTTATTGTTGAGGAAAACCATTAAATTTTAAATTTTCTCTAATGTTAGGATTGTTTTATTTAGATTTGAAACATTATTTTCTTCTTTTATTTATTACATTTACAGCTAGGTTGCACATTATCTATCATTATCTAGACATATCAAGGATAACTTTATTAAAAATTAATTCGCTTTTTATCATTGATCACAAAATTATTGTTAAAAACAGTACATCAAAAATGTAAATTTTTAAATAAAATAGGTAGTAAAAAATCAAAAGAACTTTCTCTAATCCGAAACGAAAAAAATATGTGAAACTACTATTTTTTATGCAATAAGAAATAAAAAAAATTTTCTTAAAAAATAACAATGATGACATTAAAATTTTATTCTTTCGGATATTTCTCGGGAAAAGGTAACAAGATTTTATTTTACTCTATTTGTATGCCTGAATTAATAATTGAGTTACGATAGCCTATATCGAATCCCTGACATTCATTCAAAGGGCTATCCAAACTGATTGTGGGTACGACAGTTGACCTTTAATGTATCGATACTTTGGAGATACTTCAAATTTTTGAAAGATTCAGTGTTTATCCCTCAAATCTTCGAAAAATTGAAGTGAATAAAAAGTATTTTTAAAATGTCCTATTAAATTTTCTCCCTAATTCATTCGTTCCCTCCTTTCTCTCTCTCTCTCTCTCTTTCACATTTAAAATTGAAGGATTGATCAATTACTCAATGATAAAGTGTCTTCTCAACAGATTCCCTCGAAATGGAATCAATTAAGAGGAAGCTCTATATTTAACATAACGACATTAAATTGCGCATCATACTTGTTTTGTTATTTGTGTTTTTCAAATTTTAATACAATTTTTTAAATTTTAACATTGTTTAGTACCTTTAAAACCAAATTATCTCTTAATACCTTCAAAATTAATGAAAAATACATTTGAAAGAATGAGTTAATACTATCCTTTTGAAATATTTATGTAAGTAAAAAATAGTTTGTCAACGGAAGTAATGTCTTAAATTAATAAAGTTGGGTTCACACAGTTTTAATGTTATGCCACAATAAAATATAAATTATTTTATTTTCTAAAATTGAGTACAAATCTAGTATATTTATTTAAAATCAAATCTATTCCTTGCATTTACTTACTAAACTAATTTACATTCACTCACTAAGTTTATTTCTATTTACATAACTGTGTTAAAAAAGGTGATTATTTCTTTTATGTACGAAGAGTTTTAATTTTAAACGAAATGCTTTATTAAAATCTTGAGCTCGTTCAATTTTCTTTTTTGTTTCTTTGCTTAAAAGTAAAACTTTTAGAATTTTGAAGCGGCTAAGACTGAACATAATGTTAACTTCCCAGGGATCCTCGCGGACACTCTTATTGCGCTTTCAACTAACTCAGCTCATGAAGAACTTGTCCGATCTAAGAATGGCTCATTACTCTTTCAATATTGGCATTGATACCAATCCTCTTATTTCGTTTGGTTAGTTGCAGAAAACTTACAGAAATACTCGTCTACATTAAAAATAGTTTATATTTCTATGTTTGTTCATCGATTGTTTACATTTTGTTTTCGGAGATTATTTGTATACAACTTAAGTTTCATAAGCAGTAATAGGATGGTTAAAAAGCTCATTATCCTGTAAGTGCTTTTTGAACAGGTAAATAGATGTTTAGCAATCTGGCATTTCATTCAGCAGCTCGTGAAATCGACTCCTGTCTCGGGTGTGGGTGTTTGTAGTGGTTCTATTTATGAATGCTTCTGTGTCAGCGGTTCTGCAATCGTTACCACCTGTAATTTCAGTTTTCTCTCTCTAGCATTCGGAGAAAGAGGTGCATTCTGAACCCTTGTCTGCAACTAGTATTATGTTTCTCTACTAATATCACTAACCCTTGTTGGCGGCTACTTACATGCATTTCGGTAGGAGTTCTTGTCGGCAACTCCTATTGTGTATCTTTATTAATAAATCATTATTTCTTTTAATATACAGTCCACCATGAATTCTTATTGCTCATCAATACAAGTTCCGCTTTTAGGTTGAATAAGACTTTGTGTGTAAAAAAAAAGGAACTTTACAAAAGCAAATAAATACTTAAAGACACCCATCTCGGAAAAAAGCACATAGTACAGTAAGTATTCAAAAAATATTAATGCAGTAAGCAAATGCTTTATTTACAAAGCTTTTTTAACATTTGTTTACGCAATCAACTGTCATGAGATCAACATGTCATGTAACGATGTATAATAAAGGTTTCTCAAAGTTTAAGAGAAATTACCATCAATATATTATTCAGAATCTGTAATTAGTTTGTATAAATCTCCGATACACAATATAACGTTGCAACACATCCAAATTTTATTACGATGTAATGAAAACATATTGATATTCCTAATAACTTCAATGGAGAGAATAAATTGATTAAATTCACTTTTTAGGATTCAATTATATATAATATTCAAATTGGTTTAATTTCGTGGAAAAACCAACCACATACACAATTAACTTTTTCTTACACATTACTTGTTTTTAATAATACCTTAAATTAAGTTATTGCATTTAATTATAGATATAAGTGTCACTAATTGCATAGTAATCCGTATAAAAAAATTAAAAATTTTCTCCTTGCCAAATGCTTTCATTTGTAAACTGAAAAAGGAAAAAATCTCTTTTTTAAATTTTAAATATGAATGCTTGATTTATAGTAATTATAAATCTCTATATGATTTACAGAATAATCAAGTTTATAAAGTCTCATAAGAGAGGATTAAATTTTGTGGTTTAAAATTAAATAATTCGTAATGTACTTCAAATTGAGTATAAAATCATTTTAATAAAAAATAATTCTTTTTGCTACGTATAAACAGCTACAAATAATTTCCCATAAAATATGTAGTACATATAAGGAAAGTCTTCAATTTAGTTGTACAAAAATATGGATATCTGAGAAAATATGTAAAATTTTAAACATGTCATCGTAACATCCAGATAATACTGAATGTAAATCTTAATAGAAAAAGTTTATGAATTTACAAATTATAATTTACTAAAACCATCATTAAAGATTAGATAAAATGTACAAAGTTAGAGAAGATATTGTTTGTGATAAAATGCAGAGATAATTGACTATATGAACTGAATTTAAATTTAACTGCTCTGATACCGTAATATGCATGTCTATTTTAAGAAGTTGTGTTTTTGTCTCTTTATATGTGTGGTTGCATATCCATCACTTTATCCTTATTAAACTATCATGTACATCATTTACAAAGATTCCTAAGCTTCTTAAAAGAAAGTTAAATGAAATTATCTTCTGCAATATGCCCTCAGAATAATTCCTTGGTATATATGTAACAATTATTCTAGTTTAAAAAGCAAAAATGTTGCAAAATTATTGTTAAATATAAATATCCTCTTTTGTGTGTGCAGAAGAAAAAAATGCTCTGAGTTATTGATATAGATTTTCCTAAATTTATGAAGATTTATTCATGAGCAAACAAATCTCTTGTTATGAAGATGTCTTTTAATATATACATAACATAATATTCTTGATAAAGATGTATTAAATGTTTTGAATAAATTAATAAATTGAACTATATATATAATTAATAAGCAATCTTAATTACACAAAAAATTCAATTTATTTTGTTAGACTAAACATTGTAATGTTAAAACTTCTGATTATCAGCAACTTTGAGGCGACAGTCAAATTAAGAACCACTGAAAATGGTTTATAATAAAGTGTATTTTAACACAAACTTCGACAATTTATAAATTTCTTATAGGTTCATAAAATTTAATGTATTTCTTATAATTAGTGAGAAAGTTATGAAAACGTATATTTGTAAGACAAAAATAAAGTGTTTAAATTTTTAACGATAAATTTCATTAAATACACGTAAATAATAAAATTACACTGAAAACTTTCATAAATTAAAACTCCGCAGCATAATCACAATACTAGAGTATTTGTGATGTTCTGGTGTAGAAAAGTTTTGAAGAACCTTAACCAGTTACTAATTCACTGGCATATTTTGAGTTGTATTCCATTAGAAGACTTGTTGATATGCCAATTGGGCTCATTTCCCCCAATCATCACCGGTATCAAGCAGATTGTCCTGGAAGATCTCTTCCTATTGGTTGTGATATATTTGTTCAGACTACACTTTCGCTTTTCTTCAATGGCCACCTGTAGAGAATTACTTTCAAGAGTGGTATCAAAATATATCTAAATTGTCCTAAATGCCAAAATGAACTGGCATCACCGGCACACATTCTTGAGTACCTAGGATGGTCTCTTGAGGACCTATGCAAGACTCCTATGCTTCTTTTTGATTTTCTGAAAGTGAGCGGACTCGTGGACCTCGTCTAGTATATTCCTATGGATGGAGATTAGTAACAACAACGACACAGTATTTGTTCAGTGTCTTCTATAACTTCAAATTACACTTTTCAAAAGAATTCCAAAACTTTTAACTTTAATGTTAGAGATTTCAGATTGAATAGCGTCTTTTAACTTCTAAAAAAAGGTGAGCTATTGTGCTTTGTGTAAGGGATAATAATAAAAATTATGTCTTAAAACAAAGGGTTAAGTCCGTTTCACCATGGCCTGGAGAAGGAACCACTTGTTTTGGAGATTCAGGTAATATTTAGTCTTGTAGAACAATAATGGTGGATATTACGTTTTTTTTTCTGCCAGCATATCTGACAACATGAATCTTTTGGAGTTTGTGACTATTTCTCTTGTAACATATAAACTCAGCCCTATATTTATACTCCCCAAGTAATCATTTGACTGAATTATAATTTTGTATCTACGGACAGTTGGATCGATCTCATACAATGATTAAAATTTGGAGTCCAATGAAAGCAGACATTCGGCAGAGTTTGAAGGAGGTAAGGAATAAAAAGACTGATTAAAGGAAGCGAACAACTACTCAATATATGGATCACAATAATTAGGTGTTGGCAAAATTAATGAGCAACAATGGTAGTTATCAGTATTAGGATGGTAACGGTCAGTCTAGAACTGCAATAGAATGGAAAAATAAAGCAATTGACAGAATAACTGCAATGACAGGAATGTAGTGGAGTGTCTATGAACTATTAAACGTGTGATCCACACTCACGTGTCTAGTATAATCCTTTGTCAGAGCGCTCAACATTATGCTATTTACTTTTCATACTTAAACCCCGTCAAGTCTGATTACAATAGTGCTGAACTTAATCGTTTCGGGATGGTGCATTCTAGAGTTATTGTGTTTAGTGATGATACACGTTTTGTTTTGTATCGAGACATCAACCACAATAAGTACCTGAAAACTTTCATGTCAGTGTGGAGATTCTAACAGACTCTCACGTGATTGTCATTAACATCGATATAATTTCAACACATCATGAAGATAGCAGAATACTGGTGACGAAGTATAACTTAATATTACAGTAATTTATTTTTCCTTACAGTATTTAATTGTGAAAATGCATTGAAATGCCGAACATCTGATAAACACATGAATCATGATGTGAATAAGACTACACAAATTTCCTTTTGCCTTGAACATCAAATCAAAAATAAAATTCCTGCCGATGTGATTGAATAGTAGAACATAGTTGCAATGAAACGAACTCATAAATTATTTGCTTTGTCCTTAATTAGTTTTTGCTTCATTTCTCTATCAAAAATCACGAATTTTCACTAAAAATGTTAAAGAAAAAATTAAAATTCATTAATCACAAAAATTATATTTAAGTCTAAGTTAAATTCAAAATTTTACTTTTTTTTTCATTTTGAAATTTATATTACTGTGGTCTGCATTTTTATCTTAATTTATTAGCATGTATAGCTTTCCTTCGGCAAAGCTTTGATTCATATATATTTCCCTTATAAATTATATTTCCCACCGTAAAAAAAACAAACAATTTTTTCATAAATCACACACTAATAAAGAAATTCCTGCAATTTGTATCGATTTATGAACTATTCAGATTTTTTTTGTACAAGCAACATTGTCTAAATATGGATTATAAATTAAAGGGTTGAAATATATTTCCATTTCCGAATACTAGTTAAAAGAATTTTTGCTTATTCATTTATATTTTATTATTTCTGATACTGTTAATTAAACAATACAATGATTTTACAATATGTTCCCAAATAGGAATAATTAAATATATAACAAGCGAAAATGTAAACAATTATGACTTTAAAACTTTCCAACTACAGTAATTATAATCATTTTGTTACTAAAGAACAAGGGATTTTTTTCAAAATGTGAATATAATAATCAAATAAAAAAAAAATATAATGACTTTTAAAAACATTGTATATACATTTAAAAAATGTGTTAAAATTATATTGAAGCAAACTTACATTTTGAATTTAATTTTTTTTACTTCATTTTAAAAAAATGGAATATTTTTCGTAAAGCAAATAATGTTCACTTAAGAGAAAGTCCCCAAATAAAAGTCGTTGGTTTAAAAGAGGCTTTTCCATAAAAATACCTATAAGCCTTCATAGTTATCATAGAAATAAATAAAATCAACATTTGCAATCTTTTCTTCTATTTCTTCTCACTTTGATGAGGTCTGAGAAACATTTATAACTTGAAGCGGTTCCATGCTAGGGAAGTAAGAAAAATGAAGTGAGAGAAGCACACACTGAAAGTAAGATACCGGCAAAAGTTTTCACGGCCGGACAGAAAACAATTATCCTGCAATCTATCTGATCGTTGTCTAAACAAAAGCCAAATAGAATCGGTGTCAGAAGAAAAGAACTCGTCGAAGGAATCCAATCAATCTTGTAGCTGGGTAAACAATACGCCCTGCTGATAAACAAAACGGAATGCAGTCTCCAGGGGGTTATTTCAGTTCAATCAATGGCGTAAATCGTAATCATTGCTCGTAAGAACAAACAAATTAACCCCTATGTAATTTTGTCAAGAATAAATAGATTAATGTCTTCAGCTGCTGTCATGCCTCATCGATGTGACGAGCCCAGTCATGCGAGATAGTTAATCATAACTTTAACTAACGACTCTAAAAATCGCTTTATTTTCGAGTCGAATGTTTCAAGAGCACACTGACTAGATGAGAAATCGTTCTTTCGTAATCAATTGATTTGACGTCTTTTTAAATGATTGTTGTAGGAATTCTTGCCTTTCTTGACTGTATCTTAAAGTGGGAAGGGGAAAAAATTTGAAAAGAAATTAGATATCCTGAAATTGAATAACTGTGTTAGTGACAGATGATAAATTTCAATTTAATATTTTCTGAATATAGGACATAAATTATTCAGTTTCAGTAATGTGAATATAGAGGTTTGTAATTTTCGCGTAACCCAACTTTACAAAAATACTTTACTAGTGTTTTTTTTTTTTTTTTTTTTTTTTTAAATTTATCGTTTTTTTACAATTTTTTCATTTATTAATTTTTATCGTCTCTTTTTTTCATATTCTAAAATTGTAGGATGAAAAAAAACCATATTTCTTTTTTTTACTTGAAAAATGGTTTTGACATACAGTTCAAAGGATCATTTTCTTGAAATTTGAAAAGAATGCAATTTTCTATTGCCAACGATTCTTGAGACTATTCGCAACATCAACATTTTAGGTGAAACAGTTTTTCAGACAAGGCACAATCTGATGTCAAAGTGATTGGGTGACATCAAATCATTAATCATCCTTTACAAAAAACTTATTCCGAAAAATAATTAAGTAATCCCAATTGGCTTAACATTTTGTTTTAACAGAGTTAATGCTGACAGATATCAACAATTTTTCAATAGTTTAAGCAGGTAATCCCCACGAATAAAGGATATAAAAATTGCAATTGCTAAACGAATTCAATTTACTTGCTGTTTTTGAAAAGAATTCCTCAAATAAATACTTAAAATATTTTATTTTGTCTCTAAGTCTGGATATTTCAAACACCAAACATTTGTTATAATAATAATGTTCCATTTTTTCCTTATGACATGTAATATGTTATTTTTATAAGTAACGAAAAAGTTGTTTAGCGTTTTTAAGTTTTTGGGTAAAAATTTCTGTATTCATTGTACAAATATTTTGGAAATTATCTGCACCGAAATAGAATAAGCGTTAAACATTAGTAAGCTATTATTAGTTGAAAGTTAATGAGAAACTAGGCAAATTTAGGCAACGAAAGTTCTTCAGTCATTCCAGCATATTGGGTTTTTGGTATGCAGTGTGTCAACTGCTATTGCAGAACTGTCGCATTAACTATTACTGTATCACTAAAGCTACTCTAGAATTGTGTCATATCAGATATTGCGATCTGCATAATACACGTCATTACTCATTTCAATTGACATCAAAGGCGCCTTTGACTCAGCTTCACACGACTCCATCCGAGATGCCCTGGTGGAGAAAAACTGCCCATCTAAAATCAAAAACATCCTGTTCAGCAACCTCGCAGATTGAGTAGTAGCAATAAGTACAAATCAAGGCCTAGTGAAACAATGTCAACAGATAGGCTGCCCACAAGGCTCCTGCAGTGGACCAATAATGTGGAACTTACTTGCAGATGAACTCTGCAGACCGACTGGTCTGAGATAGGGAAATATCAAGATCCAAAGTCACACATAACGTTATAAACTTTTGTAGATGATTTCACGTTTGTGGTAGTTTCAAGTAGCAAGTAGTGAACGGAAACTTGGACAAGTTGCTACTGAAGCACTGAACATCTTTCGGGAATTGACAAACAAGCACAACTTGAATATCTCTGTTGAAAAATCATCCTACTTGCTACTTACCATATTGCAATGTGACCCAAAAATTTACTGAAATAATACCAAGATCAAAAGATCTAAATTTATCAAACTGTTGGGCATCACCATCGAAGAGAAACTTAAGTGGTCGAAGCATATTAAACTCCAAGGAGCCAAAGCTTGAAGAATCCACCAAAATCTACTAAGATTGGCAGGAACCACCTGGGGATTCACTCAAAGACAAAGGATAACTCTTTACAAAACCATAGCTGAGCGGATCATCGCCCATAATGCCCTGATTTGGGGAAGAGACCTCAGAGTTAATAATCAACTACTCCTAGACAGGGTCCAAAGGCAGTTCCTCCTAAACATCAGAGGAGCCTTCAAGACCACCACAACCTCCGCTCTCCAAGTAATTGCAGGCATTCCACCACTCCACCTAACTATTAGAAAGGAAGCCCAATTGAAGCATACTTTAAAATTCACCAACAAGAACATCATTGAGGGCAGAATGGCTCAAATCACAATTCACCCAGGAGTTTTTACTGTTGACTGTAAAATAAACCTGGACAAAAACACCCAGCCAAACACTAGCAATGGAACATGTCAAATCTTTGCGGATGGTTCCAAAATGGATGATAGAGTGGGCGCAGCATTCGTTGTCATTCATAATGATACCATCACACACACGGAATAATTCAGACTGAATGATCAAAACACTGTCTCTCAGACTAAACTTCTTGCAATTCTGCAAGCGATCAAATGAGCACAAACTCAAAACAACGACTGCAGCATCTGGTCTGATAGTCTGTCTGGGCTGATGGCCGCTGGCAACCCGGGAACCACAAGCCCCACAGCCAGGTGCATTCAGGAAAAATTTAACCCCATGACAAATGTTAAACTAAATTGGGTTAAAGATCATGTTGGCATCATACGAAATGAGCTTGCTAATGGTCTGGCCAAAGAAGCTACTTCTCTTGAGGTCCCAAGTAACCCACTCCCAGCTGCACCCTCTCACTTTAGAAGGATCGCATCTCTCGAGGTCATGCAAAACTGGCAAATGTTATGAGACCAAGCATCAACAGGAACTCTTGTGCATGATATTCTACCGAAAAAGAACCTTAAACACCGATGCTGGCCATGCCAAGTCACACTGTTTGTCACCGGACATGGTCCTTTCCCAATGTACCTACACAGGTTTGGGATCCTTTCCAGGGACTACTGCGCTTGCGGAGGAATAGGGCGCCCATTCCACTATGCTGCTGCTTGCCCGATCACCAGCTCGTGGCACTTCATCACGCCAAGCGCCCATCTTGTCACAGATTGAACTAAAAACATCACCACTAACCCTTATGCCAGAACTAAGTTGTTTGCACTAATCAACTTCCTTCTCGACCACAGAGAACTGATCACCCCAGATGATTACGAAACCGACGAGGGTTTCGACGATGATCTAGATCTCCTTGACCAAGATGAGTAAGGAGCTACGGTGTTTTACCTAGACAAACTGTGTTCTACCTCACTAATTAGACTTTCTTTTTGTAGGATAAAACTAATGTTTTATAATTTTCCTATGCAATAGCAGAAATCTGACTTGGTCTTCTTGAGGTAGATCTACCCTTGGTTTTCGTCTGTAAATTTTCGTAAATATTTCTCATCTCTTTAAACCTTTTAATCGAATCACTCTACTTTTATGATGTTTTGTATTTAACCAAGTATTTTTACTCTTGTTAACTTATAATGTGTTGGAAGTAATGGTAAGTACTAGTTTGCCAAATCTATTTCCCACATCTAGTTGTTTCCCTATTTTGTCTGAATGTTAATGCACCTGAACTGTGTGGAAACTGAATAACTATTGTGAAATTATCAACTCCACATTCTAGTGCATTTTCCTCATGTGTTTTGTTTGTTTTCTAATTTGCTTTCTATGTAACTAGCTTATGTATCATGTTAGTTGCGATGAACTTTCTTTGTTTTTATCCTTTAGTATTAATACAATTGTAACAAATTGTTTCAACTGTTATTGACATTTGTGTCTACCTTTGTATAACCTGTGTGTCTGTGTGTTCTATGTTTAATTAACCTATCCTTAGGTGGCAGCTTGCAGGAGCTACGTTATGCCCTATAGCAGCACTGAGCCGTTGCGTTGGAGTCTCGGGTTCACAGACAAGTGTCGAGCTCCTCAGGCGGTCTATAACTCTTTCTCTTCCAGCAATTCCCATCTAACTGGTAAAATCCTCCTTGGGTTAGGTACAGGGGTGTTTGCTTAGTGTTAACATGTCATTACTACCGCATGTCACAACTACTGTTAAGAGAGTTCTATAAATAGCTAGATACTCTAACTTAATTGTTAGGTATAATATTTAATAAAAATATTAAACACTTCAAACGTAAAGGCATTAACATATTAAGTAATTGTATATAAGTATATGAAGACATGTGTAATATATTAATCATTCAAATAATTGATACACAAATAACTCACTAAAGTGTGATCCGTATATGCATCGCTACAAACCTACAATATATAGTAAAAACATAAATTCCTAAACAATCATATGTAATTATATGCAAACATATTTAATAAATTTTGAAGTGGATTTGGTCATTTGACATGAATATCAAGTATAATCTAATAGACAAAATTAGCATGATAATATAAGAAAATTCTTTCTTTTAGAAAATAACAAAAAAAATTTACCAATTGATTAAATTAGAATCCTTTTATTTCACAACTATCTGTGTGTTTTGAGTTTTAATCTATTTACTAATAATTTTTAATCCCAATAAATATTTATCGTCATAACCACATAGTCTCATATTAAAACAGTTATTAATAATGTGTGTGTGATTTTACATCCATATGTATTCATGGTTTTATAAATTAATTTATCAATGATAAAGAATTTATCAATGAGAAAATTATTATTTATTTATTAATTATCACTACTAATTATAATTAACATAATATACTTATAATTAAATGAAATTATTATTGAGAAAACTTAAACATTTTTATATTACTTCATACTACTTTCCAAACAAAATAAAGATGTCAAATATACGTTATAAATCAATAATTAAACAAAGAAAATTATGAAAGAGGACAATTTTTTCTTAAATGTGTACGTTATTACACACATTTTTGTTTACATCTTTCATCTGCCTGCATACTTATATTTGGATTTTTTATAAGATATTTGTAACAGGAGTGTTTGTCCAAATGAATATCTCTTTCTGTTATTATACTTCAGACAAATAGATATAAACTAAATCAAATTTGAAGGAGTTATTATAATACTTTCTATCTCATATGAATTATGGAACAATGGAATATGCATTCAAGAGTTCAACTGCTGAATTCACTGAAGTTCATATATTTTTATATCATTGATTAAATAAATGTTATGGGAAAAATTTCTTTATCGTGACGTACAAGACAAAAGATTTATGGAGATTAATAACTGCTGTTTTTTTTTTTTTTTTTTTTTTTTTTTTTTTTTTTTTACAATGAATTATGTATTAGTCTTCCCTACTTTAAGATGTATGTTCTCATTATAATATGAAATGGGTATGGTCTAAATGGTAACTTTTAGTAAATTTGAACTAATTTTCATAAGAAATATAATATCATGTAAATTAAAAACATAATTATAAACAGCAACTTTTAAATTGATACATACTGCATTAAATTTTTAAAAATTAGTATATCCCGAAATTACTTTACAATAGAAAATTAAGTTATTCGGAAAAAAAAACTAATAAATTCCTATTGTATATTATTTAATAGCTTATACTGTTTTCATTGTTTTAATTTATAAAAAGTAAGTAATGAGTCATTGATTAACAAATATTCTCAAAACTGCTGTAGCGAATGTTTCAAATTCTGATGTGAAGTTATATTTTTCTTCTAACTGTAGACATTGAGAATGCATACCTTACTAATTTAATAAATCACATAATTCCATGCACACCATAGCCAAGTAGTGTGGCAAAACCTTCTTCGAAATAAAAGATCCCAGATTCAATCCAAATCACTGAGGAACTCTGAATCACTAGAGATGATTTTGAATTCTTGCTTTATCAATTAGCTTCAAAAATATTTGAGTGAAGGTTTTAAAATTTTCTTTTTAACGTATTGTACAAATTTTCCAAAAAAAAAAAAAAATCCTGAAAAAAAAAACTTAGAGGGGTTAGTTTTAAAAAAAGGGAAATATATAACAATGATAAAAACTTTTTATAACTTTATAACATTTAAAACTTAAAAATGTTAAATTACTATTGAGAAGAATATATGGAAATTTTGTGTAAGTAAAACAAATAGTATATTTTTCCATAAATATTAATATAATATTATTAGATAGGTGTGGGATTCCTTGTTTTATGCACTGTAGACCAATAGCTATTTGGACACCTGTGATAAAAAACATAAACACAATTTATTCAATAGTTAGTAGAGCCCCTGCATGAGGCAATTACAGCCTTAACCGTCCACGATATGCACTCCACAAGTGTTCGAATGATAGAGATTGGTTTTTTTTTTTCCGCTCAGCTTAGAGAAAATTTTAGAACTTGCTCTTGAACTGATTTTGGGCGGTTGCTGCATCCCTTAATTTAGCGATCCATGTCATCCCAGGAAGATTTAAATTGGAAATCTAGGCAGGCTAGACCTACCGATTCAACACCATTGTCAGGATAACAATCCAGGGTGGATGTCACAACATGACAATTTGCTGAAAGTAACAATGATGCAACCAGTAAAATTGCCACAAGAAAATTTTTATCTAGATCAATGGAGTAGGAATCAGTATTGAGCCTACTAAGAATTAGGATCAAAACTCCCAGTCCATACCAGATAGTAATTCCGCCTGCTCCAAGCTGTACTGTAGGCACACTGCATTCATGCAAAATGCGTTTTTCAGCCATACGCCAAACTCTGCCATCCGACTGGTAGAGCTTAAAACTGAATTCCTCATCACTCCAAAGAACTTACTTCCTTTCAACAAGTGTCCAATTTCGACGTGTCTCACACCATCTCAACCAAGCATTGTGGTTGGATTTTGTAATCAAAGGCTTATGGGCATCAACATAAGCATGGAAATCAAGAAATGTGTTTCCTTTATGGATGGTACTTATCGATAAAACATTCCTGGATGCTTGGTGGAACTCTTGAAATATGTGGGCCATCAATTTGATGTGGTTTTTCTGAATTTCTTTGAACAGTTCTCGTCAGTCTCCAACTCTTAGTTTCATGGTTCTGCCGAGTCGAAGCTCATTCTGGCAATTACCACCCATGTTCCACTTTTTAACGAAAGCCACTGTCGATCTCGGAATGTTTAACTTCCTAGAGAGTCTCTTAAGGATCAGCCGTTTCAAAGGCAATAGCCCTTTTCTCGAAGTCAGATACTCTAAACTTCGTATCATCTTGCATGCAACTAATGTAAATTCTGTTTCCTATACGATATTTATGTAAAATTGTGTGACTTATATCAGGATCGCGGCTATCTTTATTTGCTTGGGTGTCCAAATACTCGCTGATAGATAGTGTGCATTCATAAATTATGTTGTTGTTGTTACTAATGTCAGAGGGTCCAATACTAGACCAATTCGTCAAGTCCATAAACAGCCTGGAAAACCAAAAACATAATGGGCTTTGTAAAAGCCTCTTCCAAGTCAAATTTCAAGCAGCTCAAGATATGCTCTGACGATGTCTGTTCAGCTTTACATTTTGTGCACAGACTAAAAGTCTTTTGACCCTGCACATATTTGAGTCCCCTAAGGTAACCACTGGCGAAGCGTGAAATACAAGTCTGTTGGCTTCCATTAATTATGATATATATTAATTATAGAAACAGAAATTTGGAATTAAATTCAAATTTGAAAACTTAAAACAGAAACTTAATTAGAATATGTGCGTGAGTATGAGAGAGAGATGCTCGATATTTTAATCTAGGTTCCAGCAAAAAGATACTGAATTCGAGACATCCAGACTCTAAAGGATTAGATTATTCTGATTTAGTCTGGAGAACAAAATCCAAAATGGTAGTTTGTCGCTCAATGGTCATTTTTTGCACACGAGGGCTAATTAGACCGGGACCTACGGCTTAAAGTGGATTCCGAACCACTACAAACATCCGCGCTCAAGGTGGGATTTGAACCCACGAACTGTTGAACCGAAGGCAAGAGCGCTAACCATTCGGCTACCAGCTCAGCGTTTAAAATGGTAGATATGGTATTGAGATATAATAAAAGGAATATTCATTTCTATGATTATTTTTAAAGGTAAGCAGTATTATTAATCATTGTTATTGCAATTTTTATGGTACAAAATTAGTTATTCACAGTCACCTTTAACTCCTTTATTAATTTACATAAAAACATATGCTTGAATACGAAATCTAACTCTTTCAGTTGTAAAAATTTAAATATAATTTTGAATTCGCATATCAATATTGTTGCGGTTATTTATTTTATTTTATCAACTCAAAATATACAGTTTTACATATTATATTTTTTCAAATATTATCAATTTTGTCATGATATAATCACATAAAGCAACAGACAGATTTACGAAACTATAATAAATCTATAGAAATGAATAAAATAATTACATTTTTCATTATTTGATTCTAATTTGATGAACTTACAGAATTTACTCTCAGAATCTATTTCATTCTTGTTACGTTATGAAATATTGAAACAGTTATTCCTTTCATTGATTTTAAAATGTAATTAATAGCATTTTATTGAGATAATGTAATTGCTTTTCAATCGAAATAAAATAGAGTAAAGGTTTTTATATTCAACCTCCGCAATTAATTGCCTGGTGGAAAAAAATCCTTCTGTTTATTTTATCTCATCAAAGATCTTCACCAATTCTTTTTGTAATTAAAAATCTTGGCTTCTTTTAATTGGAATGCACTATTTTCACTCCAATCACGGGCAAATTAATCCTCTATTTGCTACGCATATTGAAATTGGCCAGAAGATTCATTACATAACAAAATACACTTTCACATATGGTGAGCATTTTATTTTGTCCGTCTCGTTTATTAACGAAGGCTTTTGAATTTATCTTATGTGCATATGTTCCATTTTATATTTTAATTCAAATATCAGATTTCTTAGAATCTTAATTACTTACTTTGTTTATTAAATAAAACTTTTATCATACGTATGAAATACCAAATAATGTTTATTTTATTTGATATTTATTAGCTAGTGGGGGATAATACAGAGAACACTAACGTTTTTACATTACATTTAGTTTAAAAAATCTTTAATTAAATCACTTTTTTCTTCTCGTAAATGTAGTAGGTTGCATTGAATTATTACATTTAGTGCATTTGAAATTTTATATTCATGAAGTTCTATTACATCATGCTAGAGCTTCCTATTGTAGTCTAAGAGGTAGCATAAATTTCAACAAATTCCCCCAACAGTATTGTAGCGGATTAACATATGATTAAAAAACAAAATGACATTTTTATTAACTATCATTTACTAACAAGCATTTAAAAAACACAGTATTTAATTTTATATTATTTGAATTTGATTTGTATATTTGTATTAATAATTTTATATTTAAAATACGTTTTATTGTGTACGTACATGTTTTAGTATTGAAATCTACATAGATTATTAGTTAACTTCGAATAGTTTTATTCATTTGTTACAATGTTATGTGGGGACAATCGAAAATTGGTCTTTTTGATAAGATGAAATATTTAGAAGAGAAACATGTTAATTAAAAACTAGAATTTGATTGAATACTCTAGCTATAGTTTTATTTAATATTTAAATACATTGAAATTGTTCATATGAAAAATGCAAGAGTGAAACTATTATTGTCTTTCTCTCTCCCTCTCTCTCGGATAGCTAATTCGATTTCACTATTATTTCAGTTTACTAAACACATCAATCTGTTCCTTGCTAGAAGCCACTTGATATAATTTTTTTTTTAATTTTAAAAGGATATATTAAAGTACCTGTTAGATTTAGAAAGGATCGATTATTTAGTCAAAACAAACAACCAAGAAAACAATTGCTTTTACAACTTTGAGTGCAACAGAGGCCTCTTTCCTCAAAACTATACTCGAGGATTGAATTTTAAATAAATAACAAATAAGGCATGAATATAAGATTCTTTTTCCTAATCTCCCGGATGGTTTGGTTTTATGGCGCAAGGTCCAAAAATGGATTTGCTGCGCCAATCCTATTCTCCTGGAGATAAGTTTTTGTGGGTCGAAATGATCCCCTTCATCCCTCCTACTTTCTCATATTCAAATTACAATAGTCATGTGCATACACTTGCGGAGGAGGAAGGTGCTCTCTTGCATTATGCAACGGTCTTACACCATCTTATGAAACGCCCAACTAAGGCAATGGAGTTGTCATGCTGAAGCTTCTCTAGCTAAAATGCCCTTCTTGGACGCAGGATAAAGTAAACCTCTTTTATCATCATCAAATATGATTCGGATAGTGAGCATGACTTAAATGAGGTTTTTCTTCAGTTGAAGAAAACAGCTTCTTTTACCTAAGGATTTTTTCAAGTGTTTCAAGTGTTCTGTTAATGGATGATACCATTATTCCCTATACATTTAGCGATTCTAAACCCAGCAGCCCAAAGCTTTAAACTAGTTCTGAGAAAAGTTTCAAATCCTGTGAAAATCAGTAGGCATCGGAATCTCTTGCGAAATGCTTAGATTGTTTTAAAAACAATATTTTTTTATAATTTCACAAATCAATCTCCTAAACAGAATACAGTGAATATAGATTTCACTAATCTTTTTTAATATGTATACCTACCCTTTATTTTTAAGGATCGCTTCCCAATACGCCTCAGTGTTTCTAAGAAGTCCTGCAGCAAGTATTAGACTTCTGATTGTATCCAAGGGCAGTGGGCAGTGGGGCAGCTTTGATTTCATGCCGTGGATAGTCGAAGGCACTTTTTCGAGTATTGCCTAACGAGAAAATTTATCATAGGTTGTGAACCGTATTCATATACTGCAAAGGAGGAAACCAGAAAAGTTGTAAGCACCCACTCCGACACATATGCAGGCAAACAGTAGAAATATAACATCAGCCTCTTTTAAATATTAGAAGTATCCTAATTTGTTTCTTATTATATTCTTATTGCTATTTATTATAACAGTTTCTGAGATAAAGTTGAATCACAGGTGGCACGGAATTTAGTTATGAGTTTCAAATATGCTCCTCCAAGAGAACGAAAGTGCTAGATCAGTGCCAAGAATTGTAAGTTTATTTTACCATTTATACTAAGTTTAAAATTTCAACATTTTAATTAATTGCCTGAAAAAACTAATTTGTAAAATGACTGCTCGAAAATATGCATTGCTTAGAACTTTGGTGCTAAGCTCTTCAGTTATAACATTATCAGTTATAAATATTTTATTAGTCTATACACATTTGAATGAAATAGGAATAACTTTAACACAATTTTTCAATCCCATAGATTTAAATTGATTTCAAAATTGCGAATGTAAAATTATCATCGTACTTTACGCGTGATTAAAATAACTTTTGCACTGTATGTAATCTCAAATATATTCCGAAGCAGTCATAACAGATAATAGAAATGTACTTAGTTGCAATATAGAAGCTGCAGTATAAATCGAAAATATTGTGCCACATTTATCTTCCTTTTATTTCTTTAAACAAAAGAAAATAATTTAACTAAAGTTCATAAATTCTTAGTTTTAATTCAGCTCTTCATCTCAGAAGAGTCTTGTTATTTTATAATGCAATCATACATAGTGTATGTAGTAACATAATTCAATATTTATCAACTGTAGAAATATTTTCCTATTCTAAAATATTGAAGTTTAAATTTGATAAATTTAAGAAAGCCATGAAACTTAAATTTCGATACAAGAATAACTATTTGTCAAGAACTCTCTCTGTATAAATATCGCAATAATTTCTTCTGCACTAAATTTTATTAAAATTTTCTAATTCTAAAAACTTTTATATTAGAGTTAATTTCAGTTTTTTCTCAAGAAATGAAGTATTTGTATTGGAATGTAAAACCTTTTGAAAGAATAAAATTTTTAAGTAAGAATTAATCAAAAATATTTTTTACTAAAATCTTACAGATATTTTCAAAGCAGGTGATTTAAATTTTTTTTTAAAGTTTGCTCAACTTTGAACAATTTAATTCTACGGATATATTTACTTAATACAGTATGTAAAATTCTTTTCATGTTCAATACGTTTACAGAAAATAAATATTTTTAAAATCATAAGTAGTGATTAAATTCCTTTGAATAAACTTCCTTGCCCCTTTCTCTAAGAATGATCTTGTACAAAAAAAAAAAAAAAGAACTGTAATTAAAATTTACATTTGTAATTAGAATATTCTCTGAGCATTTTTTTTCAAGTTCTGTTATCTTTATCAAATATTTTTATAAAATATTTAGGTACTTTTATTTAAAGTATATAGGGAATTTAAGAAAAAATTATAAATATTGACAAATAGCTTACAAAAACCTCTATTCTTAACTATTTTACAAACTATTCTTCAGATTTCTCTACTCTTCTGAGACAGGTTTGAAATATATATATATATATATATATATATATATATATATATATTTATATATATTATATATATATATATATTATATATATATATATATATATATATATATATATATTATATATATATATATATTTATATATATATATATATATATATATATATATATATATATATATATATATATATATATATATATATATATATATATATATATATATATATTTATATATATTATATATATATATATATATATATATATATATAATATATATATATATATATATAATATATATATATATATATATATATATAATATATATATATATATATATAATATATATATATATATATAATATATATATATATATATATAATATATATATATATATATATATATATATATATATATATATATATATATATATATATATATATATATATATATATATATATATATATATATATATATATATATATATATATATATATATAAGTAAACAAAATACAGTAGAGTGATTACTTTAAAAGCTTTTCAAAAATGTAATTTACATGCTTTAAATATTGTAAAATAAAATTCACGTTCTGAATTACATTAAATAAGAATAAGAATATCGTAATTAATTCCTCACCGCATCATGCATTGAAGACGATAAAATTGGAATTCTAAATAAAAAGATAGTGTGTTAAAATATTTCTTATTTTAAGTATTTAGTATTCCATTTAATTAAAAAAATATTCTTATTGAATGATGCTTTTAAGAGAATGCCGCGAATAAATTTACAATGTGAAAAAATTTGAAAAATTATACCACATAAATGACAAATTCATTGATAATGATTAAAATTAATGTTTATTACATCACAAATATAATAAAATTGCGTATAATTATTTAAATATTTAGTGCTTTAATTACTAATTAATTTATGTAAGAGGTGCTATTTTGTTTGCCTTGCATAATTTTTTGAAGTATTTAAAATAAATTTCTTAAAATTAGTGCCTTTATTTCTTCAGTTTATGTGTATGAAATATAATTTTTAAAGTTAATCAAAATTGAGAATTAATTTAATGATATATTATGCTAGAAAACATTTAATTTGAATGAACTTTTGACAGAACTGAAGAAATTCATTTAATGATTTAAATTCCTAAGAAAATATATTACCACAATTAAAATTGCTACATTAAGTTGTGGTAGATAAGCATGTAAATTACAATTCTGTCTTGTTTGTAAAATGATCAGAATATAATACCGAGCGAAATTATTAAAATTTTCAGTCAATTTCGAGAGACAAGACATACATTAGTAACTCGAACCCAATTGTTGGCTCTTTATTAGCGCTTGAAGCAAAAGTTGTACATCTCTCTAACATATATATATATATATATATATATATATATTCTATTTAAAAGTAAAATATTATCTAAGATATATTTTTCTATATCTAAGAAATATTACTATAAAATATTGTAAAAAATTAATCATTCCTCATTTAAGAATTCTGAAAGCTATCTTTTTTATTTATTTTGTATATTTTTTAACTATCAATAGTCATTCTAAATAAAATTTCGAAAGTAATATTTAATTTTTTTTTTCTTTTAGTTTTAAAAAAACTTAATTTTAAGAACTGGCCAAAATTGAAAATTTAGCTTATTTTATATTGTAATGAAAAAGTTAGCTTTAATGGCCGAGATAAAACTTGTGTGTAATTTATTATTAAATAAATATTTGAACACATTAAATTCGTAAGAAGTTTTAGTCAAAAAAAATTATTACAACAAGAAGTAGGATAGAATTTTTTATAAAAATTTGGATGAAAATAATTGAAATAGGAGATAAGCTTTCCGGTTCTTATGAAGCATGCAGCAAACTGAAATTAATCACCCGGATATTTTTACATGTATGTAGATGCATTTATACACACATTCATATATACATAATTTGTTTTTCCATTCTCTCAAAATTGCGTTTTAAAAATGGATTAAAATTAAAAAGTTAAAATTTTAACTTACCTTCCCTGAAATGTGTGTATTATTAACTTATTAGTTTTTTCGATTTCCAGGACAATTTTATCGAAAAAAATTGAATTAAAAATTCTAAGACAGTTTCATTAAAATTATTACACCGTGGAGAAAATTAATCAGTAAAAGAATATATTTTTTGTAAATGACAAGAAAAACAATAAAAGAATTATATTAAATTACTTTTGTACGGTAAATAGTATTCCAAGTATCTGCCCCGTCTGGAGTAATTATATATTATTATTATATCACACCACTTTTTTGAAATAGCTTTCTAATTAAATGACAAAAATAACATTACCATATTTATTCATCTCAAATTACAAAATAGTATCATCTTGAATAAAAAAAGGCATTGGAGATTAATTTTTCTCATTTAACGTTTATTCAAAGACATTTATTTTTTTTGACTTTCCTTAATTCACATCTATAATTACCAGCTCAAAATACTTTTCTTAACTTTCGCAAGTTAATTTAAAAATTAAGTCGAAATTAAAAGCTGCTCATAAAAAATTAATTTTAAGTTTGTCCAGTGCTCAGAAAATAATAGGATGATAAAATTATTAAAATTGAATTTGCAAGCAAATAGCTTGTCCAGGTTAGTGAGCAGGCTTTCGCAGCTATGTAGACGTCATACTCTTTTAAACAATATAATTTTATTGTTGTTAACATGTTCTTAAATTATCCTATTATTTAACCTAAAATCAAAAAATAACTATCAATATTTTAAATTAAGTATGCATGAAATTTAAATTTTTTTTTGTACAATTACTAAATATTTAAATGAAACCCACTTTTTTAAAATGTATTTGCATTGTAAAATAATCTTATTTCGATCTGAATTTTACACAACTTATACAATTTTCATACAATAAATCATAAGACAAAAAAAATGTTGCCTTTAACTGAAGAGTATTCATTAAAGAGCCTGAATATCGTTTTATTGATGCTATACAATTTTTATAATGGACTGAAATTTAAATGTATGAAAAGAATGAAGAAGTAATTCATAAAAAGTTCTATTTTATAATTTGTGGGATTCCCTTAAGATAGTTTAAAATTCGCAAAATAGGAAAATTTTTATATCATAAATAAAAATAGCCCGAGAAAAATAACAGGAAATTATATTCAGAGAAAAATAATAGAAGGGGGTGAAACTGTTAAAATTTGAGTTAATTAAAAAAGTAAGTTCGTCGGCAGACGTGGCAATAGAGCTGTCATCCCGCCGCCTGAAACAATGGCCGTTTTACCGGTTAAAAGCTTTTATGTCATTTTTATAGATTTCATGAAATCTAAAGATAAATAAAAAATTTATAATTTCTTATACGCAAGCACATCTCTATTTAAATCTTAACTTTTTATAATTTATACTTTAAACACAATTATCAAATATTTAAATAAAAATACATTCTTAATACGCATACACTTAAGCGTCTTAAAGTAATCTTTTTTTAATCGGAGTTTTTCTATGACTTTCAAAAAATTAATCTTAAGCAATTGTGTGTTTGTATAATATTATAAAATGCAAACATATGCATAAAATTTTATTTAATATTAACATTGATTTTAATTACTATTTAATGAATAATAGGAATGTTTTGAATTGTTTCGCAAATTACTGTTAACTGTTACAGAATTAAACAACTTTTTACTTTTTAGATACTTACCTCAACAAAATAATAGTATTTAAACATTTAAAAAATATTCTTTTGTTTCAAGCATTTAAATTTGAATTAATTAAAATAATTACTATTTTCCCTTTCTTAGACAATCGTATTTTTCACATAAAACAATTTGTATCATAAGTTTCAGAAAATTAATTTTATTTTGGCACAGCAAATTTGTAATTTGTAGAATTGATAGCATAATATAATACATATAAATACAGATATAAATATTGGAAAGTAAACAGATTGATAAATATCTTTTGCATATTTTGATTGAAAAAAAGCGTCAAAACCTGTAACCTTAATGGATAATAAAACTGTGTGTGTTTCTTAGTCTTTTTTAATTCTATTTTGTATTACTGTGATTTTACTTTAAGTGTACAAACTGTCTTTTATTAATTTTTTAAATTCCGTATATAGCTATTTATTAGTAATATGCAAACAATGTAATATTCATTCCTAAAATGATATAAATGTATTTGAAATTAAAATCAACTATCGACAAGAATTAAAAAGTCTATGCAATTTTGAAGAAAGCATTGATTATTTTTACCTATGTTACTCAGTACTGAGAAAAAACAATGGATTCAACTGTACTTATAATATTGCTGAAAAGGTTTCAAAATAATATGAATTTGTAGTTCAACTTCAGTCACTGAATCTGTGTGTTAAAAGGTTAAGTTCCAATATTTCAGTGTAATTATTAAGTAACTACACATACGTAAATATGTCCAGAAAATACATTAAAAAATAGAATCTAAACTGTAATTATCATATTGTCAGAATCAAATTTCAACTCTTTTGCTTATCTCAATTATTTCTGCAAAACAATTTTCTCAATTTTTTTCACCTCATTACAAAATATTTATCTTAACATTAATCTCATGTATTTCAGCGAATTTTCGAAGTTTTCATCAATTAAAATGCAACTATTATATTCAATTTCTTGATTTTATTATTATTAAAATCTTATAATAATTAGGTAATCATATACACAGTAAATGCATGCAAAATATTATTAAAATCTATATTTTTGTAAATGTTTACCAAAAAATTGACAATATCAGAAAAAGTGTATATTTTGCAGCTTTTTAATTATCCACCGCTATTCTAAGGGTTTAATTCAGAAGTTTAAAGTAGAATTTTATTACTCAATCTCGAAAAAGTACTGTAGATTCCATTAAGTTCTGTAAAGAGCAATTTTAAAGAGTTATACAAATTCTAAAAGCGATTCTTAATTAAGTGCCTCTTAACCAAATGCTAAATTTATAAATCTTGAACATAAAGAGTTTTTTTATTTCTTACATAAGATACAACTGAACACGATTTTAGTTTTTGACGGGAAATGATACTGATCTGGAATATAGCCTCCATAGAAGATTTTGGGACGGGTTATAAAAACAGGCTCAGGAGCCTAAAAGTGGACTCAAAGACTTTATGTGATTAAAATAACAAAAGTTTGTAAAATATTCTGAATATTTTTCTATGCATTTTTTATTTCTCGAATATAATATTTTTATTTTTTTATTTTAAGATTTAATCTTTAGATAAATTTTATAAATTTTTCTTCATAGATATGCATGAATCGTGAAAAAAAATATCGTCACAAATTAAGCACAGAATAATATTTCTCTTGCTCACAGAATAGCTAATTAATTAACAGAATGATATATAGTAAATATTTAATTTGAAATTTATTAAAAATAATAAACGATGGAATTAAAGGTTTTCTGAATGCTTGCTATTAAATTTGGTTGCATTGAAAATTCATGCACAAAAACACAAATTTATTGTCACTAAAAATATGCTTATTAAAATTTTCTTTTCTGGAAATCATTAAACTTTTAATCAGTTTTTACTAAGACATAAAAAAATGAAAGAATATTTTAAATTATCAAATTTAATTGAAAAATCAAACAAAAAATTCTGAAAAGCACCACTTTCTCACCCCTTTTGAAATCAGCAAACTTGCCGGAAAATTCAGGAGTTTTTCGGCTCTTTTCTGGATGAAAGAGCTTTCCCGTCTCCAGGAGAACTTCCCGTGTTCCGCAGGGATCGAGATCAGAGATGCTTGTCAGCACCCACTGAGCATGCGCGTTGGACGCTCTTTCGCCCAAGAAGTCGAAATAGTTTTGCCATTATTCGCCACAGTTGTGACAAGTCCCCCGAATAGCTCCACCAGAGGAATTTTTTTCCACTCCTTTTTTATCTTGTTTTTCCCTCCCAAGCCTATCGCAGGAGAAAATTTTCCCAAGAAAAATCACGGCAAACGGATTAAGCCTTACGTTCCGTGAATACTTCTCACTCTCCACTGATGCGGAATATAAAATCGCTAGGAAAAGTTTTCGAACGGCTAGAAATTCTGGTGCCATTGTTGAAGCGGTGTTTATCATTGGATTTTGTTACAAAAGAAATACTCAAATTTAATAAAATCTATTACAACGTTCTTACATACTTTATAAAGTAACTAAGGAATTAAACTCTGCACATCTTCCTCCTAAACTATAATGAGTTGAATATTTATGTTACTAAAATTTTATATAATTATATAATTTATGTTTAGCAGTTGATACGAAAGCCGTTTCTGATTCTTTCATGAGTCTCTGAAGCAGCTTGTTTCTGTTAACGAAAGAATTTTATATTTTTGTAAAATTTTAAAAATCAAATAAACCAAGTTTTTATGAAACAATTTATAAAATCAGAAACTGTTCTTGGAAAGGCTAAAAGAATAAATTGAATGGAATAGTAATTTGCATTGAAAATTAGTTTAAGGTGTAATTAATTACTTCATTACCATCGGTTCTTTGGATTAAAGATAAATTTAAGGTAATATCAACTTAAATTAAAAATATATATGTTTCAGGTAAAATAAATTAATTAATAACCGTATGCTTAGATTAACCTAAAGAATATGATACAAAACTATTTTTCATTTACACAGCTTATAAAAAAAATTCTATTTTCTTCAAACGGATGAGTTATAGTGATTAACATTTATGGTTTATCACAAAACTATTAAAAAAATTCTATTCTCCAATTTTCGGTACTGTTTTTCATATATTAGTAGTTTAAGGAAAAGTACTAATACATAAAATTTTCTCAAAAATGTTTTAAGAAACAAAACATTTTCATCCTATCTTTTAAGAGTATCTCGTCTTTTATTCTATTAATACGTGTTAAAAAGAATATTTTTTATTCAATTATATCTATCACACAGAATTATAACATTTCTCAGAAATATTTTAAGAAGCAAAAGGAATTTTTTCTGACACTTTTTAAATAACCTGTTCTTTTATTCTGTCAATTTTTTTCGAAAAACATTTTAATAAAATATATTATCTAAATATGTTTTGAAAAGAAGCAGCTTTTTATATCAGTTTTGGTTTACTCAGTTTTTTTAATCACTTAAACTATATTAAAAAGATTGATTGAGTGCGTTCGTTCAAAAAATTCCAAATATTTTTTAAGTTTTTATGAGGTTTTTAATCAGTAAAAAAAATTAAAGATAGCCTCAACCAAATGTGATTAACTTTACTTTTCATTTATATGTTGTGTTCGAAAGAATATATCTCTCCACGACTAACAATTAGATTATGAGTCTGGAATTTTTGAAAATTATGAATAAACACAATTTTTTTATAAAACAGAAATATCAAAATAGAATTATTTCCTGGGTTTTAAAATGTAACATCTGTGTTGAAAACAAAACAAATAAAATACATTTAATCTGATCAACATTTTTTTCTGATAATGGATTTTAATCTGATCCTCTTTCATGGGATTATAAACTAATGTCTGAGAAAGCAAATAATTATTTCAAAGTTATTATAACCACATCCAGAAGAATTAAAAAGATAATTTCTTAAAATTTCTTGTGTAATATAGTTATTTCTGATGGATATTTGAATTTATAATTTATTTTATTCAGATTTTAATGCAGATTACATTAGTTTTTTAAACCTTTTTTTTATAATTTTTATCTTATTTTTCAAAAATTTTCTTATATAATTATTTTGAACAGTTAAACTAACCTTTCATTTAAACCTTACCTTATCTGAATCAAATTATTTAATTTCTTCTTTTAATTTAGCAGTACATTGAAATAAATATTGGTTTCTTCCCATTTAGCTTTTTGGACCTAACCCATAATCTCTCCCCATTTTCTATAAGTTCTAAAATATCCAATTACTCTTATGATTTTTAAGGCTTACATTTTAATATAACATTTCTTCCGTTTCAATGATTTTAATTACATAGTTTAAAATTATTTTCTCCTATTCATAGTGAAATGTATCGTTTGTAATTCTATTCTATTGATTAATGAACGCAAAATTTCAGCTTAGTAAAAATAAAATGAAAGTAACTAATGAATTATATAACTTAGTTACATTTTTTATTTGCTATGGCATGGCAAATGCAAGGAATAACACAAATAAAACACATGAAAAATCACAAAATTGACATGAGACGAAGATAGGGCAGGTGAATACAGTACTTAATCGTGAACGAGATGACCCGAGTCATTGCCCCAAAAGTTTTCTGGCTTGCGAATAAAGCGATGATTCAGAGCTGCCATGCAGTGCAGCACAGTTGTCGAGGTGGGTCCTATTCATGGGTTCTGTCAAGTTGCAGAGCGGACAGTCGGGTGAATTTAAGATGCCAATACGGTGCAAGTGTTCAGCCAGACACTGGTGACCGGTCAGGAGTCGAAACTGAAACACAACTTGACCGCGTGGACCATCAGAAATATTCAGTTTACATCTTTCCACTGCTTGTTTTTTTATCCTTTCTTGCAGTTTAGAAACTTGAATTTTTTAAACTTGTTTTAGGTGTAGCTTTGTGGTGTGGTAGGAAATCTCTATGTATGTTGACTGGAGAAGTCTTGAGCCCCTCTTTGCGAAGAAGTCCGCATGCTAATTGAGTAACTTCTCTCTAGAACTGTAAATCTTACTAATATCTTTGTAAACAGTTAATATCATTAACCTTTTTTCTTTTAGTCTGTGAGTTTTAGGGATCCATTTCAACCGAGGTAACATTAAATGAGTTGCCTTAAAAAGTATCCCTGAAAACAAGAATATTTTCTGACCAGAAATAGATCCCAATTCCTCATTGGATAACAGCTCTTGTGTCAGTAAATCTTTATTAAAAATAATTATTTCTTACAAATAAATGTTATATTTTTTAATACTAGATCTTCAGATAAGTTAGATATCCAAAAGAAAAGGTTATTTTGATGGATATTGCCTTCAGTTCTCACAAGGTTTCATTGATCAATTAGGATTTAATTATTAAAAACTTACTGATTAAGAAATTTACGCAAAATAAATTATAGCTTTAGAGAAAACTTGCAATGAATTTGCATGATATTCTAATTAAATGAGTTCTTTGTATTAAAAAAAATTCCACAATTTCTTTCTTGTGTGAAAGTAATCTTGAAATGTATTCTCACGGAAAGGCTTTAAATATTTTCCTATCTCGTGTATATTTTTTCCCTTCCTTTTCTTTCTCATTTTTTATATACATATTCAAAATACATTAAATACTTCTGATTGACTTAAAAGCACATTTTCCAGTAACGAAAAAGTATATAAAATTTTAAGAAAAGTATACTTCTCTAATTAAATTGCTTATTATATTTACTAGTTATTTAGTTACTATAATTGAAGTGAAAAATTAATTAAAATATTACTATGAAAAATACATTATTATGCATTAAAACTTAACAAATAAAAGAATTACACTGTGAAATTAAGTTAAATGTAATTGATTGCAATTATTCTTAAAAATATAAGCGTAATATGACGGCATATAAATCAAAATTAAAATTGATCTCTAAGTTAATAAGCTACTTCTGCATAAATTGTGATAACGATGTAACGGCTCTATAATCATACCAATTCGTTAATAAATTTACCAGTTGAGTCATCGATATCAATTTACTTATAAGTCCCACAATTTGGAATAACAGTCAAGTGAAGACAATAGTGTTGATGTCTGAACCGGTTATATGGCTTAGATATCATCAATTGTAAGAAATATAAAACTGAAAAATTATAAAACAATCAACATCAACCACCATACTTCAAAGTTTAATAACAATTTTCAACTACACAGTTAAATATGATCACTGTATTAATTCACCTAACTGTAATTGAAAATTCTTCCTAATTGTAGTGCTCAACCATTAGCTTTTTTTTCAGACCACAAGGATATTATGCTCTACATAAGCAATAGCATATTTAATAAACATAGGCAATTACTAAGTCATAAAAAAACTTGCCAAAACATTTTGGAGAAATTCTTACCTTTCATTCTAATGTCTTCTCAAAGAGAGTATTCAAATATTATTTATTATATTATAATATTATATTAATTTTGCTTTTATATTAGATGAAGAATGAGAATTGCTACGTATTTCCGACTCCGATTGCGAAAATAAAAGGAGCTGTAATAAAAAAAAACACACAGTATCATACTAGGAACTCTAGTCAAGGAATGAAACATTTTCCGTGTTGTTGCATCCAGCCTACAAGACAGTCTGGCAGAGTCAAGCCTGCCCCATTTTAGACAAAGTTGCAGCGAACTTCAGCGGTTATCTAAGATTGAGATAAAATGTCAAATGTGGATAACTATAAAAAGACCACGAGAGACTTATCAACATCCTTTCATTTATTTATTCAAAAACATATCATTAATGTTTATCATATCAATTATATCCAATGAGATTTCTTAAATATTACAAAACAACAAAACTCCAAATACTTGAAGAAGCTATCTTGATCTTCAAACGGCACATTGGTTTTAAATAAATCGATTTTCTTGAACAAAACGTCTATTTTTGCAAAGTGTTTTTCAAATAAGCCCTATTTGCATGACTGAGAAATGGGTTGAATATAAACAGGGTAAGAGATATTTTACGCGAATCCAAACTCAACACCTGCTCACGAAGAACAAGGAGTAATAATAGATTACGTTGAAAACCTTGTCGACTCTTTATTGTTCTGAGAATAATGTTCGCGAGCGAAAGGTCTGGAGAAAAGGCTACTCTCTGGTATTTTATTCTTAGAGAGAAGATGCCAAATGGATTTATTTCTACGTTATTGCCTTTCAAGAGCCACTTTTAGGAATCTATAAATCTCGGCAATATCCCTCTTTAAAAATGATGATCAATGTGACATAGCATTGAGCATTTTGAAGATAAACTATAGAGGGAAGGAATATTTTTCTCTCGGCCCTTTCAGATCTTTCTTTTTATACAAAGAATAACCCTATTAAATCACGGATACATTCTCCATCAACTTATGCTTATCTTTAAACAGGGCATTGATCTTTTAATTAATAAAAATATGGTGTTTGTTATAATTAAATCCTTGTAGAAATTCGTTATTCAATTTTGTTCACTTAAATTTAAAAGTTATGATCCAATCATGATAATAAATTCAAATAAATTAGCCTGTAATAATAAATTTAATTGATTAAAATTTAATGACATAATAAATAATATGCAGTCACATAATACAAATTCAGTAAATAAATTTTAGAGGGAAGGTAAACTAATATTTTTTTCTCGTTTACATTTTCCTTTTTTAAAAAAAAAAAAAAAAAACAAAAAACCTAAAATATACATCTTTATACATTTTCTATTAACTTTGACAGATAATAATTTTTGAATATTAATTAATAAAATTTTATAAAAAAATATATTATAGGATTGGCTATTTTCGCATAACAGCAATCAGTTTCTTAACAAAACTGTAACTTTATTATAAAACAACATTTTATTACGAAATGTTTAATTACATTAATTTCTTTTTATAATTGAAGCTAATTAATAATTGATTCAAACTAATAAATTTAAATCAACAAATTTCAAGAATTAATATTAATATATAAATTATTTTTCTCAAAAATTTAAATTTTATTTAAGGGATCAATTTTTTTCACTGTATTAAAAAATACGTCGTTATAAATTTAAAAAACAGTTTCAATTATTGAAACAAGATAAAATTTAAATATTAAAGTTAAACTTCATAGAACCCACAGAAATTTGAACATTTACCAAAGTTGAATAATTGACTTATTTACCAAAGTTGAATAAGTGTAACACAGAATATATAAATAGCACAGATAATATTTTTAAAAAATGTTTTCTTGTGTGAATTATTATTTTTTTTATTTCCTAAAAATGTTCAAATTTTATTTGATTTTGCATTATCTATAGGGATTTCATTTAAATTAAATTATTTTTGTTTTTATTTAAAAAATATTTCAAGATAATTTAATTTTAAAATACATTATTACAAAAGGGTAAAATATATTCCATTCATTTTCTGATATACTATGTCCAAAGTAAAGTGTTTGCTGGTACCAAACTTCATAAAAAATACTAAATAATATAAATATAATAATAAAGATAATGGCAAATAAAATAATAATTAAATTTGAAACTTAAATGTAAAAAATTTCCATACGCATTTACAATTTATCTCAAAGTATGACACAACGAATTCACATATCATTTTGCTTCCGAATAATGAAAGTGAATAAATTAGAATAAAATGCTTATTTTCTAACTTTATTTCATAAAAATCTCAAAATTATCATCATTTCTTATCGAAAGAGTAGCTCACATGAACACAACGAATTATTTAAATATTGATTTTATTTTTTGATTTTTTTTTTAATTTTTATATGAATAAGACACAGATTTAATTAGAAAACTTTTACCAAAAATCAAACCAGATTAATTTTTTGATTATACTCAGATTTATTAACCCTTCTAGAAATAATTTTATAATCACTACTTCGCTTTCATAACATATCACACATTAAAATTCAATTTATTTTCTGTTTTTAAAAAATGACAGCACTGATTTTTTGTACTTTTCTCCTAATATAAATTCCTTTTTAATTGTATTTAATATTAACTAAATTTTTTATTCCTATTTATTACTCATTTTTAATGTGAAATTTTTAAATGCTTAGAAAGGATTGAACGTTTCTTAATTGTAGCAAAGTATAAGCAAAATAGATTGAACGCGAAATTGCATGGATTATGACTCGTGTAGAATTATGAGTAATTTATCATCTCATTCTTTAAAAACACTGAACATACCGTAAATTTACCTAAAATTTAAACATATTTTATTATTCATCAAGGATCATAAAATGGATAAGCAAATTGGCTCATCAATTTATATATTATTTTCTACTAAATCAATTCATTAAAATAAATGAGTCAAAAATGAAGAGCAAATCAAATCAGAACGAGACTCTAAAAGTTATAATTAAACTAAAAAGGATGATTTAATATTGTGTTATATCGATATAAATGCGATTATCTTATAAGGTTTGAATAGTTAATGCATTCTCCAAATTATCACAGTGCTTGCGCAATGATGTTATCGGAATTTAAATCTTCAACTCTCTCCATCTAGATAACTCATGTGCAGTTACTGCAAAAATTGGATTATGTAAATATGATAAGGGAAAAAAGAATTTGTAATTGAATTTCAGTTTAGCAAAATAAATGCAAATTAATTGTGAAAAATTAAATTTGGTCCTTTTTACTTTATAATGTAACATTTAGACATTATGTTTTTTAAAAGCATCTATAATATGTAAACAGAGAAAAAATTGTATAATAACAGGGAGAACTTTTAGTTTCTTTTCCCTCAAACGACCTACTAAAGTACTAACTGGTAGATGAAAAAAACAAATTAAGTACCAATTGACAAGGAATGTATCTCAAGAAATTAAAATACTTTAATTCTTTATATAAAAATAATCAATCTGGAATGTAATTTGTTTTAAGCAAATTAAACGTTGCTGCTAATAACAGAAGCTGCCTCATGGAAGCAAAGAGGCAGAACTAATTGCAAATTGACTGAAATCTCAATTAAATTCTTATAACTAACTGCAAGGTAAAATTAATCTTTTAAAGTGTTCGTATCTATAACTCCCATATAACTGAATTGTAGTCATACCATTTAATTGATGAAAAGTCAATATGATTTGAAATTGCATAATGAATGAAGTTAAAATGTTTCCGATTAACAAGATTTCAAGTTCAAGGAAAATGAGTTTCATATTTGATTGTTTTATTCCAGTAATACATTTTTTCTTTCGATGGTAACGTGGAATGAAGAGTGAGAAAAGAACTTACACCTTAAAGGTTACTAAAAATGTGTCTTAGAACACACCAGTTTAAAATTTAGATACAGATAAAGGAACCTAAAGAATTTTTTGCATGATGTTGCTCTGCACACATACAAATTATTAATTATTGACTCTCATTATGATAATATTTAGGAGCAATAGGATTTAATGGCACAACTCGTATAACTCGAAAATAGAAAATGAATGTGTAGAGGCAGTGCTGTGTTTAAAAATGAACGATATTGAACTGAATGAGATTTGAGCATGAAGTACCGAGATCGAAATTAGAATTTCAAAATATCAGAGATTGCTTTTCCTTCTTAAAAATGAGAAATGAAGTATGTAATAAAATTTCTTGAGCTTCGAGAACTCAAGAAATAAAATAGTTCTCGAAGCATTCGATTTGGCATAAATCAAATTTCCATGAAAACTCTACGGAAGCAAATTAAAAGGAAATTCTCGAAAATCATGCAAGATTAGATAAACAGTTTGCAAACTGGTGAGCTACAAAATGAAGTTACATGATCCTTTGAAATAAGAGACAGTGATTTACTTTGTAACGATGCACATACAACGATTTGCAAATATTCTTATGGCTGTAACAGACTATTTTTCTATATTATCGCTCGAGATTAAAAAAAGTGCCATTTGTTGACAACATTTGTAATCAGCTCATAAATTATTATACCAAATTTTTAAGATCTGGACAATAAACATACCAAAAATTTCATTCTTTCATCTCAAGAAGAATGCCGGATGATTTCCAGATTTTCTTCTAGCGACTGGTGAATACAATCCACTTTCCCCGTAGAAAGCATTTAAACCAATCAGAATATGTAATGGATGCATCTTTATTGGTGGTTTATCAGACAGCTTATCTCAAGCACTACAAGTACTAGATAAACCCTATGATAACAATTGCTTGATAAAGGCTTTATAGCATCATCGTAATAGCATGCGTGTGAGTGGATATCGCCATCGTCAAATAATTGACGATCATTATTATTCCATAGTGACAATGCCACATTTGGTGATTACAAACGTATATCTCTGATAGACACTGACTATATTTCGACTGCAGAGAGAGTTGATTCTCCAAATATACAACTCCAAAGTTCAGAGACAAACTGTGATTAACCTTGTAATAATAGTGCCGTTGCAAATCAGCTTGGTGTGAATAGAAGAGATTTTCTAGGTTTCCTCTAATTATTCATAAGTATACAACCCATTTTCCACAAAATCCCCTTCTAGGGCAATGGAACCTCAAAGAAGTCTCATTTGACAGGATCGCTCTGTAACAGTATATTAAAACATTATCCTGGTTTATCACGTGATTTCTGAAGACAAAATAAATGTTGGTAAGTTGAGGGAAAGTTTCGTCTGGTTGGACTGAGAACGTGTTAGCAAGCAGTCGAACATTCAGAAAAAAATTTTCGATTTATTTGGCGACTGCTTCGATACCATAAGTAAAATGGGATATGTACAAAGGGAAGAACAGGATTGGGCTGAATTTCCGTTGCTGTTAAGTTGTTTACTTTTATTCCGATTCGGTAGCTCCGTGTGAAATAAGGTCTTACAAATCAAACAACAAAAGCTTTACATTCATTTCGTGAACAGTCTGTTCGTCTCTAGCGTAAGATTCTGTCATTTCAGAGTGAAAAGTCTCCGATTCCATCCCAGTTCCACAAAGGGCACTTCTACTGTCTATTGATACATCTGCCGCAGTGGTGTTTTGGAGTTTCCCATGTTTCCTTCCTCCCGATACATAAAATACTTTACCACTACCTACGAAAAAGTCCAATCACAAGGCAATACACTGCGGCGAGTGTTCAAAAACTTTTAATAGTTTTTTTTTTTTTTTTTCTTTCAGGGTGACCATTTTGTGGTGTCAAAAATTTAAATATTACTACTCATAAAACTGTGGTTCATAATCAAAGGAAATTACTAAACAAAAATAATAATTTAATACACTTTTAATAATGGCAATTGAAACGTAGGTGGAAAAAAACCTTTAATAAGAATTGAGAAAAACATCCATTTTTGCAAATATTCTCTGTAAAATATATTTACCAGGTGCAAAAGCAGAAAACTACGACATAAATCGAGGAATTGAGCAGCGGAAGTAAGACAGACAAAATAAGAAATTGACAGAAAAATATGCTAGAACATCGAATTTATTTTCAAAACATCGAATTCGGCCTCCCGCTGTTAGAGAACGATCAAAAGTTGAATGCTGGGCAATGACGCTGCGCTGAACAATCGCCCAATAGCTACGATCTTTTTCAACTTCAGTTAGCTGAATCACAACGTTCAAAGAACTAGGAAAACCTTTTAAAAGCAAAAATGTCTTTATTGGTTTTCTTTTCAACTTCTTAGTAACAAGATTAGAAAAAGAAATCAAAGCTTCAAATGAGCTAATGATTCTGTTCGGAGGATCTTAATACCTTTTCTAAACTTTCAGTTTTTATTCTTTAAAATATTATAGACATGCCCTTTAATATTTTTCTTTTAGGTGCGTTTACATTTTTAAAATGTGTTTTCATACAGTTCATGTTTTATATGTTTTCAGAAAACATTTTAAAAAATTTTAAATTAAATAAATTGTAAAGGGTCTTAATTAATTTTATCGTTTATTCGTAAAAAGAATGAAACTATTGAGTGAGATTATATTTAGCTCCATTGATAATTCCATTAGTCTTAAATTAACTTTAATTGTGGTAGCAACTCTAGCAGCTGTTTTATTGCGATAGAAATTTTATTTTCATTTAGACACTTACTAAGCAATAAACATGAAAACAATACTATTTCCAAATAAGCAAATGACTTTCTAAAGTTATGCAAAAAGAGCTCCACCGTCACATTTTTCTCGCAGAAGTTAATTCAACCAGGACTTACTGCTTAATGGATTCCAAGCCACAACAAATATCCATCACTAAAATTGGTTGGTGTTCTGTGTTTCTCGCCTCATGGTAGCTAGCTGTTTATTGAGGCTAACTGGATCAAAGAATTACCGTTTAAAGTGAATTCCGAACCACTTCAGGTGTGGATGTGGGATGGGACTTCCACATCCATGCCTGAAGTAGCAGTCCAACCTACAAACTGTTGAAATGAAATCTAGGGTGCTAAGCATTTGGATATCTGATCACTCACTACCACTGAGTTAGGAGTTGAATTCAGAAATTGGGAAACTGGAAGAGAGAGTGCTGAACTATAAGACAGCCACACTGAGTTTTGACTCTCTTCTTCATTCTGTCGACTCAAAACGATGACTAAAGTGTAGTATAACACAAACTCTGGTGGCTTGAACCCAAGCTCCTCTTAAAAATCAATGAATAAACAATACAAAAATAAAACAGATCGGTGATTCAACTAAAATTGTTGGATAAATATTGTACCGAGCTTCGGGGCTCGTGTGGATTGAGAGTTGAAGAAAGCAACAACTCGATGAACACAAGACTTTTATTCGGAAAAATTCCACTAGAAATACCAGCTGTAATGATCACAATTGTACAGATACAATTCATCAGATACGATAAGTAACTGCTTCCAATCACAGGTCTCAGATACCTCAGGCAGAGAACAGCTTCTCTAAACTAGCAGTCACGACTAATCGTCTTCACAAAACTGACTGTGTGTACAAAACCTCAACTAACTATGTCGGGCTGCGGTATTTATACCTGACTTGGCGGGGAAATCTACTAATTTCGCCAAGGTTCTGGAAGCTTCTAGGCTATCTCGGTAAATATTGGTCCTAGAGCTTAGGTGATGGATGTTTCCAGAAATATCCATTTCTCGCCAAGTCGCCAACAATGTCGCCAACTCACCAAGTTTTCTCGCCAAAACAACGCCAAGTCACTAAATCGTTAGAAAATCCGCTTTTAACGTATAACACGTCTATATACCACAATTTTTGCCCAAAATGTGAGTATTTCCGATCTGTCTGAGATATTTTAAGACATATACAATAATTATTTATAAATTTGTAACAATATATTAAAAAGAGAACATTTGAAATATCTTTATAAATACATTCTAATGAATGTACTTTATAAAGAGTGTGCTTTAAAATATTTCAAACTTAATTTCGATAAAGATTTTATGAAAATATAATAATTCCTTTTAAAAAATTATATTTATAGTTATATTGAAGTTTTAATCTAGAAAATTATTATAAAATATTTTTTTTAATACAGCCGCTCTCCATGTTACCATATATTATATAGAATGCAAAGAACCCACAATGTTACCTAATCTATTGAAATTTTCTATCAAAATTCTCAGTTTATCAGAACTCTCGGGAAATGGAGAAGTCTATTATCTTTTTCCTTATCTTTTCCTATTGCCCTAGTAAAATATATAAACAGCGGGTAAAAAAGTCTCCGTACGCAGATACGAATGCAAATCAAAGTCTAATTTGTCACATAAAATTCTTAAAGATAAAAATAAAAACTTAAAAATGAGTTAAAAGTAAAATTATTTAATATTCATTCATATTAAAAGGATAATAATACTGAGAAAATTAAACAATAAATCTTAAAAATTCAAAAAATGCCGTAAACATGGAATAAAAAAGTCTCCATACGGTGCCCTAGCACACGAAAAGTTTACTAAAATATAAAATACATTTAATGATCAGTGGTCCCTCCTTTGACCTTTATCACCTCTCAAACGTTGTGGCATTACCCCTACAATTTTTTTGTTATTTCTGGAGAAATGGTACTCCAGATTTTACTAATGGCACTTTTAGGTTCAGTTTTGTTTCCATTTTCTCCTCACAAATGCTTGATGGGGTTTAAATCGGGTGACTGGGGAGGGCTATAAAGTTGTTGGTTAACATTGTAAAGGCACCGCTGTTGGCAAATCTTAGAGGTGGGTTTAGGATCGTTGTCCTGCTGAAAAGTAAATCCAGTTCCAAGCGATAGTTTCTCTGCGCTGGATAACACATTTTTTTTAAAAATATCCAGATATCCATACCGATCCATATTTCCCTCAATGAATTCCAAATTTCCTACTCCAGAAGCACTCATACAACGGTATACTCATACAACAGAGTTATGGTATGGGGATACCATAACACCGCCACCACCGTGCTTCACAGTTCCGCATAAATTCTTAGTTAGCATTTGTTCATTTGATTTTATTTTCACCATAATTCGGTCATCTGACCCATGAATGTTAAACTTTGATTTATCGCTAAAATAATGGAATCCCTAAAAAATAATGACTTACTTACATGATTCTTTGCGAACTAGATATGCTTTTCCTGTTGCACAAACTTATATAGGGTTTCTTCCGGGCCGCACGCTCATGATTTTTTTAATGAAATTTCTCACGGTTTGAGTTGAGACTTTAATGTTGTAACTAACCATTCAATCAGCTGCCAATTGTGGTACTTTAATTCGTTGATTTTCTTGAACTTGCCGTATGATGTTTCTTTTATGCACGCAATTTAATTTTGGCGACCTCCCGGATCGAGCTCTATCCTCATGTGAATGAAGTTTACGATACCTTTCAATGATATATTGCACAGTAGACTTCGATTTTTTAGTCATTTCACTCATCCTTTTTAAGGATAATCCATCTTTTCGCAGTTTAATCACTAATTCCCGAATAGCTCTGGGAAATTCCATTTTTTGAGACGATCAGTAACAAACTTGAACTTAACAACTGTCGATATGTTGTTTTCTTATGTCAGTGATTAACTTTCTAACGTCAAATATTTACAGCGGGCCTGTTTTAAGCATGTCAGAAAGAATTTGCATAACTCGTACGGAAACTTTTTTTGCGCTGCAATTTTCAATTTACCTTAGATATTGCAAATATGATTTTCTCGTTTTGTGAAAATGAAAATTTATAAAAATCTTTCTCTATAGACTTATACTATACACATATAGACAGTATTTAAAGAAAAAGTGCAATATTTTACAAATTATGCTCATTCACTCCTAAATTTAGTGACCGTACAGAAACTTTTTTACCCACTGTATATAACTTTTTTCGCTCTTCATTAATTTTTTCTTTTTTTATCTCTAAAGAACCAGTGCAAGATTGTGGTATTGAACAACGCGTCGAAATTAACGAACAATGCATCTGTTTCAACTTTTTCCCCCAATAGTGTTGAGTACAAAGTCCACACACACAAAACTGATTGCAGTAATTTAAAATATCAGTGTAGCAGCAGGTTATGATTTCGAAACGAGTGCTTTGCTCTTTAGCTCCACAGTATGAATTCAACCCTCATGTTAGACATGAAAAGACCGCAGTGGCCTAGTTGCTTAGGGTTGAACTAGACAATAAATATTAGAAAATTAATGAAGCTCTATTACTTGTGTGTGTGTGTCAACTTGATGTTTTTATACAGTGCAGTACTTTTTTTATATTTGAGGTACATTAAATATAGTACAAAAATTTTACTAATTTCTCCAATGTTTATTTGCTTTTGTTTTTTACAATATTTAATAATTTTTCAAAATGAAGAACTTTTATAATACTTAGTCTACATTATTACCAATTCTGTATCATACAATATGAAAGTGTATTATTCAAATTGCCAGCTTTTAATAAAGATATAAACTTAAGACAGAAACAAAGTTTCGACCAAATACAGTTTTCGATGAATATACCCATGAGTAAATCTGTAATGAACTCATTTTCCCCAGCAACCCTTCGAACTCTCGCTAGACGTCGAATGCAACCAATTCTTTCGCTCCAGCTGCGCATTTGGATGGCAGTCGGAGAACTCACATTCTACGAAACGCCTAATTTTTACAGCAAACAGTAGAAGAGATAAATGTAGAATTTTAGATATTAAATGAAGGTATTCAGTATATTGTCAAGATACATTATTTAAATATATTTTGTAAAAGATAATGGTTAAAACTCAATGATTAAATCATGTAAAGAAATGATAATAGTAGGAAATTTTAAAAATGCAATGTCATAAAATTAAAATCAGGCGAAAGGTGTTCAGCCGAAACGTAACATAATTATCATTTTGAATTAAGCAATTCCTTAGCATAAGCAATAAAGTTTCCAAGAAATTTATTCACTTTGTTTTATCTTCAAAATTTGTAACTAATGAATTATAAAAGAATGTCCTCATTTATTTTCTAATGATAGTTTGAAAATATAAATAATAAATTCTATAGATTAGAGTTTGATTTCTAAATTTGTTATTAAAAGACAGTTCCTAAACATTTGGGAAATATTCATTCTCAAAAGAGCTCACTCGTTTTCATGTAAAGGAACTGATTTCACGTAAAAAGTATAAATTTTTTTTAAACAGATAAGAATAATTTTGATGCTATATACGATCACTTTTTATACATGATGTCAAAATAGACCGAAACAGACAGTTTTAAAAAAAAAAACTCTACACCATTAAGAACAATCATATCCCTATACTAGACACGTTGGGCAGCTATGTAGTTGTTGAAATATTATTTAAATATGTGAATTATACATTCACCATTTTAAATTAAAAATTCCAACGCTAGAAAATATTTTTCTACATTGAGGGGCCCAAAAAAGTGAAAGATTGGATGTCTCTACTTTAGAGACTCTAGTTGAAATATTATTTAAATATGTCAGTTACATTTTCCGTCTCTTTTTTTTTTTTTTTTTTTTTTTGTATCTTGTTTATGATCGTTAGTGTTAACTATCAACAATGTCTGAAAGCACTGTTTCCTTACAATGTAGCCTAAAAAATGGAAAATTGGATGTCTCTCAACATTCCGAAGAAATTTTTAATCAAAGAAATTACTCCTCTTCAATTATTAATTTATACAGTACCTATTTTTATTGAATTTAAAACATCAATTCAATTAAATATATTTACAATTTCGAAAATGATGTTTTGGATTAATTGCTAATCTTTTAATACCACATTGTGATCTCGAAATTTTTTTAACTATTTCCAACTTTGAAAAATTTTTGGTCATTCTTTGAACGATTTATTACAAATGATTATGAAATCTTTCAAAATCAACAACCCATCTTTTTTATCGTTGTAAATAATATCCGAGTCAAAGAAATTGATACCTTTGCTCATGTAAATTAATTGGCAGATGATTATAAAGTATGTCTCAAGACAGAAAATTCATTTGAAGAAATTTTTATAAATATGTAAATATTTTTCACTGATTTAATTGTTAAAAGTGGAAAAATATAATTTCAAAGCAATGCATTTACTTTCGAGAGTCTGTCCTCTGCGAAATATATGGGTTACAAATGATGTATATATGGTCTCATATGAGAAAGTATAGAGTAATTTCGAGGAAACATTATGCCTAAGAAAATTAAGTTTATGTCTGGAACTCGAGTCTCGAAAAAATGCCTAATTACAAAAGATATTATTTTATTACTTTAATGATCTGTGTGTACTGTCGTCTAATCTGGTTTATTAATTTTTAAAAGCCCAAATTTTGGAAGCCACAAATGCAATAAGTTTAGTTAGATATAAAAACCCTTACCACACATACTTTAACATTTCCATATTTCATTATAAAAAAATTAATTGTATATACATATATTGCCACGTACATCAGTTAAAGTTTGAGAAATTATAAGGTATCTATATGGCAACGAAAGAGATATTTGATATGCAGAAAAAAGAGTGCCCAATATATGGCGCATATATATTAAGAGTGTATATTTACTTTTCAATGCTATTTTTCGTGACACGCTGCATCCAAAATTATGTTATATCCATATAATATGCAATTAATGAAAACATTTTTATTGAAGTATTGTTTTCTCTGTTTATACACTATTTTTAACATATATGATATGATATTCAGCCAAATCCTTAGAACAGAAGAAAGTCCCACGTACACAGCTTAGGTGACGCCGCAGTGGCTTGGTTGTTTAGGGTGTTCCCTTCATTAACAGAAGGTAGTAAATTCGAATCTCGATTTCCAATGATCCGTCGTGTTCACTAAAGGCGAGTAGAGCATGTTAAATAGGTCGCTGTTGCAATGTCCTCTAAGTGAAATATTACCTTTGGCGGAAGCAGGATCTTCTAGTTCCCTGCTTCTAAATTATGAAGACCCCCACGCCTATTTCCACATAATTAATAAAAATCAACTCTAGGCTAGGTATAGGAAAGTATGCCAGTGCATACGCACAACTTAGATTTGGTTTCCAACTATTTCTGCCAATGCTAAATAAAATCAGTTGCCTAGTAATCCTGAACTAAGGTCAAGTGACAAGGTTACCTATCTGATCTGACGGTTTGCTCACTAAAATTTCAGTCCCACCACTAGGGGAACCATATGGATCTTTTAATATCCTTTAGAGCACGATGATCTTCAGTTAAGACAAGTGTTGAACACACTATATACTGGAAACGTGCATAACACTTTTCCTTAACATGCTACAACGGCCCCCAACTTATGAAACAACATCATCACTTGAGTGTGATTTGAACTTATGAACTGCCGTTAAATACATATTTGAAAATAATCTATTTCTTTACGTTTTAATTTTGAAATAACTTTAAAATTAACTTAAACGATACATTTTTTACTAAATCGTATACAAATCAAATATCTTTTACTATAAATTTACAATAAACTTTTACCAGAAACACATTAACACTTCACTACATATAAACTGATCCATTCGAAATGTCTTCATACTGAGAGTGTCCATATTCGCTAAAAGTTTAGCGGGTACTTCACTGATGAGGTATGGTGTCTAGTAGATAATGCAGCTCAAGTATCAATAAAGACCGTGATTCTATGTCACAAGGCGATTGCTTCGTTTACCGGTCTCAACCGCATAAAATAACAGTGTGAAATAAATGTATTGCAATAACAAAGATTATATATTGTGACACATAGCATTTATTTTTCTTTCTTCAATATTCCGAAACATTTATTCTAAAAGAATCATTAAATTCATTATTGTCATTATAAACTTTGTGTGAAAACTTAGGTGAGAAAAAAAGAATGTGCAATGATCAAGAGCGAGGATTTTAAAAAGAAACAAAGGTGTTTATATTACATTAACACGCGTGAGCCGAATTTAAACAAGCACAAATTTCAATAGGACTTCATTGATTTAATGAACATCAGAAGTTAGTGATTCTATTCAAAAAGAAAATTTATGACATCAAATTATATCACAGACACAGAGAACTAGTACAATTGTATGTCATGGATACATATTTACAGAAAATTGAGAATTAATGGTAAATTGTCGAAGCTCAAAAGACATTAAATGAATTAGAAACAAGTAACTGTGCCATAAACAACTCTGTAAGAATTCAAACTGTTCTGTCACAAGGTCAAGAGGATCAAAAACTGTAAATATATTATTCATAGCATGAAGCATGCGTTATTGATATTGGTAGGACTTAAATAAAAATTCCGTTGTGATTTCAAAATAATAACAAATATTTATGTTGAGCACGATAGCTTACCACTGGACGCGGACTATACAGCTACAAATACTATTCAATTCTTTTCTGAATTAAGTTTCTCAGGGAGAAACAAGAGCATAGAAGGGTGCCATAATTGGCGCACTTTATCGCCTTATAAGCAATTTTTCAATGCGGCAACATCCCGGCCCACGTGGAATGGTTAACATTCAACAACCAATCAAACAATAGCAAATAATATGATTTACACAATTCTAAAGCAATATTCTAACACACAATAATAAACATTACATGGCTTCAGCAAATATTTTTTATAATTAACACAGGTTCAAAGTACTAAATGGTAAAAACAATTATACTAATGAAATTAAACAATGCAGAAAATAATAATGATAAATAATATTTCACAGACTACATTGGTATGACAGTACAATAATTCTAATCAGTATTTGCACAACTTTTTAATGTGTCTTTTTAAAATTCTATGAGCAGTGCGAATATTGACCACTCTGACAAAATTGTCTGGGCCGCGAAAAACTTCTACTATTCTCCCAAGAAGCCACTTGCATTTGGGTAGATTAGGCTCTTTTAGTACTATTAACATACCTGGGCTGACATTCATTTTTAAAAATTTCCATTTATTGTGATTTTGAAAATTACTCAAATATTACAAGCTCCATCACTTCCAAATAATCTCAGTCAGTTTTTCAACTCGTTTCCACCTTGATAAATGATTGATGGGAACATCAACGATATTTGGTTCAATAATTGTAGTTATGGGTTGCCCAATTAAGAAATGACGTTAAGGCCTCTAGGTCATTGAATCTGACGACATGGGAGTCAATGGTCTCGAATTTAGGATTCTCTCTATTTCCGTAACTATGGTAAGAAATTCTTCGTAACTAAAATTGCCATTTCCAGCACCTCTAAAAAATGGTGCTTAGTACTTAACTCCCGCCTCCCAGAGTCCTCTAAAATTCGTAGCTCCAGGCGGAATAAAGGACCATTTAATTTGTTCAGAGGTTAGGAACTTACCTAGCACCTCATCCGGATGCTTTATTAAACTATGCAATTGTTTAAGTTCTGACTCTGGGCACACACAAAATTTTTTCCATTGTCGGAAAACATGGTCCTACATTTTCGGAGTCGGGCAAAGAATCTTTTCAATGCTGCAATAAATGCCTACGACGTTAAGACACAAACTATCTCAATGTGAATAGCCTTAGTGGCCTTCAGACAAAAATAGCAACATAAACCCTATGAAATGTGCAGGCCAACTTACCTAGTGATCAGCGTGCCTGACTACGGATAGGAAAGTCCTAGTTTCGAATCCCGGTTCAGGCATGGATGTACTTTCTATCTCTCTATCCTGTCTTTGTCCTTTCCTTGTGTGTGAGAGTGAAGTATGAATGATGCCTTCCTTATAAACGGGTCCCTATGGCATGTGTGAGGGTGCGATAGTGGCCCACCTCCTGTGGTGCACCCGGGGCAACGCCTCTGGCCAGTTCCTTGGGTATCAGGGAACAATAGATTAATATACTCTGTAGCTTTTGTAACTGTCTACAATCTGCCATTGAAAAAAAAACCCTTATAAAATGTACCCTTTCTTTGATTTCCATACCTAATAAGGAATGGTCCTACAAAATCTACATCAGTATTTGTAAATAAAGAATTTACCTTAACTCTCTCCTGAAGAGGATTTCACATTAATTGCTTTACAACCATAGGCTTGTTTTTTTTACAAATTACGCAATTATGTAAAATTTTCCTTTCCAGGTTTTTGCCATTTATAGGCCAAAATTTTTGTCTTGTGTAATACAAAATAGATTGTGGTCCAATATGAAGATATTTTTTGTGCAAACGTTCCATAACTCAGTAAGTTAACTTACTTTTTGCAGCAAGAATAATTAGATGTTTTTTCTAGTAACCTATATCGGAATTTTGAAGACGCCCTCCAACTTTGATGACACCGTTTGTATTACAGAAATGATTTAAGGAATTTAAAGAACGTTTACCTGGAAGGGGCTTACTTCCCATGGAACCATGGACATTAAATTCATTTCTGCGAGATGAAACTCTTCACTGGAGATCGGTCCATGAAGCTTGTCATTCTTTGTTCTAATATTATGAAGAAATCTGGAACAAAAACTTAAAATTCTAATTAGCTTAACATAGTTATTGGTAACCTTAGGAATATGACCTAAAACTGAATTTTCAATTCTGACAATTAAATTAATGTTCTCGATTTGTTTCAGTTCCCGTGATTACTCATTGTACACAACAGATTCTGGAATACTAGTCTCTTGTAACACAGTGGATTCCTTAAGAAATACTGGTACAGTCCATCACAGGTCTTTACTTATGATGTCATCTGGAGATAAGCCTCTGGATATGAGATCTGCTGGGTTCTCCTATGAGAACACATGTCGCCTGGCAGTTCCCAGTAAGTTCTTGTATGGCTGCTACTTGATTGCTAACAAATGCTTTAAGTTCATGAGCCGCCTTTTTTTTTATCCTAGCCAACACTATATTGGAGTCGGACTACAAAATTGTGGCACAATTGATGGCTCTCTCTAAGGCTTTATTAACCTTCTGCGTGAGTCAGCCAGCAGTAAAGCTGCACGAAGTTCCAATCTAGGAAAAGTGATCAGTTTTACTGGAGCAATTCTGGATTTACTGCACAAAAGATGAACTGAAATAGTTCCAACTGGTAACTTGCAATGCGCATAAACAACTGCACCATAAGCAGCAATAGAAGCATCAGCAAATCTGTGAATCATATTATTTTCATCATTCTAACAACACCTTGGACTTATTAAGGTTTCTAATTTTGGGAGAAGTGACACAAATTCTATTCACTGTGCCAAAAGAGGAACTAGAAGCGAAGAATCCCAATCTATTTTTTAATAGTCAGAGTTCTTTTATAAATAATTTTGCCGTTGTCACAACAGGACCAATAAGTCTTAGAGAATCGAATAACCTCGCAATGTCTGACAATACAGAACATTTAGTGTACGTGTCTCTACGTGGAATTTTAACTTTATATGAAAGGCAATCAATTTGATGCTTCCACTATGTTCTTAGAACCTTAACCGAACTCATTTTCTCCGAATCTTAGAAAAAATACTGATCACTACTAGTGATACCTTCGAGAAGACAGTCATAGTTAAAATTCCACTAGTGATGGGACATGCCTGCCCGTGCAAATAACTGGACAAGCTGGAGTAGTAATTGTCTTGTTTATTCCTGATCCTGTGACCCTGTTAATACGTCGTTTATATAAAAATCATTCCGTACGACCCTAGCAGCATCTAGGAATGAAGTTTCTACATCATCACATAACTGTTTAAGCATTCACGATGCAAGGTAGGCTACGACGGCAATTCCATGTGTCACAGAATTAGGCATGGATATTTTAATCAAAATGTCTGGACCTTTCTACAAACAATTCTTTATAAATCTCTTTGCGATGGATTTACAAATATTGATCTATACATTTTGCATATATCTGACGAAAAAACAAACTTACACTTCTTAAACCGAAGCATTATGGAAAAAAGATCTTGCTGCGAAATTCTACAAAACTTTTGCAGCTGCTTGAAAGATGTACCTGTAGATGTAGGAGCTGAGGCGTTAAAAACAACAGTCAGCTTCGTTGATTTGCTTTCAGGGCGTAAAATTCCATGGTGAAGCATGTAATAGACAATGTTTGGGGTATGATCCTCCGATACCTCCTCCATATGATTTATATCCTTATATTCTTGCAAGAAGTCTTCATATAATGATTTCATTTGAGGATTGCGCTTTAACCATTTGCACGAGGATTGTAATTGCTTAGATGCCAGTAATTTTTATTCTTCTAACACATGGTCAGTTTTAAGGGGGATTTTCACGATATATCGGCTATCAATTGCTCCAGAATGCGTTTTTATGAAGAGTTCTTCATACTCCATTTCTTCTGGACTTAAAATAGGACTTGTATTTTTAATTGATTGAAATTCAAAAATTTACGAATAGTTTTATCAATGTTAATTGATTCCTGTATCAGTCAGCAATAATGATTGCTGATCGTGTTAGAAATTTTATTTGACCTACTAACAATAAAATCGAAAACACTATCTTGAAGAACTATGCGAGAATCCTTAAGCTTTAATTTTTCGGATTTTAATATATCAGATAATTCTGCCCCTAGTAGACCGTCGATTTGGCTAGGTCTGGAAAATGTGGGATCCGCCAGTTTTATATCATTAGGCAAATTCTTAAAGTTAATATTCAACTGTCGTGCGGGGGTTATGTTTGTGATTTTCGGAACAATTACAAATTCCGAAACTCTAATAAAATCTTTAGATGAATTAGAAATTTCCACTACTGCCTTAGATTTTACATTTATCAACGAGCCACTTAATCCTCTAATAAGCATATTTTACTTGGCTTTCCTTTAACCTCAACAAATCTACAAACTCGCAACTTATGGCATTTATCATGGAGCCACTATCAAACAAAAAACGCAACACATGTGACTTTCCAAAAGCATCTCCCACTAAAACGCGATCAGTAGCCAACACTACTATTTGAGATTTATGTCCGTAATAAGTGGCGCTTGCACGTGTACTTTTCGAAAGCTCTGAGGAGGGAATGCTTACCTCAGGGTCAACTCCTTGCTTTTGAGTTGACCCTGAGGTAACCAAAGCTTCAAACAGCCACCCAACAACACTCCTTGCTCTTGAGTGTTGTTGGGTGGCTGTTTGAAACTTTGATTTTTATTTTTAAATCCGATTTTGAAAAGTAATGCAAAAGGGATCCATGAGACAGTGACTGGCAGATTTTATACATATACATAGAATCACAAGAATTTAATTTTGGTTTCAAACTAAAGCATCTTTAACATAACTTGAATTTCTTAATTTAGAAAAATCTTTGTTTTACACTAGCATTTAAAAACTCTGAGCATTTGAAAATCGAGTGATATTGTGGTGAGATACAAATTAACATTGCGATTTATTTATATTAGTCAGCAAAAAGCTTTTAATTTTATTGCCCAATTTCGGATTTAACTGAAATGCGTGACCGTTCTCCAGAAATTGACAACGTCCCTTTAAAAATACAATAAATTCATCCCACTTGAGTAATTCGAATGTTTTAAGCGATATTTCGAAGAGCCTTCTTGGTTCTTTATCTACTTTTTCTAAAACAACGTTAATAAAACTATTAGCACTTAAATCATCAATCCCAAATATAAAGATTTAAGAGCACTAAAGTATTTAATTACTTTGTGTAGAAAGCATCTTAACTCAATTCATGATTCATTGTTCATTTTTTCTAAATTTATTAATCCCGAAACATTTGAATTAACTATAAGCCTTTTACTTTCGTAGCGCTTGAAAAAGAGAAGAAAAACTATCTTCTGATGTTTGAATTTGTCACGCGTTTCCAGTTAAGGAAGATTGCAAGTAAAATAATTTGTGAGCTTCATCTAAATGCTCATTAGAAGAAATCAATGTTTAAAACTGTTTTAAAATCATTCATCCTCATAATGTCCCAAAAACTTTGGAAGAGGAATATCTGGTAATTTTACCTTTATAATACTAAAGTTCTTTTCATTAGCAAATGAATAAACATGCAATGTTTCACTTTTTAAGGAGGATTTTAATTTTAACAAACTTACCTCCAAATTCTTCGATTTTTTTTCCATTTGATCAAGGAATTGTTCATTGTCCTCTACATCTTTTTCTAAGATAGCATGGTACTGTAGACGCAATTCAATTATATAATTTTTTGCTTCCTGAATATTTCTAATTTTTACTTCAAAGTAAATGCAAAAAATTCTTGGCTTTATCACTTTTAACATAAACTTCTAAACTTCCAATTTTTGCATTCTAAGTGCCTCGTCGGCGATTCAAGACTTTAAAATCCGACATGATGCAAAACGAAAGTAATACCTTTTAACGATACTCAACAATGAATTAAATTTTTTGTGTATCCATAGGACACTAATTGACCTTGAATCTTTGTTTAAGTCCTACCTAAATGGTAGGACTTAAAATAAAGATTCCGTCAATTTCAAAACAATAACAAATATTTATTTTGAGCAAGATAGCTCGCCACTGGACGTGGACTATAACGCTACAAATACAGTTGAATTCTTTTCTGAATCAAGTTTCTCAGATAGAAACAAGAGTGTAGGAGGTTGCCATAATTAGCGCAATTTATTACCTTATGAAAAAATTTTCAAGGCGGCAACAGATATTACATGTTGTCTGATGAGAATTTTAGAATCACATCAATTTAGGAATATAAGAAAAGAATACTGTGGTGGCTCCATATTTAAGAAAAAGTTCAGTATTTTTGTTACTATTTATAGTATTAATACGTTGCATTAACAAGAGATAAAAGGTTGTTTAACAATTACTATTGAAAAAGCGTTCGCAACGTTTTATTCTGAAAAATTAATTGCTTTAAACGTTTATAAGTGTCTCAGCATATTTAATTGAAAAATTTCACATGGCATGCAAAATCACAAAAAGTCCTTAAGTCTGCAAACCACAATTTAAATGATATCTCTCTCCTACCCTCAAAGTTGTGTACTCAGATTCGTTTTTCCAGAGCATGATGCAGTTTTTCTGTAATTCTGATTCCATATAAGTTATTTAGAATTTACTTAATACAATCTGTCAATACTAATAAAATGTACTGTAAGTTGTAACGTGTGAAAACATTTGAACAATTCTCGATACTTGTCAATTTGTGTTATCAAAATGAGAAACTTTGATTTCTCATTTTGATAACACAAATTTGCAGAAACTAGCTTTTTCTACATAATTCTTTCTTTACTGAATTTAGGCCTTCTCAATTGATAGTTATTACCATCGCCTGAATTGTTTCAAGATACATGCGATATAGCAACTATTGAACTTCTATTTAAATACTGTTAGATTAACTTCATTTGGGTGCTATGAAACAAATTTTCACAGATAATTAAGATATCCAATTATAAAAAATCAATTACATTATCATTCGAATAATATTCTATGTAAAAAATTTACAAGTGTGATAAATATAGTTTTGGACGTAGAAAAACTTAATAGATAGAATAGTGCAATGCCATATGAATTCACACGAAATATATTAACAAGTCAAGTTAATAACATTTGTGAAGGGTAAATAATGCAAAAAGTCCAAACCAAATTAAATCATATAAATTTTGGATTTTAACGAATCGAGTTCGGGATCATTGCTATATATAGAGAGAGCAGTTAAATCGCCACGATCATGTACGACATTTACAAAATATTTGAAGGAAAATTAGCAAAACCACACTCCTCAACTGCCTGTATTATTTTTTTTATTTTAATTGTTTGGCTAAAGATTATTTCATTAAATTTAAGCTGCCCATTTTTTAAATTTAAATAGATTTTAAAAAATAACTTTGATCTTAATTTCTTCAACATTTGATTCAATGTTACGAAAATTGTTAAACTTTTCATTTAAATTACTTTTAGTAGTACGTTTGAAAAATGTATCGTCATATAATAATATTAAACTCTTTAATGAAATAAAATCGTAATTAGTTTTACATAAAGGATTTAAAATTAAAAAGCTGAATAGCGGCTGAACGCCTAGCACTTCGACCTTCAGTTCCACAATAGCATTACCTCACACGTAGACATTTGTAATAGCACGAAATTCCCTTTAACCATTTCGTTGGCTATTTATTTTGTTTTTGAATTTATCACAGATTTTTTGTTTTATTAACAACTAAACAAAAGCATTTAAGGAAATTTATTCTGCTAAATTTTGTGCTCATATTTAAATTGTAGGGTGGGAAGAATAATTCCCATGGAACCATTCACCGTCATAAAGAAAATTAAATTTAATGGTGATTATTTGCCATGAAAATATCAGAAGCATATGTTGCAAATTAAAAGGGGACATCACATTCCTTGTCCTTTTCTGCTACATTTCCGCTTGTCCCTTTCTGCTGCATCGTTTATAGCAGGGAACCATCTTTGTGATACGATTTCTCACACTGGCTAAGCGCACATCATCCGGAATTACACATTTCTTTATTTGGAAGATTGCAGGACTATTAGCTGACGAGCTAATGCAATATGAAATGTTAACTGGTCAAAATTTCTGAGTTTTTTTTTTTTTTTTTTTTTTTGCCACAGTATGAAACTTATGACAAGATCAATAAGAAAATAAAAGATACGATGACGTCATTTTACAGATCCTCCGATTTGGTATCTTTTTTTCTTTGATTAAAAAGATCAATTTCGGCCATGACATTATTTATATGCAGCGACAGCTCTTTTAGACAAGGTACTTTTTCAGTAACATAATTTTTTGCACGATTTTCAAATATCATAATCTACGGATAGTGTGCAGTAGTCAACAAAGTAAACATTTTCCATCCACTTCATTGCAGTAACACTTTCCTTAGTACATTTATCCACCTCTTTCTAGTTTGTCATTAGCATTCAGCATTTATAGGAAATACTTTGTGGCTTAAATATATTTATCTAACATTAAATTTTTCAAGCAATCTTATAAGAACATTCTGTTTTTCAAATAGTATACAAATTGCACCTGGGTTTTATAGGATACAATTACACTTTACAATGTTAACCATCATTATACAATATTAGATAGTTGCTGCACAAAATACACACACAGAAATATATGATATAAGGAAATTTTATTACAATAAAAAAACAGTATTTAACTAATATTTGCAATAGAATCGTTGAGGAATACAAGTATCACATCTAAGCAAGAGTCATATAATAACAAATCACATACAATATGTTCAAGCTTTCAAAACAGTAGTGCCAATTCTATGCATTCGATCGGAGCATAAAACTGAAGCGAGAATTAGTCATCCCGTCGTTAACAGGGTTAAATTAATTATAACGTCCAATCCATTATAATGGATTTTGCGGTACCCACAGATGTAATTTTTAAGATCATATGGATAGAAAGTAATCTTCCCAAGGACCATGAAAGGGTTAAGATGTAGATCATGATCACACACACATTAGCTCTGGTGTGCAAAATGTGACTGTAGAGGAACAAATTAACATAGTTTCTTCCAATAAGAGTTTTTCATCTTTTAACTTAAACATTATTTACAATTTAACCCAATTAGAAGGTCATTAATTTTGTAAAATGGGTACATAGTGTGACTTACAAAATAATATTATCTAAAAGTTAAAAAGTACTAAATAAATTGAAAGATTTGCTTAATGAAAGAATAAACTTTTAAAACATAATAAACATATAGAATAAAGTAAAAATAAGTTTAAAATCTAGTTTCCTTAAACTGCTAAAAAGTAATTTTCTTTGCGATTGCAAAATTTTCATACATTTTCAAAACATAAGCAAATCTAACTGCGTAAGCTGAACACAATCTTTTAGCAATTATTTTTTAAACATTTAAAATAAAACTGAACATGTGACACGAAAGCCCATATATGGGCGAAAGTCTACGGTGCTCATATGTGTTTTCTTGTCCGAGTTAGGTGGTCAGATCTCAAAACCCCCAGTGTTTACTTTTCAAGGATGCTTAATACTCTGTTTATCAACCCACTGAAGGGATGAAAGGCTGAATGGAGATTGTCATACCCGAGGATTGAGCTTTGGACTTGCGTCTTATAAGAGAGCAAAACACTACCACTTAATCACTAGGCTTCTTTCTAAACACATTCATAGATTTTATTTTATTGACGCAAGATCATTAAATGGAATAAGCTGCGCCGAAAACAAGAAAATCTTTGATAAAATTAAGTGCTTGAGTAAATCACAGAGTAAGAATAAATGGAGATTATTGAGCTGAATAACTCAGAAGAATAACAGCATTAACAGTTTCATGAACCCAAGAAAGACGAGACAGATAAATATTATAAAAAAAAACTCCAATGTTTTTGCTAACCACGATAGTTTTAAGAAATCAATGTCATCTAGCAGGTTTTGACTGAATTTTGAAACGGTCTGAGATGCAGAGGAGGAATCCATTTCCATGTTTCAAAAGAGAATATATCGATTGTTTTTTTTTAAATATTTTTATCGAGACTGGTTTTATAATTTTTGTATCAGTCTTAGATTTATTTACTGATAACTGAAGTACAGGGTTAAAAAAAAAAGTAACAAGTACTCGTTATCTGGACATGTTAACTCGTTACGCGATTCCCGCATTACAACGGTAAAATGCTCATCTGAAGTTCTGTGGATGCAAGATAGCGCCCCTCCACTTGTAAGGTGTTTAGTCAACAGTTTGGTGACAGAGTTATCTCCCATTTCCGTGGCCAGGAGATCTCCTGATCTGACACAAATAGATTTCTGGCTGTGGGGATATCTGAAATCCAAAGTTTATCACTTTCGTCCAAAAACTATGTGATTTGAAAGATGCCATCAGAACTGCGTTTCAAGAGATTCCTTTTGTCATGGTACATGCTTCAGTGCTATCCATCATCTATCGCATGCAAAGTCTCATCGTGTGCGAAGGTCATGTGGAGAATTTGAGTAAAACAATAACATGTTTTATTTTATGCTGCTTCTCGGTCCTTATTAGTTGTTCTCACTTTTGGCCTATCTACCACCGGTGATTTCCATGCTACAGTTGCCACTGAAACGCTATTTAAGGTTTTCCAAAATGGAGATCACATACCAATACAAAAAACTTGGTGTTAGTATTTGATATTTTCGAAATTTTCTCACTGTAACCGCAGTTGTTAGAGACACTATTGTTTTCTATATCATTCTTGAGCGCATACCTCCAAATACCTTAACACAAAATTATGTTCACTTTCTGTAAATGGTATGATGGTCAGTGTCCCACATTGTGATAGTTTTCTTTAATAATCACCCAGTAGATTTCTTTATGGTATTAGAAGTTGATGGTAAAGTGGATTTAGATGATACAAAGTTGAAATTGGAGTAGATATTGGTAAACTACTCTTCTTTGTTAGACTGTTGTTTATTTTTGCATTTGTTTGTAAAGTAGAAGAATAGAAAATGCCAACTTTTGGAGTACTGCTTTTTGCTATTTGTCTTGCTTCTGAGAAAATATTTTGTTTTAACTTGATTGTAATTACTTATTTCTCCAAGATCCATGCAGGGAAAGATTTGGAAAATGCAGCATATGAACCAGAATAGTTACAACACTTGAAAATTTCTGAAATACAAGCATTAGTTTCTTGACCAAATTGTGCACATTTTCCATATATACAATCACTATTCCTTCATGCCTGTTGAGAATGACCATATCTATGAAATTTGAAACATCTAAAAAAATTAAGAAAGTATGGAAGAAGTTTGCCACTTATATAAGAGTTTTTATGGGTTTTGGTAATTCTGGTGGTTGAAAAGTTAAAACAATCGAACAATATTTTTAAGAAATATCAGGACATTTTTCAATAATTAAACAATGTCAATATTGTTTTTATGTTATTGCAAATTAATTTCTGTATTGTGAATAAAACGTTTTTTAGAAAGCAATTAAAAGTTAAAAAATTCGGAATTTTATTAGTTATACAACAATATGAAAAATGATACAGAAATTAAACCTACTATAGTGAACGCTTTTGAGAACTAAGTTTTATGATAACTACTTTAAATAACAGAAACATTTTATTCTAATAATTTGATACTTTTCAAGCTTATATAGATTCAATCGATGTATTACGGCAGACAGCACAATCTGACCAAATTTATATAACATCACTCATATCACTAACAGCACATGCTATTTTCTTTGTTGCATTATCCAAAAGATTTTGAGTTGCACACTGATTATAAACAGTTTTCTTTTCTTTCTCAAGTTCATTATTATTTTCTAACAGATGGGATTGTTTAAACTTTTGTCTTACAAGCCACTACTATGTATTTTTCAACCTTTTTTCTTCCCTAGTAGTGTCACATTTCTAAATATTTCCAAATATGAAACATATTTTTCACAAGATTTCTTAACGCAATACCTTTGGTAAAGGAAATGGTGGAAATGCATTGTTATACATTCGAATGACATCATGAAATGTACATAAACATTGAATTGTAATATCTGATAAAGAAGCCTTCTCCTTTGTCATAATAGAATCGTTTGTCGAAAAATCTCTCACTGGTAGTTAATTTACATTCAATAAAGACAGGCATGCTTTAATAGCTCTAGAAAGAAAGTTATTTAGTATAACAATATATAATATTTATATATGTGAAATCATTCCAATATTAGCAGATATTTTGGCCATAATTATTTACAAGCAAAATCACATCTTCACACTTGTAAAGAATCCACTCACCATTCATCTTATCAATGTGTGAAGGAGTTTTATTCACATGAGGAATATGTAGAATTAGTTTACTAAATGAAATCTTACTCTTTTTTCCTATATAAGGAGACAAACACTGGAGATCTTTGAGCAATGGATTTGCTAATGGAAGTTTTCAAAGTAGATATTTAGAAATTGTATATACCAATTACTGATACTTTGAAGAAATGATTTTTACGAATAAGTGCTTCCAACATAGCTATTGCATTATGACCGATTTCCATCTTGTAAAGAATTTAATAAATTTTTAATTGAATTAATATTTTCTGGCAACTTTATTTAATTTCTTTACTGATTTAAAAATTTAAACATAATACTGTGAACAAGGTCATTTAATCCCATGGTGGGTAAACTTTCATGGAGCTTTAATCTAGTATTTGAAGTTCAATAAAAACTAATAAAGTATATACTCAATTATCAGCTTTATAAAAGTTAAAAATTTTATTTAAGTAATCTGAATGACTGGAAAATATTGCGGTCAAAAAATTTGTGTCAAAACTTAATTTGAAATTTTCTACTAGATTTGTAAGAAACTGCATAAAATAATATACGAACATTTACCTTGAAAATTTCCATAAAAATAAAATTTTTATAGAAATGTATTCCTATTTACATAAGGACACGATATGACCACTCTAATAATTGTGAAAGATGAGATATTTATCATTAAAACTTTAAACAATAATTTCAAAAGATTGTTTTTAAATAAGCATTTTTTAAAAACTGAATGAGCATTTTAAACTTGAATTTTTTTTACAAAAATATTTGTAATAGCCAGTAACAAATTTTTCTTACTAAGTATATTTTTTCTAGAAATACGACAAATTTTATCAAACAATTACATCTTTTGATATGTCATAAATACAAGCCAAAATTTTAATAATGAAAAATATTTCAATATAAGAGTTCTTAAATAAAAACCATTTGTGCAAAAACTTGTCAATAAAAGACTCAGAGGTAGCAGAAAAACTTTATTTTTAAAGGATATTTTACTAGTTTGAGTAGGAAATCTATGAAACTCAACTAATAACAAATTACTACACTTAAACATTTCACAAAAGAAATCATTCAATTAAAACATTTTTTTTCAAGATTTGGTTATATTTATAAAAGAATAAAAATGTATGGATTTCATACTATAGAATATCAGTATACAAAAAACTTTCAATAATTGTATGAAAATTTAATGTTTAGCAAAAAATGTATAATAAAAGTTTCCAATATAAAAAAAATGCAGAAAACAGTTGCTTCATGACTTGTGATGTCTTATTTTCCAGTACGTCTTGAGGCAAAGTAAGCCATATCACCATTTAATGGGAAATTCATAAAGTTTGGAGATCCCATATACTCAGCAATAGTAGGAAGTTGCTAGAAGAAATAAAATTAATATCAATAAACCTCTGCAACTGAAGCACATTTACATGTGTACTACTTTTAGAATATTATTGAAGCTGCAATAAAATTGTCCAGATTTTATAAATCAGTAAGAATTTAATTGAATTCAATTGCTTATTTAATTTTAAAATTGGCAGAGTAATAACTGAATTGAACTATTGAAAAATTTAAGAATGAGGATACTTGAATACAATACCTTATAATTTAGCTAATTCTTACTTATGTTTAAGTTGTATAGTTAACTCACAGTAAAAACAACAAATTTCTAAAGTACAAAAAACCTAAAATAATTCAGCTCAGTCATCATATTTAAGCATTCAGTATGAAACAAATGAAATAAAATATTTAAAACCCTTGTACAATTTTACAAGAATGCACATAATTTAATATTCATATAGTCAAAATTTACAAAAAAGTATTACATAAAATATTAAATTCTTTATATTTGAATTATCAAATAAGAGTTTCTTTTTGTTTTATAGTTCCTAAATTAAATAATGTTCAAATAAGTCTATCTTTTTTAGCATTTAAAAAATCAATGCATAAAAGTAAATATTATCAGACTTAAATTTACTCAATTACGTACTTTGAATCTCTGATGGAATGCTTCCAAAGTGGGAAACTGTTTTAGGCATTCACTTTCCAAATGCAAATGCTGATCCAAGATTTCATACATGAGAAAATCCACATAGGTTAACTAAAGAAATAAAAAATTCATATAACTTAAATAAAGGGTTGATTTTTTTAAGTATTAAAAATATTCTTTAAAACCACAGGGAATTAAATTATAAGTAATATTTTATAAGCACAAGATAAAAAAAAATATAAACAAATACTAAATAACACATTAATATACTTAAATTTGTACTAAATATAGTGATTTTTTAAACAATGAATTTATGTTTAATAAGCTAATTTAAATCGATATACAAGTACAATCCAAATTAATTCAGACAGGAAAAGAAAAATTAACTTCATAATCTCAGATGTTAATTTTATTAATTTATCAGAAAAGTTTATGAAAGTTTGACTTAAAAAACTTGTGATTGAACATGGCTCCAGGTGTCTACATTTTTCTTTTATTAAAATCTTAGAAACTGTTCGATTTCTGGACAACCTCATGATATTTTGTTGCAGTTTAAATTTCAAGATCTGCTAAGGAATATTAAAATATTTTTGTACAAATACATAATTTAAATCTCTTGTAGCTTTTATAAATTTTTTTATAATGATATATAGAAATTAGGTTTTTCGTAATCTTATGAAACAACTTGCCAACAAGATCATAAAAATTTTGAATTTCCAAAGTAAAATGAGAGGGGGGGGGGAGAAAAAAACTTTTTCATATAATAAACTTTTAATATGTATAGATTAGATGCTTCCATTTCACCACATCATGAAAATATTACATCTCTTTCAATGATAACTTGGCAAGAACATATTTATTTTACAGATAAAATGATAAGATATTTCAACACACGTTTTTCAAATGATAATCAAAACAGGAATCCAGTATTTCAAACGCTTCTTCAACAGGATATAACATTAAATCACAACAATATATTTCGTTACATATGGAATGAAGTGTGAAGTATTTTCACCATTAAAAAGGGCTGGAAAAATTTACATTAAAATATCAATAGATAAATAAATTTTGATATAATTTCTTGACAAGTTGTACACCCATTGATTATTTTTCTTTACAAAACTAACCATTTAGTATTACATTTTGATATAATGAATCACAGCTTTAACAGCTTATTTACCATATCTTGATTCCTATACTAATTTTTTGACCATAATATCTGTAAATTATCACTAACCTTAGCAGGAGTTATTCTTTAAATCAACTTATATCTTGAATTCTTACCTTAAATCAACTCTTCATTATTATCCTTCAAACCATGGATTCTTTTTATGTTAATATCACAGATATTCTCTCTGTGAAAGTATTTAAAACATGAAAAATAGTTCTGGACACATCTCAATTTGAAAACAGTCCTCAAACAAACTTATTTTCCACCTGGAAAATGTTTTTGCATTACAAGTTCTCGTTGAATATTACTCAGAAAGGTTGCTTTTTCGTAATCATATACTTGAAAATTAGATGGATTATACTGTTCCCAACTGGAGCACAAATCAAGAAAACTAATGACATATATCAAAAACACAGGAACTTTTATTTGACATTCCTTTTTTCTTACATGACATAAAACAACAATGTGCCACCTACGAATCTTAATAACAAAAAATTTTCTTTTTTTTGCATTTTAAATACATATATCAAAAAGATATTTTCATAACTTAATCATATTGAAGATAAAACAGGCACACACAAATGGGACTGAATGCTCTGAGTACTATTAGATCATGCTGTTAAAAGCTTTTCACCATACTTATAAAATTAAACTCCTATCTTCTGTTTTATATATCAAGATAAACATACAGAATTATCTACAGGTTCTAAAGAAGTTAAGACTTTGGTCAATTACTTAAAATCCCACAAAATTGTTTAGTTAAATATTACTATGTATTCAAATTATAGAGTAAAATATAGAGGCAATAAATACAAGGAAGTTTGTCATTGCATTCCGGTGCAATTGTGTTGTCACTTGGTTTAGTTGTTTTATCGCTCAACAATCATTTTTGGATACCAGAGTTCATTAGACTAAGACCCATGGTTTAAAATGGATTAAAAATCACATCCAAGTCCAAGAGCGGAAGCTAACCCACAAACTGTGTTGAATTGAAGGCAAGCGAGTAAACCATTCATGTATTGTAACTTAGATGAATAAGTCCTATAAAATTCTGGGTACTCTGTCACTTTTTCCACAAGAACTGCTTTGAAAAACTTATGATTTAAAATGGATTTTAAATCACTACAAAGATTATGTGGAAGTCAAACTCTTGAATTGTTGGAAGGAAAATTGAATTTACAAGCCACTCAGCAATTGTTTGTTAAATTATGGAATAATTTGTGGTTCACACTGCTTTAGACATCTTATAATGATTTGAAATGTTATAAATAAAAATAACTTTCAAAATCATTACAGAATATGATTATCCATACACAAAGGGAAAAGTTTACAATTAAAGATGAATATATTCCTTTTTAATTGCAACAAAAGCAGAAATAAGGACAATCGTTTCAAAATCAGTAAAATTTAAAAGTGAATTTATCTTTCAACTGCAAATTATGCTTCAAATATAAGCATGAACAAAATAACTTCAATTGTTTCAGAAAACAATACAACATTTTACAATTTTATCGAAATAGAAAAATTAATAATACAGAGAGCAAATATATGATGGTTTTCACATGTTTCAATTGACTAACGAATTCTCAACAAATTTGGTAAATTGCAAAGCAAATTTTGACACTTGGAGATATAAGAACAATAAAAAGTACAGAATATCTGAATATATAAGAGAGACCAATATCATGGATAAAAAAAATATTTATATTATGAATAAAGATCACAAAACGCAGTATTTAATTTCAAAATTTTTTCAAAACTAGAAATTTGAATAGGTGCTTAAAACAATACTTAGTAAAAAAAATATTTATTCGATACATAATTTTAAAAATTTATAGTTATCAATTTTTAGAAAACTTTATTCTATATCATATTAAAAAAACACATCATTATTTAAAATTGAAAAAGGGACCAGCTATAGGAAAATAAGATATTACACTATTCTTTGAGCTATATAAATCAATGGATAGAATGATCAAAAATTTGCAATCAAAGGAATCTTTCAAGTATGAAGATGTAAGAATGATATCGCAGAAAGGAAAAATTTTCAATGGTAATTAGTGGAAATAGAATTGAGGTTTGAGAGTACATAATCATTATAAAGACTTTATAAAGTAATGTATTTTAGGTTTGATGACTAGTACATGAAATAATGGATCTATCATTACTGCCTTACTGATTAAAAGGAATTTAAAAACAGATCAATATTTTATTAGACCACCATATTTGCAGAAATAACAGCTTATTCATTTCAGCATCAAGTTTACATAATTCTGGGAGTATATTTATGTCCAGAAAAAATTACATGCATTAGTTATGCAACTTTTTAAATCTTGTAAATTAGATGGATGAAAAGAGATGTAAATCTTGTAAAAAAGATATACTGCAAGATATCTTCACACCACATACTATACATTTTCTATGGGGTTAAGATTTGCTCTGCTGTGGCCAGGGATGGTGCATGATGATCAGATTGATGTACAACTAATAATTTTGAGCACTTCTGATATGAAATATAGTTGCATTATCACCCATGAAGTATCCTTCCTCATCATTGTAAATATGTAACATTGCAGAGTGCACTTGATCCAACAACTTATATCTAGGTACATACCCTCAAGGAACAATAGGGCATTAGCAGCAGAATATCCCTCACATATCATGATACTCACAGGAAAACTTTCCACAGCATAAGGCAAGATGAATTCATGGCTTCACAATGTTCTTGCCAATTTTGATGTTTTCCACCAATGCAAAATAAGATGCAGCATGATTCAATGAACTACATAACTTGCTAAATATCCTGTTTTCTTTCTTAACACCAACACAAAGAAATTTTTACATTTTGAGAAGAACAGTGGTTTTTGCATAAACACTTAACAATGCATTCATATCCTCTTCAATTCTCTGCATCTGATTTGAGCTGTTTGGGAAATATTTGGTACAATTATCATTTGAAATGTAATCCCAGTTACTGACATTTCTGTAGAGCTCTTGAAAAACTGCTAGGACCAAGTTATAAATATCTTCTAGACAAAGACAGGTTTTTGATTCCAACTTTTGATAACTTTTGCTTTTGAGAATCCCATAAAATTTGATGTCTTTAAAATCAAGGCCTCTACCATAAACTCAGCATATCTGAAGTCTTCAACAAAGCAAAATAATAAGCTGTAGGTTGATTCATCCAACCATATAAACTGTTCCCAGTCCTCAAATATCCAGTCTTTTTTCCCAACAACACTGCAAAAACAAATTTTTACATTCCAAGAGAAATGAGTGTTTTTTACAAAAGCAATCAACTCTGTAATCATCGCCTATACTTAATTTGAGCTGAAATCTGTTTGCAGAGTCTTGGCTGGAGATTTGTCATTTTAAATTCAATCCCAGTTCTGCCACCCAACATTTCTGTCAGAGATGACGCAGATCAGGCTCTTGGAAAACTGTTTCAGCTACAGTTGCGCAGTCTTCTAAATTAACAATGGATTTTGATTTCAACTAGTGAAAACCTTTGATCTGGATGCTTTTGAGAGTGCAGTAAGATTTTTTGTCTTCAAAATCAAGGCATGTACCATAAACCTTTTTTTTTTTTTTTTCAAATGGAAAAAAGATCTATCATTTTATCCCTTTTACTACATTCATTATGAAATGCACTTTTACATCTTATGTTAGCATTCTAATAATAAATAACCCACATCAAAAAAAATTTGAATAATTCATTCCTAGTAAGCATTTAAATCAAAATTTCAGATTTCTAATTCATTGGTCAATGTGTTATGATACAAAGTGCACTTTTATGTGAATTTAAATCAAAGAAATTTCCTGCATTCCAAATTGGTTAAAAAGAAGCCAAAGATAGTGCTTTATAATTCCAGATCTTACTTAGGGCTCAGACACCTGGTCAATGACAAAATCGCAGAATCTTTGAAAGAAAGGTTTTAAGGGAAATTATGAGTGCATTGAGCATGAATGATACTTGGAGGCACAGATTCAACAGCGAACTGTACAAGATGTATAGAGGGGCAGATATCATTAATTAAATAAAAGTCAACCAAATGAAACTTGCTAAGCACCTAAGCAGAATGAATCCTGACTCTTTAACATCAAAAGTTTTTCACTCGAAACCAATCGCCACCAGAGCAAGAGGGATGTATAGACTAAGATGGATAGGATGTGTCAACAAGGAATTTGGAATTATTAAGATCAAAAACTGGAGGTCTATTTCTAGAGCAAGATCAGAATGGAAGAAAATTCTAAAGAAAGCCTTGGCCCATAAGGGGCTGTTAGGTCAATAAAGAAGAAATAAAAAATTAGTTTACAATTACTTTATTAATTTCTGGTATTTTTAAAGAATTTATATCTTTATGAAAAAATGACTTGGATATGATAACAAATATTAAGTTATGTTAATAAATTTTAATGGAAAAACAGAACCATAAACATTAAAAGTATTACTTTACACATATAATAATGATCATACTGTATACATTTCTTATCACAGAAATTACAACTAAGACAATACTACAAAATGGTTTCAAAAACTAATTACCTTATCACCAGCAAACCAATCATTCTTTCCCAAATAGTCAGCAAATGGCTGCAATTTCAAAGGTAAAGTTTTCAGGTAATCAACTTTCAATTTATCCTACAAGAAAATTATATATAATTAAACAAAACTCTTATTAATATGTGCATGTATATATATATATATATATATATATATATATATATATATATATATATATATATATAGCAAAAATGTTTACATCAAGAACAGTAATTCTTCTCATACATGAAAGAAAACTTGCATATTTTACCAGGAAGTACAAACTAATATTCGTAATTTTATATCTGGATTATATTATATTAAATAATTTATAAATGTAGATATCTTTTAAATTTTAAAATATTAACTTAATATTTCAATAAGTTACAAGAAAATGTGAAATTTAAAAATGCATAGCTTTATTTTACTCTTCAAATTTGAACACTACAAAATTTAAAAATTATTTAATAAAAGGATGTGATGAAAATGCTGAGTTATATCATTTCATTTTTTTTTCATCTTAAATATTATATTGTGTATTAGAGACAAACATTTTCAGAGATAGCATAATTTACATAAATCTGGAGTTGTGTCGAAGAGAAATGATACACTAAACTCCCCTAAATGCAGCTGTTTAAATTAAAGAATACTGCTCACAGTGTCAATTAATCAAGAGCAAAATAAGTAAGAAATTGTATGTAAGCAGATTTGAAGTTGGGCAGAATTTCATGACATCAGATCACTTTGGGAAACATACATTGACTTTGATGTACACACAAATAAAGGTATACTATGAATACAACATACCCCATTAAAATCTTCCATGATAGGGTTTACTGTAATGATCAGCAAGATTGAGGACAGTTATTATAACAAGAAATACTGGGGCTACAGTGTGATAATCAATGTAATGCTTATATAACAAAAAAAATCACAGCACAATTCATATGAACCAGGGTCACCAATTTAAAAGTATCCTGTTGATTACATAAAGGATTCAACCATTAGTAAGAACACAGAAATATACATCACAAATGGATTATAGGCATTACACAAATTGTTAGGACTGAGCAAGGATTTATCTAGGTGATGTTACCAGATTTGAATGTCTACAGTGAAGACTGAAGCAACAAAACTAACCAGCTATAAAGGGAATTTAGGTGGAAACAATTACCAAGATTGAAATGAAACCCCTGAAAAATTATCTTCTAAATACAACTTACCAGGATATTCTGGTAATAACCATTTGATCTCATATGTACATTTAAGACCATTCATTACAGATGGCCTTTAAACAATACAATATATTGTCATTATTAAGTAATTTAATTGCTGATCAGTGATAGAAAGATTAGTAATTTCACTGATCAGGATGTAGCTCACTGACCATCCATATTATCTGTACTCAATCTTGTTAAGCCTATCAGTCAATGAGAATGATTCGAACCTTAGAACTATTATTTTATTTTCATAATTCTAGGTAATTGTACATGCATGTGGTTCCCATCTCTTACAATTTCTTATCAATTATAAGCAATGATAAATGTATCAAATGCAGAAAAGGATGCTACACACAACTATATACTTATTCTAAATTTGCCCTTTAGTATATATACTGAATAAAATTAGTCAACAAATGGATATGTGAAATTATGTCAAAATAAATTTTAATTTGTTGCTTTCCTATAAGCTCGATTTAACTTTCACTGCCCTTTAATAGACCATTCTCATTTCAATAACATTGAATATATATTGCACAAGTATAAAATTTCTTAACTCTTTCAGGCGCACTACTCTCAGAATTAAGTTGAAATACTAACAAAAAAAAAATTTGCAGGTAGTCTATTTAGGCCTATATGATTATACAGTGATAATTTTGTAAAGATTGCATGTACCATTTTGATTTTGTGGGTGCTCCATTACATAGGACACTGCCGTAAAAAACAAGCATTGCAGTGAAGCCCATATACATGTAAATGTTTTTGTATATGAATGATGAAACAATGCATTACACCTGCATAGCAGATTAATGTGGTCCAGGGTGCATCACAAGAAGGCCTGCTAATCTACACCAAAATAAATAAATCAAAAATAATAATAATAAATAAAATAAAGATTTCTGTACAATTTTGTTTAGTTATCCAAGTCAGGCTTTCGGGCACCATAGATTAGACCGGTTGAGATAAATCATCGCTATCATTTTCACTGGCATCGAACACATTATCAGCCTGATACTAATTAAGTGGTTTAGGAATATATTTCTCTGTATTACTATAACTATCCATATGTTCTGATTCACTAACAGAGGGTAACTTTTTAATCAATTTTATTGCCTCAAAAGGACTAAGACCTCTATGTGTCATTTATTTGCAATTAACAAATTAAAAAAGTTAACTAGATATTAAAATTATATTTGCAAAAAGCGAACTAAAAATATATAAATTCAAAAAAACATATACACAATATTAAAAAATGAATAGCAGTGAAAAGAAAAATAAAGATCATAAAAATAATGCTTCTCTAACTAGGGAGGATTTGAACTAATTGATATAATCCTATACCACACTGAAACTTTTCAATTTAAGAGGCCAGTAAGGGTGTAGAAATATTATCCATACAAGTAATCTTTCCTTTTACATTCCTCAACATTAGTTTATTCCACCCCAAAAGAGAAAAAAAACAGTAAAAAATAAGCACAGCTGCTTTCCTCAGCATTAAGTTCAAGGTTAATCTTACTCTAAATTGTGTAAAGGAAAAGTGCCGCTGCGGTGCAGTGTTCCAGGTGATGGAGCACCTTATTTTATCAGATAGTTCTGTATATACTTTATGCGTAAAAAAAATTTAAAGTAATATAGAATCAATAGTTTAAGGTACAGGCAACAAAATAACACAGAAATTTCTTGTCAAACAATTATTTCTGTACAAGAAAAATTTTTTGAAAATATTCATTCAAAATTAAGAGATTTAAATAATTTGCTATAATTGAAAATTATTGACCTTATGTGGTACTGCCATATATTATCAAAAAAGAGAGTTTAAAGAACATTAAGCCAAATTTCATCTACTTATCACAAAAAGCAATGATTTGGTAACAATTTAAAGTTTGGTATTCCATCACCTGGAACACTGAACACCAAAGGGTTAAACAACTGTAAACCTAAAATCACAAGGAGAAAAAAATTGCTATCAGACAATTTTGAATTAAGAGATAGCTCTTAATTTTTAAGTGAAAGTGCGCTTATATTAAACAAGAATGAATGCATTATGATTTACAGCTGATATTAACTTTTTAAACGAATTTGGTTTCTTAAGACAACAGATACACACAAACACTATTTGGAAGAGAAATTTTATTTAACAAGTTTGACAACACTGATTATTGTTTTATTCCCAGAAATATATACTCTAGTAAGTAAACTAAACTAAAAATAAAAGTTACAAAAAATTAACAAGATTTGGAACATCATAAAATAGCATTAAATAATAGAATAATAAGCATAGTTTAAGTTTAAATATATGCACACAAACATATAATATATATGAATAAATTTATGTGTATCTCTTATGTATTGTCTAGATAAACAAAAAAAATCATGTTATATGAAACATACAAAGGCCATTATAATTTATTTAGTAACAACTCTTGCTTATTTTAAAGTTTGTTTTATTTTCAACTTACAAAGTCTTCTTTATAAGCAATGGAAACTAAACCAGTTCTAAGGTCAACACCTTGCTGTTCAATCAAGTCAGTTCGTTGTCGTTGAGTTTCATCTTCAGCGTCTGAAATGTATTTTACTTTTTAAGCAAATGACATGCTTAAATGAACAGTTAAATACAATATAATAAGGACTGATAGTATAAAAATTTTCTTCACAAGATTATTTTTTTTACAGTTAACTGCAAAAAACTTAGAATTCTATAAAATAAAGTTATGAAACTATTTTGATTTTTTTAAAATTGAATAGCAATTGTTAAATCTATATATTCACAATGCAAATTATAGAAATGGCACTTCTTCATATGAAAAAATAAAACTTTCATGAAAAACAGAATTTTTATGACAGAAAAACATAATATAAAAAGGTAAAAAAAAAACTGCCATAAAACAATAACAATACTTAAAAAGATTTGATGACTTAATTTTTTCTATTAATGTGCAAAAGAACATCTTAAATATCATATGATAAGAATTTTTCATTATGCTACTGAAACAAAATACAATAGTAAAATCAAGAGTTACTGTGCAGAGAAATTAGTTACACAATGCATACATAAGTATTTTCATGTACAAAATATTATTAAGATAAGAAAAGAACTAATCTTACCAAGTTTAAACTTGCGAGCTAAATATCGCATGATGGCTATGCTTTGAGTCAGTTTGGTATCACCATCAATGTAGTAAGGGAGCTGGAAAAACCATTTGAATGTGATGTTACCAAAAACAAAAATTTATGACATATGTTAAAAATGAGCATTACTCTTTAATGGCAAAAGAATAGCATCAAATATATTTAAGCAAAATATCAAAATTTGCATGACACTAATTACTAGAAGTCAAAAGATTAAAATGAAAATGTGTTAAAATTTTTCACATAATCTGTAAATGATGTTTTGGAAGATATTTTCATAAAGGAATAATAAAGGTATAACTATTATCATGTATATATCAAGGAACTGCTCACTCATAATAAGCTTTCTTTTTAAAATTTATATTTAAAAATTAAATTTTTTTTTCAATTCCTGGTAGATTTTTAACTATAAATAGTATATTTAAAGAATAAGTAAATACATAGATTTTATGAATTAATGTTTTATCTAACAATAAATTGTGGTTTCTGTGCTTTGTTTAGGTAAATGGTTGAAAGTAATTCGAATTTCCATACTTATTTTATAGAGACATACACAATCAATGACAAACAGATCAATTTAACATGGCTGTCACATCCATCTTAAATGACGAAACTGAAGCTAGTTTGAAAAAAATTCATTGATCTACTCATGTTCAGTATATTGCCACAAAATTTTAGAATTATCAATAACTCACTCTTAAGGAAAAATTAAGAAAATTCACCCAAGCATGATAGTATTTCCTTAAGTTTTCATCAGCAATAGTTATATGAACCCCCTAGATATATTATATATATATATTTCAGTTATTCCATTTATTTATCACAGACTTATCATTCATTTATCACAGCAATGTCAAACCAAATTATTGACATTTTTTATTTAACATAGTGCTTGTTATAATTTTAATATTAATTGAAAATCCATGCAGCAATGAAATAACCAAAACAAGGCATGCAGATTTCAGTTTCAATGCCAAAGAATTTTGAGATTATTGGAAATTCAAAAATAGGATACCCAATTTCAAATGATGGCATCCTATCATAGTTCACCACAGATTTATGGTGAAATTATAATAGATATTTTGTAAATGTCAAATAAGAAATAATGTTAACGCAAAATTAGGCTGAAGTTTAGATTGCACAATAAAATATGTATAAATTTATATTTATTGTTTAGTGTATACATACATATATATTGTTTAGTGTGGTCAATAAAATGTGCCAAAATACGTTTATATGATGCGACTTTCTATTGCGTACAAATTTATTCTGTACAACAATAACCCTTGAAGCATTCAATTAGTTATTTGTTTTTATTTCATTATAGTGTAAATGTTTGAAATGGATAGTTAAATGTTCATGTTTTGAAATTTTTTTTAAAGTATTTGTTATCAGTATAATTTTTGTTTTAAGTTTTTTAATTAAAATTTATTTTGAAAGTTTATAAAATAAATTCCTTCACTTATTTGAATTATATTTTTCCTTGTGGAATATGTAAAACCACTTAATGGTTCCAAAAACATCGTGGCATACCTGTACCGTTGATTCTGCAAGCAATGCTTAAGATCATTCTTTTATGTATTTAATAAATATTGCTAATGACTTTAATATTTTAAGTAATATATTAAGTATTGTTTATAAATATTTAATTTATTTGTATTTAGATTTATTTTTATAGCCCATTTTCATATGGGACTAAATTGCATTACTGTAATTTTTTAAAGTGTGAACATTGCCCAGTTAAAAATTTCAGTTTTCATATAAATGAACTTAATTTCCATTACAGATTTAGCTTTATTACAGATTAGCAGTTGTCAACCTTTACAGAGAGTGTGATACTTACTTTATATTTGTTTTTTATTAGATGTCTTAGGGAAATTAATTTCCAGTTATTAGCATTTAAATACTTTTGTAGTAAGTAATTATCATGAAATATTCAGGAAACTGTGATATTTGAAATTTAAAAGAGCATAAAAACTTGAAGTTTGAGCTTAATAACTTATTTTCATAATTTGGGCTGTTGATTAACTTAATTAAATATAAATTTAGAATTGAATTTTGAGTTTCATATTATAAATGTTTAAAAATGTGAATAAAATTGATTTGCAAGTTGCAGCTACAGAGTTAAGAGAGGTCATTATTGATAATATAACAATTATACAGCTAACAAACAAAGAATAATGTCACATTTAAAATTGAGCCCGAATATGTAGATGATCTCCTAAAATCAATAAAAGGGAACTGTTTTTTTAAAATTAGAGACAATTGAGATAAAGAAGCAAACATAGTTGCAATCGGAACAAATAAAATCAGAGAGAGAATGAAGGCTGAATTAGAATTAACATGCTTAAGAGTAGATTCAAAAATAGTAGAAACTAATTCAGAAAACAGAACTGAGGACTGCAACTCTTTAGATTCCTTAATAAAAAGTATTCCAACATTAACGATTAAAATAGATTGTTGAAATCTATTTTTTTCTTCTTTGGAGAGAGTATTTCTTTCAAAAAATGTTTTAAATAAATTTAAAGCAGATATTCTTTTAAACTTGCTTGGTGAAAGAGTATCAAATGTAATTTCTTACATAGGCGATGATGAGTTAAATGATTATAGAAAAGTTAAAGAGGCTATTCTCAGAGAATTTGAGCCCACACCACTATCATGTTTAGAACAATTCAGAAAAACAATAAGACTCCCAAAGGAATCATGTTCAATTCACTTCGCACTTAACAAGCTTCAATTATTACTTAATATTGAGAAAAGTCTCTGATATTGCAAAATTATCCCAAGGGAAATCACTAACGGTAGAGGATGAACTAGTGATTCCCGAAAACACATCTCGCAAATCAAAGAAAATTTCTAGAATATTTTTATCCAATTCTAAGAATTCTAAATGCCTCCTTTTTCAGAAAATCATCATTTATATAAATGCAAAAATTATGTGGCTCTTCCTGTTTCTGATAGGATAGAAATAGCCAAGAAAACAATTATTGCTTTAACTGCCCTGGTAAACACTTAATAAATAACTGCAAATCGCAGTTTTCCTGTTATTTATGTTAAAGAGAGGGAGTCAAGTGGCTGCATCATTACTCTTTGCATTTTATGAGAACTGAAGAGTTGCCGCCTGCACAAAGTGAAAGTGTTAACCTACACTCATTCGCCTATGTGAAGAGTCTTCACTTTCCCTACTTGCTCCGATCTTCCCTTCTAACTAAAACAACCTAGTTCTAAAATTTATAAAGTCAAGAAACAATATGTGAAAAACATTTCAAAACAAATGTTAAAAAAGACAGTACTGGGAGATGTATAGTTAAAATGCCTTTAAAAGAAGACCCACAGTGTTTAGGTATATCTAAAGTAATTCCATTAAAAAAATTAAATTCATTATAGAATAGTTTTTTTTAAGAGAGACTGAGTATTTAAAATTACATAAGGAATTTTTGAATGAGTATGAGAAATTAAGTCACATGACATAAATTCCAGATTATGAGCAAGAAGTTGGAACATATTATATACCAGATTTAACTATTTATCACCCTGATAAAAGTACTACATATTTATCACCCTGATAAAAGTACTACATATTTATCACCCTGATAAAAGTACTACAAGACTTTGTGTAGTATTTAACGTGTCTTCTCAAACTTTAGGAAATTCACTTAACTCCTTACAATTTAATGGTGGTACTTTATAGGAGGATCTCTTTTCAATATTGGTGAGGTTTTGTAAATACATTCATGTTTTTGTAGTAGATATTAAACAAATGTATAGAATGGTTTTAATTGATCCTAATCAAATTAAACTTTTGAGAATTCTTTAGAGAGAGGGAGTGAAAGAACCAGTTAAAATTTATGAGCTCAAAACAGTTACTAAGGCACAGTTAGTGCACTATACCAAGCAACTAAACTGCTTTTTCAGTTATCAAAAGACGAAAGGGAAAAGTACACCCTAGCACCACACATTTTAGAGAGAGACTTTTACATGGACAATGTGCTTAGTGGTGCTGTCATTATAACTGAAGCCAAAAATCTTAAAACTGAACTGTTAAATATCCTTAGAAGTGGAGGACTGATGCTACACATGTGGTGTAACAATAATTCTGAATTAAAGACAAGCTCTGATAATGATTTCAATTTCCAAGAAGACATAAAGGCATTAGGAGTTCTGTGGAGACACAGCACAGATCATTTTGCTTTTTAAATTTATTTTGAGAGTCCAATTCCTTAAACGAAAAGATCAGTGCTTTCTACAATTGCAAGAACTTTAGAACCTCTTGGGTTCAGTGATAACTAAAGCAAAGATTTTCTTGCAAAAACATTGGTTTTTAAATCTAGAGTAAAGTGATGCCCTTCTGGCAATGGAAGCATAGCAATGGCAGAACTTTACTGAAACTTTGCCAACAATCAAAAACGTCAGAATTAAATTATGCATATTGATAAACAAATCAATGCACATTGAGCTTCATGGATTAGAGGATGCACCTGAGTCTGCATATGGATGTGTGACTTACTGCAAATCAACATCAGAGACTAGAGATTCTGAAGTGAATTTGGTTTGTAAAGAGTGACACCTCCCAAGAGAGTTACAATCCCAAGCCTGGAACCAGCAATTCTTTCAGCAAAACTGATAACAAAAGTTAAAGATGCCCTACAGCTTGAGGAATGAAGTAAGAATATCCATTTGTGGAGTGATTCCATGATAACTCTTTCATGGATCCAGAAGGAGCCTTATTTGCTGAAGATGTTTGGGGCTAACCGAGTTGCTCTAATACAGGACTTGACTCAGATTCATCAGTGGCGATTTTAGAAATGATGCGGTGGCCACCATCATTTAGCAATTTAAGAATTTCTGTACTGATTCTGACATGCTCCTCTTTTTATTGCTCAGTTAGATTATGGGGAACCCAACGGCAAACTACTTTTTTCATATATAATTCTTCATGAATGATTTTGTGTATGGCTGCGGATCCAATGTTAAGTTCCTTCTGTATCATTTGATAGGTACAACGATTATCATCCATTAACGTTTTTCGTATGGCAAAAACATTATCCGGGATTACTGCCAACAGCAGCCTTCCTGTGTGTTCATCCTGAAGAAAATTGCAACCTCTTCTAAATTCTCTAAGCCATCTGAATCCAGTAGCATAAGCTGGATATTCATTACCAAATGCTAATAGCAACTGCGGTACACATTCTTCTTTATTTAATCCTGCTTTAAAATTGTAGAAAATCATAGCGCGAAAATGTTCTTGCGTCAACTCCATTTTCTCTTCTGTTTAAAATTTATTCTACGCTAAACAAGTTGAGGTAAGTCAAGTTTAAAAAATCGTCTTCTGTGTTAAAATACTTTGTATTTTAAAATTAAGCTGTTATTTTTATTTTGTAAATTCGTGTATGCGTGTATCTCAAAAATTTTAGGTAACCCTTGTAAACATATATATATAACACAGAGCTGAGGCGATGTACAATTTCTGAGAAGTCGTAGATTTCTTAAGTCAATAACAAACATTTCTATTATGGTTCTGGATACTAAAAGAGAATTTATGACTTCTCTGATACTATCAATGCATTTAAATGATTTTTAGGAAATATAATTGAAATGAAAATTGATATTTTTAAGAATTCGATTTGTTTTCAAATTTTCCTCCTTTCATCCTTGCCTGAATCACTCTTTGCTAGAAAAGGAAGATATCTAAGAATATATTTAATTTTATCATCAAATGAAAAAATCTGAAGTAGAAATCATTTGAAATTTTTTATGTATTATTAATTTTTATTTTAAAATGAAAATTCCCAAAGTTTTTACTTAATATCATTCAGATTTAGATTTGATGAAGCCATAACTATTCAGTGTAATAATATATTTAAATAAGTATTAATACTTTATTCCTTTTTTTAGGGTGTTGCTGCATATATATCCTATATGGCAGTTTAGGAAGTTAATAATCTAGGTGTTTCTCAAAAGGGTAAATACTGAGACACAGTTTATTCAACTGATAAAATTAAAGATATTATAATTCCTTTCTTATATTTTTATGTAGTCCAATAAAAATTGCATTGAGTAAAATAAGACATACATATTCATTTTATTATAAATGAAAATTTTCTCAGTTTATATGCTTTTCTTATTGATTATTAAAGCTACAAATTCTAGACATCTAATGAAAATTTTTATTAGTATTTTCATTTTATTCTGAGAAGTTTTCATTTATGATATTTCAATTTTATAAAAATTCCTTTCTTGGCAGTTATATTTCATCATTTTTAAACTACTGTTTTCCAGTTAAAATACAAGTTTCTTTTTACATCAACAGTTTTTAAATATTGTATCAATATTGGACTTCAAAATCTACTCTTGCAAAAACATATGAGTAAAATATACAATATTAAAAACAAAGGTATATGAAACTACTGTTTTCTAGAGTAATATTATTGATAATATCATTTTTGTAATAGATGGAGTAATAAAGTAAAATAATTGAGCTTATTTCTAATCAATAAATGGTAATTATCAAAAAAATAAATAAAATAAAAAATAATTTTCCATGCTTTGGAAGATTGAATATAAATGTTTTAAGATATGTAAACTATAAATTTTACTTTATTACATAGTTAATTTCACACTTACTTAGAGTTTGAAATTAAGTACTGAAATTAAATTCTTTTTATCAAATGAAATATTATAAATTGTTGAAATATATAAGGTTACTAATAAAAAGCAAATTAAATTGATAAAATAATAATAAATTATTAACATGATTTTCGATAAAGGAAATTGATGAAATATGAGATTAGAAATTTTATTTTAGAAGTAGTTAGATAAATGATCTATTTTGATTTCAGAATTTATTCTATACCAATTTTAGGTAATTTTAATTTTACAATCTTTCTGTCATAAATAATTTATTAACCAAAAATACATAATTTTTTATTAAAGAGAATCACTTATTATAGTAATTAATTTTAAATATTATTGCATTAATTTGCTTTTTATTCAAAAAATTTTTGCTTGAGTTTTCCACACTTGCTTACATTATTACACCCACCTTAATACTTAACATCATAGGCCACATCACTTTTTAGATGATCCCTTTAGGTTAGTATTAAATCCTTGCAAAAATATACCATATATAGTTACAGTTTAACTTGAAGCTACGACATTCAGCCAAATTCAATATGGATGAGATGGAATAACAACTTATGAAATGATTACAATTTATGATTACATATGAGATATTTTTAACTTATATTGATAATCCATTGATCAAGATATTAAGTATTTCATTCACAATTGCATCAAAGTATATTAATGAGAATTTATCTTTTAGCCTATATGTAATAGATACATTTTTTTACAAATTAATATTTTGATTACTCTGAAGGGATATCATCTTTCACACTATTTTGCAGTGGACCTCTTATATTCAATTGTTAAGATAATTGTAAAAGTACCAAAATTAAACTACTAAAAGAATTTGAGTTTAACTTAGAGGTTCAGAAGATAAAGAAAAGACATTTCAATATATATATACATACATACAAATGTGTGTATGTATATATGTTCGTGCAAATATATATATATATATATGTGTGTGTGTGTGTATGAATGTATGTATATATGTCTGTGTGTGTGTGTCATTTAAGCAAGGAAATATGAGGGTCCTTTCTTTTAATATCTGGAATTAATTTTATAAGTTGATGTACATTGAAAAAATTTCACACTGAGAGAATTTCAAATTAGAAAATTAATGCATTTATTAAATATAAGTTTTGCTTCTCTTTTCTCCAAATGTGACACAAGTAACCCCTTGGGCTAGATGGAAAGCTATTCTTAATATAATTTACACTTTTATTGCCCCAATGCAATTTTTATCACAGAGCAAAAACTTCAAGATACATACAATAGTTATAATTATAATTCAATTTTCTTTCAATATTTATTTCAAATACAAGATTTCGTTTGAGTTGAATCAAATTTAATAATCTACTCAACCCAGATTAATTCTATATCAATTATTAATTTTTTCTGTGCCACGAGATCTATGACAACAATTATAAAAAAGACTAATTTTCAAATTTTATAAACTGAATATTATATTTTAGAAGAAAATTTACATAATATGAAATTCTTACATTAGGAAAAGCCAAGCCAAGACCATGTTTTTCCTTAATCCAATTATCTCTGTTGTATTCGGGAGGTGGTCCATATCCATATTTCTTATCTGTAAATTCTTCTCCTTTGTAGGCCAGCATCAAACGGATAGGTTGAGCATACTATGGTAAAAATACATATTTTACTTTATAAGGGGTTTACATTATTTTTATTAGCAAGATTAATCAAATTCAATTTGAGAAAATTTTACTATTTAAAATTATTTTTATATTTTTAATAGAAAAAAAATCACTTTAATGCAATAAAAACAAAATTTTTTGCAACTACTTCAATCCAAAATTAGTTTTTTCCATTAAATATCATTTTAGAGACACTTTATTCATTGTAAGGGAAAAAATGCTTAGTTATTCCATAAATATCTCACAAATCATTGGCTTTTAACAGAAAAATATAACATGTTAAAAAAGAGATTTTTCTAACAGTACATAAAAATTTTATAATAAAAACTGACATTTTATTCAAACTTTTAAATAAGGATAATTTTTTTCAAAATTTAAAACACTAGGATAAGCTACGAGAAAAAAAAATTTGATTACGCAAACCAGTACTTTTCCATTACAACCCTGATGTTGATAATTCGCATAACCGGAAAGAAAAAATTGTAAACTATTGCCATAAATAATCCATCTGCATATATATTTACATTTACAGAAACTACTAAGAAATAATAAAATCATTTTATAAACTAAGCAATTATCACACATTGATAAAACTTATTTAAATACCAATGTTTATTTCGGACAGAATATGTTTAGCAACCCCATTTGTATTTGACTGCATAGTATAATGTAATAGTACCTTTTTCAAAGAAACAAAATGAATTTTGTTGCATTTAGTTACTTTCTGCCCCTGGTGATATATATATATATATATATATATATATATATATATATATATATATATATATATATATATACCGTGTCTCACAAAAGTGATGGGACATTTGTGATTTACAAAAGGAAAGTGTAATAAAATAAATTAAAAATACATGGACAAATTCTTTATGGTCGTGTTTCATATTTAAATTTATAGTAGCAATTATTACATAGCATACATTTTGTCAAAAAATTAATTAAATAAAAATGAATTTGTTTACAACAGAGCAAAAAAAAAAAAGCTCACATAAGTGATGGGACACTTACTTTTCCATAAAATATTTCTACAAAATTTTTACTTTTTAAAAGGTTTTAATATTGTATTTCCTCCTTTACTTTTTAAACATGATTTAATCTTTTTGGGAGGGACTTAACTAATTTTTTTTTTTGCATGTGTGATTTCTAGAGTGATTTTACCCTATTCTTCTTGAAGCACCGATTTTAATTCTAGTTTTGAAAAAATGGTGTGTTTACGAATTTTTGATTCCGATTCTCGCCAAATATTCTTTATGGAATTTAAATCTAGAGATTGTGGTGGTGTTTTTATTATTTCAGGACAGTTATACAGCTGTCGTTCAAAGTAATGTGCTTGGGATTATTGTCCTGGTAGAATTTAAAATTGTTATGAAAGTTCGATTTTCGTGGTGAAGATTTCAAATTCTGTTTTAGAATGTCAATATACTTGTACTGATCCATTTTAGTGTCAATAAAAACAAGATTACCAACTGCAGCGGACAACATACACCCCCATACCATAACTCCTCCTCCACCATGTTTTACTGTTGGCACCAAGTTCTGTTTAGGGATTTCTTCCCTCGGTTTCTTCCACACCAAGACTCTATGGTAAAAACAAAATATATTAAATTTTCTCTCATCAGCAAATATAACTTTATTCCAGAAATCAGAATTTTTATTTATGTTAGATTTTACAAAAGCCAGCCTAAGTTTTCTATTTTTTTCTGGCTACTCTACCGTGATATCCAGCAGATCGATTTGCTCTTTCTAACAGTCTCAGGATTAACAATTACTCCATATAATGCCTGTAAATCAGCAGCAAATTTAGGAGCACTCATTCTTGGATATTTTTAATAATTCAAACGATAATTCGATTTATTTCATTGGATAGCTTTGATGATCGGCCATGTCTTCTTTTATTCTGAATCATATTATTCTTTTTATATTATTTAATGATATTGAAAACTGTTGAATGACTCAAAATAACAGTTTCAGCAGTTTGTCTTATAGATTTTCCACTTTTAATATGACAATTAATAACTAATTTTGGAATTTACGGTGAAGTTTCTTTTCATTCAGCATTCATGACTGAACTCAGCTAAAAAACTCAAAAATTTCAAAACAATCTGGAGGGAAATATTCCAGACGATTTCATATATTATTGCCAGGTGCTTTTGAGTATAAAAAAAACACCAAAAAAAATTTCATTGCTTATTTCAGTTGATTTTTGTTGCATATCTAATGGCGTCCCATCACTTATGTGAGCTATTCTTTGCTCCGTTCTAAGCAATTATATTTTTATTAAATTTATATCTTAATATTTTGACAAAATGTATGTTTTGTAATAATTGTTACTTAATTTAAGTATGAAACACACTCACAAAAAATTTGTACATGTATTTTTAATTAATTTTATTACAGTTTCCTTTTGTAAAAGTCCCATCACTTTTGTGAGACACTGTATATACATGCATATACAGTATAGGATCATACTGTATGCATATATACATACATATACATACAGTATCTAACACTCCAAAAACTGAAAGTTCCAAAAACCAGCATTTTTCAGATTTTAATATTTTTTCCTTTTGTTTGTTAAGTTTAAAAAATATTTCCAGATTATAACTTCCTTCTTTCTTTCTATTTGTTAGCCCGTCCTATTGTAAGAAATATAATACAATATAAATATCTCTTTCTCTGTGTATATACATATACATATATATATATATATATATATATATATATATATATATATATATATATATATATATATATGTATATACATATACATATATATATATATATATATATATATATATATATATATATATATATATATGTATATACATACATACATATACATATATATATATAT